>CM076579.1:1567247491-1567936344 GCA_034641835.2 Pinus albicaulis | reverse complement strand
GCTATTTCCGATTAAATATTTTCAACAATACTATTGTAAGTGCTCATCTGAGAAGGCCAACAGCATGTCCTAGAGTCACTACTGCAAGCGGTGACATTACAACAGTATCAGAAGTAGAAGTAGATGTATTTCTAACAGATGAAATAGGAGTACATCTTGTTTGTCCTATTGTTCCAGGTATGGATTGTGCTATGTACCTTGGGACACCATTCTTTCAGAATTTTGAGAAACATGGAGCAAAGCTGGATCAGGCTACTCAAAGGTATGGATACTTTGTTAGCTTGCATAAAAAAGAAATATTCTTTCCTTTCATTAATTCCAACTCACCCAATAGATTGAAGAGAATAGAAAGAATGGAGAATCTCTTAGCAAAAGTGGAGATGAAAAAAGAGATTCTAAAGACAGAAGAGCATTTTGATATCATATTTATTCTCCTAGATTCAGATGTCAAAAGTTCATCACAACTGCTAGGAAGATCAAAGAAATTTACTTTGCCTTTTTTATTTCTATATGAAATTTTCTTCTTCCCTTTGTCGTTCTTCTTCTTAGGACAATTATTAGAGGTATTTCCTTTTTTATTGCAGTTGTAACAGATAATTTCTTTATCTTTTGAAAACATTTCTGTATGTTTATAGGGCTTTCTTGTGAAATGTTTTTTCTGGGAATGCTGCGAATTCTTTTTGGCATGCTTGTATTTTTGCTTGAGATGTCGTATACGCCCCTCTGAATTTCCAGCTTTGCCAAGATTCCACTGCTTGCAAAGTTGTTGATAACCATGAGGTTTTTTAGGATTGGTAGCGGCACGGGAAATTTTCATCTGAGAGCAGAGCTCTACAATGATAGCTTTGACAGCCTGTCAAATAACACCAAACTTGTAATCTTCCATTTTGCCAGGGAGTTTATTCACTATAGCCGAAGAAACCCAATGTGGAAGAGAAGAGACAAAAATCTCCTTCCATTTAGGCTCAAGAATTAAATCGGGAGATAGAGTATGGAGCCGATGCAAGTACTCATTGAAGTACTCATCAAAATGTTGCATATTATGCAACTTCATGGCTAATAGTGTGATTGTAGTAATTTCATTAGTAATTTGAGGAAAACCAATGAAATTTACTTGAATACCATATAGAAGACAACCAATCATATTATTCACAGGAAGATGAGTTACTGGATCCATATAAGTAGAACCGTCAGCGTTTAGAATAACTGATTGTTCCCATTGTGTGATAAGAGTAGGATCTTTCAGTGTTTCTGCTTTCAACTAAGAGTCAAGGGTACCTTCAAACCCACCAATTATTCTTCTGGTTGCATTAATAGGACCAATATCATCAGCAAGATATGTCCTATAACAGACTATCATGGAATGTAACACAGACATTACTTCAGCTTCTGTACAATTGTCTATGTTCCAAGAGTAAGTAGACTTAGCAGACCAATCTTTATGATATTCAACTTTCATAAGGTCTCTACGATCTGGAGCTGGATTCCATGTAGTTTCTGATCTAGATCTAGAGGAAGTAGCATGGACTTGAGTTGCATCTAGATCTGTAGATACATCTATACCTAATTTTACTTTATCTTAAATAGAAAAATTATCTACACATGTCTCTAGTTCCTCAAGTTCTGGAGCATCAATCTTATGAAGACTTGTTTCTGGTTCATCTTTTGGTGTCTCATATTCTTTATCAAAACCTTGAAGGAATTCAGACAGTCAGACTGCACGAGTATCTATGTCTCGTTGTGCTTTACCAAAGAAATTGGGATTAGCAAAAGGAGAATAGTTATAAGTAGCATCCGCTGGAGGGAAACTGATGGTGCTAGGTGCCTTTATTAGACTTTCAACAGAAGATGTGATAGTGTAGGGCAATGACACCTTAGGATCTGAGAACAAAGTGGAGGATTTATATGCCTCTGCACTAGATCTAGGCCTTTTCTTTAGTGATTCAATTCCAGTGGAGACATTGTAAACTTGTTTCTTTATTATGTCAAGACTAGAGTTAACCTTGACCAATTCTTTACCATGAGCTACTGCGGCTTCATGGATCTTCTTGTCTATGTTTAAAGTGAGTCTATCAAGACTTTGAGAAATGGCCTGATCATTTTTAGTAAGTACTTTTATACTTTCATTCAGACAAGTAGTATTATAGTCTTGTTTTTGCAAGACTCTGCCAATCATCAATTTCATCTCTGAGTTTGCTGCATCAAGAGATGAGAATTCTTTCCTCAAGAATTTTTCCAAACTAGATATTTCCAAATTTGTCCAGTTGGTTGCTGCAATTGATTCTTTTACAGACAATGATGATTCATCAACATGAGATGGAAAATATCAAACACTCAAATACAATTTTATTCATCTTTTTCAGAAAATAGCAGCGGAATTACAACATAAAGATCTTACTGAGATTGACTGTTGTGGCATTCAACCGATATAGACTTGCATAGCAAGACTAACCAATAGGCTACCTGGTGCACAAACAGACTCAGTCTATAGATCAGATTATAACAGACATTTGCAGACTTGAAAGACTTGAATCATACCTCCCGTGGTGCAAGCAGATCACGAAATTTCGTGCAGATGCAAAGCAGGGGATTCTTGATTCATAAAACAAAGACTTACTCCCAAAAAAATCTCTCCCCCTTTGACAATGAGCCTTACCTCCTTTTATATCATAAGTTAGGGGGACAAACACTCATGAAGAATCTTTGTACATCTGATAGATATGACTAAGCTACAGAGCTAAATCTTACTTTTAAGTAGATCTGGATTCGGGTATGAGTTGGACTACTCATATTATCTCGTCCCTTATCATTTCGGAAAGCCATCTGGCATATGGGGACCGAATCTAGGACAGACATGAAATGACTAAAGTTTATACACAGTGGAGATTCAAAGGTGAATCCACGAAAGCCAAGATTATTTTGTACATCATATCTTACACAGTGGAGATATTTGGGTCAGGGAATCCCACGGAAACCTGTCCAGAGCCAACGTCGTCCAGAAAGACTACACATAATCATAGCACATAATGCTCTATTTGTGGATGAGAGTAGTGATGGTACCTAAAACTTTCAATCAAGTGATTTGAGAAGTATTGTACACGCACTTCTTTTTCATATTCCCACTGATGAAATGGATTGTTGTCTAGAGGTGACAGAAAATTTAGATTTCCAAAAGGATTTTGATTCGGATCTATCCTTTCATGAAAATCATTATAGTTGATCTGGCTGTCATCATAGCTGGTACCGATTAATCTTACTTTGTAGTGATTTGTCACAAACCAGCATACATGACCACATCTTTTAGTACCATGATAGAAGTGTAGGTCTTCAATGTCGGCAATGCTTTGGACTGATTTATAAAAGATTCCGGGCTGATGTGCCCTAGGCTCACTAAAGCCATAGATTTTTAACATACTCAAATAATATGGCTTTATGATTAAAGCAGATAATCCGTAGATTTTCCACCAGTCTAGGAACCAATCAGGAGTGGGGTCTTCTCTTTCCATTTGCTCGACTGACCATCCTTCAAAGATGAAAGAAAACTGCATAGAATAAAAAAGTTTAGAGGCATAGTTTTGCAAGTTCATACCTGTATAGAAAGATTCTTTCTGACGGTCTGGATCATAGTTTTCTCTATGCTTACAATTGTCAAATCTCCGAAGAGTGATATGACAACTTTGTATTTCTTCGTCATCATCATCAAGATATTCCAGAACATAAGAAATGCTTCCTATGTGTACCAAATAGTCCTGTCATTCTTCCGCTTCTCTATTCATTTCAGATTGTAATCTTTCATTCCATAAGAATGGAATTCCATCTCTGTGCCAAATTTCTTTGATAGGAAACAAGTTTCATCATGATCCATTAGATGTGTTTCATAATCGTAGGAGATCCATCCACTTGGTGTTTCAACCTGAACATCCTGATTACTTCTTCTGATAAAATTACAATTTAAAGCAAGAATAGAATTGTTTGATAGGAATTCTCTGCTTAACATATCAGCAAAACTATTCTTTTCTCCAGGAACAAATTCTACTTCAAAATTATACTGACTCAATTGCATAACCCATCTTACCATTTCTGCATCTTCGAATTCACATTTCTGGATGGCGTATTGCAGTGCCTTACAGTCTGTTTTGACTGTAAATTTGGTGTAGATCACAAAATCTTTGAACTTAGCAATGCCTAGACATACAGCTCTAAGTTCCTTTTTCTGAATTTCCCAATTTAACTGATTCTTTGCCCAAAGACCAGAAGCATACTGGAAAATCTCAATATCTCCTTTATTTGCAGGACTAACTTGGCATAGGACTGCACCCCATCCTATGTGACTTGCATCTGTCATTATTACTTTTTCCCAAGTTTCCTGTATTGGGGATAGAGGTTGAATATTTCTAACTCTATCTTTTATTCTGCGGACTGCATCAGTACATTCTTTATTCCAGGGGATAGGAGCCTTCTGGAGTCTCTGATTCAGAAATTTTATGTCTTGTGCACAATGTTTCAGAAATTTTGATATATAATTAAGACTCCCAAGAAATCTTTGCAACTGAACTTTGTCATGGATTTCATCTAGAAACTGGTCGACAAAGTTAAGACTTCTCTGTATCACATTATAAGATCCATATTGTATATTATATCCCAGAAAATCTATCATAGGTTTGAAGAGCTTCATCTTAGAGGCAGACAAAACTATTCCCATATCTTTTACTCTCTTTAAGAAGATTTTCAGATGTTTAATATGTTCTGGGATATTATCAGAATGGATGAGAATATCATCAATATATTTCTTTAGGAAATCATCCATACCTTCAAATGTTTCGTCCATAATTCTTTGAAAAGCAAATGGTGCATTGATCAGTCCGAATGGCATGATGTTCCATTCATAATGTCCTTGAGGAACTGAAAATGAAGTCTTCCATTTGTCTGCTTCTTTGATGTCGACTTGCCAGAAACCAGATTTCAAATCAAATTTAGAAAATATCTTGGATTTAGAAATCTGAGCTAGAATCATGGAAGGTTTTGGCAAAGGATAAGCATCATAATCAAGAATAGAATTCAAAGGCTTATAGTTCACGACAAGCCTTGGTTTTCCTCTGGAAATATCTGAATGTTTGTTTACATAAAAAGCAAAACATGCAATGGGACTTTTTCTTTTTCTTATTAATCCTTTCTTCAACAATTCCTGAATTTCTGCTTTGCACATTTTCAACTGTTCTGCATTCATAGGAATCGCTGCAGATCTTCTTAGCTTACCACTAAAATCATTTTTGAGTGGAAGCTCAACTTCATGTTTATGAATATGCCAGAATGCATTGGGATCATCAGAACAGCATTCTTTAAACTTAGCAGTGATGTCTGCTATTTCTCTGGCATATTTCCCGTTATCCAAATGCTCTTCTGTCTTTAGAATCTCTTTTTTCATCTCCATTTTTGCTAAGAGATTCTCCATTCTTTCTATTCTATTCAATATATTGGGTGAGTTGGAATTAATGAAAGGAAAGAATATTTCTTTGTTATGCAAGCTAACAAAGTATCCATACCTTTGACTAGCCTGATCCAGCTTTGCTCCATGTTTCTCAAAATTCTGAAAGAATGGTGTCCCAAGGTACATAGCACAATCCATACCTGGAACAATAGGACAAACAAGATGTAATCCAATATCTTCTATTAGAAATACATCTAATTCTGCTTATGATAATGTTGTAATGTCACCACTTTCAGCAGTAACTCTAGGAAATGTAGTTGGTCTTCTCAGATGAGTACTTACAACAGTATTATTAACAATATTTAACTGGGAACCAGTGTCCATCAAGACTTTCCAATATTCATACTGTGACACGATTCTTACTTTCATCTTGATGCAATATATAACATCTATGTAGAATATATTGCATCCTAAACCAGTCCTTTCTGTTTCATCTTCAGAATATTCTTTCTCAATATTTTTATGTGGTTTGTTAATTTGTTCTGATATTGGATTACCATGAAGAGTCGAATTTTCAACTTTACCAGACATGATAGGATTTTGAGATGAGGAAGCTTGATTTATGCCTATGAATTTGACATTCAAATCTCTATGATTCTCTAGGCATAATATTTTATTTTCTTTAACGGATTTTCTAAGCTCTTTGATTGCTTGATGAATGCTAGGCAATGTTTGTGGCAAATCTTCACCAAAATCTTCATTTTTAAATTTCCTAGTTAGAGCTTCAACTGAAAATAAATATGCTGGAGGAACATACCCTTTATTTGGCTGATACTTTGGTTTTGAAGGAGACTGCTTCAAATGATTCATCAAAAGTGTCTTGTACATCTCCTTGATTTGGGGATCAGTAGCAGCTATCGTCTGAGTAAAGTAGTTCCTACTTGTTTCATCTTCATCTGTCTTCATCATATTTACAGTATTGCAACTGCAAATATCAGGATCACTGCAATCGAATTCTCTACATTCAGTACAGTGAGGATCTCTACAAAAATTTTCATTAGCTGAAGAATCATCAGAATGTACAATATTCAATTAATTATCTGAATCAGATTAAGATGTCAGAAGTTCATCACAACTACTAGGAAGATCAAAGAAATTTTCTTTTCCATTTTCATTTCTGTATGAAACTTTATTTTTTCCTTTATCCTTCTTCTTTTTAGGAATATTATTTGAAGTATGTTCTTTTTCATTGCAGTTGTAACAGATAATTTCTTTATCTTTTGAAAACATTTCAGTATGTTTATAGGGCTTTCCCTTGAAATGTTTTTTCTGGGAATGCTGGGAATTCCTTTTAGCATGCTTATGCTTGTGCTTGCGATGCGATCTACGCCCCTCTAAATTTCCAGCTTTTCCAAGATGCCACTGCTTGCAGAGTAGTTGATAACCATGAGGTTTTTTAGGATTGGTAGCGGCACGGGAAATTTTCATCTGGGAGAAAAGATCCATAATGAAAGCTTTGATAGCTTTTCGAATGACACCAAACTTATAATCTCCCATCTTGCCAGTGAGTTTATTCACTATAGCCAAAGAAACCCAATGTGGTAGAGAAGACACAAAAATTTCTTTCCATTTAGGCTCAAGAATTAAATCTGGGGACAGGGTATGGAGCCGATGTAAAAACTCATTGAAGTATTCATCAAAATCTTGCATATTATGCAACTTCATGGCTCATAGTGTGATTGCAGTGATTTCATTAGTAATTTGAGGGAAACGAATGAGATTCACTGTAATACCATAAAGAAGACAACCAATCATGTTATTTATAGGAAGATGAGTTGTTGGATCCATATAAGTAGCACCATCTGCATTTAGTACAACTGACTGTTCCCAAGTTGTGAGAAGAGTGGGATCTTTCAGTGTTTCTGCTTTCAACTAGGAGTCAAGAGTACCTAAAAACCATCCAATTATTCTTCTGGTTATATTAATAGGACCAATATCATCAGCAAGATATGTTCTATAACAAACTAACATAGAATGTAACACAGACATAACTTCAGCTTCTGTACAATTGTCTATGCTCCAGGAGTAAGTAGAATTAGCAGACCGATCTTTATGATATTCAGATTTCATAAGATCTCTACGGTCTGGAGTTGGATTCCATGTAGTCTCTGATCTAGATCTAGAGGAAGTAGCATGAAATTGGGTTGCATCTATATCTGCAGATGTTTCGATACCAAATTGTGCTTTATCTTCGAAAAAGAAATTATTTACACATGCTTCCAGGTCTTCAAGTTCCGGAGCATCAATTTTATGAAGAATTTTTTCTGGTTCATCTTTTAGTTTCTCAGACTCTGTATCAAATCCTTGAAGAAATTCAGAAAGACGGACTGCACGAGTATCTATGTCTCGTTGTGCTTTACCTAAGAAACTGGGATTAGCAAAAGGAGAATAGTTATAGGTAGCATCCGCTGGAGGGAAACTGATAGTACTTGGTGCCTTTATAAGACTTTCAACAGAAGATGTGATAGTGTAGGGCAATGACACCTTAGGATCTGAGAACAAAGTGGAAGATTTATATGCCTCTGTGCTAGTGCTAGGCCTTTTTTTTAATGACTCAATTCCATTAGAAACATTGAGAACTTGTTTGTTTATCACGTCAAGGCTAGAGTTTACCTTAACCAATTGTTTACCATGAGCTACCGCGACTTCATGGATCTTCTTGTCTGTGTTCAGAGTAAGTCTATCAAGACTTTGGGCAATAGCCTGGTCATTTTTGGTAAGTACCTTGATATTTTCATTCAGACAAGTAGTATTGTAGTCTTGTTTTTGCAAGACTCTGCCAATCATTAGTTTCATCTCTGAGTTTTCCATATCAAGAGATGAGAATTATTTTCTCAAGAATTTTTCGAAACTGGATATGGCTAAGTTTGTCCAGTTGGTTGCTGCAATTGATTCTTTTACAGATAATGATGATTCATCAAAATGTGATGGAAGTAACTTATACATTTTTCCATCTTGTTGTCTAATCACAAAATTTCTCCAGGGAGGAAATTTTGTATCAGTTTCAAGCATCAAACCATCAAGAAGTTCCTATTTATGCTTGCTGGGTGTCCCTATCCTTATCATATTTACATTAAATCACAAGCAAAATTCTTTAATCAAAATTTCCCTTTTTGTCCTAACTGCTATCATGGATTTGGGCAGATTGGTCTTGGATAGCATAGACTGTATTTTAGGAGAAAATATTGGCAGCTGTAATGGAGATGGAATAACAACAGGGTGTTGTTCCAATTTATAATCTACGTATTTTTCTGACTGTTTGATCCTTTTCTGCTTAGCTTTATTTCTGAACTGTTTGATCAAAGAGTCTTCAATTTGATTCATTGAAGGATAGTACCATTCATAGAATGATATCCATTGGTTGTTAGCTTGCATCCAAGCTTTCCATTCAAAATCATTCTGAAAATTAAATTCCTCTCTATCCTTCTTATCCAGAAGTTTTACTTCTTGTATGTAGAGGTGTTATTTTTCATGAGTATAGATGTCCCAATTGAACATCTTCTTTTTCCAAGGATCTTCTGGATCATAAGGGCCTATGCCTTTGAATATTTTCATAAATGCAATAATTTATGAATCTGAGGGAATTTCAATTGACTTAGGGATTTTATCAATTGGATTTTTTCTATAGGAAGGAATAGCCGATGGATGAACAAAACCTAAACCACGAGATGTATTAGGTGATATGGACTGTACAAGGAGATCTTCATGGACATTAAAAAATGTAACTTTCTTGTAAGTTTGTTCAGAAGAATCTGAAGAAGGAACAAACTTAATCATATTTATTCTTCTAGATTGATCAAAAGATTCTCCATGAGGCTGAGGAGGATCTAAGGAGAATTGACAATGTGTTTTAGAACAATGTGGATGATCACAGACTGAGGCTAATGGAGGATTTGCAGAAGGCTGTGTAAACCAGGTTTTCAACTTTGCATAAATATCTGGATCAATTAATATCATGGGCTGTGCAGACTGTGATGATGTTGATGAAGACTGAGGTTGAGACAGAGTTGGAATCATAGTGGAAGTAGAAATTCCACTAGTCTCAACTTGTCTTAATCTAGGAAAATGAGTAACAACTTTATCTTCTGTTTCAGTAATTATGGATTGAGCCATTGCAATAGGTTTTCTAGAATGTTTTTTCCAATTTGTAACTCAGGCATCAGGAGGAGAAAGATCTCTTTTTGAAACAGAGACAAGTGCAACAGGATTGCAGGATGAATCATACTGGATCATTGCTACAGTATTTGAAGAAGTATCAGAAGAATGATGTACTGCAAGAATAGTTGTATTGAAGAAACGGACACATGTAATATAGTATATTGACAAATTTTTGGCTTTGGATGTGAATTCTTCATAACCTTGGGTTTGAACACCTAAGGTAAGACACTTCATAATGTGGGGATCATCCAAAGCAACAGAAAAATCAGGATATACATCATACTATACAGGGCCATCAGATAGAGTAGTCTCAATACCACCAATGAGAGCTTTTGTAAAGGATGTCCAGCGATTATCTAATAGGGCCGAAAAGACAAAAGTAGGTTGACCTTTTATATGTAGAGAATTGAGGCCAAATATCACCATCTCGAGATGGACATACTTATAGCCAGGCTTTAAAGCAACAGTAATATGTTTTTGTTCTAACAAAGGAATAGTCATCATGGCATTTAAATTCAATTCTGTGCGAATAGAATTTTCTTTTATTTTAATTTGGCTGAGAGCCTTAAATTGAAACTGAGAAACATGATGGTAGACATCAGAAGGAGAAATATCGAGTAAAAGCCAGGCAACACGGCGGTTGGATTCTTCCATATTAAGACACGCAGAGTTTAAACAGGAGGAGTCGGAATGACATAAACTATCTAAACCAGAGCGTAAAGAATATTCATTTTCAAGTTCATCAAAGTGTTTAGAACCAAAGCGACCCATAAAGCAGGAACTAGATGAATCCATTACACAGAGAAAGAAGTGCAGACAGTAGTAAGAGCAAGTATCAGGAAGGATTAGGATAATCACTTAACTGAGATATTGCGGTTTCTACGCATACAATTATAGTCGAACGTCTTCAATGCCTTCAATGCCAACACGGAAAACAAAGGCTACAAACGCTATTCACAACATCAAGCAAACTTTGGCGCTCGACTCAAACAATATCTTTTCAAGAATTCTTAAATATCATGACATCAAGCAAACTTCGGCGCTCTGATACCATTTACAGGATCACATCAACAGAGTGCAATTTTATTCATCCTTTTCAATATATATATATAGCAACGGAATGAAATACAGATCTTACTGAGATTGACTGTTGTGGCATTTAACAAATCTATACTTGCATAGAAAGAATAAATAGTAGGCTACCTGGCGCACAAAACAGACTCAGTCTATAGATCGGGATATAACAAACATTTACAGACTTGAATCACTCTTCCTGTGGTGCAAGCAGATCATGAAATATTCATGCAAATGTAGAGCAGGGGACTTTTGATTCATAAACCAAGACTCCTTAAAAAAAACTCTCTCTCCTTCGCTCCCGAATGAGCCTCACCTCCTTATATAACATAATGGAGGGGGACAATCATTCATGTGGAATCATTGTACATCTAGTAGATATGACTAAGCTACATAACTAAATCTACTTTAAGGCATATCTAGATTCGGGTATGAGTTGGACTACTCATATTATCTCGTCCCTTATCCTTTCGGAAATCCATATGGCATATGGGGACCAAATCCAGGAGAGACATGAAATGAATAAAGTTTATACACAGTGGAGCTTCAAAGGTGAATCCATGAAAGCCAATATTATGTTGTATACCCTATCTTACACAGTGGAGATATTTGGGTCAGGGAATCCCAGGGTAACCTGTCCAGATCCAACGTCCTCTGGAAAGACTACAAAACATAATGTTAAACTTGTGGGTTAGAATAATCTTGATGATGAAACCTCTCAATCAAGTAATTTGAGAAGTATTGTACTCGTACTTCTTTTTCAGATTCCCACCGATGAAATGGATTGTTGTCTGGAGGTGTTAAAAAATTTAGATTTTCAAAAGGATTTCGATTTGGATCTATCTGTTCATGAACATCATAGTCGATTTGGCTATCATCATAGCTGGTATTGATTAATCTTATTTTGTAGTTGTTTGTAATAAACCAGCGTACATGACCGCATCTTTTGGCTCCATGATAGAAGTGTAGGTATTCAGTGTCGGCAATTTTATGTACTGATTTGTAGAAGATTCCTGACTGATGGGCTCGAGGTTCACTAAAACCATAGATTTTTAACAAATGTAATGAATATGGTTTTGTGATTAAAGCAGATAGGCCATAGATTCACTACTAGTCCAAGAACCATTCAGGGGTAGGGTCCTCTCGTTCCATTTTCTCAACTATCCATCCTTCGAAAATGAAAGAGAACTGCACAGAGTAAAAAAGATTAGAAGCATAGTTTTGCAGATTCATAGCTATGAAGAAGGATTCTTTATGACAGTCTGGATCATAGTTATTTCTATGATTGCAATTGTCAAATATTCTGAGAGTGATATGAAAACTTTGTATCTCCTCATCATCATCTTCAAGATTCTCCAAACCATAAGAAAAAATATGAACTAGATAGTCCAATGCTTCTATGGCTTCTTCGTTCATTTCAGATTGTAACCTTTCATTCCATAAGAATGGAATTCCATCTCTGTGTCTAATTTCTTTGATGGGAAACCAAACTTCATCATGATCCATTAATGGAGTTTCATAATCATAATTGATCCATCCGCTTGGAGTTTAAATCTGAACATCCTGATCACTTTTCCTAATGAAATTGCAATTTAAAGCAAGAATAGAATTTTTTGATATAAATTCTCTGCTTAAAATATCAGCAAAACTATTCTTTTCTCCACTAACAAATTCAACTTCAAAGTTGTACTGACTCAACTGCATTACCCATCTTACCATTTCTTCATCTTCAAATTCACATTTCTAGATGGCGTACTGCAACGCTTTACAGTCTGTTTTGACCGTAAATTTGGTGTAGATCACAAAATCTTTGAACTTAGCAATGCCTAAGCATACTGCTCTAAGTTCCTTTTTCTGACTTGCCCAATTTAACTGGTTCTTTGCCCAGAGACCAGAGGCATATTGGAAAATCTCAACATCTCTTTTATTTGCAGGATTAACTGGGCATAGAACTGCTCCCCATCCTATGTGACTTGCATCTGTCATGATTACCTTTTCCAAAGTTTCCTGTGTAGGAGATAGAGGTTGAATGTTTATGACTCTATCCTTTATTCTGTGGACTGCATCAGTACAGTCTTTATTCCAAGGGATAGGAGTCTTCTGAAGTCTCTGATTTAGGAATTTTTTGTCTTGTGCACAATGTTTCAGAAACTTTGAAATATAATTAAGACTCCCAAAAAATCTTTGCAACTGAACTTTGTCATGAATTTCATCTGGAAACTGGTCGACAAAGTTAAGACTTCTCTGTTGCACATTATAAGATCCATATTGTATGTTATATCCCAGAAAATCTATCATAGGCTTGAAGAGCTTCATCTTGGAGGTAGAAAAAACTATTCCCATGTCCTTGACTCTTTTCAAGAACATTTTCAGATGTTTAATATGTTCTGGGATATTATCTGAATGGATGAGAATATCATCAATATATTTCTTTAGGAAATCATCCATACCTTCAAACGTTTCATCCATGATCCTTTGGAAAGCAGATGGTGCATTGATTAGTCCAAATGGCATGATGTTCCATTCATAGTGTCCTTGAGGAACTGAGAATGCAGTCTTCCATTTATCTGCTTCTTTAATGCCAACTTGCCAGAATCCAGATTTCAAATCGAACTTAGAGAATATCTTAGGCTTAGAAATCTGTGCTAGAATCATGGAAGGCTTGGGCAGGGGATAAGCATCATAATCAAGAATATAATTTAAGGGCTTATAATTTAAAACAAGCCTCGGCTTCCCTTTGGCAATTTCTAAATGTTTGTTAACATAAAAAGCAAAACATGCAATAGGAATTTTGCTTTTTCTTATCAATACTTTTTTCAACAATTCCTGAATCTCTGCTTTGCACATTTTTAATTGTTCTGCATTCATGGGAATTGCTGCAGATATTCTCAACTTACCACTAAATTCCTTTTTGAGTGGAAGCTCAACTTCATGTTTATGAATGTGCCAGAATGCATTGGGATCATCAGAACAACATTCTTTAAATTTAGCAGTGATGTCTGCTATTTCTCTGGCATATTTCCCATTGTCTAAATGTTCTTCTGTTTTTAGAAGCTCTTTTTTTATCTCCATTTTTGCTAAGAGATTCTCCATTCTTTCTATTCTCTTCAATCTATTAGGAGAGTTGGAATTTATAAAAGGAAAGAATATTTCTTTATCATGTAGGCTAACAAAGTATCCATACCTTTGACTAGCTTGGTCCAACTTTGCTCCATGCTTCTCGAAATTTTGAAAGAATGGTGTTCCAAGTTACATTGGACAATCAATACCTGGAACAATAGGAAAAACAAGATGTACTCCAATATCGTCTGTTAGAAATACATCTACTTCTACTTCTGATACTGTTGTAATGTCACCACTTGCAGTAGTAACTCTAGGACATGTAGTTGGTCTTCTCGGATGAGTACTTACAACAGTATTATTAACAATATTTAACCGGGAACCAGTGTCCATCAAGACTTTCCAATATTCATACTATGACCCGATTCTTACTTTCATATTGACGCAATACATAACATCTCTGTTGAATATATTGCATCCTAAACCAGTCCTTTCGGTTTCATCTTCAAAATCTTCTTTCTCAATATTTTTATCTGGTTTTTTAATTTGTTCTGATATTGGATTACCATGAAGAGTCCAATTTTCAATTTTACCAGACATGACAGGATTTTGAGATGAGGAAGCTTGATTTATGCCTATGAACTTGACATTCAAATCTCTATGATTCTCTAGGCATAATATTTTATTTTCCTTAACAGTTTTTCTAAGCTCTTTGATTGCTTGATGAATGCTAGGCAATGTTTGTGGAAAATCTTCACCAAAATATTCAGTTCTAAACTGCCTAGTTAGAGCTTCAACTGAAAATGAAGATTCTGGAGGAACATACCCTTTATTTGGCTGATCCTTTGGTTTTGAAGGAGACTGCTTCAAATGATTCATCAAAAGTGTCTTGTACATCTCCTTGATTTGGGGATTAGTAGTAGCTACGATCTGAGTAAAGTAGTTCCTACTTGTTTCATCTTCATCTGTCTTCATCATATTTACAGTATTGCAACTGCAAATATCAGGATCACTGCAATCGCATTCTCTGCATTCAGTACAGTGAAGATCTTTGCAAAATTCTTCATCAGATGAAGAATCATCAGAATGTACAATATTCAATTCATTATCTGAATCAGATTCAGATGTCAGAAGTTCATCACAACTGCTGGGAAGATCAAAGAAATTTACTTTGCCCTTTTTATTTCCGTATGAAACTTTCTTTTTTCCTTTATCCTTCTTATTTTTAGGACAATTATTTGAAGTATGTCCTTTTTCATTGCAGTTGTAACAGATAATTTATTTATCTTTTGAAAACATTTCAGTATCTTTATAGTGCTTTCTTTTGAAATGTTTTTTCTGGGAATTACTTTTAGTATGCTTATGCTTGTTCTTGCGATGTGATATATGCCCCTCTGAATTGCCAGCTTTTCCAAGATGCCACTGCTTGCAGAGTTTTTGATAACCATGAGGTTTTTTAGGATTGGTAGTAGCACGGGCAATTTTCATCTGGGAGAAAAGCTCCGCAATGACAGCTTTGACAGCTTGTTGAATGACACCAAACTTATAATCTCCCATCTTGCCAGGGATTTTATTCACTATAGCCGAAGAAACCCAATGTGGTAGAGAAGACAGAAAAATTTCTTTCCATTTAGGCTCAAGAACTAAATCTGGGGACAGGGTATGGAGCCGATGTAAAAACTCATTGAAGTATTCATCAAAATTTTGCATATTATGCAACTTCATGGCTAATAGTGTGATTGTAGAGATTTCATTAGTAATTTGAGGGAAACCAATGAAATTCACTGTAATACCATAAAGAAGACAACCAATCATGTTATTTATAGGAAGATGAGTTGTTGGATCCATATAAGTAGCACCATCTGCATTTAGGACAAATGATTGTTCCCAACTTGTGAGAAGAGTGGGATCTCTCAGTGTTTCTGCTTTCAACCAGGAGTCAAGAGTACCTTCAAACCCTCCAATTATTCTTCTAGTTGTATTAATAGGACCAATATCATCAGCAAGATATGTTCTATAACAAACTAACATAGAGTGTAACACATGCATAACTTCAGCCTCTGTACAATTGTCTATGTTCCAGGAGTAAGTAGAATTAGCAGACCAATATTTATGATATTCAAATTTCATAAGATCTCTACGGTCTGGAGCTGGATTCCATGTAGTTTCTGATCTAGATCTAGAAGAAGTAGCATGAACCTGGGTTGCATCTAGAGCTGCAGATGTTTCAATACCAAATTGTGCTTTATCTTCGACAGAGAAATTATTTACACATGCTTCCAGGTTTTCAAGTTCTGGAGCATCAATCTTATGGAGACTTGTTTCTGGTTCATTTTTTGGTGTCTCAAATTCTTTATCAAACCCTTGAAGGAATTCGGAAAGATTTACTGCACGAGTATCTATGTCTCGTTGTGCTTTACTGAAGAAACTGGGATTAGCAAAAGGAGAATAGTTATAGGTAGCATCCGCTGGAGGCAAACTGATAGTACTTGGTGCCTTTATAATACTTTCAACAGAATATGTGATCGTATAAGGCAATGACACCTTAGGATCTGAGAACAAAGTGGAAGATTTATATGCCTCTGTGCTAGTGCTAGGCCTTTTTTTTAATGACTCAATTCCATTAGAAACATTGAGAACTTGTTTCTTTATCACGTCAAGGCTAGAGTTTACCTTAACCAATTCTTTACCTTGAGCTACCATGGCTTCATGGATCTTTTTGTCTGTGTTAAGAGTAAGCCTATCAAGACTTTGGGCAATAGCCTGGTCATTTTCTGTAAGTACCTTGATATTTTCATTCAGACAAGTAGTATTGTAGTCTTGTTTTTGCAAGACTCTGCCAATCATCAGTTTCATCTCTGAGTTTGCCATATCAAGAGATGAAAATTATTTTCTCAAGAATTTTTCCAAACTGGATATTGCTAAGTTTGTCCAGTTGGTTGCTGCAATTGATTCTTTTACAGATAATGATGATTCATCAAAATGTGATGGAGGTAACTTATACATTTTTCCATCTTGTTGTCTAATCACAAAATTTCTCCACGGAGGAAATTATGTATCAGTTTCAAGCATAGAACCATCAAGAAGTTCCCATTTATGCTTGTTGGGTGTCCCTGTCCTTATCATATTTACATTAAATCGCAAGCCAACTTCTTTAATCAAATTTTCCACTTTTTTCCTAACTGCTATCAAGGATTTGGTCAGATTGGTCTTGGATAGCATAGACTGTATTTTAGGAGAAAATACTGGCAGCTGTAATGGAGATGGAATAACAACAGGGTCTTGTTCCAATTTAGAATCTACATATTTTTCTGACTGTTTGATCCTTTTCTGCTTAGCTTCATTTCTGAATTGTTTGATCAAAGTGTCTTCAATTTGATTGATTGAAGGATAGTACCATTCATAGAATGATATCCATTGGTTGTTAGCTTGCATCCAAGCTTTCCCTTCAAAATAATTCTGACAATTAAATTCCTTTCTATCCTTCTTATCCAGAAGTTTTACTTCTTGTATGTAGAGGTGTTCCTTTTCATGAGTATAGATGTCCCAATTGAACATCTTCTTTTTCCAAGGATCTTCTGGATCATAAGGGCCTATGCCTTTGAATATTTTCAGAAATGCAATAATTTTTGAATCTGAGGGAATCTCAATTGACTTAGGGATTTTATCAATTAGATTTTTTCTATAGGAAGGAATAGCCGATTTATCAACAAAACCTAAACCATGAGATGTAGTAGGTGATATGGACTGTACAAGGAGATCTTCATGGACATTAAAAAATGTAACTTGCTTGTAATTTTGTTCAAAATAATATGAAGAAGGAACAAACTTAATCGTATTTATTCTCCTAGATTGATCAGAAGATTCTCCATGAGGCTGAGGAGGATCTGAGGAGAATTGACAATGTGTTTTAGAACAATGTGGATGATCACAGACTGAGGCTAATGGAGGATTTGCAGAAGGCTATGTAAACCAGGTTTTCAGCTTTGCATAAATATCTGGATCAATTAATATCATGGGCTGTGCAGACTGTGATGATGTTGACGAAGACTGAGGTTGAGACAAAGTTGGAATCATAGTGGAAGTAGAAAGTCCACTAGTCTCAACTTGGCTTAATCTAGGAAAACAAGTAACAACTTTATCTTTTGTTTCAGTAATTATGGATTGAGCCACTGCAATAGGTTTTCTAGAATGTTTTTTCCAATTTGTGACCCAAGCATCAGGAGGAGAAAGATCTCTTTTTGAAACAAAGACAGGTGCAACAGGATTGCAGGATGAATCATACTGGATCATTGTTACAGTATTTGAAGAAGTATCAAAAGAATGAAGTACTGCAGGAATAGTTGTATTGAAGAAACAGACACATGTAATATAGTATATTGAAAATTTTTTGGCTTTGGATGTGAATTCTTCATAACCTTGGGTTTGAACGCCTAAGGTAAGACACTTCATAAAGTGGGGATCATCCAGAGTAACAGAAAAATCAGGATATACATCATACTGTACAGGGCCATCAGATAGAGTAGTCTCGATGCCACCAACGCGAGCCTTTGTAAAGGATGTCCAGCGATTATCTAACAGGGCCAAAAAGAGAAAAGTAGGTTGAACTTTTCTATGTAGAGGATTGAGGCCAACTCTCACCATCCCGAGATGGACATACTTATAGCCAGAATTTAAAGCAGCAGTAATATGTTTTTGTTCTAACAAAGGAATAGTCATCATGGAATTTAAATTCAATTCTGTGCGAATAGAATTTACTTTTATTTTAATTTGGCTGAGAGCCTTAAATTGAAACTGAGAAACATGCTGGTAGACATCAGAAGGAGAAATATCAGGTAAACGCCAGGCAACATGGGGGTTGGATTCTTCAATATTAAGACACACAGAGTTCAAACAGGAGGAGTCGGAACGACATAAACCATCTAAACGAGAGCATAAAGAATCTTCATTTTCAAGTTCATCAAAGTGTTTAGAACCAAAGCGACCCATAGATGAATCCATTTCACAGAGAAAGAAGTGCAGACAGTAGAAAGAGCAAGTATTAGGAAGGATTAGGATAATCACTTAATTGAGAGATTGTGGTTTCTGCGTGTACAATTCTAGTCGAACGTCTTCAACGCCTTCAACGCCAACACGGAAAAAACAGGCTACAAACGCTATTCACGACATCAAGCAAACTTCGGTGCTCCACTCAAACAATATCTTTTCAACAATTAAGAATTACTCAACTAATAACTTCACTCATACAATAACTTGGCTCCGATACCATTTACAGGATCACATCAACAGAGTGAAATTTTATTCATCTTTTTCAACATATATATAGTAGCGGAATGGCATACAGATCTTACTGAGATTGACTGTTGTGGAATTTAACCAATCTATACTTGCATAGCAAGGATAACTGGTAGGCTAATTGGCACACAAAACAGACTCAGTCTATAGATCAGGATATAACAAACGTTTACAAACTTGAATCACTCTTCCCGTGGTGCAACCAGATCACGAAATATTTGCACAGATGCAGAGCAGGGGACTTTTGATTCACAAACCAATACTCCTTAAAAAAACTCTCTCGCCCCTCCTCCCAAATGAGCCTTACCTCCTTATATAACATAATGGAGGGGGAAAATCATTCATGCGGAATCATTGTACATCTAGTAGATATGACTAAGCTACAGAAATAAATCTATTTTAAGGCAGATCTGGATTTGGGTATGAGTTGGACTACTTATATTATCTCGTCCCTTATCCTTTCGGAAAGCCATCTAGCATATGGGGACCGAATCGAGGACAGACATGAAACGAATAAATTTTATACACAGTGGATATTAAAAGGTGAATCCACGAAATCCAAGATTATGTTGTACACCCTATCTTACACAGTGGAGATATTTGGGTCAGGGAATCCCATGATAACCTGTCCAGATCCAACGTCGTCTAGAAAGACTACAAAACATAATGTTCAACTTGTGGGTGAGAATAATGTTGATGACGAAACCTCTCAGTCAAGTGATTTGAGAAGTATTGTACTCGTACTTCTTTTTCAGATTCCCACCGATGAAATGGATTGTTGTCTGGAGGTGTCAGAAAATTTAGATTTTCAAAAGGATTTTGATTTGGATCTATCCGTTCATGAAAATCATCATAGTTGATTTGGCTGTCAGCATAGCTAGTACTGATTAATCTTATTTTGTAGTGATTTGTAATAAACCAGCGTACATGACCGCATCTTTTGGCTCCATGATAGAAGTGTAGGTCTTCAATGTCGGCAACGTTTTGTACTGATTTGTAGAAGATTCCTGACTGATGGGATCGAGGTTCACTAAAACCATAGATTTTTAACAAATGCAATGAATATGGTTTTGTGATTAAAGCAGATAGGCCATATATTCGCCACCAATCCAAGAACCATTCAGGGGTAGGGTCCTCTCGTTCCATTTGCTCAACTGTCCATCGTTCGAAAATGAAAGAGAACTGCACAGAGTAAAAAATATTAGAAGCATAGTTCTGCAGATTCATACCTGTGAAGAAGGATTCTTTCTGACGGTCTGGATCATAGTTATTTCTATGATTTC
This sequence comes from Pinus albicaulis, assembly GCA_034641835.2. Classification (NCBI taxonomy): domain Eukaryota; kingdom Viridiplantae; phylum Streptophyta; class Pinopsida; order Pinales; family Pinaceae; genus Pinus; species Pinus albicaulis. The sequence goes on along the minus strand of CM076579.1, from coordinate 1,567,915,986 downwards.
AATTTTCAAATCTTCTGAGAGTGATATGACAAGTTTGTATCTGCTCATCATCATCTTCAAGATTCTCCAAACAATAAGAAATACTTCCAATATGAACTAGATAGTCCAATGCTTCTATGGCTTCTTCATTCATTTCAGATTGTAACCTTTTATTCCATAAGAATGGAATTCCATCTCTGTGTCTAATTTCTTTGATGGGAAACCAAAATTCATCATGATCCATTAATGGAGTTTCATAATCATAAGTGATCCATCTGCTTGGAGTTTCAATCTGAACATCCTGATCACTTTTCCTAATGAAATTGCAATTTAAAGCAAGAATAGAATTATTTGATATAAATTCTCTGCTTAACATATCAGCAAAACTATTCTTTTCGCCATGAACAAATTCAACTTCAAAGTTATACCGACTCAACTGCATTACCCATCTTACCATTGCTGCATCTTCAAATTCACATTTCTGGATGGCGTACTGCAATGCTTTATAGTCTGTTTTGACCGTAAATTTGGTGTAGATCACAAAATCTTTGAACTTAGTAATGCCTAAGCATACTGCTCTAAGCTCCTTTTTCTGACTTTCCCAATTTAACTGGTTCTTTTCCCAGAGACCAGAGGCATATTGGAAAATCTCAACATCTCTTTTATTTGCAGGATTAACTTGGCATAGAACTGCTCCCCATCCTATGTGACTTGCATCTCTCATGATTTCCTTTTCCCAAGTTTCCTGTATAGGAGATAGAGGTTGAATGTTTCTGACTCTATCCTTTATTCTGCGGACAACATCAGTATAATATTTATTCCAAAGAATAGGAGTCTTCTGAGGTCTCTGATTTAGGAATTGTCTCTCTTGTGCACAATGTTTCAGAAACTTTGAAATATAATTAAGACTCCCAGGAAATATTTTCAACTGAACTTTGTCATGAATTTCATCTGGAAACTAGTTGACAAAGTTAAGACTTCTCTGTATCACATTATAAGATCCATATTGTATGTTATATCCCAGAAAATCTATCATAGGCTTAAAGAGCTTCATCTTGGAGGCAGACAAAACTATTCCCATGTCCTTGACTCTTTTCAAGAAGATTTTCAGATGTTTAATATGTTCTGGGATATTATCTAAATGGATGAGAATATCATCAATATATTTCTTTATGAAATCATCCATACCTTCAAACGTTTCATCCATGATCCTTTGGAAAGTAGATGGTGCATTGATCAGTTCGAATGGCATGATGTTCCATTCATAGTGTCCTTAAGGAACTAATAATGCAGTCTTCCATTTATCTGCTTCTTTAATGCCAACTTGCCAGAATCCAGATTTCAAATCAAACTTAGAGAATATCTTAGACGTATAAATCTGTGCTAGAATCAATGAAGGCCTGGGCAGAGGATAAGCTTCTTAATCGAGAATAGAATTTAAGGGCTTATAATTTACAACAAGCCTCGGCTTCCCTCTGGCAATTTCTGAATGTTTGTTAACATACAAAGAAAAACATGCAATAGGACTTTTGCTTTTTCTTATTAATCCTTTTTTCAACAATTCCTGAATCTCTGCTTTGCACATTTTTAATTGTTCTGCATTCATGGGAATTGCTGCAGATCTTCTCAACTTACCACTAAATTCCTTTTTGAGTGGAAGCTCAACTTCATGTTTATGAATGTGCCAGAATTCATTGGGATCATCAGAACAACATTCTTTAAATTTAGCAGTGATGTCTGCTATTTCTCTGGTATATTTCCCATTGTCTAAATGTTCTTCTGTTTTTAGAATCTCTTTTTTTATCACTGTTTTTGCTAAGATATTCTCCATTATTTCTATTCTCTTCAATCTATTAGGAGAGTTGGAATTTATAAAAGGAAATAATATTTATTTATCATGTAGACTATCAAAGTATCCATACCATTGACTAGCCTAGTCCAATTTTGCTCCATGCTTCTCGAAATTTTGAAAGTATGGTGTTCCAAGGTAAATTTCACAATCCATACTTGGAACAATAGTTCAAACAAGATGTAATCCAATATCGTCTGTTAGAAATAAATCTACTTCTGCTTCTGATACTGTTGTAATGTCACCACTTGCAGTAGTAACTCTAGGACATGTAGTTGGTATTCTTAGATGAGTACTTACAACAGTATTATTAACAATATTTAACCGGGAACCAGTGTCCATAAGGAATTTCCAATATTCATACTCTGACCCGATTCTTACTTTCATCTTGACGTAATACATAACATCTCTGTTGAATATATTTCATCCTAAACCAGTCCTTTCTGTTTCATCTTCAGAATCTTCTTTCTCAATATTTTTATCTGGTTTGTTTATCTGTTCTGATATTGGATTACCATGAAGAGTACAATTCTCAACTTTCCCAGACATAATAGGGTTCTGAGATGAAGAAGCTTGATTTATGCATATGAATTTGACATTCAAATCTCTATGATTCTCTAGGCATAATATTTTATTTTCTTTAATATTTTTTCTAAGCTCTTTGATTGCTTGATGAATGCTAGGCAATGTTTGTGGAAAATCTTCACCAAAATCTTCATTTCTAAATTGCCTAGTTAGAGCTTCAACTGAAAATAAAGATGCTGGAGGAACATACCCTTTATTTGGCTGATACTTTGGTTTTGAAGGAGACTGCTTCAAATGATTCATCAAAAGCGTCTTGTACATCTCCTTGATTTGGGGATCAGTAGCAGCTATCATCTGAGTAAAGTAGTTCCTACTTGTTTCATCTTCATCTGTCTTCATCATATTTACAGTATTGCAACTGCAAATATCAGGATCACTGCAATCGCATTCTCTACATTCAGTACAGTGAGGATCTCTGCAAAATTATTCATCAGATGAAGAATCATCAGAATGTACAATATTCAATTCATTATCTGAATCAGATTCAGATGTCAGAAGTTCATCACAACTGCTGGGAAGATCAAAGAAATTTACTTTGCCCTTTTTATTTCTGTATGAAACTTTCTTTTTTCCTTTATCCTTCTTCTTTTTAGGACAATTATTTGAAGTATGTCCTTTTTCATTGCAGTTGTAACAGATAATTTCTTTATCTTTTGAAAACATTTCAGTATGTTTATAGGGCTTTCTTTTGAAATGTTTTTTCTAGGAATGCTGGGAATTCCTTTTAACATGCTTATGCTTGTGCTTGCGATGCGATCTACACCCCTCTGAATTGCCAGCTTTGCCAAGATGCCACTGCTTACAGAGTTGTTGATAACCATGAGGTTTTTCAGGATTGGTAGCGGCACAGGAAATTTTCATCTGGGAGCAAAGCTCCACAATGCCAGCTTTGACAGCTTGTCGAATGACACCAAACTTATAATCTCCCATCTTTATAGGGAGTTTATTCACTATAGCCGAAGAAACCCAATGTGGTAGATAAGACACAAACATTTCTTTCCATTTAGGCTCAAGAATTAAATCTGGGGACAGGGTATGGAGCCGATGTAAAAACTCATTGAAGTATTCATCAAAATGTTGCATATTATGCAACTTCATGGCTAATAGTGTGATTGTAGTGATTTCATTAGTAATTTGAGGGAAACCAATGAAATTCACTGTAATACCATAAAGAAGACAACCAATCATGTTATTTACAGGAATATGAGTTGCTGGATCCATATAAGTAACACCATTTGCATTTAGGACAACTGAGTGTTCCCAACTTGTGAGAAGAGTGGGATCTTTCAGTGTTTCTGCTTTCAACCAGGAGTCAAGAGTACCTTCAAACCCTCTAATTATTCTTCTGGTTGCATTAATAGGACCAATATCATCAGCAAGATATGTTCTATAACAAACTAACATAGAATGTAACACAGACATAACTTCAGCCTCTGTACAATTGTATATGTTCCAGGAGTAAGTAGAATTAGCAGACCAATCTTTATGATATTAAGATTTCATAAGATCTCTATGGTCTGGAGCTGGATACCATGTAGTTTCTGATCTAGATCTAGAAGAAGTAGCATGAACTTGGGTTGCATCTAGATCTGCAGATGTTTCGATACCAAATTGTGCTTTATCTTCGACAGAGAAATTATTTACACATGCTTCCGGGTCTTCAAGTTCTGGAGCATCAATCTTATGGAGACTTGTTTCTGGTTCATTTTTTGGTGTCTCAGAGTCTTTATCAAACCCTTGAAGGAATTCGAAAAGACGGACTGCACGAGTATCTATGTCTCGTTTTACTTTACCGAAGAAGCTGGGATTAGCAAAAGGAGAATAGTTATAGGTAGCATCCGCTGGAGGGAAACTGATAGTACTTGGTGCCTTTATAAGACTTTCAACAAAAGATGTGATCGTATAAGGCAATGACACCTTAGGATCTGAGAACAAAGTGGAAGATTTATATGCCTCTATGCTAGTGCTAGGCCTTTTTTTTAATGACTCAATTCCATTAGAAACATTGAGAACTTGTTTGTTTATCACGTCAAGGCTAGAGTTTACCTTAACCAATTCTTTACCATGAGCTACCGCGACTTCATGGATCTTCTTGTCTGTGTTCAGAGTAAGTCTAGCAAGACTTTGGGCAATAGCCTGGTCATTTTCTGTAAGTACCTTGATATTTTCATTCAGACAAGTAGTATTGTAGTCTTGTTTTTGCAAGACTCTGCCAATCATCAGTTTCATCTCTGAGTTTTCCATATCAAGAGATGAGAATTATTTTCTCAAGAATTTTTTCAAACTGGATATTGCTAAGTTTTTCCAGTTGGTTGCTGCAATTGATTCTTTTACAGATAATGATGATTCATCAAAATTTGATGGAAGTAACTTATACATTTTTCCATCTTGCTGTCTAATCACAAAATTTCTCCACGGAAGAAATTATGTATCAGTTTCAAGCATCGAACCATCAAGAAGTTCCCATTTATGCTTGCTGGGTGTCCCTGTCCTTATCATATTTACATTAAATCGCAAGCAAACTTCTTTAATCAAATTTTCCCCTTTTGTCCTAACTGCTATCAGGGATTTGGGCAGATTGGTTTTGGATAGCATAGACTGTATTTTAGGAGAAAATACCGGCAGCTGTAATGGAGATGGAATAACAACAGGGTGTTGTTCCAATTTAGAATCTACATATTTTTCTGACTATTTGATCCTTTTCTGCTTAGCTTCATTTCTGAACTGTTTGATAAAATAGTCTTGAATTTGATTGATTGAAGGATAGTACCATTCATAGAATGATATCCATTGGTTCTTAGCTTGCATCCAAGCTTTCCATTCAAAACCATTATGACAATTAAATTCCTTTCTATCCTTCTTATCCAAAAGTTTTACTTCTTGTATGTACAGGTGTTCCTTTTCATGAGTATAGATGTCCCAATTGAACATCTTCTTCTTCCAAGGATCTTCTGGATCATAAGGGCCTATGCCTTTGAATATTTTCAGAAATGTAATAATTTCTGAATCTGAGGGAATCTCAATTGATTTAGGGATTTTATCAATTGGATTTCTCTATAGGAAGGAATAGCCGATGGATCAACAAAACCTAAACCACGAGATGTAGTAGGTGATATGGACTGTACAAGGAGATCTTCATGGACATTAAAAAATGTAACTTTCTTGTAAGTTTGTTCAGAAGAATATGAAGAAGGAACAAACTTAATCATATTTATTCTCCTAGATTGATAAGAAGATTCTCCATGAGGCTGAGGAGGATCTGAGGAGAATTGACAATGTGTTTTAGAACAATGTGGATGATCACAGACTGAGGCTAATGGGCTTGCAGACGACTGGGCAAACCATGTTTTCAACTTTTCTAGAATGTCTGGATCAATCAGTATCATGGGTTCTTTCGAATATGAGGGCTGAGTTTGTGAAAGAGTTGGAACCATAATAGATGTAGAAGCAGATGGTCTACTATGCTCAGTTGTGCTTCGTCTTGGAAAGCGAGTGACAACTTGGTCATCGGATTCAGAGATAATGGATTGGGCAATTGCAATAGGTTTTCTGACATTACGTTTCCAGTTGGTAACCCATTCGTCAGGAGGAGTAAGTGTCCTTTTAGAGACTGACAGTGGGGCAACAGGGTTACATGCAGAGTCATACTGGATTAAGGTAATTGTGCCAGAACCTTGTTCAGGAGCATGTAATACAGCCGGAATAGTTGTGTTATAAAAACGAACATAAGTAATATAAAAAATAGTCAAATTTTTTGATTTGGCATCAAAATATTCATTACCTTGAGTTTGAACACCCAAAGTAAGACACTTCAGAATATTAGGATCATCAAGAGCAATAGAAAAGTCTGGGAATACATCATACTGTACAGGGCCATCTGACAGAGTGGTTTCAATTCCACCAATGAGGGCTTTTGTGAAGGATGTCCAGCGATTATCTAATAAGGACGAGAAAACAAATGTCGGTTGACCTTTTCTGTGGAGAGCATTGAGGCCTACTCTCACCATCCCCAGATGGACATACTTGTAACCAGATTTTAAAGCAACTTGAATATGTTTCTGTTCTAACAGAGGAACAGTCATCATGGCATTTAAATTCAATTCAAGTTTCCATGCAACACGAGGGTTTGTTTCTTCTAAATTTAAACAGGCAGAATGAGAAGGAGCTTCAGGAGTAACACAGAGTGACTCAAGACCAGAACGCAATTGTTCTTCAGTTTCTAAATCATCAAAATGTTTCGAACCAAAACGACCCATAGATCTGGAAGATGAATCCATTGCATAGAGAAAGAGTGTAAATGGTATCAGAGCCAAGTTATTTGTGAGTGAGGTTATTTGCTGAGTTATCCTTTGTTGTTGAAAAGATATTGTTTGAGTGGATCGCCGAAGTTTTCTTGATGTCGTGAATAGCGTCGTAGCCCGTGTTAGCCGTGGTGGCATTGAAGGCGTTGAGGACGTTCGACTAGAATTTTACGCGAAGAAACCGCAATAGCTCAAAAATATCCTCAACCCCTGCTTCATGCAATGTGTTGGGGCTGCATGGAGTGATTTGATCCTCCCAACCAAGTGGTTTCTCTCCCCATTTATGATACGTATAGGGCTGCTACTATTCTTGGGCTGAAATTTCATGACCTCCAAGAGTGGCCCAAGATACCCCATCAAACAAATAAACCATGAAGTGCCTCCTCCAAAAAATCAAGTTCTCCAAATGGCTTCTCCCACATGAAGAAGAGAGATGTAATTTGGTAATCATGGGCTGCCCATTGCTCCTCTAGAAAAATGCATCATGCAAAGTAGGGAGATTCATCCTCCCTGGGCATCTTCAACTCATATCCCACTCTCCAATCAAAGCTTCTCATGAACATAGAGATATCAGCAATACATGGAAGCAAAAACCAATAGAAAAAATTTGTCACATGACAACTGGAAAGTGGATGAAGGTCCCACACAAGGAACCAACGCAGTGCATTCCTTGCCTGCATCAAATCAAACAAAAACAAGTGCTTTTCCAACCACTTTTTTTCTGCCACAATCATTTTACAAGATATAAACATGAAAGTACAAAAGGGTGTCAATGGTGCACACCAAAATTCATGTGGCTTCCCCCACAAACCACCAATGAGATAGCCAGTATCAATGCTACAAATGGCTTCAAGTACATCATTATACTATATTCAATAAGGAATAATCCTCCTTGGTACAAAATGCTGCTCATAAAAAGACAAGAAGTACAAAACATAAGGTGAAATTGTACATTCTCCATCATGCACTTGAGGTCTTGAGCTGAAATGGCTCAACTGGAAATGCTCCCTTACTCCCAATGAGTAGGAAGGTGGTTGTGACATCTTCTCTATCACCATCCAGGCTATGCATCTCTCCATATGATGAATTATGTCATGCTAAATTCCCTCCCAAATGAACTCCTATGCCAAGGAAATATATACATCAAAATGCATGGAAAATAAGTCCTCATGTGCTACATGTAGTAATTTCTCCTTAAGACTAGAAGCTCTAGTCAAGAAGACTCTGTCATATGAATATATGACCATATCATCCACTATATACTCATCATAGCTATCTGGGTCATCCAGAATCATGCATGCACCAAGATCCTTGGAGTAATCTACCAAGAGCTGAGATCTCCAATAAGGATCAATCCTCCTAAGAGACAGCGTTGGTGATCTGCAATGTGAATCTATACACATTCTGCTGTCTTTTCCTTTGAAATCCCTCATGCCAAATTTATCCTCCAAATTTCTTCCATGCCCATCATGTAGCTGCTCATGCTCAAAAAGAAGTAGTAACCTTTGGAAATTGGCCTCCCATAAGAAGTTCTCCTCCCAATAGAATCTCCCAATCTTGGCCAAAGCAGGCATGAGTGGCCTCCATCTACTCCAATGTATGAATTATTCCTTCCTCAAAGTAATTTCCCTCTGTTTCTCCAAATCCATGGAGTAGCTCCCTTTCACCATGAAGGTGCCATCCTCCATGACTACACAACCTCTATCAGCACAGTACAGATAGTGAGAGTGGGTGGTGTTGAAAATGGGAGAATGTCTCTCTCCTCCTTGAGACTATCCCAAAATATCTTTGTTGTACTAGACTCCTCCAAAGTCTTCACCTCTCCGGAATATAAGAGGGGTGATCCAAATGGAAATATTTCTCTTACCAACTCCAAGTCTAGTGGCCTCCTCGGTGGAATGCCTCCATGTAGTGAGACATCCATGGCAAGAGAATATTGTTCATATGGTTGGGAAACCTTGCCCTTGCCCTCACAGTGCAAACCAATCTCCATCCTCCTTGCACCAGCTCTCTAAAATAGATAGGGGTGTGTGCTTCTCATCATGTGATGATGTCATTCATCCCTACCTTCTGCTTCCATCAACATCATCTCACAATCGTGCTGCTCATCGATTTTACTTTGTCTCCCATGTGTGAGATCCTGGGGAACTTCTTGTAATGACACAAGAGACCCTCCTATTGGAGCATGTGCTAATCCTTCCTCTGCATGAGTCACTAGATATGCTCTAGATGTGACAACGTTGTAACCCCCATCCTTCTCTTCATCTTCAATATGAAGAGGAGGTAAATACTCAATAAGAAGATCCTCCTTTGCAAAATGACCTTTCATGCCCTCTTGTCCAAGGTTATGAAGCAAGGATCTTGCCTCCAACAAGGTATCATGCAAGATGTGATCTCCTCTAATAGGTTTCTAAAGTGGTTTTGAGTTTGCAGGTCCTCCCAACTTATGCAAAAGTTTCATTGGTTTGATTGCCTCATGTTTTGTATCAAATATTTCAACCAATGTTTTAGTGAAATTTGAAAAAGAAGAAGTATTAAAATTTTTCAATTAAAATGACTCAAACATCCACCAAGCATAGGCCTTACCTCCAAAGTGCAGCGCTGTAACTCTGATGGCTTCTTCTTCAGAAACTGGGTGCTGTTGCAAATAAGTACTCAACTCCTCCACCGAAGCTTTGGCTAAGCAAGTTGGAGATCCATCAAAGGTAGATAGAGAAAATATATTCATGTCATGTAGCTGGCTCCTCTCCACCTTGATCTTGCAGAACTCTTCGAAAGTAATATGATCTCGAAACTTCTCAGTTTGAGATTCATACTCTTTCAGAAAATTGCTAAGAGTCCCCTTCTCCGACATTTCTTCTTCTTTCATCTGTCTCATAGAAAACCTGGGCATTTGACTGCACTATGCATAATAGGGTGTAGCTTCATGCTCACACCTATCATGTACCAATCTATATTTGGCTCTAGATCCAAACTCCTCAGGAGATTCCATCTCTCCTCTCATCTTCTTAAGATTTTCATTGATGCACTGCATAGATTTTGGAAGAAGCTTTGTAAGCCTATCTTCCCTTCTTCCTCCACATAATGGAGTCTCATTTTTGTTCATCTCTCCTTCTCTGCATAGTTGCATGGCTGAGTTCCACAGGCTGAGCCAAGATTGAAGCTCTGATACCACTGTAATATCCCACAATTGGGATTTCCTACAACAATAAGAATATCTTAAGATATTATAAAGTTGGAGATCCAGAAAATAGACTCATATGATGTGTTCAAAAATACATAACCTTAAAATGAGCAAAAAAACAACAAAATAATAATGTGTACACCTTCCCAAGTGGGGAAAATGCAACAATTAGACCCTGAAAACGTTATTTCTAGAGATCTGTGTTTTTACTGGATGAAATAACATTGGGTTCCCTTAGCATATGCTGTTAGGTTCTCAAATACAAAAGGGGATCCAAAAAATATATCCCTTTTGATATGTTAAATAGACCTCCCCGCTACCTCACAACTTAAAAATAGCCAAATCCCATGACTTAAGTTATGCAGAAAAATATTGAAGCATGTAAAAAATTATTTTATGAGGGTTTCTGTAGTAACATGATAAAATAACATGGATCTGGAACTTTATGGAACAATATGCCAATAAAATAGAGATGTGGCCTCCTTATTGCATTATAAGGCTAACCCAGCAAGGGTTTCATGAAACACATGTACAAGAAAGAGCAGATCTAAATATTCAGCTCAGAAAATGCAATCTTACTGCAAAATTACAGAAATATAGCTAAATAATACAAAACAGGGATGATGATCCCTTCCTCTAGCTCTCCGGGAGAAGGGTTGACCCTTTCCCTAGGAAACTAGCTCAAAAACAAGGGTCTTAACCCTACTGCAGAAACTCTGCATAAAATGACGCAGTTCCTGCAAGGGTCTGCACTGTAGGAGATGAGAACCACTTTGGCCTACTGCCAAGATATGAAATGTTCTCAGAAATATTCCTAGCTGATTTCTCAAGAGAAGGAAGGCACCCTCTACTGAGAAACAGATGCGGAAGTGGTGTAAGAATCCTCCACTACAACACCCTGCAACTCAGCAATATCCTACTACAGAAATAACGCTGGGACTGAAGAATTATGCTTGGCCTTGTGCCTGGATGTGGAGAAATACATGACAAGCTCTCCCAAGAGGCCTCTCAAGGGAAGAGGTGGGATTCCCAATCGGGAACACCTAGTGCTACCTTGATAAACAACAAGGGGAAACCAAGTCTAAATAGACAAGATCAAGAGATCAAAAATAAAAAGCATGAATAACAAAGGCCTCCATCCTCTCCTTATGTAGCAAGTGAACCTCTCCTCATTGGGTCCCATCCACATGTGCCATCAAGCTCATGTAAGCTTTCCTCCACCAAAACTGCACTGTCCATCAAGGTGGTTCAATGTATCTAGACAACTTTGTTGACTTGGTCAAAGTTGACTAAATCAACATGTCCCCATCTCTGTTCACACCAAATGGTGCTCAAATAAGCTACTTATTCTTTCTCCTTTCACATTAGGAGTGTTATTGATCCTTCTAAAGAGGTTAATGGGCCTCCCTACCCATTTATTCACCTACCTAGTGATGAAACAACTCTAATATTCCATTTAGCTTGAAGGCTAAAAATTTGGAATATTACACTAGAGAAGCAAGATTGCACTGCATTGTGCAACATAGAAACATTCAAGGAAGAAATAAACCATCATCCTAATGAGCCATTGTTGGATTGCATGTCACACTTGAGGTTGGGGTTTGAAGACTTGAAGGGAAGGATGAAAGATAGTAGACATCTTGAAGTGAGAAACCCTTTCTCCTTTCTAGATGATCATTTTTGAATGAGCACTTCTCAGCTCAAAGAGAAACTTATACTTTTAGCAGATCCAAGACCTCATTGGTTTTGGAGGACTATTGATGAGAAAGAGATCTCATGGAGAGATTTCATTGGAGGTGCACTTCAACACATCATGGAGTGCAAAGTTCTTCAATAGTTTGAGGAGGTTCTTCCCTTCTCACAATTGGATCTTTATGGATTCAAGGAGGAGCAGATAGATGATATGAGACATCTTAGGATGGATAAAATCTCTCATGTTTGTGTTGGACATTTCTTGAGCCTTACACAACATGATGGGAGGTTTTTTCCTACCACCTATTTGGGTCCTTATGGGATCAAATTGATCCTTGAGAAGAATGCATTTCAACATCCCATGAAATGCAAGAATATAAATCTGATTTGGGAGGATGGTAACCCTCATGCGAGGAGTACCAAGATGTAAAATAGAAGGAGACATCCACAAATGGTTGAGTGGATGTGGATGGAGAGAAAGAAGCTGGTGAGCTACTTGCAAATTTATGATACCGGGCAATAGGAGGCTTGGCTGTGCTGGTTACTCTTGAAGGAGTTTGGCCATCACTTGGCATACGCTCTTCCTAAGGGTATGGGGATGGAGAAGATGTGGCAGGATGATTGCATCATTGAGTAGCAAAGAGTATGGATGCAAGGTGTTGATGTGATCTTCATATCATTCATTATGTTTTCATCACATAATTTGTATGATGAAAGTATGAGGAGGTAGCAAAATATTTTGTTGCTTTGGTTGTTCTTGGGAGAGAAAAGGCAGATTTACTCTCACACTTTTCACGATATTGCAGGAGTAGGAGATGGCACTATCATGGTGCAAAGGGGCTACTCCTTGGCCTGAGATGATCAAGAGGTACTTCCACCTTGGGAGGAACTTCTTATGTGTAGCAACATTGTGGGAGATATCTTTGACAATAAGCATGTCAAAGAAAGGAGATATGATTTGGAAAGATCCTATTTGCATAGGCCAACAACGTTTTCACTTGAGAGCATGGGTTTATTGATGGAGTATTCCCAGGATCAATTCACATTTGATGCACTTGGTGGACAAGGAGGAGCATTTTCAGGAGTTGCCATGTTGGGAGGTGACCCATTTTGTATGGATGATTCGTTTGGGATGGAGGATCCACTTGGGGAAAGATGTTTTCCCAATAATTTTCAGTCTCCATGCCTTGGGAGGCAACTTCTCAGTTCTATCCTTGCGGTTGCTTGAGGAAAAACGACATTTGGGAGGGGAGGACTGTAATATTCCAAAATTTGCATGCAGCAAATTGGAATATCAAATTTTTCTGATTTCACTTAAGAGATGAATAATTGGGTAAGGAGGCCCATGAATAATAAAAACATGAATAAAATCCCTCATAGTATGAAAGGGGATCATCATTGGAGCTAGATTTCACACCCTCAAGTGTGAAAGAGGACATTTGCATGGAGATAAGGTCAAGTTTGACCAAGTCAACAGTGCTGGGATAGGAGGTGAAGAACACTTTGATAGACAACGCAGTATGAATGGGAAGAGGGTTATTTGGTGGGGGAAACCCTAATGAGTGGGACCCATTGAGAGAGGGCTTTCAATTTTTAAAAGGAGGGCAAGGCAGCCATTTTTATGCATGTTATGGATTATTGATTTCATTGTCTGTTTAGACTTTGTGCATTCTCCTGCTGTTTAGCAGAGTGACAGTGCTGCTTAGCACAATGAATTCCTGTTTAGGAATTACTTCTCCTTCCAAGAGAGGCCTCTTGAAGGAGTTTCTCTTCATTTCTCCACATTCAGGCTTGGGGCCAAGCATCACAGTTTCTGTTTAGAGTTGAGTTGTGTTGCAGGGTGTTGTAGTGGAGGTTACTGAACACCACTTCCTATGCTTATTTTTCAGAGGAGGAAGTATTATTTCCTTTGGAGGATTAGTGAGGGATATTTTGAGCTTATTCCCATCATTTTTGGCACTAGGCCAACCATTTCCATGATCTACAGTGCAGTCCCTCTCTTAGACTGCGTTATTTTCGGTGTGTATCTGCAGTGAGGGTTTGCAGTATTGTTTGGAGGGCTAGATCTTTAGTGTTAGGATCATCCTTTCACATGGAAGATCCATTGGAGGAGGTATATTAAGCTTGTGCATCATCTACAACCATCTCCATCCAGTTCTTGAGTTGTAGCTACTACTCAACCCCGCTACTCCGACATTTTATCCATTTTGTATATTTCAGCCAATCCTTCTAGGATTGACTTGATATTGTTTTTCAGGGGTTAGAGCTTTGCTCCCCACATTATTTGAGCCATACATTGCCATATCTTCATATTTTTATTATTTCTGTAGCAGTGCCTCCTATAAACTGTGCAGTCATAGCCTTGGGCTTTCTATATGTAGTAGTGTTCTTCATTTTCTTGTACATGTTCTATTGAGGCTTGCATTTCTTGGCTTGAGTGATCATTTCCTCAAGTATTTGTATACATTTTTTGCTATAAGATCATTTCCATGGCTATTTGGATCTTCTCATGATTTTTGTATTGATATAACACTACTACTCCAATGTGTGTTTTACATTGCTGCATCTCCAACTCTAGAATATCTTAAGATACTCTTATTGTTGTAGCAATCCCTTATTTTGGGATATTACACACTAGGATTACATTATGGCCCCATGGACTCCTATATATAGAAAGGAGGTTTTTTCATTTGTATCATCCAAGAATTGTTAATTTATGTAATATAATGGAGGTTGCCCCCTCGAAGTGGTTGATTTCTAAGGGGTTGATATCTCTTTTCTTCTATTTTTGGAGCTGGTTTCACAAAACAGAAGCTTGATTTTTCCAAAAGGGCTAAAAAACTTGAGATTTTTCTAGTTGAAGATACTCAACTACCTAAAGATAATCCTCCTTACTCTTCCTCCATTTCCCTAACATATCTAGGCAGATAATCAATGTCATTTATTATCTCCTTGGATACTATTCTGACCAGTGGGTATATGAGATAATTATAGGTTTCCTCTCCATATTTTCTGCAGACTCAAAGCCATCTATCCTTTTTAATTTCAGCCAGTTCCTATCAGATGCTATTCATGACCAATTTGTCAGGTTTCAAACAAAGGAGGTGTTTAAATATGCCTTTTTTCTAGTTTATATGTTTTTATATTTTCAGGGAGACATATTTAAATTTTCAATGCATAAATTGGATGACGATGGAAATCATCATTCAGTCATCTTCTGCAATACCATGGTGATGAATGAGTAGAAGGATTATGTTGGGTGTGGATCCTGATTATCTTGTTTATTTTGTATCACAGCATTGGACCCCTATACCTTAATGGGGCAGCAACACCGCCCATAATTAAATGCTTCCTGGAGGGTCCAAGGGGGGGGGGGGCAGTTGTGACTTTATGGAGCCCCCCCTGGTGGGGGGTTTTGGGGGCAGCGCCCCCAAAGCTAAAAACAGATGTAAAATTTTCTTGTAAAAGTATAGTAATTTCTAGTTAATCTGGGCCGTTCATTAGGCAGATGATCTGACGGTAGAAGTTATGTTTAGTTTTGTATTTTTTTCCCTAGAAGGCAACCCCTCGCTTGTATGAGGGTATTTTATTGCAGATGTGTATTGTATGTGTATTCTCAAAGCGAGAAACAGATAGGGAGACTGTGAGAGAGAACATCAGATATTACAATGGATATGTTGTAGGTTGTGTCTCTTCATTTTGCTGGATAATATAAAGGAAGGAATGGCTGTTCGGGGTGGACGTAGCCCAAACTGGGTGAACCACGTATATCTTTGTCTCTCTGGTTTTATGTGTTTCTTGTGTTTGTGTTTCCACATATATTTTATGTGTTGCATTTCTCTGTAATATATAATTTTCTAACAACTGGTATCAGAGTCGAAGGTCTATTTTGCTAATAAAATCATAGGAAAGAAGGGTTCCTGGTTCGAGTTGGAGCAATGGCGGAAGATGGTAGGTTTAGGGTAGAGAAATTTAATGGCCAAAACTTCTCACTATGGAAGATGCAGATGGAAGATTGTCTGTATCAGAAATATTTGTACCTACCATTGAGCGTAAAAACAAAGAAGTCGATGACTATGACAGATGCAAAATGGGAGATTCTTGATAGAAAGGCACTCGGAACAATATGGTTGTGCCTCGCAACATCGGTAGCCTTCAATATTTCGAAGGAAACAAAAACAAAGGGTTTGATTAAGGCATTGGTGAAACTATATGAAAAACCATCGACCTCAAACAAGGTATTTCTTATGAAACATTTATTTAATATGAAAATTTCGGAAGGTGGATCTATTGCAGACCATTTAAATTATTTTAATAAAGTTACCATTCAATTAAGTTCTATAGGGTTAAACTTTGATGATGAAGTTAGGGCTTTGTTATTTCTGTGCTCATTGCCAGAAAGTTGGAATGGTTTAGTTATGGCCATTAGTAAATCTGTCTCCAGATCTAGTACTTTAAAGTTTGATGATGTTGTCTGTGCTATCCTTAGTGAGGAAATGCGACTCAAAAACTCTATTCAGACATCGTGTAATGATTTAAGTGCAGAGTCTCGGGGAAGAAAAATGGAAAAAGGAAAGAGCTCGGGATATCACAGTAAATCAAGGAAAGGCAGATCCAAGTCCAGATCGGGGAAAGTGTGCTGGAAATGTGGAAAGAAAGGACACCTGAAAAAATATTGTAGATCTCGGAAGAGAAAGAAGGAGACGCACAACAAGAAAACAATCATGAAGAAAATGTGACAGATTATGTGTTACTAGATGATTTGATTCTTTCTTTAGAAAATGTTACTGATTCCTGGGTAGTAGATTCAGGGGCCTCATTCCATGCCACACCTGATAAGAAATATTTTCATGACTATGTTTAAGGAGATTTTGGACAAGTCTGTTAGGGTGATGATAAACCCTATAAAATTATTGGAATGGGTAAGGTTCTTGTAAAACAATAGAATGGAAACCAATGGCTATTAAAGGAGGTAAGGAATGTTCCAAATCTGAAGAAAAATATGATTTCAACAGGGCAGTTAGGCGGTGAAGGTCGTGTGACAACTTTCACAGATAAAACTTGGAAGGTCACCAAAGGAGCCCTGGTGATAGAAAAAGGCGAAAAGGTTGCTACATTGTATTTATGCAATGGTATTCCTAACTCTGTTAATTCTTTAACTTCCAAAGGAGCAGATGCAGAATTATGGCATCATAGGCTCAGACACATGAGTGTGAAGGGGATGAAGATTATTCACTCAAGAAATTTTTTGTCGGGTTTGAAGAATGTTGATTTGGATTTCTATGAGAATTGTATTTATGGAAAATAGAAGAGAGTCAGATTTATCAGAGCTAGCAAATAAAAGAAGAGAGAAAAATTAGAGCTTGTGCATACAAATGTATGGGAACCTGCTCAGGTATCATCTCTCAGTGGCTCTTATTATTATGTTAATTTTATTGATGATGCAACTAGAAAAACTTGGATTTATTTTATTCAGAATAAATCTAATGTATTTGATACTTTCAAGAAATGGAAAGCTTTGGTTGAAATTGAGACAGGAAAGAAGTTGAAGTGTCTCAGATCAGACAATGGAGGTGAATATTGCAACAAAGAGTTAGATAGGTACTGTTCAGAGCATGGAATTTGCAGAGAGAAGATAGTTCTAATAACACCACAAGAAAACGGTGTGTCAGAAAGGATGAACAGAAAAATCATGGAGCATGCAAGGTGCATGAGATTGCATGCAGGATTGCCTTTACAATTTTGGGCAGATGTTGTAGATACTGTTGTTTATCTAATAAACAAAGGGCCTTCAAGTTCCTTGTATGGTGGTATTCCAGAGGAGGCATGGACAAGTAAAAAGGTAAACTAATATTTTTTAAAGCTTTTTGGTTGTGAGGCCTTTGTCCATATTAATAAAGAAAATAGAACAAAGATTGAGGAAAAATCAAATAAATGTACCTTTATTGGATATGGTGTTAATGATTTTGGTTATCGCTTATATGATTATGAAAATCAGAAAATCATTAGGAGCAGAGATGTAACATTCAATGAAAAGGTATTGTATAAGAATCAGTTGCAGGAAAAGAAATAGGAAAAATAAAACAAAGAATACACAGTTCTTGATGAGATCACAGAAAAAGTAAAGGTGCCTGAAAATAATAATAATCAACAGCCACAGCAAAAACAACCACCACAATAGCAATAGGCACCTCAAACACCTGAAAGTGGTGTCAGAAGATCTACTAGGATAAGTAGACCCCCTGAACGATACTGTCCTTCAGTATATTATTTATTGTTCACTGATTTTGGTGAACCCAAATGTTATGAAGAAGAAATGCAGGTTGAAACCAGGAAGAAGTGGGAGCTATCCATGGAAGAAGAGATGGACTCCTTAATACATAACCAAACTTGGGACTTAGTCAAGTTTCCTACAGGTAAAACAACATTGTAGAATAAATGGGTTTACAGGCTGAAGGAAGAAGATGGAGGAAAATAAAGGTACAAAGCTAGACTTGTGGTGAAGGGGTTTGCATAGAAGAAAGGTATTGATTTTGATGAAATATTTTCTCCTGTTGTTAATATGACTTCAATTAGAACTATTTTAAGTCTTGTAGAAACAGAAGATTTTCATCTTGAACAGTTAGATGTAAAGACAACATTTCTCCACGGAGATTTGGAGGAAGAGATATATATGCAGCAACCAGAAGGATATGAGGTCAAAGGGAAGGAAAAATTAGTGTGTAGGCTAATGAAGAGCTTGCATGGCTTAAAACAGGCTCCAAGGCAGTGGTATCTAAAATTTGACAAGTTTATGTCTGAACAAGGTTATACTACATGTCACTCTGATCATTGTGTTTATCTGAAGAAGAAAAATTATGGCAACTATATTATATTGTTATTGTATGTAGATGACATGCTTGTTTCAGGGTCTAACATGCAAGAAATAAATGTGCTCAAAATAAAATTAGCAAATTCATTTGCAATGAAGGATTTGGGAGCTGTAAAACAAATCCTTGGTATGAGAATAACTAGAGATAGGAAAAATCGCAAATTAACACTGTATCAGAATGAGTACATACAAAAGGTGTTGAAAAGATTTAATATGCAGAATGCAAAACCAGTTAGTACAACTTTTGCTAGCCATTTCATACTTAGTAAGGAGATGTGCCCCAAGACCCAAGAAGAAATGGATTATAAGTCTAAAGTTCCATATGCATCAGCAGTTGGAAGCTTAATGTATGCAATGGTCTGCACAAGGCCTGATATTGCACATGAAATGGGAGTTGTAAGAAGCTACATGAAAAATCCAAGAAAAGAACATTGGATGGTATTAAAATGGATTCTCAGATATTTGAGAGGTATGACAAATCAAGCATTATACTTTGGTGGTTCAAACATTGCTCTACAGGGATATGTCGATGCAGATATGGCAGGTGACAGAGATAACAAGAGGAGCATTACAGGATATCTATTTACTGTAGGTGGAACAACTGTCAGTTGGGTTTCAAAAATCCAAAGTGTTTTTGCACTTTCAACAACAGAAGCAGAGTATGTTGCTGCTACAGAGGCTAGTAAAGAAACGATTTGGTTACAAAGGTTTATGTATGAATTGGGTAAGAAGAATGATATGGGCACGTTATACAATGATAGCCAAAGTGCCATTCATCTTGAAAATAACTCAAAATTTCATTCTAGGACTCAACACATACAACTCAAGTACCATTTCATACAGTCAGTATTGGAAGATGGACTGTTGAAGCTAGAAAAGATACACACTAGCCAAAATCCTTCAGATATGCTAACAAAAGTTGTAACCAGGGAGAAACTGAGAATATGCTTAGTTTCAATTGGTCTTTAAGTATGATGATGAATATGAGAAACAACCAGGTTTAAAGTGGAGTCATTTTCCAACAAATGAAGCAGCGGTGGAGTTGCTACAATCAGTCTCCAAGTGGGATATTGTTGGATGTGGAGCCTGATTATCTTGTTTATTTTGTATCACATCATTGGACCCCTGTACCTTAATGGGGCGGCAGCACCACCCATAACTGAAAACTGCCTTGGGGGGTGGCTACGACTTTATGGAGCCCCCCATGGTGGGGGGTTTCAGGGGCAGCGCCCCCGAAGCTAAAAACAGATGTAAAATTGCCTTGTAAAAGTATAGTAATTTCTATTTAATTTGGGCCATTCATTAGGCAGATGATCTGACGATAGAAGTTATGTTTAGTTTAGGGTATTTTTCCCTAGAATGCAACCCCTCGCTTGTATGAGGGTATTTTATTGCGGCTGTGTATTGTATGTGTATTCTCAGAGTGAGAAACAAATAGGGAGACTATGAGAGAGAACATAGGATATTACAACGGATCTGCTGCAGGTTGTGTCTCTTAATTTTGCTGGATAATAGTGTTAGTGTCCTATAATAATAGTATTCATAATTTTTGAATTGACTTTGATTAGTCTTGTAAATATGTACATACCTTGCTTTCTGCAATTTGTTTTCCCATATTTGAAAAATAAAAAATGAAAACTGGGTAAAAGTCCTAAAAGAAAGATCAAAGGACTTAAAAGAAAAGGATAAAAAAGAATAGAAAAATGAACCCTAAACAAAAAGAGATAAGAATAATACATGAAAGTGATGCAAGTCAAAATTCCACTACTAGTTACTTTTTACTGCAAAATAAATGATTATGTTGAACTTGTTCAAAATGCCATAACCTATGATGAGTTAAATAGTTTAATCTTGACTTTTTCGTGTTTTAAATTTTATGCTGATAGATAGAGAATAAAGATTTAGCCAAACAATTTCACCTTGGAAGATCAATAGGCTAAATAGAGAATAATAAGGAGCTCAACACTTTAATATGAGCCCTCGGATGAAATAAGGTTAGATTTAGATAGTTTTTTCTTTAAAATAAAAATGGATTTAGGGTTTCAAGCTCGAATGCACCCATGCAAATAAAGGGAAAAAATGGTAGAATAAATGATGGGTAGGTAGAAAGTAGTTTTATCAAAAAACCCACAAAAATACTATTTATCCTAATTATTAAGAGTAAATGTTTAAAATGGGGCTATTATTGTGCCCAAATGCTTATTTTACACTTTTCTTAGTTCATTTATATGTATTTCCGCTCATCTTCATTTTCATATTAACATTTAATTTAACATATTAACTCCTTATAATATCCACCCCATAATATATTAAATTCCTTTTATTAAAATACCCCAAAACCCATATTATAAGTTTATCCTGGTCCAAATTAACCCACGTGACATATACTTCGCATTCCTGATAGGTTAAAACATATTTTATATATAATATAACCCGCCCTACGGTCGCAATACACATGTAAATCCTTTATTTACTATGTAATTTTCATATCCTGCCTATCATATTAATACATTAAACTTTATGTTTAAACTATGTTTAAAAATATTAATTCAAATCCCGCCGCATATAAACTATCTCGGACCCCACCTCTGCACCTGCCCGCCGCTCCATATCTAATCTGAAAATGGAACTATTTGTAATGCTAGGTAAAGTATCCATTTCCATTAATTGCACGTTAAACAAAATGTATTTGGTAATTGTTTCCGAGTTTTTGTGTAAGGAAATGTCAATTAAGTTTATTGTTTAACATATTATATCAAAAATACACAGCAAGAGAAATTCACCATAGCATAACACAACAAACTAATGAGGTAGTTCACCCCTCGTGGGCTACATCTTCCGGGTCCAAGGCTCCCAATGGGCATGTCCTTGCTTTATTAAGTTGCTCAAAATGGTTATACAGTGAAAAAAATGCCTAAATAGGAAAAACAAAGATGTGAATTTGACTTCAGAAGACAAAAATAAGCTAAAAATGGCTTTTGTTTCACCTCAAACAGTGAAGTACAACCCAGTACAACTCCATCTTCTTGATGGCCCTAGTGGCCCTTTCCTATTTCTTGAAGAAAAAATGGCTGAAGGACACCTCTGTTCACTCTGAAACCTATCCCAAACACTCCAGAATGCTGAAGAAAGCCAAAATTGACTAAAATGTCATCCAATTTGGTTCAATATTGTGGAAGTTATGACCTCCCAAAGAAAACTACCCAATGTCACTTGAAAACCTCACCAAATATGGGCTAACTCCAGTTAACTGCGTTAAATTTGGAACAGAGGCCGGATTTGGTGGAACGCGCCCCAAATAGGGTGGAACCACTAGCAGTTAAATTTAATGCTTAGGGTGGGTGATCACATGTCAAAATCAGCTCTATCCGCCAGCGGTTCCATTAACATTAAATGGTGGCAATAAATGTTTAACATCATGGTTACATTGAAGGGCTTCGAAATGGTCACCGTAACTCCCGGAAGAGTGGCTCCCGGTCACTAGCCATGGTCATATTAGATGGGGCTAGCCCTTTTGACCTTCGCCCATTTCTTTTTCAAAGAATAAAACAAAACCGTTTTACATATGGGTTAAGATGTAACGTATAGCCCGGTTGGTCGAGCACTTGTGCTTGCGGGGGCTAGACTTGTGTTCGAATCCGGCGGAGTTCAAAAAAATTTTAATACTCATTTCAACTATGGCTTGGGGCCACATGGCGACCTCTGGGCCTGCCACGTGGCAGCCCATGATTGGCCCAAATTTGCACAGTCAACCCAACATCCAATTAAAACCTACAAGTGTCTGCATATCATTAGTCTGCTTGGAATATTTTGGGGGAATATTCTTTGGAATATTCCAAAGAATATTCTCTGGAATATTCCAAAGAATATTCTCTTTTTAATTTTTCCAAATTTGAAAAGTCAAACTTGATCAACAGTTTTTGGAGTTTTACTGGAGACTTCAAGCCTTCATAACTTTCACATACGACATCGGATTTGAGTCCCACTCATGACACCAGAATCGCAGCGACGAGGCCTTTTCGGTCATTCATATTTCAACCAATTCTAAGTAGTTCCATTTTTTAGAATGTTTTCAACTTGGACATGATCACCTGATCACACCTCCCAAATGGGAAGCTTTTGGACCCCAAAAGCTCACTGAATTACAGAAACTGAAGATGAGGAGACTGATTCTCCACTCTTCAAACCTTGAACCACTGAAATCTTCCTAAATTCATCAAATTGAGCTTCTCATAAAAAGATAAATTCTTCCTTGAATCTGCAGACCGACTGTTGCTAACCTTGACTGAGTCATGACGCAAATTTTTCAAATTTGCAAAAAAATAACTATAATTTATAGAAATCATATTTCTCCTACAATGGTCTACCTTCAAAGGAAACTAGAAATAAGATTCACCTTGCCAACTGTCCTTATGGTGAATTTTTTCCGAATGAGCCATGTACTTGTGTCGATTTCCAACCAAGTTTTCTCGCCATACGAACCTGCCATTTTGAAACCAGCAATGAACCATGCTGAACATTGTGCCCTCTTTGCTTGCATGCTTTACCCTCTCTTGGATTTTTGCACCACCTTGCACCGACACTTTGTTCTCTGCACTGATTGACACCAAAGACACTTTATGCAACATCTTGTCATCTTCTTCCAAATACGACCTGCTTTCAGACTGAAACATATCATCATTTATATCAACAATAACATGAAAAGGATTATGTACAAAATATTTTTTCTTAATCATCAACAAAGTTAGATTTTGACTTGCATTGACAAGCCTTTTCAATTGCCCTGCATTCACTAAAGAATATTCTAGCTTCTTCCAATGTGCTCTCACAATATACTCCTTGCCATCCTTGAATAGGTGATACTTATTCTCATAGTGATGGAAGATCGCTTTTCTGTCATATAAATATGGACTACCCAACACCACACCTATAATGTCAAGTGATACCACATCTAGTTCAACCAAATCAACATAATGAGCTGTTATGGCGAAGCACAACATGCACTTTCTTGAGACTTGTAAATTAGCATCCTTGCAAATCTAACCAAGTGGATATGGCTTTGGATGTGAAATGGTTTCAAGTTTCAAATTCTTGACTAAGTCTTATGAGATGAGATTCGCTTGTGACCCACTCTCAAATAGTGTGTCTATCTTTGTGTGTTTTGAAATTATCCTCACATGAAACAGCTCTATCCTCCTCTCTTCATTCAGAGCTTCTATGTGACAGTTTAAAGTGCTAGAACTGGGATTTGTTTCCTTTACAATCTCTTTCTCCTTTATGTTCTTTAGTACCATGGCTATGATTTTAGTTTCATCACCTGATTTAGACCCTAAGTCTTATTCAACAGTTGCAACTGTTTTTCCTTTTTCTTTGGCCTTATCTTTGGTTTTAAATTTTTCTAGATTCAGCTCCGGATGAAATTTCCAGCAATGGTCTTCATCGTGGCTTGTTTTGGAAATTTTTTTACAAAATAACTTTCCTTTTGCTCTCCTAGAGTTTGCATTTCTTTTTCTCCCTTTGCCTTTAAATTCACTACCCTCATTCCCATCAAAAGATTGTTTACCTCTAGCCTCTAAATGCGTGGCTTGGACACAAACCTCGTCTAGACTAGTAGGATTGAACATAAGGATAGTATGTATAAGATAGCTGTGTAAACCACCTATATATTTCAACAAAGTCTCTTGGCTATGCAAATCAATTCCAAGTAATAAACCCCTTCGTCTAAACTCTTGAGTGTAATCTTGAACACTTTTTCCCTTAAGTTGTTTAAAACTTTTCCAATTCATGATAGCCTTTTGTAAATGAGCTAATGGATAAAATTGATGTTTAATTGCGGAAATAAATTCAGCCTATGATAAAGTGATCTTACCATGGTTTTTAATTTCATCCTTGGTCCTGGCTTCCCACCATACGAATGTTGATCCTTCCATTCTCAAAGAGGCTAACTAAATCTTGGTGTAGTCTTCATGAAGGTTTCGTATCCTCAAGTAAACTTCCAACTGTCTTATCCAATTGTCAAGTTTCTCTACATTGACCTCACCATTAAACATAGGAAACTCAAATTTAACATCAAGATTTAAAAATGGACTTTTACCAGTAGTTTTAGACTTTTGATATTGATTCACCGAAGTAGAGGATGACGATGTAGAGAAAGAGGATGAAGATGGGGATGGTGGATCACCATTACCTCCATGTCCTTTATTTGAATTGTCATCACTTTTCTTTCCTCCTGAAGAACCCTCTTCTTCTTTTTTGTGTCTAGACCCTTCTCCAACAAGCCTATCATTCCTTTCTTGGTAGAGTATCCTCATCATCTCCGTCATGTCTAGGAAAGCCTTTCGGAACACCCGTTCCTCTTCTTTGGGATCAATTTCTTCAGGAGCTTCTCCTTCTCTTGAAGACATGCTTGAGGCTTCTTCTGTGGCTCTTGGAGGTGGTTCTCTGGTCCTTCTTGGTTGTGGATTACTTTGTGCACTAACCAAGTGTCCTTCACCTCTCTTGAGCTTAAGCCTAGTAAGCATCAAAACTTGCAAACAATCAACTATATCTTTGCACAAGAACAAATGCAGAGTGAAAAATAGATCCTAAGGCTCAAATCCCGAGCTCTCATACCATCTGATCTGAAAATGGAACTATTTTTAATGTTATGCAAAGTATCCATTTCCATTAAAATTAATGTGCAAAGTATTCTCCATGTCTTGTAGGTTAAACAAAATGTTTTTTTTAATTGTTTCTGAGTTTTTGTGTGAGTAAATGTTAATTAAGTTTATTTTTTAACATAGTATATCAGAAATACATAGCAAGAGAAATTCACCATAGCATAACAAAACAAACTGATGAGGTAGTTCACCCCTCCTAGGCTACATTTGCGGGGTCCAAGGCTCCCAATGGGAATGTCATTGCTCTATTAAGTTGCTCAAATGGTTATACAGTGAAAAATATGCCTAAATAGGCAAAAAAAATATGTGAATTTGACTTCAGAAGATAGAAATAAGCTAAAAATGGCTTTTGTTTCACCTCAAACAGTGAAGTACAACCCAATAAAACTCCATATTCCTGATGGCCTTAGTGGCACTTTCCTCTTTCCTGAAGAAAAAATGGCTGAAGAACACCTCTGTTCAATTTGCAACCTATCCCAAACACTCCATAATTCTGAAGAAAGCCAAAATTGACTAAAATTTCATCCAATTTGGTTCAATATTGTGGAAGTTATGACCTCCCAAAGAAAACTCCCCAATGTCACTTGAAAACCCCACCAAATATGGGCTAACTCCAGTTAACCGCGCTAAATTTGGCACAGAGGTTGGATTTGGTGGAATGCACCCCAAATAGGGTGGAACCACTAGCATTTAAATTTAATGCTTAGGGTGGGCGGTCACATGTCAAACCCCACTCTATCTGTCGACGGTTCCGTTAACATTATATGGTGGCAATAAATGTTTAACATCATGGTTACATGGAAGGGCTTCCAAACGGTCACTGTAACTACCGGAAGAGTGGCTCCCAGTCACCAGCCATGGTCATATTAGATGGGGCTAGCCCTTTTGACCTCCGCCTATTTATTTTTCAAAGAATAAAACAAAGTCATTTTACATATGGGTTAAGATGTAATGTATAGCCTGGTTGGTCAGGCGCTTGTGCTTGCAGGGGCTAGACCCACGTTCGAATCCGGCAGAGTGAATTTTTTTTTTTAATATGCCTTTCAACTACGGCCATGTGGCAGCCCATGATTGGCCCAAATTGGTAGAGTCAACCCAACATCCAATTAAAACCTACTAAGTGTCTGCATATCATTAGCCTACTTGGAATATTTTGGGGGAATCTTCTTTGGAATATTCCAAAAAATATTCTCTTTTTAATTTTTCCAAATTTGAAAAGTCAAACTTGGTCAGCTATTTTTGGAGTTTTACTAGAGACTTCCAACCTTCATAACTTTCACATATGACGTCGGATTTGAGTCCTGTTCATGGCGCCAAAATTGCAGCGATGAGGCCTTTCCAATCGTTCAAATTTCAACCAATTCTGAGTAGTTTAATTTTGAGCATTTTTTCAACTTGGACATGATCACCTAATGAATATCACCCGAAAACCATCGATATTCCTCCCTGAGATCTGACGGCCCTAATCACATATCGCAATATTATGTGAACCAAAATTAACGCTTTAAATATTTGCGATATGGGTGGTTTTTCTCTACCACATGTCTTCCTCTGAATGGAATCGCACGACCGCTCCCAATACCATTACCGCTTCCTCGTCTGCACAAAAATCACTCTTTCCACTCCCGAAAATAGCCTTCCTTCATTCACACCAAAAATGCATACCACCCTCTAGTTTGAATTATCCAGTTCTCTGTGGCTCTGCGATAAGGCCCCAAAACACCATTTCTACCTCTACAAGTGCCCCAAAGACCCGAAAACCCTGATAAACATAGAAAAAGCCCTCCATGCAGGATTTAAAGATTAATTTGTTTATTTTATGTGCAGATTTAATGTCGAAAGGTCATAAATGCATTCTATAGGTCCAAGAACACTTTAATGAATGTCTGGGTGAGAATCCAGAGGTTTGTTTTACTTATAAGGGACCAGAGGAAAAAGATCAAGCTTAACCAACAATGAATCATGATCCTTGATGGTTATTAAAACCCTCCTGCAGCAAGATAATTCCACCTGCACAGAAGATGAAACAGTTAAGATATTAGTCAAAGTTTAAGGAATAGAGTCAAAATATCAAGGACAAATCAAGATTATTAGTCCTAAAAAAAATATAAAGGTAGAAGCTTACAGATTTAATTTAAAAAAGAGAGTATGCAGTGAAAGATGATTAAAAAAAAAACAGATTTTTAAAGCAGTAAAATAGTCAAAATCAGAGATTAAAGTGTATCATATAAAAGTCCGAGTAAAAGTCAAATCATAAAAAATAGAGCAGTCAAGGTAAAAACAGTAAAAGTAAACATGGAGTCAGTAATGGTTAAACAGAGATGAAAAAACTTTCACCAGCAACAATGAATTTTATCCAAAGCGAAAGTAAAAACAGTTAAAAGAACAATAAGGTTAAAGGATGAAAACAAAGTAGGAAGGGACATTTTCCAGAAATTTTATTGTTTAAGTCATTGTTTTGTAGTAACTATTGTGACCAATCCACGATGAATTTTGAAAACCTAGAGGAGGTTTGTGTTCCTAAGAGGAAAATATACAAAAACCTATCTCAATTTTTACACAGGTATTATAGAATGAGAGATACATGCACATCTTCACAGCCTAATTTTCATATTGTGCAAAATTTTGTTTTAGACATCGTTTTTCAAAGCTTATTGTGAAAAACAGGAATGGAATTTTAGGAAAAGGATAGAGGTTTATCTCGAGAAAATATTTAGCTATAGTAACCTCTTTCACTTTTTACATATCTATCTCAGATTGAGATATAAAAAGGTATCATTGAACCTCAATGTTATAGAATTTCTGGAACAAAATGCACAAAGGAAGAAGATAGTTAGTGACTTGGAAGCCTCATCATCAACTAAGAGTTGATATCAAATTCGAATTTCTCTTCTTTTGTCACCATCAATCCATAAAAATAGTGCCAAATAGATTCATTAGTTTTGAGTGTCCTTTTATTAAGTTCTATTTTATGTAAAACAGTTTGAGATATTTGTAAACCAATCTTGATATTTTTTCAAGATATTCTAGTTTAGAATTTGTATAAATACTTCATCATTTGAAGTACTGTGTGTGGAATAAATTGCTGAAGATTTCTATAGTCAATATTTCTGTACCTGAAGGGCTTTTGTACCAAGTTTCAAGTTAGAAAGCTGGATCAAGTCAATAAAGCATCATGTTTCAGGATTCATGTGTTGGGTTACTCAAGTGAAGTAATTTATATTGTTATTTGTTAAATATTATTATGTTTTCCATTCATACATAAATGTGTTCCAAATTTAAATGTGAAATCAGGAAGTGATATATCAGAATTTGTTAAAAGCACTCTATTATTTACTAATTTTCATTTTGATGTTTTCTGCTGATTTCCAGAGTAGGGAACCCTTAATTTCTCCCTCTTTCAAATGACCTCTTTCCTCTTCACTCCTTATCCGGATCAAAGAATCCTTGATTTCTCTTTATCCCGATTAAAGCACTTCACCAATCAGCCTTAAAGATCTTATGTAACTCTACTATCTTGCCCTAAAAATATTTGACTTTAGACCATGATCCTGACCTATCTGCTTGACACATTGACTTTATTTTCCCAATGGAAAAATAGATCTATCACTATCCATCTCAATAAGTGATTTTTCCCACCAAACCAAACCAAATATTAAAACCAAATTGTCCCACATAACTAGCCTAAGATCATATATAAAAACAAAGTTAAATATTTAGAGAGAGCCCTCTCTGAGCCTTAGGAAGGCTAGACCCTAAAGCTTAAAAGTAGGTTTGTGGTTACCTCGGTGAGTTCTTGCTTTAGCCTTGAGAAATTACCAAGTGATAACAAATAGAAAGGAAGGATTGGCTGTTCGGGGTGGACGTAGCCCAAACTGGGTGAACCACGTATATTTGTGTCTCTCTGGTTTTATGTGTTTCTTGTTTTTGTGTTTCCTCATATATTTTATGTGTTGCATTGCTCTATAATATATAATTTTCTAACAGGAGTATTCATACAAACAGTTCATAGAATTGTTTGTACATCCAACAATGGGCCTTCTTAGCAGTGCAGATGAACCAAGAGTTAGTGAGGAAATTAGAATAATTATGCATCTATCATATCAAACAAAGATAAGGGATTGGTATTTATACCATAAATACACAGCTTTGAGGATTTATAGATGTGAGCTTGCTCCTTACAAGCTTCCAAAATTCCTCCCAATGAGGATTTTTGGTTTAGAATAAATCAGGTAGATGTTGAATGCTGATGAAGTCCACTTTGTATCAACAAAGAAAAAGTCACAATTCAGGAGTAAAACACAGATAGGGCCATTCATTTGCAATAGCAGGTCAAAAGAGGGAGAAGAAGACAAAATTTTGAAGGAAATGAAGTTCAACCTTAGTTTCACCTGGTCCTGTGATCCATTAGGAACCATTTCAAATTTAAGGGTAGAAAAAAAGTCTACTCCTTACATACATACTCATAGGCCATAAATAGAGAAGTATATGAACCAAATAGAGTGAGTTGTAAACACTTTGCAAGAGGCTGAGGAGAAGCTAGTCTCTACTTCCACATCACAGACTCCTGTCCCATAGGAGAAAGCAGGAAAAAGACTAAGAGAAGAAGAGTCACCTTTAGTGACTAGAACTATAAGCAATGAATTCAATATTATGTACAGGAAGAGAACCAAACTCAATCCTAAATTTAATCCAAGTAAATATTCAAAATGGGAGGTTATCATAATCACCAAGGAGACACCTACTTCTTCTCAAGTTGTTTTACAAAATACTCTCTCTGCTACTACTTCTACAGCTTCATAGGATTAGCAACATGTCATTCAAACAAGTAAAGTTGTCTCAGGAGAGAAAGAAAAGATTGTTTTTGATACTCTCAAGGAAATCAAGCTGAAGAATGAAATCCTGAAAAATAGCACATACAACCAATTATGGAAGCAGAATTCTAGTTCTCAGAGTAGGCTGTTGTCAGCGTTTGACTCTGCGAAAGGAAAAATGCAAACGGCCTTCTTGAGGCACAAATTTCATAGCCTAAGACAACAGTAGATTACAAGAAAACTTCATCTGCGTTTGACATCAAAGACATCCATCCCATTGATCAAATGGAAATGGAAAAGAAAACAGGTGAAATGATTTCATATACCTTAACTAATACAGCCATGATTTTGTCTAAATTGCAAGTTTCTTTAGCAAACATTTAGCCACAGTTAAATATGGAGAAAATCTCCTCTCTGGCCAAGGATACAAGAATTAAGTCTTTGGAAGACTTAATGGTCAGAGTAGGACATGATCCTTCCAACATAAAAGTTGTAGAGGAGATAATAAAGAAGAAGAATGATGACACAGAAGGATTGAGGAAACAATTAAATTTGTTAGCCAAAGAAGACCCTCTCACCAAAGATATTGAAGAAACAGAGTCTCAAAATTCGGACATGATGAAGATCGCCATGGAGAAGAATGCCCAATTGAGACAATTGGAGATAGAAATGGAGAAAATGATCAAGGAGAAGGAGCAAGATGCAAAAATTTCTATGGTTCCTTTGGAGGTTGTACCTCTTACAACCATCCCCACAACTACAACCTCCACAAAAAAACAACAAATGGTGCAGAACAATTGACAAAGGCAGTGGAGAATCTATCTATCCAGACATAAGAGATTAAGAAGCTTCTAGATGAAGTCAAATTGTTGTAGGATCAGAAATCAAGAAGTGAAGTTTCTCATGCAGCTGAAGCACAGAGAGCTCAGAAGCTGATAGAGAGGTTGAAAAATTCAGAGAGAGATTCATCCATTGGACAAACATTGGGCCAAGTCAAATAAATAATCTGAACAAATATCATTGGATCTATTAATGAAATCTAGCCCTTCATCCAACTTATATTTGAACACAAGGAACTGATTGAGAAATAAAATGATGTCATCACAACTATCAAGGAAGAACTTGGAAATATGCATGTTAAAACCAACAACATCATCAAGTTCTTAAACTCCAGGAACATATATGAGCTTGATGACTTAGGAGTGGATGAAAGAATAGAGACCATTTTAGAAGTGAATAAGGTTCTTACTAAGAAGAATATGATTGTTCAGCTGGAAGAGAAATGTCACAACTTGGAGATAGCAGTGAACTGATTCTTCAGTAGGATTGAGCCTTTAACATAGAAGGGTCTGCCTTCTCTCTTTGTAATTAATGATAAGATGATAACCTATCAAGACTATGCAAAAAAGCTAAGTGAAATTTCCAGGGACACTGTCAAATTCTCCAATATCAAAGACACCATGATAGGTAAATAATTCTTGGAAGAACTGACCAATGATCTTTTCATCCAAAATGAGGCAAACCACACCTTTGTGGTAAAACCTAATTTTTCTAGATATACTAAAGCGGATAAAATTTACCGAAAGGTGATCAAGTTAACTATCCCAGCTGAAGATAAATGGGATAAACTATGTGAACTGCAGGAATAAACAGTAAATGAGAAAGGTCAGCTACAATCAACAGATCAGCCAACGCAATAACCAACATAGCCCACAAATAGGTCCATTAAGCAACTATTTTCTCTAAAACAGTGCTAGCATTCTAGATCACCTCCAAGGAGCCTATGTTTTGTCACATTTATAGTTTATTATTCATTTTTGACTAATAATACACTGTTTTTTGAGACAACATTGACTGTAATCATTTTTTTAATATTTAGTATAAATACTTCAATGTTTGAACTATTCTAGGTTGTTGATTTTTGAATATATTATTCCTACTATGCAATTGTAATTTTCAAGTTTTGCTGGAGCATCAATAATACAAGGACTTATTACAAGATTCATGTGGTGTATTTACCGGTGAAGTGCTTCCACTATAACTGTGTTATTTCACTATTTTTCCTTTTCCTTGTGTATCAGAAAATCTTAATTGTAAAACATAAAGTGTGATGAATAGGACATGTTAATTGGACCGCCTTATTCTGGATGCTTTTACAATTCACATGTTTTCCACTGAAGTCAGATTGAAGAATACTTAATTGCTTTTCAATCTCTACTGAAATTCACTCTTCTTCCATATCCATAATTCATTTTAAAATATAAAGAGATCTAGTTAATGCAACCTAGCTTTCCCTATGATAAATCTTTTAAGTATTGATGGAGTATCTAGTTTTATATTTTTGACTCCATTCCTCAATGAGAATTTATAAATTTAATCAAAAAAATCAATCAAAATCAAACAAACAACCAAGTACACTCATAAATAGCTTAATATCTAATAAAAACAAAGTTAAAATATACAGAGAGATCCCTCTCTGAAGCTTGCAGGGATAGATCCTAGCTTCCAAAGTGGTTTTGATGTTGTCCTCTGTGTTTATTTTTCCAATGTTTTAAATTAAAAAAAATAACATAGTGGCAACCATACTAGGGAAAAATTGAAAAAATTGTAATTTCTTTCGAATTCATAACCCTGGTTAAAACATTGTATGATAGGAATACTTTAAGAATATTGGTTTCCTTTTCATTTGTTGTAAATAATAAGTGTGTGTGTGTGTGTCTTAGATCATAACTGTAGCTCCTAAAAGAGCTTACACTAGATGTCATCCTGATCTAAAGCCTTCAGTAATTGTAGATGACCCTGAGAAGATACTGAGAAGAAAGGGTATAGAAGAGAGCCAAGGAAGTAGTAGTCCTCCCCATAAGACAGAATCACTCCCAAAAGACTTTGTAACTCTGCAAGACATTGAATTTGACTTACCTTTTAAACAAAACTTAATTAGAACTAAGTCATCCAATTCGGTATGTCAAATAGTAGTAGACCAAGCTACACTAAGAAGACATTCATCTGAAGTGTAGTCTGCTCCCTCTGATATAGACCTTCAAATTATCTAGGATTTTGATAAATTACAGGGTTTAGTGTCAGGTCTTGACCTTTTTGTTCATGAGGATTATGTCCAACAATCTGTAGAACTCTATACTATGACCTCTTATGCAAAATCATCCACCTCATCACAATCTGTGCATCCTATATCAACAAGCCCTACCCCTTTTGTAGTCTCTACCATTACTCTGGTACTTTCTCATCAAGCAATTCCAAATCATTCTTCTCCTCAATCCTCAACCACAATCTACCCTTCATCTCCATCAAAATCTCAGGTTCCATTTCACTTTATCCCTAATTCAACCTCCACCTTTCATCCAAAAACCACCCTTGATCAATCCTCATATTTTTCATCCTTATATCCCTATAATGGAAACTATATATGTTCCCCTTGTCCTTCAAGATCCTTCGAAAAAATGCCACAGGATTATCAAATGATAATTCCTCAATTTGATGGAACTGGACCTATCACTGCCCAACAACATCTAGATATAATGAATGATATTTTTTAATTTCAGGAGGTAGATGAGGAAAGCATAAAACTTAGGTTATTTGCACAAAGTCTCATAGGAGAGTTGAGGAAACGGTTTAAAGAATTACCTGCTGTGAGCATTAATTATCTCCCTAGATTCCATTAGACATTCCTTAATTGGTGGAAAATTAAAAATAACCCTCTTCAGATTTTATCTGAGTATGAAAGCATTAGGAGGGCATTAGGGGAAAGTTTTCAGGACTATTTCACTAGATTTAATAGTGTATACAATGCAATTACTGCTAACATTAAACCACCACAAGCTTTAGCCTTAATCAAATTCCCAGATGGCTTTGAGGCAGACATGTCTTACCAGCTTAGAGAAATAAATTTATCAACATTAGAAGAAATGTAAAGGGATGCAATGAGTGTAGAAGAAAATTTTTTAGCAAAGAGAGCTAGAATTAGGAATGAAAGGAGAGTGACCATAAAAGAAGAACCATGTAATTCTTTTGTTGATGCTAAAATCGATTCATTAGTTAGAATAGTAGAAAGAATGATGGAAAGGATTAATATAACTGAGAGGGTTGCTCCTAGAAAAAATTAACCCGCCCCTCAAAATCATAATAAAAATATTGTAGAAATTTTAATACAATTATATATTGCTTGGAGTCTCCTGATCTAAAAATTATATGCCACTGCTAAATATAGAATCGCTTCTACAGAAATTCTTGCTAAAATTTAAAACACGATCGCCAATTGCAATATCAAGAATAAATATCAATCACACATAACACAGATTTTTTACCAGGAAATCATCAAGCTAAAAACCCCACTATCATATATTATTTATATATCATAGATAAGGAAACAATCTCGTACAAAACTCCAATCCAAGAGCTCTCAGTACAATATACAATTGTCTCACACTATCTTGCAGAAATTGGCAAATGCCTTAGCCAAATTTCTGCCTCACAACAGCCTGCCTCCATTGTGCAATCCAAGATGATTACAAACACCAATTCAATGCAATCATTCCCTCCTTGACTGCGCAATCCTCATGAGCATATCGAATGTGTGTTTGGCTTGCAATATTGCAACCCAATATAGTACAACTGATAGTCGTTTGTCCCTTTCACCCAACTCTCAACTAGGTCTCCACTGGATCTGACAAGCATGTAGTTAACAATAGTAAATCTTCAGTTGCATGTGCATTCACTACATGTGAATTAATTTAGTATTTAATTCATTAATCTCTCAGTAGTGTACCTTCATTTACAACTAGCACAACTGAGTTTAACTCACTTAACTGAGTTAAACTACTTTACAACTCACATAACTACACATCCAACTCTGTTACAACTTCAAATCACTCAGTTACAACTAAGTCCACTTGCATGTCCCACCAAAAAACCTTTGAACTCAAAATTCCTTCAGCTAACTGGTTTGCCACTTCAGTTAACTGATTCCAAGTTCTCCATGAGAATAGATTAATATTTATTGTCCAAAAATTATTAAGGGATAATAATAGTTGACATGCATCTATAAATAGACATGTGATCTATAAATAGAACTTGCACATACATCTATAAATATAACATAGTCTATAAATAGATTTTTTCTCACCATTTACAAATAAACATCATCTATAAATACAATTTTCTCATCCATTCTAAAAATAGACTTCCACCTAAAAATAACCTGAGGCTCCATCCTAGTGTAGGTGCTTAATTTTCACTAGGATCATCCTGTTGAATCTTAACACTCCCTCTCAACAAGAAAGGGATTATCCTTCACCCTGATCCTATCTATATGGTGTTTGAATTTGCTCCTGTTGAGTGCCTTCGTCAGAATATCTACATCTTGATCTTTCGTAGGAATGTACTGAAGCAACATGATCTGCCGCTGAACACAATATATGATATGATGATACCAGATATCTATATGCTTAGATCTATCATGAAACACAAGATTAATCGAGAGTTTAATGCAAATCTGATTATCACAATGAATCACTGTAGGATCTAAATGAGAACCAGACAAAACAACCAGGATCTTTCTCATCCAGATAGCCTCACATGCAGCTTGAATTGCTTCCATGTATTCTGCTTTCGCTGAATTGAGTGCAATGGATATCTATTTCCTAATGTACCAAGAAACAAATGTAGATCTAATACTGAAGATCCCCCCTGATGTGCTCTTTCTATTTGTTGGGTTGCCTACCCAATTTGTATCTGTGAAGACATGCAACTTCACCTTATCTGTCTGTCTGTACCACAAGCCATACTCAGATGTGCCCCTCAGGTATCTGAGGACATGCTTGCCTACCTTCCAAAAGAGCTTGGTAGGCTTAGCCATCGCTTGAATAAGTTGGTTCATCGCATAGCATATGTCTGGTCTTGTATTCAC
Organism: Pinus albicaulis; assembly: GCA_034641835.2. Taxonomy (NCBI): domain Eukaryota; kingdom Viridiplantae; phylum Streptophyta; class Pinopsida; order Pinales; family Pinaceae; genus Pinus; species Pinus albicaulis. The sequence continues at coordinate 1,567,880,129 of CM076579.1, read as the reverse complement.
TAAATACATTAGCGAATCCACTAACCGTCGATAGATAGTAGAATCCACTACCTCTCTGTAGGTTTTAACCCTGAACAGAAATTATCTACACACGAATCTTATAACAGAAAATAAACAATAGCGAGAGCATAAAACATAAAACAGATAAACACAGAGATTTTCCCCTGGATCCCAAATTGGGACAACCAGCTTGATTTTTCATTATAATCCTTTTAGTGTTACAACACATATATATACATGCCGAAGCATACATAAACCCCAATCCATTAACCCTGGATTAGAGCATAACCGTAGTTCCCTTGACCGGATCTACAAAATACCAGGGGCCGAAAAACCATCGTACCCCAAAACCATGTGCAAACTCATGCATAAAACATGGGTGGGTCCGCATATGAGTGGGAATTTATACCAAATATAACATACCCAACATTCTCCACTTGGGGCTAGTCGTGGAAAGAATATAACACATACCCAACATTCTCCCACTTGTTGTTTTCTTTCCACGGGAGGCCACAGGAGAGTTTAGTCATTTGGCCAATTCTTCAACACCCATTGTTTCTCTACACCAAGAGAACTTTTGAGTGCTCACAAACTTCGTCAATGCATCTGCAACATTCTTCAAAGTGTCCACCTTTACCATTAACACCCTTTTAGCCTCAACCATATCTCTAACAAAGTGATATTGAACATCAATGTGCTTTGTCTTTGAATGATAAGCAGGGTTCTTAGCCAAGAAAATTGCACTTTGGCTATCACAATCTATCCTTATAGCTTGCTGTACCAACCCCATACTTGAACACAATCTCTACAACCAAAATGCTTCCTTGCTTGCATGAGTGGCTGCTATGTATTCTGCCTCTGTAGTTGAAAGCGCCACTACAGACTGTCTTTTACTCATCCAACTGACTGCACCTCCAAATAGGCTAAACACATACCCACTTGTATATCTTCTTTGGTCCAGATCTCCAGCCCAGTCTGCATCAACAAAACCACGAATGTCCAACATTCTTTCTAATCCTAGTCTTCCTTGGTAGCACAAGCCATAATCACTAGTGCCACGTAAATATCTGAAAACCCGCTTCACTGCTGTCCAATGCTCCTTCCCTGGGTTTGACATAAACCTGCTCAATACTCCCACTGCATGTGCAATGTTTGGTCTAGTACAGACCATTGCATACATCAAGCTACCCACTGCACTTGCATATGGAACACGGGACATATACTCCTCTTCTTCTTGTGTCTTGGGACACTGTTCAGCAGACAGCTTTACACCTACAGGAATAGGAACCTTCACCGGTTTACTATCCTGCATATTGAATCTCTGCAATATAGTCTCGACATACTTCCTCTGGTTTAACCAGAGCTTCCTCTTTGCCCGATCTCTCTTAATTTCCATGCCCAAAATATAGTTTGTAGCACCAAGATCCTTCATGTCGAATTTGGAGAATAGTTGGGTCTTCAAATCTTGGATAATTTATTTGTCATTTCCAATTAACAACATATCATCCAAATACAAGACCAAATACATAACACGGTCACCAATTAATTTAAAATAAACACAGTGATCCTCCTTGCTTCTGGTGAAGCCAAGTCCCCGTATATAGGTATCAAATTTCTGATACCACATCCTTGGTGACCGTTTTAACCCATACAGAGACTTCTTCAACCTGCATACCAGTTCTTTCTTACCCTTCACCATAAAGCCTTCAGGTTGCTTCATGTAGATCTCCTCTTCTAGATCCCCGTGAAGAAATGTTGTCTTCACATCCATCTGTTCTATCTCAAAATCAAATGCGGCAGCAACAGATAAAATTAATCTAATAGAAGTAACTTTGGCAACAGGAGAAAAAAATATCACCAAAATCAATTCTCGGCACCTGGGAATAACCTTTTGCTACCAACCAGGCTTTGTATTTCTCCACCTTGCCTTCTACATTCGTCTTCTTCTTAAACACCAATTTTCTCCCGATGGGCTTCCTTCCAGTCGGCAACTCCTCCAGATCCCATGCCTCATTTTTGTGCAATGCCATTTCATCAACCATGGCCTCCTTCCAGAGTTTTCCATCCTCTGAATCTACTGCCTCCCTGACAGTTCTGGGTTCATCATCAGTTATAGTTAAGGCAAAACATGAACAAAAAGCAGATGGACTATACCTTTCTGGTTGCCTTCTTTCCCGAACTGATCTTCTCAAAGCTGGAGTTTGTGGCTCTTCATCTTCTGAGTCTTCTTCTGTTGTAGAGTCTGATTCATCCTCCTTTAGCTCAAACTCTATCTTTTCAAGTTTCTTTGATAGGACTTCATGTTTAACAACATATTTCACTTCTCTAAACACCACATCTCGGCTGTACACAACCTTCCTTGTTTCTGGGTTCCAAAGCTTGTAACCCTTTAAACCATCCTTATACCCAATAAAGATGCACCTTTCAGATTTATTATCCAACTTGGTCCTTTTCTCCTTTGGAATGTGTACATATGCATCACATCCAAATACCCTTAGATGTGAAATAGAGGGTTTCTTACCAGTCCATACCTCATGTGGGGTCTTATCCTCCAATGCTGATGAAGGTGATATGTTAACTAAGTAACATGAAATCTCCACTACCTCTGCCCAGAATTCTTGTCCTAACCCGGTACCACTGAGCATGCTTCTTGCCTTTTCCATCAGTGTTCCATTCATTCTTTCTGCAACTCCATTTTTTTGAGGTGTGTATGGAGTAGTCTTCTGCTGTGCTATACCACACTTCTTACAGAACTCTTCAAATTCCTTCTTGCAGAACTCCCCACCATTATCTGTCCTCAACGCCTTTATCTTCTTCTCTGTCTGGTTTTCCACTAGAGCCTTAAATTCTTTAAACTTGTCAAAGACCTCAGATTTCTTCCTCAAGAAATATATCCATGTATTCCTTGAGAAGTCATCTATGAATAAAACATAGTACACAGAATTTCCCAGTGATGGAACTGACACAGGCCCAAACACATCACTGTGCACAAGTTCTAATATCTTGTTTGCCCTCTTAGCACCAGAAGGAAAACTCACCCGATTCTGCTTCCCATATACACAATTTTCACAGAAATTGAAATCCAGAGAACAACTAGACATACCTTCTACCATACCATCTCTATGCAATCTCTGAAGGCCCTTCTCTCCAATATGTCCAAGCCTTTGATGCCATAGCATGGTATTTTCTCCAGAGACAGCTAGAATTTCCGTCCCACTTTTAGGAACCACAGAACTGTTACACCCATCAATAACAGTGCTACCTTGTAGCTTGTACAGAGTTCCAGTCTGAACTCCCCGCATTAATACCAGTGCTCCCCGAACCATCTTGCATGCATCTTTCTCGAACACTGTTTTTACTCCTGCATCATCCATCTTGCTTACAGAAATCAGATTTCTGGCCAATGCAGGAATATGCAGAACACCAGGAAGTGTTCTAATCCTCCCACCTTGCGGCTTCAGCTTGACCTTTCCACGTCCGATGATTCTGGCCTTCCTATCATCCCCTAGGAAGACATCACCACCATCATATTTCTCATACTCGCAGAACCACTCCCTATGGGGAGTGAAGTGAAAGGATGCACCTGAGTCAATCAACCATGACTCATGATATGCATGTGTATTTGAAGAAGAAGCCAAATACACATCCCCACCTTCATCCGAGGTGGTTTTTGCCTCTGCAGAAGGAGCTTCATCAGATCCCGTTCCTTTCTCAGGAGCTTTAGATCTGCATTCCTTTTTGTAGTGTCCTTCCTTTCCGCATTTCCAGCACACCTTTACAAAATTTCCAGGAGATTTAGATCTCCCTCTAGATTTAGATCTCCCACTCGAAACCTTATTCTTTTTTCTGTTCTGGGACCTTCCTCGTACAGATAAGGCATCTCCATTCTGACCCTCCATATTTCTTCGTCTCATTTCCTCCGACAGCAAGGCTGAGACAATGTCATAAAAATTCAAGGTAGTTGTATTGCTACCTATTGCAATAACCAAACTGTCCCACGAGTCTGGTAGAGAGCACAACAAACTGATGCACTTATATTCATCTGATATTTTAATATCAACAGATGACAGCTGAATTACCACAGTATTGAAGGCGTTCAGATGCTCTGTCACTGAGTCTCCATCCTTCATCCTTAGGTTATACAGCTTTTTCCGTAGGAACAACTTATTCACCAGAGACTTAGATTGGTACAAAGTCCCAATTTTTTCCCACAAATTCTTCGCCGCAGCTTCCCCAGATACATTCAACAATACTAAATCTGATACACACAACCGTATTGTGCTCTTAGCCTTCCGATCCAGTTTCTTTCAGTCTTCATCTGACATTGTCGTTGGTTTAGTACCTGGATCTACCGTGATCCACTGATCTTTATCCACCAACAGATCCTCCATCTTGAGCTTCCACAACTCAAAAATCTGACCATTAAATTTCTTGATCTCTATCTTTCCGCTGCTCGCCATATTCTTTCACAGCAAGAATCGATCCCGCAAATCTCCCACTGAACAGGGTCTACCTTAGGCCCGAACAAAAAACCCTCAGCAGCAAAGGCGTCCGCTTGAAGCCGAAACAGCTCTGATACCAAATGTAGGTTTTAACCCTGAAAATAAATTATCTACACACGAATCTTATAACAGAAAATAAACAATAGCGAGAGCATAAAACATAAAACAGATAAACACAGAGGTTTTCCCCTGGATCCCAAATTGGGGCGACCAGCTTGATTTTTCATTATAATCCTTTTAGTGTTACAACACATATATATACATGCCGAAGCATACATAAACCCCAATCCATTAACCCTAGATTAGAACATAATCGTAGTTCCCTTGACCGGATCTACAAAATACCAGGAGCAGAAAACCATCGTACCCCAAAACCATGTGCAAACTCATGCACAAAACATGGGTGGGTCCGCATATGAGTGGGACCGCATACCAAAAAAATATAACGCATACCCAACATTCTCCCACTTGGGGCTAGTCATCCGCATATGAGTGGGACCACATACCAAAAAAATATAACACATACCCAACATTCTCCCACTTGGGGCTAGTCGTGGAAAGAATATAACACATACCCAACACTCTCTAGATGTAGTGTCCTCTTTCCTCTAGTTTCCTAGAAGAGGAGTATCCATGGGTTTGCATCCCTCCATGTGAAACTTACCCAGTATCTCCCTTGCATACTTTCCTTGAGACAAAAAAATTTCACCATCTCGCTACCATATTTCCAATCCAAGGAAATAATGGAGGCCCATATCCTTCATCTCGAACTCATTTGCAAGGTCCTCCTTACTTGAGTGTATCAGCTGCTCATTACAAGTCAGTATTAAATCATCAACATAAAGAACAATGATTAAAATCTTACCCTCCACCAAAATTTGGTATAGGTTTTCATCCACCTCACTCTTGGTGAAGCGAAGTCCAGTGAAATAACTGTCTATTTGAGTGTACCAAGCACAGGGTGCTTGCTTCAACCCATACAACGCTCTTTTGAGTCTGTACACATACAACTCACTGCTAAAGATCTCAAATCCTTCAGGTTGCTCACTTTACACTTCTTCCTCAATGATCCCATTGAGAAACCTAGTCTTCATATCCATATGATGAATGTGCCAACCCATCTGTGCTAAGAGAGCAAGGATGGTCCTTATGGAAGAATACCGTGTGACAGGTGCAAAGGTTTCTTCATAAGAAATCCCCTTGATTTGTGAGAAGCTCCAGGCCACAAACCTAGCCTTGTATTTCTCAACACTCCCATCAGTAGCTTGATTTTCCTTGTAGATCCATCTTTAACCCACCACTAATTTATCATCTGACCTTGGAGCAATTTCTCAAGCATTTTTTTTAACAATGGAATCATACTCCACCATTGCATCTACCCATGTGGGCTCCTACACTACTTCATGAAAGGAAGATAGCTCAATCACAATAAATTTTCTCATGAGAGCCATGTATCCAGTGAATTGGTCAGGAGACTATCTTTGTATGCGTTGTGAAGTAGGGATTCCTACATTTTGTGCAGCATCAAGTCTCATCCTTTCATCTTCTGTGGTACGCCTTCTGCCAAGTCTGATGTTTGGCTCTGCGTGAGTGGACTCCTCCACTCCATGAACCTCCTCCTATGGCTGATCCACATCTAGAGACTCATATTTTGGAACCAAAAATTCCTCCTCCATATGGAAGTCCAGATCCCTCTCAAGTGACAACTACATGGCTTTCCCTCATCGAATTTTATATCCTGTCGCATAACAGTCATCCTACTATTAGGAAAATACACACGATAATTATGGGGTGTGTTATCACTCATAATTTTGTGAGTCATTAATTGAAATGGTCATACATTTCACTCCTCAAAATGGAAATTTCTCCCTAAACCTTTTTCAAGTTGGCATAGGAGATTTCATTTTTTCATATTTAACCTATCCTAAGTTTCAAGATCACCCTCATTTCATCTCAAAACCACCTCCATACAAGTCACATCATGTCCCATCATTCCTCATTTGTTGAAATATTCCATTTCCCAAGATTTTGAATTCAAAAAGGTCACTTTAGCCAATATTTCTTGTTTTCATAGCGAATTCAGTGTAAAATAGGCAGAAAATGCTACGAAACTGGCTAATAATTTCGTAGCAAATATGAAGCGTTTCTCTATTTTCTGACTTTGAGAAGTAAACTTCAAGGGTGGTTAATGGGAAAACAGAGAAGTATTGTAAGAAACTGAGAGAGTTTATTTTCAAGAACATATCAAATAACAATAACCTCTTTCATGATTCTGAAAGGTGCTACAAATTGGGATATACAGGGATGTATTTCAGCCCTATTTTTAGAATGCATAATTTTCCCGTTTTATACATGTTTTTAGAATACATATTCTGGATAGCTGGAGATGTGTTTTTAAAAAAAAAAAGAGGTTTTTATTTAAGACATAATGACCTACAAAAACCTCCTTCATTTATTCAATATCTATCAAGTATAGGTAGATAAGAGCTAATCTCTGAACCCTAAGTTTTCAGAAAAAACAAAGTCATTTTAGTGATGAATAAACTTGCTAAAGGTGAAAATGATGTTTTTTGAAGACAATAAGAGACAAATTTTCATGATAATATTTTATTCTATCACTTTTCATACCTACAGATTAAATTTGGAAGAAAAAGGAAGATTTTGGAATTTTCTTCATTATCAGGTAGTTTCGTAGAGTGCTCCAGGCTTGAAGGCAAAAAACAAATGCTATGAAAATTCCTGTAGGTTCGTTTTTTCTTCAAAATCCAGTTTTGGCATGACTTATGGGGGGATATTGATGGTTGCAAGGTTTCATGACATGATGAAGGTTTAGAAAAACAAATAATTCAAGAATATTGATGTAAAAGCCTTTTTCCCCACGCTACAAAAATTTCTAAACATGACTGTTTTAGCAGTCAACTTCAAGTTTGATTTCAGACCAAATGAAAACGTATTTTGGAAATATGAAAGAGGTTTTTCTTCAGAACAGGTCCATATACAAAAACCTCTCTAAGTGTCTACAAATCCATCAGGGTTTGGAAATTATACAGTCATCTTTGAAGCCTATTTTTCATAATTTTCACTAACCAAATTTGTGAAAAAATTGTAAAAATTCGACTTGGAGGAGGTCCAACTCAGTATCCACGTGGAATAATGACACATAAGCACTCTAATACACTCAGAAAATTAGTTGGTTGCAGTTGATAAGGTTTATTAAATTTATTTTTTGAACTATTAATGAAAGAAGAGTCCTTTTTGTATTCAAACTCTGCAAAACATAAATATCCCTAGGAAGTCTCCAAGTGATGGAATCATGTTTGAAATAGGTCTCTGAGGTAGGAATTCAAGTGGATTAAGGTGGCATATCATTTGTAGGAGTACTCACTCTATAAAGGAGAGAGTTTTAGAGTTAAATAGGGCTAGGAGATGTTATGAAGGCACTACTCTTGTAATCTTTGTCCATCAGTAATATATAGTTGCAACAACCTATTTTAGACCTAAGATTATTTTATGTGTTCTTATGTATGTTTCTTATATTAGCCTTTTACTTTCTCTCCACTTTTATAGTTTTATGATAACTTGGAATTCATGATTACATGCTCCAACTTCCATTTATACACTTAGTTTGTTTTTTTGTCATGTTTTATAAGTTTGCTTATGTATAATCACTTGGAATTCATGGTGATATGCTCCAACTTCCTGTATGAATATAGCTTTCTGTTCTATCCTTCATGTGTGGTTTTATAATAACATAATTGCCTCAGCTTCCATGAGATATATTGTCTTGTGACTTATTTTTCATATTGACTCCATAATCCCAATGGTAGTAAACCTTATACATATTTCACCTACACAAAAAAACATTCAATCCAATTCATAGTTAGCAAAATTCTTTCAAGTTGTTCATTGAATATCGTTTATCCTTTTGAGAGAGCCCTCTCAAACTGGAAAATCTAATTTCTAGTTACAAGTGGTTTGAAATAGTTACTCCAAGTTCACCATTGAGGCAGCCCAACAGGACTCACTTTTGTGATAATAGGGTGTTTGTGTGTACCCAAAAAATATCCCAACTTCAGCAGTCAGCTCCAGCTTCTTCTTGGTTTTCTTGGTCACATGCACAAAAATAGATGAGCCAAAAATATTAAAGTGAGAAACATCTGGTTTCTTACCAGTGAAAGCTTCTACGGGTGTACTCATGCCAAGTACTCTATGAGGACAACGTTTTTCACATAAACCACAGTGTTGCATGCTTCAACCCACAAATGCATTGGTAGGCCCTGATCATGCAGCATTTATTGTGCTTCACCCATGATTTTTATGTTCTTCCTCTCCACAACCGCATTTTGCAGTGGGTTATGAGGTGCTACGAGTTCTCTTCGAATTCCTTCTTTGCTATAGAAGCATTTGAATTAGTTAGAGATGTATTCTCCACCATTATCGCTCCTCAGAGCCTTCACTTTCTTCCCCGACTCTTTCTCCACCCATGCTTTAAACTCACAAAACTTTGAGAATTCTTGATCCTTCTTCTGCATGAAGAAGATCCAACATTACGAGAAAATTCATCAACAAAAATAACATAATACCTATGTTTTGATTTTGAAGCAACCGAGAATGGTCCACACACATCTGTGTGAACTCTCTCCAGGATCACCGAAGCATGGTTCTCTTTTTCATGAAAGGTGGTAATTACATACTTCCCCATGGCATAACCCTTGCACTGATCTAACTGAGCAAGTGTTCCCATTGGAAGTCCAGTAGATATTTGCTGCATGACTTTCAAGGCTCCATGATGAAGATGGCCTAATTGCCTGTGCCATAATTCACCCTCATCCTAGCTCACCACTTTTTCTACCTTGCCCATCATGGCAGCACAACCATCTACCTCCAGCTTTTAGAGATTCCTAACTTGAATCCCTATCCTCTTGGCTTGACCCGTTGTTTTATGTCGCAGGAAAGCTTTTCCATCGCTGAAAACAACGTCATAGCCTATGTCCTCCAACATTGCGACTGAGACCAAATTTCTCTTCAGACCTGGAACATGCATAACATATTTCAATTGAAATGGTTTACCTAAATCCCTCTCAAAGGTAATGGTACCAATTCCGGTTGCACTATATCGTCCATCGTTTCCCAACTCTATATGCATTTGGAGAACTTTCTCCTCCAAGTCACTAAAAAGCTCCTTATCTCCCATCATGTGGAAGGAAGCACCACTATCAAGATACCACACTAATCCCAATGAACTTGACACCATGCATGTGATCAAAGAGAATTCAAGTTCAAATTGTGAGGAAAGGGCCTCACCAGCTGCAGCTCCAGAAACCTTCTTTTTCTTCTTATTCCGTGGGCAGTTAGTGGCGAGATGCCCATGTTCGTGATAGTGAAATCACTTCACCTTGGAAAAATCTAGCTTCTTTCCTTTAGACTTGGATTTTGAATGGAATTTCTTCCCCTTCCCTCTCCTTTCCTTGGAAACCAAAGCAAAATCATCTTCATCATCATGCTTTGATGAACAACCATCTTTGTTGTTCTTCCTGAACTCCTCCTGCACTAGATCCGATCACACTCGTTCCCAATCTGGCAGTTTTTCGCATCCGTTGACAGAGTCTTCATAACTATGCCAACTCTTAGGAAGTCCCAAGAGAGCCAAGCTCACCAAATCATCATCGGCAACAGTGATTCCCACGCTCCCAAGTTCATCTCGACATTGGACAAACTATGTGATATACTTTGGAATATTGTCACCCTTTTCCATATTGATCTTTTTGAGTTTATCCTTCAGCACCAATTTCCTATGGTCGCTGTTGCTTTGGAAAAGATCTATAAAAGTATTCCACATAGAATATGGAGTGGCTTTCCCATGAAGGATTGAGAAAATGTGGTCTCGTACACCTTCCAACAGAATCCTTCTTACCTTCGCCACTTTCTTTTGCCATGCATCAAGTAATGCAGCATCCATCGAAGTGGGCTTAGGAACATCACTGTCGATGAATTCCTTCAAGCCATTATCTTCAAGTACCGCCTTCATCCTATCCTTCCAGGAAATGTAGTTCAAGCTACCCTCAAGTGCATAATCTAGCCGCAAGCCATTGAAATCCATTTCAATTTTTACTCAACTGTCACACTAGAAAATTCTTGCAGCAAATTCGAATTGTTTCCACCAACAAGCTAAGCTCCTACTTCAAAATTGAAATATTCTATGCTCTGATACCATGTAGAAATTTTAATACAATTATGTATTGATTAGATTATCCCGATCTAACAATTATATGCCACCATTAAATATGTAATCACTTCTACAAAAATTCTTGTGGAAATTTAAAACATGATCGCCAATTGCAATATCAAGAAGAAAGATCAATCACACATAACATAGATATTTTTACCAGGAAAGCATAAAAATAAAAACCCCACTATAATATATAATGCATATATCATGGATCATGAAAAAATCTCATAAAAAACTATAATCCAAGAGCTCTCAGTACAATATACAATTGTCTCACAGTGTCTTGCATAAATTAGCAAATGTCGTAGCCAATTTTCCGCCTCACAACAGCCTGCCTCCACTGCAGAATTTGTTTGGTGTGGAGCCTGATTATCTTTTTTATTTTGTATCACAACATTGGACCCCTGTACCTTAATGGGGTGGAAACGCTGCCCATAATTAAACAGTGCCTGGGGGTTCCAAGGGGTTGGCTGCGACTTTATGGAGCCCCCTCTTGGTGGGGGGTTTTGGGGGCAACACCCTTAAAGCTAAAAACATATGTAAAATTTCCTTGTAAAAGTATAGTAATTTCTAGTAAATCTAGGCTTTTCATTAGGCGGATGGTTTGATGGTAGAAGTTATGTTTAGTTTAGGGTTCTTTTCCCTAGAAGGTAACCCCTCGCTTCGTATGAGGGTATTTTTTTGCAGCTGTGTATTGTATGTGTATTCTCAAAGCGAGAAATAGATAGGGAGACTATGAGAGAGGACACAGGACATTATAAAAGATCTAATATAGGTTGTGTCTCTTCATTTTGCTGGATAATAGAAAGGAAGGATTGGCTATTTAGGGTGGATGTAGCCCAAACTGGGTGAACCATGTATATCTGTGTCTCTCTGGTTTTATGTGTTTTGTGTGCTTGTGTTTTCTTCATATTTTATGTAGCATTTCTCTGTAATATATAATTTTCTAACAACTGGTATCAAATTTGAAGGTCTATTTGGATGATAAACTTGCAAGAAAGAAGGGTTCCTGGTTCGAGTGGGAGCAATGGCAGAAGATGGTAAGTTTAGGGTCGAGAAATTTAATGGCCAAAACTTCCTGTTCTGGAAGATGTAGATGGAAGATTATCTATATCAGAAATATTTGTACCTACCATTGAGCGGAAAAAAAAAGAATCTAACAGCTATGACAGATGCAGAATGGGATATTCTCAATAGAAAGGCACTCAGAACAGTACAATTGTGCCTCGCGGAGTCAATATCCTTCAATATTTCGAAGGAAACAACAAAAAAGGGTTTGATTAAGGCATTGGTGAAACTATATGAAAAACCCTCGGCCTCAAACAAGGTATTTCTTATGAAACGTTTATTTAATATGAAGATGTTGGAAGGTGGATCTGTTGCAGATCATTTAAATGATTTTAATACTGTTAACAGTCAGTTACATTCTATAGGGGTAAAATTTGATGATGAAGTTAGGGCTCTTTTCTTTCTGTGCTCATTTCCAGAAAGCTGGAATGGTTTAGTTATGGCCATTAGTAACTTTGTCTCTGGATCTAGTACTTTAAAGTTTGATGATGTTTTTGGTGCTATCCTTAGCAAGGAAATGCGATGGAAAGCTATGGTGACACATCAGGTAATGCTTTGAGTGCAAAGTCTAGGGGAAGAAAAATGGAAAGAGGAAAGATCCCGAGATATCCCAGTAAATCAAGGAAAGGAAGATCCAAGTCCAGATTGGGGATAGTGTGCTAGAAATGCGGAAAGAAAGTACACTTGAAGAAAGAATTTAGATCTCGGAAGGGAAAAGAAGGAGACACACAACAAGAAAACAATCATGAAGCAAATGTGACAGGTGATGTGTTACAAGATGCTTTGATTCTTTCTTTCGAAAATGTTACTGATTCATGGGTAGTAGATTCAGGGGCCTCATTCCATGCCACACCTGATAAGAAATATTTTCATGACTATGTTCAAGGAGATTTTGGACAAGTTCAATAGGGTGATGATAAACCCTGTAAAATTTTTGGAATGGGTAAGGTTCTTGTAAAACAATAGAATGGAATCCAATGGCTATTAAAGTAGGTAAGGCATGTTCCAGATCTAAAGAAAAATCTGATTTCAACAGGGTAGTTAGGCGGTGAAGATTGTGTGACAAATTTCATAGATAAAACTTGGAAGGTCACCAAAGGAGCCCTAGTAATAGAAAAAGGTGAAAAGGTTGGTACATTGTATTTATGAAATGGTATTTCTAACTTTTTTAATTATTTAACTTCCAAAGGAGAAGATGCAGCATTATGGCATCATAGGCTCGGACGCATGAGTGTGAAGGGGATGAATATTCATCACTCAAGAATTTTTTTGCCGGGTTTGAATAATCTTGATTTGGATTTCTGTGAGAATTGCATTTATGGAAAACAGAAGAGAGTTAGATTTTATGGAGCCCCCCCTGGCGGGGGTTTTAGGGGCGACACCCCCGAATATAAAAATAGATGTAAAATTTCTTTGTAAAAGTATAGTAATTTATAGTCAATTTGGGCCATTCATTAGGCGGATGATTTGACGGTAGAAGTTATGTTTAGTTTAGGGTTTTTTTTCCCTAGAAGGAAACCCCTCGATTTGTATGAGGGTATTGTATTGCGGTTGTGTATTGTATGTGTATTCTCAGAACGAGAAATAGATAGGGAGACTGTGAGAGAGAACATAGGACATTACAATGGATCTGCTATAGGTTGTGTCTCTTCATTTTGCTGGATAATAGAAATGAAGGACTGGTTGTTCGGGGTGGACGTATCCCAATCTAGGTGAACCATGTATATCTATGTCTCTCTGGTTTTATGTGTTTTGTGTGCTTTTGTTTTTCGCATATTTTATGTGTTGCATTTCTCTGTAATATATAATTTTCTAACACAATCCAATATGATTACAAAGACCAATTCGATGCAATCATGCCCTCCTTGACTACGAAATCCTCATGAGCATATCCAATGTGAGTTTGGCTTGCAAGAGTGCAACCCAATATAGTACAATTGATAGTCAACTATCCCTTTCACCTACCTCTCAACGGGGTCTCCAATGGATCTGACATGCACATAGTTGACAGTATTAAATCTTCAGTTGCATGTGAGATCACTGCATGTGAATTAATTTAATATCTAATTCACTGATCTCTCACTAGTGTATCTTCAGTTACAACTAGCACAACTGATTTTAACTCACTTAACTGAGTTAAACTACTTTACAACTCACATAACTACAGATCCAACTCTGTTACAACTTCAAATCACTCATTTACAACTAAGTCCACTTGCTTGTCCCACCAACCAACCTTTGAAATTAAAATTCCTTCAACTAACTAGTTTTCCACTTCAGTTAACTAATTCCAAGAGATCTATGAGAATAGATTAATATTTATTGTCCAACTATTATTAAGGGATAATAATAGTCTACATGCATCTATAAATAGACATGCGATCTATAAGTAGAACTTTCACATACATCTATAAATAGAACAACATCTATAAATAGAATTTTCTCACCATCTATAAATAGACATCATCTATAAATAGAATTTGCTCATCCATTCTAAAAATAGACTTCCACCTAAAAATAGCGTAAGGCTCCATCCTAGTGTAGGTTCTTTAATTTTCACTAGGATCATCTTGTTGAATATCAACAAATCTTAGGAGAAATCCTCCCCAAATCAAAAAAAGACGACAGAGGGGCCCTGATCGGCGAATTAGGCCTTCATTTCAGGAGAATTATGTTGATGGTGATGGGGAAGTAGTAGAAGAGGTAGAAGACAACCAGATCAATTTAATGGGTATCAATGATGATGAAACTGTGTTTCTTACTCAGGAAGAACAAGAATTATTTAAATTATCCCAAACTGAACTTGATTATGAAGAATCATATGACTACAAGTAGGGATTTGAAAAAGCTATTATGGAAGTCCATAGACAGTATAATCTTAGTAGTTAGAAAACATCAGATGCTCCAAATAAAAGGAATAATGAAAATCCTGTCAAGAAAACCTCTCACACCATTTCAAAGAAAACTCTAAAAAATGTTGCTAAGAAAACTGTTGATAGTTCTAGCAAAAATACACTAGAAATTCCTACCAAAAAGATTGTTGAGTGTACCTCCGAAACTACTCAAACTGCTATTCCAACAACCAGTCACCAAAAAGAACTCGTGTCAAAATAAATTGTTGATAAGTTTGATTTTCTGAACTCGAATAAATTTTAAACATCATTCAATATTGAAAATGAATTACCAAAGCTGAAAATTCCTATCCCCTTAACAAAATTAATGAACAAAAATTTGTATAGAACTCAAGTTATGAAAGCTTTGAACATAGGGGAAAAAATTGACACTGTCAATTTGAATGATGATCAGCCTGAATTATTATTTTTTCCAGAGGTAGATGGTAAACCACATGAAGTAGGAGTCCCTCCATTTTATATCAGTCTCAACATTCATGATAAGATTCTCCATAATGTTATGTTAGATTCAGGGGATTTTCACAATTTGATGCCAAAAGCTGTTATGGAGAAGCTTGGTCTTGGCATTACTAGGCCTTACAAAAACTTATACTCATTTTATTCTAGCAAAGTAAGATGTTTAGGTCTCATTAAGGATATATGTGTTACTTTAGCCCAAATCCCAACTAAGAGTCTAGTAATGGATATAGTGGTTGCTGATATTCCCCCTAAGTATGACATGTTGTTGTCACACTCATGGGGAGAAAAATTACAAGGGACCCTACAAATGGACATGCCTTATGCTACCATACCAGCGTTTGGTTAGCAGAGAAGACTATATAGGGAAACTTTAATGGAATATATGGTGAGTAGTCAAGATAAAACACATAACCATCCCCTTTACTCTCTTCACTCTAATTTAGACTCCTTCATTCTTTACAATGATGGAGATATTGATGCTCAGGTCACCAATGCAGAGAATGAAATTTGTGAAACACATGAAAATAAAACACAAATTGTGCAAAAAAACATTGAACTTGAACCTTTTTGGAACATGAGTTTTGATGGCTCTTGTAGCAGAGAAGGATCAAGAGTAGGCGTGTGGGTCTCAAATTAAGGAAATAATCATGTAGAAGGTCACTCATATAAACTGAATTTTCAATGTACCAATAACATAACAAAATATGAAGCACTTCTTTTAGGATTTCAGTTATTGAAAAAATGAGGTGCTAAAAGAATTTATGTTCATGGAGATTTTGAATTGATTACAAAATAGATTAAAGGAGAATATGCTGCAAAGCATCCTAGACTGAGGGCATACAGAATTTTGTGCTTGATTTTCTACAAAATTTTGTAGAATATGATCTTGTTGTTATTCCTAGAAATTAGAATATCCTTTCTAATGGTCTGGATTTTTCAACCAGCACATGCAAAATGCCTCATCTCAACAAACAATATACAGTGGAAATAAAACATCGTCTAGTTGTGTGAGATAATATGAGGTATTGGCATGTGTTTTGAAATGACAAACAAATTCAATTTTTTTTTCAGTCCAAGGATGAGTATGAAGAAAATATCATAGACTTAGAGTGTGAAGTAGAAAATCAGATAGTTGTGCATACTAATGTAGGAAAACAATTTGATGAAACATATGTAAATATTTCTATAGATGAAGTTGTACATAAATTAGAATTGAATGAAATTGTTCCAGAAAAAGAAGAATTTGAAATACTACAGCTTAAAGACAATATTTTACCTAGAGTTCTAGTTCCATTACAAGAGATTTTTGATTTTAATGATGTAGCAAAAAAGCCAAAAATAGAGCCCACAGGGGCTGATGCAGAAGAATGTAATATATGTAGTGAACATAATCCTAAAATGATAAAACTTTCAAAATCACCGCCTATAGTTGAAGAAAAACGCATAGATTTATTCAAAGAGTTCATTGATTTCTTTTCTCGGAGCTATGAGGATCTCAAAGCTGCATATGACACTAGTATCATACAGCATAAAATCCCAATCAAGGAAGATCAGAAACCATTCAAACAGAAAATACATAGAATAAATTCATTCCTGATGCCTCTGATTGAGAAAGAGGTTAAAAATATGTATGATGCTAAAATCATATTTCCTGTAAGATACTCTAAATGGGTGTCTAACATAGTGCCTACTAGGAAAAAAACTGGAGAAATCCAGTTGTGCATTGATTTAAGAAACCTTAACAAGGTCTCCCTAAAATACAACTATCCTTTAGCAAAAATGGATCATATATTACAGAAGGTAGTAGGATCTAGTAGGATTTCCTTATTAGATTGTTTCTCAGGTTATAACTAGGTCTTAGTGCATCTTGATGGTCAAGATAAAATGACTTTCACTACTCCATGGGGGACCTTCATGTATGTGAAGATTCCCTTTTGGGTTAATAAATGTTGGGGTCACATTTCAAAGAGAAATGGATATTTCCTTTGCAGATGAAATTGGGCGTATTATTGTGATTTATCTAGATGACATTACTGTCTATTCTAAAACTGACGAGGAACATTTGTTACATCTGAGAAGAGTGTTTGAAAAGTGTAGAAGCTTTGGCATCTCATTAAATCCCGAGAAAACACTTTTTGGCCTTGAAGAAGGAAAGCTTCTTGGTCATATTGTTTCAAAGGATGGTATTAGGATTGATCCTAGTAGAATTGAAGCCATATTAAAAATTAGTAACCCTAGAAACATTAAGGAGCTTCAATATTTTATCGTCAAGATTAATTTCCTAAGGAGATTCATTCCTAACCTTGCAGAACTTCTTAGAAATATAAAAAATATGCTAAAAAAGGATTCAGAAATCAGATGGAGTATTGAGGCTATACAATCCTTTGATCTAGTTAAAAATGCATTGACAAAAGCACCAGTGTTGATTAGTCCAAATTTTACTAAAGATTTTATTATCTTCTCTTTTGCTTCAGAACACACTATTGCAGTTGTCTTGTTGCAGAAAATGATGAAGGATTTGAACAACCCATTGCATTTTTAGTAAGGCTTTAAGAGATGCATCTTTAAAATATAATATTATGGAAAAGCATGCCTTTTCATTGATTAAAGCAATTAAATACTTTAGAGTATATATCTTACATTCCCATATTATTTCTTATGTACCTAATTCAGTGGTCAAGGATATTTTAACACGGAATGGACATGAAGGTAAATGAGGAAAATGGATTGCTGTCATTCTTGAGTATGACTTAGAAATCAAGCCAACCAAGTTAATCAAAAGACAGGGACTGGCCAAATTGATGGCATAGTCCAATTTCCATGAATTGGACATCAACTTTGTTGCTACACTAGATGATCAAGAGGAATAAGCGAATCCACAGATTGATGAAGCATTTATGAAATCACCTTGGTATGCAGACCTGTTATATGTTTTATTCAATTTAAATTCTCCTCCTAGTCTTGTTAGGCCTCCGTAGTTTGCAAGATTGGAAATAACAAATGTTGCAGATCCTATATCAGAACCACTTTGGAATCCTAGGATCTAGCCCTCCTGGATTCAGAGAGGGATCTATCTGATATAAGTTTTTTCAAAAGATATGATCTTTAAGGCTTATGATATGGTATTAGGCTAGTTATAAAGTACAAGGGTTTTGTTTGTTTTTGGTTGGAATGAATGTCATCAAAATGAAGGAAGTCTTTTAAAGGGTAAAAGTGTGAGCAGGTTGACAGAATGGTTCAGCTGATAGGATAAATAAGAGACAATATCAATCCATTGGACTATGGAGTCACAAAAGGATTAAATTGCACAATAAGTTTCAAAAGTGGTCCATGGGGCAAGTCATCTATATCAAAGGATATATTTAGATTGATTTTGTGGTATGGAACATTAAAAGTGTTGTGAAGGAAGCAAAGCTAATAACCATTTAAGAATCTATTAACTTCACTAAATAAGAAAAGCCTTTCAAAGTAACTGTTTGAAGCAAGCCAAAGGACAGGGAAAACCATAGAATTCTTTGGGCAAACTTTTACTAAAGCACACTTTTCAGACAACAATATAGTAATCTAACAGATTACCTTTAGAAAGTAGAAAACATATAAGAAAACAAAGGGCAGCCTAAGATCCAGTAAGGACTTTGAACCTATCTTGATTTTGGCATCCTCTTACGGAACTTTTCAAAGAAACTGTTGGAGATAAACTAGAGGATAGGGCTAACCATATACTTTCCTAGTTTACTTTACTTAGCAGACTTTTCAAGAACTTTCAAAGACAATATCTTAAGCTGTACTCAGAAATCATGGGCTCACCAACACTTCACTAGTTATACTCTATCGAATCACCATTGAAACATAATGACAACATCTAAAGTTGTACTCAGGAAACATGGGCTCACCAACACTTCACTAGTTATACTATATTGAATCATCATTGAAACACAATTAGAAGAAAACATAAAGATAAAGATTTATCAATGAGATTTAGGGTACTTTACAGTAAATCCTAATCTATATTTGCTATTCTTTATCAGAGAAAATGGACAGTATGAAAAGCATGAGAAAAATAACAATTATAGTAAGAAAAACATCACCATTGACATAGACCAGGATCCCATAAATCAGCTTGTGTATTTGATGTTCAAACCGGTTACAATCTTCAAGTCCAGTGGGTCTTTTACAGCTTCAAACTTCTCTTCTCAACTTATCTTTCTTCAATTACAAAACAGAGCTTCAGAAACCTCAATATCTATTTACATTTAGTGAGTATTAAACCAACCCTAATAATGAACTCCTCATATGATATTTATAGGTAATTTTGAGGAGGTGGAGTGAAAGGAAGGTCTAATTGTTCAATTAATACAGAGTAAATTCTTCTCGACCTTTGGGAGGTCTTATGGAGAAGATTTCAGATGTTTAACTCTGTTTTAATTAATTTCACATTAACTTTTATCTACTTCAGTCACTTTTGTTGACTTTGGAGGCTTTTGGTAGGCTGGCAATTACCTATGAGCTATCTTTGGAAAATATCTCTGACTGTGCATTCAATTTGTATTCTTTTGAGGAAAAATGAGCTTGTAGGTGGCATTTTAAGTCTTTGGAGGAAGTAAATAGCCTTAATGGTCCAGAAATTTTGAAGGCGGTCCTTTGCTGTTCCGTTGCTTTAAACACTAGTTTAGGCCTTTGATATAGCTTTTAGGCCCTTTTTAATCATCTTTTGGGCTTTTAGTCCTTTATTGACTATTTTAACCTTTTAAAATAACATTATCCTCAAATTGTGCTTTATCCTTTTAAACTGTGGGATTAAGTCTTTTGATCTTCAACTTTGTGCTTTAATCCATTTATCTTTAATCTTCTGATTTGGTCTTCACTATTCTTCATTTAGCTTTATTTTTTTGTTGATAGGCGCTTTATTTGTGCGCTGGAGGGTTTATGCTGAGTATCCAATGCTCATGAAACACTGGTTAAAACATGAAATACGACCCCTTTTTGTCCCTTTTTGCTTTTGATGGGGCTCTAAGGATCATCACCCTTGGCCTCTATCCCTTTATTGGACTGTGGGATGGCTTTATGCCATGAAACCATCATGAAACTTGAAACAAACAATAAAAATTATAAAATCCTGCGTGATGTGATTATAACTGCTTTAAAGGGCTTGGCGGAGGCTGAGGAGAAGTGCAGAAGAGGTGAAATGCAGGCAGAGGTTTAAAATTTGCATGGGCGTAGAGGATTGAAAAGTGGTTTTGTAAAAATAGAAGTGGTTTTCGCGTGACGGATGGGTGGTAAATGGTTTTTCTTCGAGGGAACACGATACAGGTTAATGGCTGACATGTGTCTCCTGAAAACTGCCCATTTCACGTGCAAGATGCATAGTGGGAAGGTGTGGTGAAATCGGGTGTGAAGACTATTACTGGCCATTAGATCTAGGAGTGGTAGATCTACAGCCACAGGGGAGCGTGAAGGGAGATAAATTAGGCAGAGGAAACATATGGTGGGACCATTGATTTATAGTGATAAAGGGCTATAATCCATGTATGGGCAAATATATAAAGGGAGAAAAAGGTGGAAGTGGGATGGAGTGAAAGCGCTTCTGGACCATTGGATCCGGGGGGAAGAATAAATCAATGGTGGAGATCACACGGAAATACAATGAAAGGCCCCAGCGTGGTCGGGTGGGACCAATAGGGTTATAAGTGAAAATGAAAGAAAAAAGTGTATTGCGGGGCCACTTGAAGTACGGAAAAATTTGTAGGCCGGGTGCCTCCGCAGTGATCCTGAGCCATTGGATCATAATCGAGATTGGACGGTGGAGATTTCCTCGACAGATCAACAATCGGAAAAGATAAGGGTTTGGGAAGGAGGGATTAGAATGTTGCAATGGCCGATGAGCGATGACGCGATGGAGCAATGGAGCGATGGAGCAATGGATCGATGAAGAGATGGAGCGATGTGCCGATGCGGTGATGGAGCGATGGGATGTGCCGATGCGACTAAGCACATACCTTCCGATCTAAGGGAGATCGAAGGTCAATATTTAATCATCCGGGGAGATCCATCGGAGGGGGGATCATCGGCAAGCGACTTGCAATGTGTCGACACCATTAGATATTTTGTGAACGGATGGCTCATATCCAATCGGCAGATCGGCCATCGGCGAGTTAAAGGGTCCAGGACAAAGGAAGAGGAGATCACCAATGGAGCGATGGTCATCGGATTGGAATGAGATCGAGGGCTTATATTTAAAGTGGTATATCGCATCGGTATTTTGCAAATAGGCGGAAAAAAAAAGGAAAAAACACGAAGATTTGGAAAATGCCGAAGTGCGATTGTAATGGGGGCTTAAGACCTTAGTGCATGGTCATGGCTCTAGGTCATATGAGAGGAAAAGGGGTTGAGGGCTTAGGCGAAAGGGGCTTAAGGCCTTATATCAAGAATGAAGGATTTTGGACAAAAAATTAAGGTTTTTGAGGATTTTTGGAGTTTTCGATAAGGGGAAAAAATGGTTTTAAACCAGAATAAAAGGATTTTATCAGGTTTAAAGGGGATTTTGAGGGAAAATAAAGGGTAAAATGAGGAAAATGGGGGATAAAAATGGGTTTTTTCAAATGGAATGGAGGATAAATGAGAGGAAAATGAGTGATATGGGGGGTTTTTGGAGGAAATTATGAAGGTGAAAAGATGGAGAAAATGGTTGAAAACAATCTCCTTTGATATCAGTAGGGTTACTTGGTGGATTTTTTGAATGAAACAATAGTGAATATTAATCTTAAGTTGGAAAGCACCAGAAGGCTTCAAGAATGAGAAATTTTCTATGAAAATAATCTCTTGAAGGCTCAAGACCTGTTTTAGCCATCATTTGCTTTGACAAAATTTACTGATGGCTAACAGTGGCTCCACTTGGGGATGGCAGCTTCGTGGAGGTCTCAAGAACTTCATAATTTTATCTCTGGGATGCAGACCTGTGCCTTATCCTTGACAACCTTTTCTTCCTTGATCATGCTTCTTAAAAATATGATCAATATTTTATATCAACAAACAAATTTCTCCCAAACATTCTACCTATACAACCTACTTTCCTACCATTTTTTATTCATAAGGTGCACTTGGACTTGCAAACCTTTGACATCAGAATTTTATTATTTTATTGAAAGCAGGAAACTAATCTAAATCTACCCTTATTTCTTCCATGAGTTCAGTTTAAACAGTTGAACTCACTAATTTCTCTACCTAAGCTACTATCTTCCAGGATTAAACTGTCTGAAAAATTTTATTCTCTACATTCTAAAACAAAAAATTAAAACATAGCCAAGTTAGGATTAAACTATTTGACTTGATGTTGTGTCTATGGCTGTATGAAAAAGCTACACATAGACTTTATTTGCAGAAAATTTAAAACAAAACTATGAAGGTTTAAGATCTGAAAATTTAGAACATCCTTCTTTCTCTCTTTCAGCTCTGGTTTTGATCTTTTTGGAGTTGTCCTCTTCTTTACCTAGTTCAAGTTTTTAGTGTATTAGAACCATTCTTTTCTTTTGCTTTGGTTCAATTTTTGATCTGAATAGAGCCATTTCTTTCTATCCTAATCTAATCTACTAACAAGACAAGATTAAATTGTTTGGATAATCTAATTCCCTAACCTATCAGCAGTAAATTTAAATCTATCTAGTCATGATTAGGTTGTATGACTAAATAACAATGCTCTTTTTGGTAGTGGCATTTAAGCTTGCACACTTTCAGATTTTCCTTTCTTTTTTGTTATGGGGCTGTATCCTTTTTTTTTCTGTCCTCTTTTCTCTTTTTGAATTGTTTTTGTATTTTTCATATTTCTTATTTAAAAGCAGAAAACAAAAAGCTAACTAAATGCTCACAGGCTGAGCTTTATTGACATTCCTACCTACCCTAATATAACTCTGAAATATTTACATATTTAGTTGACAAACTCTCTTTTCCAATACATCCAATCAATCAGATGGTTCCATGACTGGTATTTTCTCATCTCTTTGAGCATGTTGGACAGACAGGGCCACTCCCACTTCTCTTGTTCTTTAACAGCGGTGCTAAAAAATTTTCTTGCACTTGGCAATAAACTGCTCCCAAAAATTTTCATCCCTTCTTCAAATGTCTTCAAGAAATCATCATAAGGATCTTGAAATAAAGCTTGGTTATGAATATTTGGAGGATAGGTTTCAACCAAGGTTATTTTATCTTCCACTGGATCAAGAAAAAGATTCTTTTGAGAAAGAAAATCTTCCTCATCTTCATTGTAATTTGAACTAGAAGAATCATCATATTTGGCAGTGTTGTCCTCTTGTAGTCTTGGTATGTTCTGACTTAGTGGATTGAACTCTATGAAGAGGTCACCATGTTCTTGAGCAAGGGTCTCTTTGATTACCTCAACCCTTTCAGGAGAAGGTTCTTTATATTCATCATGCTCAAGAAATTCTTCATTGTTTTCCTCCTCAACCTTTGAACTGAAAGATTGTTGATTCCCAATCACATGGAAACTGTTACTGATGAGCTATAATGAAGCAGAGAAAAGATTCAAAGATTCTTCTCCCTCCTCTACATTTTTAAAGATTTCTTTATCAGTATCATAAATAGTCTACTTTGGCTCATTACTTTCTCGGAGTTGGTGGAACTGATCTTCTTCCCACAAATCTACTAATGATGGTCCTGCAAGATCAACTTTTGTTTGGAGAACATCATCATTAGAAAGATCAAAACTAGGAATATCATTAGTGTGAGTAATGTCACTAATCAAGCATACTGGATTGTCAGTAGTTCTTTCTTTATTCTGATCTTCTAGGGAACTTTCTAAATATTTACAACAAAGTTTATTAGGTGAATGGGCAAGAAAGTTTGTTTTATAAAAAAATTTCAGAGGTTGGCTGCATATTGATAATCTGATCAATTTCTTCTTCTGTCAAGGGGGAAGATGTTTCTATGTTTCTTTGAGTAGAAGTACAACAGTTCTCTATCTCTTGTGAAGACTGAATTTGAGGTTGGATGTCTTCTCGAGCATCAGCTAAAAGGGATGATGAATCATCATTAGTTATGTTTTCAGTTGGATCCTGAGGATTTTCTTCTATTTATTGATTAACTTATTCCTCAACTAATTCATCTAGGTTTTTATGATAGTTGTCTTGGGTGTGAAATTCATGGATGGCTGCTACGAGATCTTCAGGCTGCCAATTTCCCAAATCTTCATAAATACCTGCAAAATATTCTATGAGGCCCTCAGATTGATTACAACAACTTCTAACCAATGATAGATACGGGGATTTTTCTTTATAATTATCATAAAATATCATGTGGAAGTCTCTTAGAGAAAACAAATTACCAGTCATCAACCATTCATACCAATCCCTTACTTTTCCTTCTAATGTTAACATGAACATTTTCATAAGGCAGTCTTCATGCCATTCCACTTTTAACCTCCATACATGTACATGAAATTTGATGAGATGTAACAAAGGGTCATCAAACTCTTCACCTTGAAAAACAGGCAGGTTTTCATCCCAATTCCCCTGGGGCATCTTATGTGGGAACCCAGGGATATGATCTCTACTCATTGGGGCATATCTTCGTTGTATCCTTGGAATCATGTTTGTAAATCAGAAAATAGGTCATTGTGTCTTGTCAACTAGTTCAGAGTCTTCTACCAGTGGAGTCATTTGGTCTTTTGGGAGTTGTGGAGTTGCCAGGTGGAAATTTTTAGCTTTTTTGAAGGTAAAATGTTTTATGGTCCACCACCATTGATTTATTTAAATACCAGTCTGAAATTTTTTGGGTTTTCTGAGGTCTTAAGGATGTACAAGATGTAATTCACTCAGAATTTACCAGTGGAGTCTTAGGAAAAACCAGCGGAATCAGCAGGTCTATTGAATACCAATGGAGTCGCTAGGTGAAGGATTTTTAGTTGTTTTCAAGGTTTGATTATTGTTCACCATCAACAATCAATAATAATCAGTCTTGGTGACACTTGATTCATTTAAGAATAGGGGTTAGTTGAGTTGTGAAGTTATCTATTACTCAATAATTTCCCCAGTATGGTCGCCAGTATGTTAGGCCTCTGCAGTTTGCAAGATTGGCAAGAACAAACATTGCAGAGCCTACATCAGAACCACTTTGGAATCCTAGGATCTAGCCCTCCTGGATTCAGAGAGGGATCTCTCTATATAAGTGTTTTCAAAAGATATGATCTTTAAGGCTTATAATGATATGGTATTAGGCTAGTTATGAAGTACAAGGGTTTTTTTTAATTTTTGGTTGGTATGAATGTCATTAAAATGAAGGAAGTCTTTTGAAGGGTAAAGGTGTGAGAAGGTTGACAGAATGGTTCAGTTGATAGGATAAATAAGAGACAGTATCAATCCATTGGGCTATGGAGTCACAAAAGGATTTAATTGCACAGCAAGTTTCAAAAGTGGTCCATGGGGCAAGTCATCTATATCAAAGGATCTCTTTAGATTGACTTTGTGGAATGGAACATTAAAAGTGTTGTGAAGGAAGCAAAGCTAATAACCATTTAAGAATATATTAACTTCACTAAACAATAAAAGTGTTGGGAAAAATACTGAGAGGGGCGGGGTGAATCAATATTTAGGGCAGAATTTTTTTTCTTTTTCTTTCTCTTAAAACCATATGCTATTTTACAAAATCGAACGTGTATGTCCAGAGATCTCAATATGTCTTTACTTAGATCATTGCATCATTCATTCATCAGATGTTTAGTAAGCAGTAAGTATGAACAAAAATAATAGAACAAACCATAAAACATAAGCCACACATATGAACACCAGTATTTAAGGTGGAAAGCCAATTTGGGAGAAAACCACCGCTGCTGTTATCTCAGTCTTCAATATTTATTATAAAGAAAACTTCTTACAATTTATGCTGACGTAGACTTATACTAGCACACAGACACCTACCTGCAGAAAGGCTACAACCTTCTCTCATTTACCAGCTACCACTGGAAGGGAGCTACAACCCCCTCACTAAAGGCTTCAACCCTCAGCACCACTGTGGACCACGTTCCATCAATTTCCATACTGGATCCACCAGTTTCCACACAACATACCTTGCAGGCCACCAGATTTATTCATTTTCTTCAATACACTCGCACCAGTTCTTCATGATTTCGTCAGTCGATCAAACCAGAGATTCATCATCATTAGATCATTATATCCATAGGTGCATCGTAGATTCAGATTTATCAATTAAGAATAGAGTTCTTCCATGCAGATATTCCTTAGAGAAATTTATTTATTCACCACCCTTACGCATGCACTCATTGTACAATAATCGTCTTCTCCTTATATAGTTTTTTCCTTTAGTAAAACCATGAGTCAAAACCATCCAACCACTGATGGTATTCCTTCTTTTATTACATTATCCACAACCTTTGTCAATTTAAAATATATAATAGAACTTTATATTAATAACCAGCGATTTTAAATAGACCTTAAAAATGAGCAATATAAATTAAATTGGGGCCCAGCGCTAACAATCGACCCGATCGAAGGGCTCACGTTCCATCGCACCGCAACATCCAGATCGACGGATATTGCTTGGGTAACTTGCATGGGAAATAACGTGCGATGGCGCGGCGTACCTGGGTTATCCTTTGTGCACCTTCCGAACACAGCCACCGTCCGATGGCATCTTCCCAGATCAACGGTATTTATCAATATTGCTGGGCATCCTGGGTCGAACAATAACGCGCGATGGCGCATAGTGACAAGCGATTTTCCGTGGGTCCTCCTTGCCACGTGTCGAATGATTTATGGAATCACTCCCAACTCAAATACCGCTCACTCCGCATAGGTGGTGCGATGAAAACCATAAATCGCCTTCACTGTTCACTCGGTCACGGTTTCACTCTTCCATGCAGGGTTCCGTCGCACTTCCTTTTGTTACATTCTACCTCTTTCCTTCCAGGTTCTGTCCATGATTCCAAAGGGTTATTCTAGGTTTGTGCTATCTTCAGCATGATTTCCAATAAACAACGAACAAATGTAGTTCTCTTCCGACGGGATTTTCACTACCATTAGGATAGAGTTAGTTATATGCAGGCTTCCTCTATGAGGGGAATGAAGAACCAATGGACGGAATTTCCTCACAAACATCAACTCAAGACAATTCAATGTCATTCTGTCTTCAATTATGCTATAATATATCAACCTTCCATTGCATGTTCGGAGTTCTATCCTGTCACAGTTCCGCTTCTAACTGTACATTCAAGTTCTTGATTTTGCAAGAAAAACCGTCATATCTCTGCAACCATTAATTCCTTCAATGGATTTCTTAGTTATCATGGATTCCATCAGGGTGAATTACCAGTTACTAGAACTTTCACGTATTCTTTTCAATTCGATGGCCTTTTTCTCCTACTCTATCTCTGGACAATTCTGCTTCAATTATGCACTCTTCTTCTGCTGCTACTTTGCTTTTCCTCTTTTCATGGTTACAGTTTTAGATGCTCCTTTTTTGCCAATTCTTTTGCCATCAATGACAAAATTTCCAACAATCTCCTCCTTTGGCATTGATGGCAATACTCTTCCTCTGATTATCTTTATAGAAGCCCCCTTTTTTGCTTTACCTCCCCCTTTGACATCAATGGCAAAGAGTTGATCAAGATCCTTTGAACTGACAATACCATGCTCCCCCTGAGATCATGCTGTATCTTCAAACAAAAATGACTTATAAATGCCAACAATGCATCCTTTTCATATGAACAATGCTCCCCCTTAGCCTGTGCATTCAGAGATGCCCAACAGCACCTCACAACCAATTTAATCTTCTGTATTTAAGAAGATCTGATCTTCTGCATGGAACAGACTACTCCCAGTTTCTGTCTGAGATATTTGAACGCTTCCCTGGGTAGAGGTTTGGTAAATATATCAACAACTTGTTCTTTGGAGGGAACATACTCCAATTTCACTTTTTGTTCAAGCACTTGTTCACGTAAGAAGTGATATTTGATGGGAATGTGCTTGGTCTTGGAATGCATAACATGATTCTTTGAGATACTGATGGAACTTGTGTTATCACACATAATGGATATAGGAGGTGAACATTTGATTTGATAGTCTTGTAAGGTTTGCATCATCCAGAGAAGTTGAGTGCAACATGATGTGGCAGCCACATATTCTACTTCTGCTGTAGATAAGGCAATAGAGCTTTGCTTCTTGCTAAACCAAGATACTAACCGGGGCCCCATATAGAATGCACCACCACTAGTGCTTTTCCGATCATCAACATTTCCAACCCAATCTGCATCAGTGTATGCATGAAGAGTAAGATCAACATTCTTTGGATACCATAGTCCAAAGTCTTGAGTTCCTTGTAGATATTTGAATATTCTTTTCATAGCCTGAAGGTGAGACTCTTTTGGATTAGCTTGGAATTGTCCAACAATCCCAACTGCATGCATAATGTCTGGTCTTGTCCCAGTGAGATAAAGTAGACTTCCTATCATAGATCTGTATTCTGGTTGATTCACCATGGGGGAATCATCATTAGAACTGAGATTACATCCGGTTATCATTGGTGTACTTACAGGTTTTCAATCTTCCATGCCATACTTCTTCAAGATTTGCTTAAGATATTTTGCTTGTGATAATAATATGCCATCTGTTGCTTGTTGCACGTGCAAGCCAAGAAAGAATGTTAGTTCCCCAAGTAAAGACATTTCAAATTATTGCTGCATATCAGAAGCAAATTTCTGACTCATAGACTCTTCATTACTTCCAAAAATGATATCATCAACATATACAACCACAATCATTAGTTTGTTATTTTCAGTTTTTGTGTATAAGTTGCTATCAACAGACCCCTTTGAAAATTCTTGTTGATGAAGATATTTGTCAAGACGATAATACGATGCCCTTGGAGCTTGTTTGAGACCATATAGAGCCTTTTTAAGTCTACAAAAAAGATTTTCATTATTTCCCAAAATGAATCCTTCTAGTTGTTCTATATAAACTTCTTCTTCTAGATCTCCATTGAGAAAAGCAGATTTAACACCCATTTGATAAACTTTGATTTGTTGGAAGCTTGAAAAAGTAAGAAACATTCTTATGGCTTCAAGTCTAGCTACAGGAGCAAACATTTCTTCAAAGTCTATACCTTCTTGTTGAGCATACCCTTTGCAAAAAAGTCTAGCTTTATTTCTTATAACATCCCCATTCTCATTTAACTTGTTTTTGAATATCCATTTAGTTCCAATGGCATTTTTGTCATGAGGTCTTGGTACTAATTCCCAAGTGTGATTCTTCTCAATTTGATCAAGCTCTTCATTCATGGCTTGAATCCAACATTCATCTTTGCAGTCTTTATTGACATTGTGTGGTTCAATAGTGGACAGAAATGCCAGATTGCTAGAAGATCCCACAAGAGTCCTTCTTGTTTGTACACCTGATCCCTTTTCTCCCAAAATTTGAGATTCTGAATGATTATTTTGAACATATCTGGATGGAGCATTTTCAGATAAATCATCTTCAAGTTCTTCATTGGGTTCACTGTCTATATCATCCTTATTTGATGTAGAAGGATATATGTCATCATCATCTTCATATGTTGTTTGTTTTTCTTCTTTTGGAGCTCTAGGAGACTCATTAATAACAACATCAATACATTCAACAATCTTCCGAAGTCTTTTATTGTAACATTTATATGCTCTACTCCTAGAGGAGTAACCAAGAAGTATTCCTTCATCTGCTCTGGGTTCAAACTTGCCAAGTTTTTCATCATTATTTTTGATAAAGAATTTTCTTCCAAAAATTCTAAAATGCTTTACAGTGGGAGGATTACCATACCAGAGTTCATATGGAGTTTTATCACTATTTACACGAACATGTGCCTTGTTGAGAATGTTTACTGCTGTATGTGCTGATTCTCCCCAAAATGTGTCAGGTGTTCCGGAATCATCAAGCATAGCTCTAGCCATTTGTTGAACTGTTCTATTCATTCTTTCTGCAACACCATTTTGTTGTGGAGTGCTAGCTACAGAAAACTATCTTTTTATGCCATGTTGTTCACAAAATTCAAGGAATTCATCTGATGTATATTCTCCTCCTCAATTAGATCTGAGACACTTGATTTTTAGATCTAATTCATTCTCAAATAGTGCTTTGAAGATCTAAAATTTCTCAAATGCTTCATCTTTGTGTTTAAGCAGCCCAATCCAACACATTCTAGAGAAATCATCAATAAATAGGATATAGTATTGTTCACCACGTGGTGACTTTTTCTTCACAGGTCCACATATGTCAGTATGAATGAGTTCAAGAGGCTTACTTGATGATCCTTCCTTGGCATTAAATTGTACTCTGGTTTGCTTACCGAATTGGCAAGATTTGCATATGATATTTTCAGGTAGAGTAATATTGGGAAGATCACGAATAGCTTTAAGTCTGCTTGATTTGTTGATTTGAGAGAAGCTCAGATGCCCCAACCTTCTATGCCATAGCCAGTTTTCTGAATATTTACTCAAGTAACATTTTTCTTTGCAGTTCTTCAATACATACAGGTTGCTTGGAGTTCTTTTTCCTTTTATAATTGTTTTACCCGTATCAAGATCACGTACCACACATTCTTTTGAACTAAAGACAACTTCAGTTCCTTGATCACACATTTGACTTACACTTAACAGGTTATGCTTTAATCCATCCACATACATGACATCATTAGCTTTCACCTTTTCTTTTAGAAAAACAAACCCTTTTCCCTTAATGACCGCAGGAGTATCATTTCCAAATGTAACATTATTTTCCTTATCTAGAGCACTATATGCAAGAAGTTTGTTTTTGTCACCTGTCATGTGTCTTGAGAATCCACTATCAATGTACCATTGATTTTCTTCACCTTATGCAAATAACGCTATGCCACAATTTTCAAATTGTAATTCCTTCTTCTTCCATGCTTTGGAGCTTGAAGGAACATGTTCTTTTGGCTGAACTTTGCTCCTGCATTCATATTCTTCATGGCCAAAGTTATTGCAATAAGCACATTCAACTTCATTTTGAAGAGGAGAAAATTTGTTATAGGTATTCTTCTTTGTTTCAATATCAATCATTTTCTTTCTTGCTTCTCTTGTCATGATGGTTTTATATGCAACACATTGAACAGATTTATGACCAAAATTGTGACATGAGAAACATTGTCCATTGAAGAAGAAATTTCTGCGATCATGAAATCTTCTACTTTAATTTTCCTATTGATTGGTGTTTCTTTGAAAGATATTCCTGTTAGTGTTCTTTGAATTGAGATGATCATGCTTTACCTGTAAAGATTCTTTATTCCCTTGCTGAGTGGTAGTATGTTGTATACCAGCTGTAGCTGCTTTTAGATAATTTGGTGTTGAAGTCTAAGAAGATTATCCGATATATCCAAGAGTTGTCGTTATAAGAGGAGAAAGTTGTACCTTGATAATCTCATCTAAGGTTTCAGATCCTTTAGAAAATCTAAGATTCAGAGTCTTTACTTTCTCAAGTTATTTTCTTAGGCTTACTACTTCACACTCTAATTTCTCATTGTGTTTCTCCTTTTCTTCAAGCTGATTTTTCAGAGTCTCTATGGTTATTTTACTCTCTTCTAAGCATATTTTGAGTTGATTGTTTTCATCAAGAAAATAATTGTCCTCTAGAGCATCCTCAAAAGTATCCTTTTCTTCTCTAGATTCTTTTTCAAATTCCATGAGAAATATAAGATCTTGTTCACATTCTTCATCACTATCAGATAACCCATCACTGTCTTCATGAGTATAGTAAATTTTTCTAGTGCTAAACCGATTCTTATTCCTTCTTTCTACTTCCTTCCCTTTTTTATGTGTTTCTTTATGAGGACACTTAGCCGCATCATGACCAAATCTTCCACAATAAAAACATTTGAAAGGAAGCTTACCTCTGAACCATCCTGTGCCGAGTTGAAGCTTCTTTACAAATTTTACCTCATCTTCTTCTGAGATATTTCCTGATCCTTCTGGTTTTTGTACTTCCTTCCCTTTTGTAGAAGCTCTAAAGACTACTTCTTTGAATTCAGATGATCCTCCTATTCTCATTTCATATGCAGTTAGTATGCCATGAAGTTGCACCACAGTAAGATTTTGAAGATCCTGCTTTTCTTCAAGAGCAGAAACTTTTGACTCAAAGTTTGCCGTTAGTGATCTTAAAATTTTCTCAACGAAAGTAGATTCGGTTATTGTTTCTCCTAGATTTCTCATACGATTTACAATATCATCAAGATGTAAAAATAAATTAGCAATGCTCTCCTCATTATGCATTTTTAGATTCTCATATTGAATTCTAAGAGTTTGGAGTTTAGCTCTTTTTACCTTTGCATCACCTTCATAACTCAAAATGATTTTGTCCCATATTGCCTTTGTTGTATTCAACTGCATGACTTTGACAAATTTTGATTTAGTTAGACTTCCCAATAGAGCATTGACCACCTTTGCATTTGTTTCATAATTCTTTCTTTCCATCGGATCTATTGGTACTGCAGCTGGATATTGATATCCTTGTTCAACAATTGCCCATACATCTGCTCCCAGAGACTAAAGATAGGATCTCATCCTTGTTTTCCAGAAGATTAAATTGTTTCTGTTAAAGAGCGGAGGCCTGATAGATGTTGTTCCATATTGATTTCTCATCTTGCTTGATCTTCCTTCTAGTGGCTAAGATTTTTCAGAAGGACCTGCTCTGATACCAATTGTTGGGAAAAATACTGAGAGGGGGGGGGGTGTATCAGTATTTAGGGCTGAAAAAATTTTCTTTTTCTTTCTCTTAAAACCATATGCTATTTTACAGAATCCAACGTGTATGTCCAAAGATCTTAATATGTATTTACTTAGATCATTGCATCATCCATTCATCAGATGTTTAGTAAGCAGTAAGTATGAACAGAAATAACAGAACAAACCGTCAAATATAAGCCACACATATGAACACCAGTATTTAAGGTGGAAACCCAATTTGGGAGAAAACCACCGCTTATGTTATCTCAGTCTTCAATATTTATTATAAAGAAAAATTCTTACAATTTATGCTGGCGCAGACTTATACCAGCACGCAGGCACCTACCTGCAGAAAGGCTACAACCTTCTCTCATTTACCATCTACCACTGGAAGGGAGCTACAACCCCCTCACTAAAGGCTTCGACCCTCAGCACCACTGTGGACCACGTTCCATCAATTTCCATACTGGATCCACCAGTTTCCACCCAAAATACCTTGCAGGCCACCAGATTTATTCATTTTCTTCAATACACTCGCACCAGTTCTTCATGATTTCATCAGTCGATCAAACTAGAGATTCATCATCGTCAGATCATTATATCCATGGGTGCATCGTAGATTCATATTTATCAATTAAGAACAGAGTTCGTCCATGCAAATATTCTTTAGAGAAATTTATTTATTCACCACCCTTACACATGCACTCATTGTACAATAATCGTCTTCTCCTTATATAGTTTTTTCCTTTAGTAAAACCATGAGTCAAAACAATCCAACCGCTGATGGTATTCCTTCTTTTATTGGAATTTTATTTATCAAATTCGTGGAATTTGATAAATAAACATTATCCACAACCTTTGGCAATTTAAAATATATAATAGAACTTTATATTAATAACCAGCGCTTTTAAATAGACCTTAACAATGAGAAATATAAATTAAATTGGGGCCCAGCGCTAACAATCGACCCGATCGAAGGGCTCACGTTCCATCGCGCTGCAACATCCAGATCGACGGATATCGCTTGGGTAACTTGCATGAGAAATAACGCGTGATGGTGCGCCGTACCTGGGTTATCCTTCGCGCACCTTCCGAACACAGCCACCATCCGATGGCATCTCCCCAGATCAATGGTATGTATCAATATCGCTGAGCATCCTGGGTCGAACAATAATGCACGATGGCACATAGTGACAAGCGGTTTTTCGTGGGTCCTTCTTGCCACGTGTCGAATGATTTATGGAATCGCTCCCAACTCCTCAAATACCGCTCACTCCGCATAGGTGGTGCGATGAAAGACATAAACCTCCTTCATTGTTCACTCGGTCACGGTTCCGCTCTTCGACGCAAGGTTCCGTCGCACTTCATTTTGTTACGTTCTACCTCTTTCCTTCCAGGTTCAATTCATGATTCCAAAGGTTAGTCTGGGTTTGCACTATCTTCAGCAGGATTTCCAATAAAAAACGAAAAAATGCAGTTCTCTTCCGACGGGATTTTCACTACCATTAGGATAGAGTTAGTTATACACAGGCTTCCTCTATGAGGGGAATGAAGAACCAATGGACGGGATTTCCTGACAAACATCAACTCGAGACAATTCAATGTCATTATGTCTTCAATTCTGCTATAATATATCAACCTTCCATTGTATGTTCGGAGTTCTATCCTATCACAGTTCTGCTTCTAACTGTACATTCAAGTTCTTGATTCTGCAAGCAAAAACATCATATCTCTGCAACCATTAATTCCTTCAATGGATTTCCTACTTATCACGGATTCCATCATGGTGAATTACCAGTTACTAGAACATTCACTTATTCTTTTCTATTCGATGACCTTTTTCTCCTACTCTGTCTCTGGACAATTCTGCTTCAATTATGCACTCTTCTTCTGCTGCTACTTTTCTTTTCCTCTTTTCATGGTTACAGTTTCAAATGCTCCTTCTTTGCCAATTCTTTTGCCATCAATGACAACATTTCCAACAAAATTCCTTTCAAAGTAACTTTTTGAAGCAAGCCAAAGGATAGGGAAAACCATATACTTCTTTGGGAAAACTTTTACTAAAGCACACTTTTCAGAAAACAATCCAGTAATCTAAAAGATTACCTTCAAAAAGTAGAAAACATATAAGAAAACAAAGGGCAGCCTAAGATCAAGTAAGGACTTTGAACCTATCCTGCTTTTGGCATACTCTTAGGGAAATTTTCAAAGAAAATATTGGAGATAAAATAGAGGATAGGGCTAACCATAGACTTCCCTAGTTTACTTTACTTAGCAGACTTTTCAATAACTTTCAAAGACAATATCTCAAGATGTACTCAGAAAGCATGGGCTCACCAACACTTCACTGGTTATACTCTATTGAATCACCATTGAAACATAATGACAATATCTCAAGTTGTACTCAGGAAACATGGG
Organism: Pinus albicaulis; assembly: GCA_034641835.2. Classification (NCBI taxonomy): domain Eukaryota; kingdom Viridiplantae; phylum Streptophyta; class Pinopsida; order Pinales; family Pinaceae; genus Pinus; species Pinus albicaulis. The sequence continues at coordinate 1,567,844,810 of CM076579.1, read as the reverse complement.
CTTACCAACACTTCACTGGTTATACTCTATTGAATCATCATTGAAACACAATTAGAAAAAAACATAAAGATAAAGATTTATCAGTGAGATTTATGGTACTTTACAGTAAATCCTAATATATATTTGTTGTTCTTTATCAGAGAAAATGGACAGTATGGAAAACATGAGAAAAATAACAATTACAGTAAGAAAAACATCACCATTGACATAGACCAGGATCCCATAAATCAGCTTGTGCATTTGATGTTCAAACCAGTTACAATCTTCAAGTCTAGTGGGTTTTTTACTATTAGGTCCCTATATTACTAGTATAGTCCCTTATTATTGTTAGTGTAACCCCCTTATTGTTATTATTGTACCCTTGTAACCCCCATTTTGTTATTATGGTGCCCTTAAATTATTATTGTTAGGTCAGCTAGGATTACATTGTGGCCCAATAAGATTACATTATGGCCCCATGGACTCCTATATATAGAAAGGAGGTTTTGTAAATTGTATCATCTAAGAATTGTTCATCTATGTAATGTATTAGAGTTTTCCCCCTCGAAGTGGCTTATTTATAAGGCGTTGATATCTTTTTTCTTCTATTTTTGGAGCTGGTTACACAACATTTGGTATCAGAGCTTTGGATTCTAGGGTTTCGCTGCTCCAAACAGGTCATCGTGGCATTTTCGCTATAACTATTTTTCTACGAAGTTTCATAAGATGAAAGTTTTAGGGTGTGAAGCTGAAATTCTGAGGAATATTTTATAAAAATTTCAGAGCTTGGTTCGCAATATTTTCGGAGATATCATCTGTGGAAGTTAGGTCTTGTTTCAAGCTCCTAAGAAGGTCATCGTGGAATTTTCGCTATAAAGTTTTTTCTACAAAGGTTCAGAATCTGAAATTCATATGGTGCGAAGCTGAAATCCTGAGGAAATTCGTCAAAAAATTTTAGAGCTTGGTTCACAATAGTTTTGGAGATATGATCTGTGGAAGGTAGTGATTTTTCAGGCTCTTGAATTTCATCTCAAAGAGGTGATCGTGGGAAAAGTTCAATAACTCTCTCTCTGGGCAGTGGATTTGAGTGCCGTAAAAAGTGGTCGCAAGCACATAGACTTTAGTTTCTTGGCTATCGATTTCAAAGACAAAGGATGAAACAGTGACACGTGGCATGTCCTACAAGTTTTCTCTACTGAACCAGTCCAAAATTAGGTCATTGTGGGAGATTGGACATAACTTTGTCTTGGGAAATACAAATTAGATCAGACCTGTGGCATTTGAAAGAAGCTTTAGAGGGCTACTACAGGGCTGAACTTCAGATATTGAAGATTTTCAATTACAGAGATAATTCAATTTCAATATCGAGCTCCTCAAAGCAAGTAAAAGGTGTGTATTTGTTTTCCGAATTACATAAGTCTTGTTTGGAGAATCAAGTTGAATTGATTCCAAGGGAATATTGTAGAATAGGTATCAATATTGGATTCTAAAATGGTGCCTAAAAGGAATTCAACACCCATTAAGCCTTCAGAAGGCTCTACCATGACTCATGAAGATGAAGAATTGCAACATGATCCATCAAAATTACAAGAGCAAGTGCAACAAATTTCACTCTCGCAAAGAGCAACAAAAAATGAAATGGAAGTTTTGAAGAAAGGCATGGAAGTGAAGATGGACGGTTTGAAGAAAGGCATGGAAGCTAAGATGGATGACGTGGAAGTGAAGATGGATGGTTTGAAGAAAGGTGTGGAAGCTAAGATGGATGGCATGGAAGTTGGCATGGAAGCTAAGATGGATGATCTAAAATCAAACATCGAAGATTTGACAAATTTGATACAAGAAATGTTTCCTAATGGTGAAAAGATAGTAGAAGAACCTCATGATGAGAACAAAATAAATGTTAATCGTGATTTTATAAACTCTAATGTTGGCGGGAAGAACCACCATATTCCAAAAATGGATATGAGGAAGTTTGATGGAAAGGATCCTGTAACATGGATACTAAAGATGGAGAAATATTTTGATCTCCATAATGTGAAAAACACACAAAAGGTACGCATTGCAACTTTACATTTAGAACAAAATACATTTGTATGGTATCGATGGCTTTGCTCCCATAAAAAAATTGTCACTTGGTCAATTTTTACGGAGGAAATGATAGCACATTATGAGGATACAAAGAAAAACACCTTCTTTAGCCAATTGATAAATCTCAAACAAAAGGGTTTAGTGGGGCAGCACATTGAGGACTTCCAAAAATTGAATATAAGGGTAACTGATATTCCAGAGGAACACAGGATTTATCTCTTCATAGGCACTTTAAAGGATAACATTCAACATGAAGTTCGCATTCTGGAACCTGATTCATTGGAGAAGGCATTCAGGTTGGCAAGAAAAGTTGAATGTAAAATTATGGCAACAAGGAAGCCTACCACTCAATTCTATAAAGAAGGAAGTTTGGCTACACCTAGATTTCCACAACCTACAAGGTTGACACCACAACAATTGGAAGAAAAACGAGCAAAAGGGCTTTGCTACAATTGTGATAGAAAATACACTAAAGGTCATAAGTGTGCTGAGAAGAAATTATTTTACATAGATTGTGAAGAAGAAGAAGAAAATGAACAAGAAGAGGATATACACCAGGAACCACCCCTCGAAGAGGAAGAAATGAATCCGACCATATCGTGTAATGCACTGGCAGGAATTACCACTCCTCAAACTCTCAAGATAGAAGGACATATAAAGAAGAAAAGGGCAATAGTGTTGATTGATTCAGGTAGCACCCATAATTTTATTCATTATAAGGTAGCCAAGGAATTAAATTGTTTCCTATAACCAGCACCCGAATGTCAAGTGATGGTTGCAAATGGAGGAACTATAAATTGCTCTGGAAAATGCCATAATATCAAGCTAACCATGGGGGAATATGTGTTGAATAGTCCAATGCTTTCCATTCCTATGGGAGGTGTTGATGTTGTACTAGGAGTACAATGGTTACAATCTTTGGGGACGGTAGCTTTTAATTTTCAAGAACTTTTCTTGAAATTTTTTTCAGAAGAAAAGGAAGTCGAATTACGGGGTATTGCGGGGAAGCCAGGAAGGATAATAAGCTCTAATGTCATGACAAAGCTTCTAAAGAAAGAACAGCGAGGCGTAATTGCACAATTATGCTCACTAGAAGTTCCAACATCAAAATCATCTATTTCTGGAGATCTCCAACAAGTCTTGGACAATCATTCCAAGGTGTTTGAAACTCCCAAAGGACTCCCACCTATTCGTGATCATGATCATGCTATTCATTTGATTCCAAGAAGTGTTCGTCCAAACATCAGGCCTTATAGATATCCTTACGTCCAAAAGAGCGAAATTGAACGTATGATTGCAGAAATGTTAGAGGCGGGTATAATTCAACCTAGTCAAAGTTCTTTCTCTGCTCCTGTGGTATTGGTACACAAGAAGGATGGATCATGGTGAATGTGTCTAGATTATAGGGAGCTCAATAAGCTCACCATTAAAGACAAATTTCCCATTCCTGTGATTGATGAATTATTGGATGAATTACATGGAGCAATTTATCTTACCAAGTTGGATCTTCGTTCAGGATATCATCAAATTAGAATGAAGACTGAAGATATTCCAAAAACAGCATTTCGAACTCATGAGGGTCATTGTGAATTTTTGGTCATGCCTTTTGGCCTTACCAATGCACCTTCTACATTTCAAGGGTTGATGAATTCCATTTTCAAACCCTTCCTTAGAAAATTTGTGCTAGTATTTTTGATGATATACTAATCTATAGTAGGTCTTGGAAGGATCATGTTGAACATGTTGACAGGGTGCTCAAACTATTGCAGGAGAAACAATTATATGCAAAAACATCCAAATGTTTCTTTGGAGTACAAGAGGTGGAATATCTGGGTCATATTATATCTCGCGAGGGTGTTAAAGTAGACCCTAACAAAATTAAAGCCATTAAGGAATGGAAAGTCCCCAAGACAATAAAGCAGTTGCGAGGATTTCTCAGGTTAACAGGCTATTATCGCAAGTTTGTTAAGAATTATGGGAGAATAGCAGCACCTCTAACAACATTATTAAATAAAGATGCATTTTCATGGACTCTTGAAGCAACTAAGGCCTTTGAACATCTTAAAGAGGCAATGTGCCTAGCACCGGTCTTAGCTACGCCAGACTTCACAAAAACCTTTATTGTGGAATGTGATGCCTCAGGAAATGGAATTGGTGCAGTTTTAATGCAGGAAGGAAGACCCATTTCTTTTGAAAGTCGTCCCATCAAAGGAAAGTATTTACAGAAACCTATTTATGATAAGGAAATGTTAGCAATACTTCATGCACTAAATAAATGGCGAACTTACCTAATGGGAAGACACTTCAAGGTAAAAACTGATCATGATAGTCTTAAACACTTTTTGGAACAAAGACTATCTTCAGAAGAGCAGCAAAAATGGGTCACAAAGATGTTGAGTTATGACTTTGAAATAATCTACAAAAAAGGAAAGCTTAATGTTGTTGCAGATGCACTCTCAAGAAAGAATGAAGAGGTGGAAGCGTTGCTTTGTGCCATTTCTATTATCCAACCAGATTGGATAACCGAAGCAAGAGATGAATGGAAGAAGGACAAAGATGTATGGACACTCATTCAAAAGTTGCGGCAAGATCCTAGTACATCTGATACATTTAGTTGGAAAAATGATTCCTTATGGTACAAAGATCGCTTATATCTTTGTAAGAATTCCCAACTAAAACAAAAGATTCTTTCGGAATTGCACACTTCTCCTTTAGGAGGACACTCAGGATTTTTAAAAACTTACCACAGGGTGAAGAAAGAATTTTTTTGGGATGGCCTTAAATCTGATATTCGAAAGTTTGTGGCGGAATGTTTGGTTTGCCAGCAGAATAAAGTGGAAACAATTAAGACCCCAGGACTTCTACAACCTTTATCCATTCCAAGTCAACGTTGGGAGGAGATTTCAATGGATTTTATCACAGGTTTACCGAATTCCGAAGGCAAGAATGTCATCATGGTGGTAGTTGATAGACTTACCAAGTATGCACATTTTTGTGCATTATCTCATCCATTTAAAGAAAGTACAGTTGCTACTACATTTGTGGACAGAATTCAAAAGCTACATGGAAGCCCAAGGGTTATTGTGAGCGACACAGATCCCATTTTTACGGGAAATTTTTGGACGGCGTTATTTTCTTGTTTGGGTACTCAATTAACTCATAGCTCATCTTATCATCCTCAATCTGATGGTCAAACAGAGATAGTAAATAAATGTTTGGAAGGATATCTTCAATGTTTTGTATCTGATAAACAAACACAATGGGTCAAGTGGTTACCTCTCGCTGAATGGTGGTATAACACTTCCTTCCATACTGCAGCAAAAATGACCCCATTTATGGCACTTTATGGATATCATCCACCATCCATCACATCATCTTTAAGGGAAAATTCGAAGGTTCAAGCGGTGGAAGATCACATCGAGCATCAGCAAGAAGTTCTACAACTCTTAAAGGATAACCTGAATTTGGCACAAAATCGAATGAAACAACAGGCAGATCAACATCGTAGCGAGAGAAGTTTTGATGTAGGAGATTGGGTATTTTTACGGCTACAACCATACAAATAAATGTCCCTCAAGCAAGCAAAGAAGGATAATAAATTATCGCCAAAGTACTATGGTCCTTACAAGGTGTTGCAAAAGATTGGTACTATGGCATACAAATTGGAGCTTCCTTCTTCTTCGCGAGTACATCCGATTTTCCATGTTTCATGCTTAAAGAAGGTTATAGGTGAAAATCTTCCAGTTCAAACAGTATTGCCAGAACTTGATGGGGAAGGGAAAATCATATTGGAACCTGAAGCAGTCATGGAAACAAGAACTCGACAACTACGGAATCGATCAATTTGAGAGTATCTCATCAAGTGGAAGAACTTACCCACTGAAGATTCTACATGGGAGGATGAGAATTTTATACAGAAGCACCCAGAGCTACTCAAGCATTGAGGACAACACTTTTTTGAAGGAGAGGGGCATGTTAGGTCCCTATATTACTACTATAGTCCCTTATTGTTGTTAGTGTAACCCCCTTATTGTTATTATTGTACCCTTGTAACCCCCATTTTGTTATTATTGTGCCCTTAAATTATTATTGTTAGGTTGGCTAGGATTACATTGTGGCCCAATAGGATTACATTATGGCCCCATGGACTCCTATATATAGAAAGGAGGTTTTGTAAATTGTATCATCCAAGAATTTTTCATTTATGTAATGTATTAGAGGTTGCCCCCTCGAAGTGGCTTATTTCTAAGGCGTTGATATCTTTTTTCTTCTATTTTTGGAGCTAGTTACACAACATTTACAGCTTCAAACTTCTCTTCTCAGCTTATCTTTCTTCAATTACAAAATAGAGCTTCAACAACTTCAATAGCTATTTACATTCAATGAGTATTCAACCAACCCTAATAATGAACTCCTCATATGATATTTATAGGTAATTTTGAGGAGGAGGAGTGAAAGGAAGGTCTAATTTTTCAGTTAATACAGAGTAAATGCATCTCAACCTTTGGGAGGCCTTATGGAGAAGATTTTAGATTTTTAACTCTATTTTAATTAATTTCACATTAACTTTTATCTACTTCAGTCACTTTTGTTGACTTTGGAGGCTTTGGTAGGCTGGAAATTACTTCTGAGCTATCTTTGGCAAATATCTCTGACTATGCATTCAATTTGTATTCTTTTGAGGAAAAATGAACTTGTAGGTGGCATTTTAAGTCTTTGGAGGAAGTAAATAGCCTTAATGGTCCTGCAATTTTGAAGGCGGTCCTTTGATGTTTCGTTGCTTTAAACACCAGTTTAGGCCTTTGATATATCCTTTAGGCCTTTTTTAATCATCTTTCGGGCTTTTAGTCCTTTATTTACTGTTTTAACCTTTTAAACTAACTTTATCCTCAAACTGTGCTTTATCCTTTTAAACTGTGGGATTAATTCTTTTGATCTTAAACTTTGCGCTTTAATCCCTTTATCTTTAATCTTTTGATTTGGTCTTCATTGTTCTTCATTTAACTTTATTTTTCACTGACAGGCGCTTTCTTTGTGCGCTGGAAGGTTTATGTTGATTATCCAATGCTCATGAAACACTAGTTAAAACATGAAATACGACCCCTTTTTGTCCCTTTTTTCTTTTGATGGGGCCCTAAGGATCATCACCCTTAGCCTCTGTCCCTTTATTGGACTGTGGGATGGCTTTATGCCATGAAACCATCATGAAACCTACAACAAACAATAAAAATTATAAAATCCTGCGTGATGTGGTTATAACTGCTTCAGAGGGCTCAACGGAGGCAGAGGAGGAGTGCAGAAGAGGTGAAATGCAGGCGGAGGTTTAAAATTCGCATGGGCGTAGAGGATTGAAAAGTGGTTTTGAAAAACCAGAAGTGGTTTTTGCGCGAGGGATGGGCGGTAAATGGTTTTTCCCTGAGGGAATGCAATACAGGTTAATGGTTGACACGTGGCTCCTGAAAACCACCCATTTCGCATGCAATATGCACGGTGGTAAGGTTTGGTGAAATCGGGCGTGAAGAATATTGTTGGCCATTAGATCTAGGAGTGGTAGATATATGGCCACAGGGGAGCGCGAAGGGAGATAAAGTAGGTGGAGGAAACATATGGTGGGACCGTTTATTTATAGTGATAAAGGGCTATAATCCATGTATGGGTGAATATATAAAGGGAAAAAAAGGTGGAAGTGGGATGGAGTGAAAGCGCTTCTGGACCATTGGATCCGGGGGGAAGAATAGATCAATGGTGGAGATCACATAGAAATACAATGAAAGGCCCCAGCATGGTTGGGTGGGACCAGCGGGGTTATAAGGGAAAATGAAAGAAAAAAGCGTATTGCGGGGGCACTTGAGGTACGGAAAAATCTGCAAGTCGGGTGCCTCTGCAGTGATCCTGAGCCGTTGGATTAGGATCAAGATTGGATGGTGGAGATTTCCTCGGCAGATCGGGAATCGACGGAGATAAGGGTCTAGGAAGGAGGGATTATAATGTTGCGATGGCCAATGAGCAATGAAGCGATTGAGCGATGGAGCAATGAAGCAATGGAGTGATGTGCCAATGCGATGATGGAGCGATGGGATGTGCCGATGTGACTAAGTGCATACCATCTAATCTAAGGTAGATCAACGGTCGAGATTTAATCAGTGGGGGAGATCCATCGGAGGGGGGATCATTGGCAGGGAACTTGGGATATGCCAACGCCGTTAGATCTTTTGTGAATGGATGACTCAGATCCATTCGGCAGATCGACCATCGGTGGGTTAAAGGGTCTGGGACAAAGGAAGATGAGATCGTCGATGGAGCGATGGCCATCAGATCGAAATGAGATCGACGGCTCAGATTTAAAGTGGCAGATCGCATCGGTATTTCATAAATAGGTGGAAAAAAAGGAAAAAAACATGAAGATTTGGAAAATGCCGAAGTGCAATTGCGATGGGGACTTAAGACCTTAGCGTATGGTCGCAGCTCTAGGTCATATGAGAGGAAAAGGGGCTGAGGGCTTAGACAAAAGGGGCTTAAGGCCTTATATAAAAAATGAAGGATTTTGGACAGAAAATGAAGGTTTTTGAGGATTTTTGGAGCTTTCAATAAGGGGAAAAAAGGGTTTTAAACCAGAATAAAAGAATTTTATCATGTTTAAAGGGGATTTTGAGGGAAAATAAAGGGTAAAATGAGGAAAATGGGGGGTAAAAATGGGTTTTCTCATAGGGAATGGAGGATAAATGAGAGGAAAATGAGGGATATGTAAAGGGGAAAAATGAGTGATATGGGGGGATTTTGGAGGAAATTATGAAGGTGAAAAGATGGAGAAAATGGCTGAAAACAGTCTCCTTTGATATCAGCAGGGTTACTTGGTGGATTTTTTGAATGAAACATCAGTGAAGATTACTTTTAAGTTGGAAAGCACTAGAAGGCTTTGTGAATGAGAAATTTTCTATAAAAATAATCTCTTGAAGGCTCAAGACCTGTTTTAGCCATCATTTGCTTTGACAAAATTTACTGATGGCTAACAGGTCTAACAAAAACAAAGGAAAGATTTCTAAAGTTAAAAGAAGTTAAGTTTTGCATCATAGAAAAGGTTTATATTGGAAATATGTTGGTGTTATTTTACTTAAGTTCTTGTTAAAGGATGATGCAGAAAGAACAATGCAGGAGTTCCATGAAGGTGATTGCGGTGGACATCTCTACTGGAAAAACACTGCCAAAAAAATCCTCAGGGTTTGTTTTTACAGGCCTACCCTTTTCCCTAATATTCATAATAAAGTAACCTCATGCCATAAATGCTAGATATTTGAAGGAAAAATAAATCTTTTACCCTTGCATTAAAGCTTATATCTGTTGAAAACCCCTTCCAGAAATGGGGACTGGATTTCATTGGTGAAATTCATCCTCCTTCCTCTACCCAACATAAGTGGATTCTCACAGCCACATATTACTTTACTAAGTGGATAGAAGCCACTCCTTCCAGATCTGCCACTGATGTTGTCAATATTAAATTCCTTGAAACCAATATCCTCTCTAGATTTGGTTGTCCTAGAAAACTTATTACTGATAATGTAGAAGCCTTTAAATCTAATAAAATGATTGAATTTTACAATAAATACCACATTACTTTGGAACATTCAACAACTTATTACCCTCAGGGTAATGGGTTGGCTGAATCTCCAAATAAGAGCTTGGTAAATATCATTAAAAAGTTTTTAGAGGAAAACAAGGAGTCTTGGCACAATAAGATAGTTATTGCACTTTGGGTTGAGATAATTACTACAAAGAAGTCAATTGGAATGTCACCATACCAATTGGTCTATGGAATGGATGTTGTTTTTCCATATTATTTGGGAGTGTTTTATTCCCAAATGGGGAAAGCAGCAATATAGCACACAATAGTGGAAAATAACAACGAATACATCAATACACCATTACATGAGACAAATGTACAACCATTTTATTAAACATATCAGCAAATAATAGGCACAAGATCTTGAGGATCAAGTCCCTCAAGCAATACAAAACAAGCCTCCAATAGAAAAATATGTTAATACATGATAAACACTGCTATACAAATGCCAGGAGCCATGATAACGTATTTTTAGGGCATATATTTCTACAGAAATGATATAAAATATATATTTGATGTTATATAGCTCAAATAATTCCGGGAGTGAAGATATAGGCTCCCAAACACTTTTCCAAGGAAAACTAGAAAGGGTTTTCGGAAATTCCCAAAAGTGCAAAATACTGAAATGCAGCCCCAGGGCTGAATTGCAGCTGCAACAGAATAACTAGATGGAGGTGGCTGAAACTGATATCTAAGTGAATAGATATCCTCCAATAGACCCTCCATGTGAAAGGTTGATCCCTTCCTTGAAGATCTCACCCTCCAAATCAAGCACTGAAACCTCCAGTGCAAATGGACACTAGAATAATGCATCCAAAGAGGTAATCTACGTTGTAGATGATGGAAATAGTTTGGCTTGGTCCCGAGATATGAAATAAAGTTCAAGGACCTTCCTTTATGATCTCCCAATGGGAAGAATTATTCCTCCACTAAAAATCTAGCTCAGAAAGTGGGTTTCTCAATCCTCCACTGCAACACCCTGCAACACAACACAAATATGAATCGAAACTGCGTTGTAGCTGAAGACTGGAGCTTGGATTGATGCCTGAATGTGGAATATAAAACTCAATAATATCTCCTAAGTATTTAATCAAAGTCCCCCGAGGATGAGTGAGGGATTCCCGCTCGGGAACACCCTTGTACTAAATAGTACAACAGACCCTACTAAACAGAAAAGGCATGCATAGAAATGTCACCTGATAATTTGCAGATCTAAAAAGATCAAAACAATTATCATCTGGCATGACTTATATGGCTACCTTGCCCTTCCTTATATGCATTGTGATCCTTCTCACCTTCGGCCCCACTCATTAGAGACACTACTCTCATGGAGACTATCTCCCATTAACTCTGCAATGTTTCACATTGATGATCCACTCTCTCTATACCAGCATTGTTGATTTGGTCAACATTGACCCTGTCCACATGCTCTTGCCCATGTTAACACATGGAGGTGATTTATCTAGCTATCATGATGATCCATTTTCACATTAAGAGGGATTTTATTCCTACTAAAGAGATTTATGGGTCTCCGTACCCACTTATTCATCTATCTAAAAGACAAAAGCGAAAATGAATATTCCAATTAACTGCATGCTAATTTAGGAATATTACAGTCCTCCCCTCCCAAATGTTGCTTTTCCTTAAGAAACTGCAAGGATAGAACTGAAGAGCCTCCTCTCCTCCTCCTGTAGCATCCTCATATGATAATTTCCTCCAGTGAACAAGATGCTCTCTCATCAATAAGTCCCCAAGTTGCCCCTCCCAAAATGTATACGCTAGCCTTTGGTGACAAATACAAATGGCTCTCATCATGAAGTAGTGGGATAACCATGGAGGGAAATATATTCTATCTAGACACCTTCTTGAGGCATGGAATCTGAAATATATTGGGACCCATCATTCCCATGTGAAGCTCCCATCCCCAAGCTATCATCCATACAAAATGAGTCACCCTCCAAAATGGTAACTCATGGAAAAACTCCTCCACCTTTGGCTCCTGCAATGTAGGTGGGTTGCATAGCTGAACTTGATAGATAAAATTTTCTATACCAATTTTTCTCTCTCTCCACTTATGATAAGTTTAGAGTGGCTGCTGATTTTGGGCTGCAATAATGTTGCCTTCAAGAGGTAAGAAGAAAAATAGATCCACAAAGATCCTCTCTCTAGTGTCATGAATCATGTTTTCCCAAACCATCCCATATATGATGAATAATAAATCATCACCATATGGCATCAAAATGAGAAATACACTAAAGGTTTCATGTAGTTTTGGAAGGTACCAAAATTTTCCCAAGTGGCTGTAGTGCAGTTTTGCTAACTGTTGTTTTAGAACATAATATGGCAAGTTGTCTCCCAACAATTTCCTAGTTGTGCATGTCATTTCATCTACTAGTAAATAGTAAATGACATTGTGTAACAACTGAGCATACAAGAAATAGTACAACACTTGCCCAAATTCATAGAAGAAATGGCTAAGAAATGGCTATCTCCAACTCTGATGTTGGTCTTAGAGAGACCATGAAGCCCAAATAGAGGCTTTCCCTCTTATGGAGCAATGCACCATATAGAAATGGAAAGAGAATGAAAACACTGTGTTAGATAATCAATAAGTACAAAAACACAAATCTTACCATGTACTGAGAGTAGGATGGTAATAAGATCCATGAATAATCTCTCCATAGTGGTCTGATATGTCTCCATGAGACCCTTGTGAATGGAAAGGAATGAACCCTGTGCTACATGCAAGGACTTCTTCTTATTCTTGGAGATCCAAGTCAAGAAGATCATATCATGGTAATAGACGTCTCCATCCACTACTCCATCACTCATATCTCTTACTTGTCCATCAGGTGCACCATATGTGAAGTGATCCTGGGAACACTCCATCAACAACCCCAAGATCCCAAGTGACAACGTTGTTGGCCTTTGTAATAAGGCTCTTGTCATCTCATAGCTCCATTCTTTGACATGCCAAATGCCAAAGTCATCTACCATAATTCTGCTATATATGGGAGATTCCTTCCAAAGTGTAAGTACATCCTGATCCTCCAAACCTAAGGAGTAACCCCTTTGCACCATGATTGTGCCACCATCTACTCCTGCAACATCATGCAAAGTATGGGAGAAAATCAGCCCATACTCTCCCAAGAGTAATCAAAGAAAAAATATCCTTTGCTGCCTCCTCATCTCATCATCACACAAGTCATAAAATAACATCATGATAGTTTACTTGTAGAAAGCCCCATACAACCAAATATTTTGATTCCATAACATATGGGTGCCATGCAATGCCCCAAACCACCACACACCCTTTGGGAAAGGATATGTCACATGATGGCCAAATTATTTTAAGAGTAGCCAGCGCAACCATGCCTCCTATTGCCTTGTGTCATAGATATGAAAGTGGCTCACCAACCTCTTGCTCACTATCCACACCCATTCATCCAAATGTGGGTGTCTCCTACCATGCTCAAAATTGGTATCCCTCCAATGGAGAATACCATCATCCCAAATCATATTCCTATCTTTTCACTTCATGGGATGTTGAAGTACAATTCCCTGGAGATCTCCAAATGAAGACCACTCATAAATGACCAAGTTGACCCCATAAGGATCCAAATATGATGAAGGCAAAAAAATTTCATTGAGCAATGAAGTGCTCATCAAGAAGGTTCCATCATAAGATATCCTCCATCAACCATCTACCTATCCACTACTACACAAGTGTATTGATCATTAGAATGTGTTAGCCACCTATAAAAATTTGTCATATCAAATGGTGGCTAAATCTTTTTCAGCCTTCAAGAAACAATTTCATGTCCAAATTGTGAGTTCTTGAAGTATTATGATGACCTTTTACCTCTGATTTAATCTTCACTACTGTTTCCCTCATAATCCTAAGAACATGTTGTTTACCAAGAGAAAGACTACTTAAAAACTCCCCCTTTTCACTCATTTTTATCCTTTTTTCATAAAAATTTCTTTTCACCTTTTAAACCTCCATTCCCCTTTAAAAAATCCTTTTTCCCCTTCTACAAAAGCCAAAAAATCCTTGAAAAACCTTCATTTTGGCCTAAAAAACCCATTTTTCCATTAAGGCCTTAAGCCCCTTTGACCTTAGCCCCAGCTCCTTTTCTCCGCATAAGACCCGGAGCCGTAACCTGGAGCAAACCCCCTTCGCTCAATCGCAATCAGGGTTTTATTATTTCCTTATTTGCCTTTTACTTTCAAAAACTTCGATGCGATTAAGCCCTTTTCTTTTTAGCCCCCGATCTCCTCGCCTTCTTCACAAAACCATAGTCCCGCTATCGGGCGCTAAAAACACTAAAAAGCCTTCCCGAAGCTTATTTTCCTTTGCTTTTAATAAAACCCGATGACATGTTTTAAAACAAATCTGGGCCGTTGATCTCTTCAGATCAATGGCCATCGGCCCATCACTTCGCAAAATCTGCATGAGTCATTCCCTTTTCCATCCTTTTCAAAATTCCGATGTGATCCCTCCGATTCAATCTCAGCCGTCGATCATCCTTCTGATCTAACAATCAGTGCAAAATCACATCGCAACTCTTTTCTTATCCTTTCCTTTTCTTCCTCTGATGCAGATCCTTCTGATTTAATCTAAGCTGTTGAATCCAAAAGAACCGATGGTTGAGATTCAATCGCGCTCCCCCCTCTAACTTCCGCTGATGTCTTCCACGATTTAATCCTGACCATTGATCTCTCAAACTAATACAACGGCCACCGCTTAATTGCATATCACAAATGCAAAATCCTCGGCGCTTTTGCCTCTTTCCTATTCTCTGATGCGATTTAATCCTAACCATCCATTCCGTCAGATTCAACGGCCAGCGTTGCATCGCATCCCACTCTTATATCACATAAGCCTCTACCATCTCGACCTCCTATTTAATCTTCGTCGTTGATATTTTTAGATCGGACAGTCCACAATGCTTCCGCTCTTCACACTCCACCCTTTTCATATCTCCCCATTGACAGATCTTGACCATCCATTCCCAAGATCCAACGGTCAGGATCTAAACCGCCATTGACCCCACCTATCTTTTCCGTCTGTGCATCTTGCCCTCCATCGCATGCGATCCCCCCCGTTGGATCTGACGCCTATCATCTGACGGTTGAAACTCCATATCGCGTTTTTTCTGCACTTGAGTGTTAACATTCCAAAAAAACACGAAATGGGTGGTATTGGGTAGGACAGGTGTCAAACAACATACTGTATCACGTTTTTTGGGCAAAAATCAGAAACTGCTCCAATTCCAGGTGAAGACCACTAATGGTTTTCCGCTATACCGCTCCTCCCTCTGCAATATAACTCTAGATTAGATCCTAGCCATCGATCTCTGAGATCAGACAATTCCGATTTAATCTCACCACCAATTTGTTTGCCCTCCATCATTCTTCCAAGCGTTTTCATAAAGTGATCTATGTCATCGATTATTCTAATCGAACGACCCACATTTAACCTTGACCCCATTCACTTACCTTTTCACCCATCCTCCAAACAACATCATTGAATGATCTGAACCGTAGATATCTATTGGTTGATCTAATCCAACGACCCTTATTCAATATCGCACCCGAACTTCCATTTCACCTGGTTAGCTGTTCTGCCAAGATTTTCCTCCTTTTTTCCACTGCATTCACTTTCTTCCTCGCTGCTCCTCCACCCCCATGAACCCTCCGAAGCAGTATTAACCAAATTCCACAAGATTTTATAATGAGTTTGTTATGTTTTTTAAAATATTAAATGGTGTTTTCTCTATGTATTTATGCAGTCGCAGATAGGTGACCAGTTTAGTCCAGAATGACGATTCTGTGACTTAAACCAAAGAAGAAAGGAACTGTAGGGTACGAGATCCAATTTTAAACATCTGGATCACAATCCAGGGTTTAACAGAAACCCTCCATCTACCTAAAGCCACCTATATCAACAAAAAACAAAAAAGTGTATCAGTGAAGAAATCAAGGTTAAAGAAGGATTAATGACTGAGCCTGAAGATCAGAGTTTTAATCCTAAGGTTTAAAGAAACAAAGACCATATTAGTGAATGAAGACCCGAGAACAAAGATCAAGGCTGATTAAGCCTAAAACATAGAGTAAAGATAGATTAAAGTGTTTTATGGATAAACATAGAAAAATATCAGTAAGGAGGCCTCCACTGCCACATCAGAGGCCAAAATATCCCCTTTAGCTACCAAAGTGCCACCTACAAGCTTTCATAAATCAAAAGAAGGCATAATTATTTCCAAGTCAGTGATATTTTTTCCAGAGTTATTTCCAGCCCGCTTAAAAGAGTTTTAAAGTCAACAAAATCTGCTAAGCATCTAAATACTTAATGAAAACCAATTAATATAGAGAAATATCTGAAAAATTCTCTATTGAGCCTCTCAAAGGCCGAGAAGCATTAACTTGTATTAATTGAACCAAGAGATCGTTTCTTTCATTCCACCTCCTCTTTCTTCTATAAATATTTCCTTAGAAGATGAGATATGGTTGGTCACTGCATATCTGTTTCCTGTAAATAGTTTTCTGAAGCTGCTGTAAGCTCTGTTTGTAATTGAAGATACCTAAATTGAGATGAGAAGTTTGAAGCTGTAGAGACCCACTAGACTTGATGATTGTAACTAGTTTGAGCATCAAATACAAGCTGATTTATGGGATCCTGGTCTATGTCAATGGTGATGTGTTTTTCATTGTAAATTGTTATTTTCTTTTATTTCCATTCTGTCCATCTTCTCTGATAAAGAACAACAAATATAGAGCTAGGATTTACTTTCACAAGTACCCTACTCTCATTGATAAGCTTTATCTTTATGTTTTCATCCAATTGTGTATTTGAGAATGATTTAATACAGTCCAAGCAATTAAGCAATGTTGGTGAGCCCATGTCTTATTGTCTAAACTTCAAACATTGTTCTTGAATGTTATTTTTCAGTTTATGCTAAGTAGAGTTGAACTAGGGAAGTCTATGGTTAGCCCTGTCCTCTAGTTTTATCTCCAAAGGTTGTCTGAAAGTTTCCCTAAGAGTATGTTGAAAGTAGGCTAGGTTCAAAGTCCTTACCTGATCTTAGACTATTCTTTGTTTATCTTAAGTGTTGTCTTGAAAAGTTTGCTAATTAAAGTCGAACTAGGGAAGTCTATGCTTAGCCCTGTCCTCTATTTTCCTCTCCAACAGTTGCTTTGAAAAGTTTCCCTTTGAATATGCTGAAAGAAGGAAAGGTTCAAAGTACTTACTTGATCTTAAGCTATTCTTTCTTGTGTTTTAAATGTTTTCTATTGAAATTTCATCAAAAGCAGGCTAGTTTCAAAGTACTTACCTGATCTTAGATTACTTTTATGTTTTTCTCAAGTGCATGCCAAAAGCAGGATAGTTTCAAAGTACTTACTTGATCTTAGGCTGCTCTTTGTTCTTCATTTGTTTTTTCTCCATCTCTTATTGTTTTCATTCCATAAAATCAACTTAAAGAGATCCTTTGACATAGATGACTTGCCCCATGGACCACTCTTGAACTTTTTTGTTTCAATTAAATCCTATTATGACTCCATAGCCCAATGGATTGAAGTTGCTTCTTGCCTATCTTGTTAGCTGAACCAATTCTTTCACTTTCATACACATTCACCCTTCATTTATACTTCCTTCACCTTCATATATCTTTTCCCAACCAAAACAAACAAAAACCTTGTTCTTCATAACTAGCCTAATATCATATTTCAAGCCTTAAAGATAAATCAATCTTTGCACTTATAGAGAGATCCATCTCTAGATTCAAGAGGGCTAGATCCTAGAATCCCAAATTGGTTCACATGTTGTCTCTGCAGCTTTAGTCTTGCCAATCTGCTAAAATTACAGAGGCCTAACATTTTTGGCGACTCCACTGGGGATTCTGAGTCAATTTCATCTTAGATACCCTTAAAACCTCAGAAGACCCATAATCTCCTTAGATTGGCTTCATAATAAACATGGTGGTGGAACCATAAAACATTTTTACCTCCATTAAAGCTAAAAAATTTCCACTTGGCGACTCCACTCTCTACAACTCCCAAAAGACCAAATGACTCCACTGGTAGAAGACCCTGAACTGATTGCATAGACACAGTGACCTCTTTTTTTATTTAGAAACATGATTCCAAGGATACAACGAATATATGCCCCAATGAGTAGAGATCATATCCCTAGGTTTCCACATAAAATGCCCTAGGTGAATTGGGATGACAACCTGCCTGTTTTTCAAGGTGAAAAGTTTGATGACCCTCTATTACATCTCATCAAATTTCACATACATGTATGGAGGTTGAAAGTTGAATGGAATGAAGATTGCCTAATGAAAATGTTCATGTTAACATTAGAAGGAAAATCTAGGGATTGGTGTGAATGGTTGAAATCTGGTAGTTTGTTTTCTTTAAAGGACCTTGAATATGTGTTTTATGAGAACTATAAAGGAAACACTACATTATTGTCATGGGGTGGAATAAATTATGATCCATCACAAAACATCACCCAACACATTATAGACAATGATGAGGATTTTGAAGAAATGCATCCTAAAAATATTTTCATAGCCATTCATGAGTTTAATATCCTATTGAAAAATTACAAGAACATAGATGAATAAGTTGAGGAAGAAAACATCCAAGAAATAAAGAACACTCCTCAAGATATTCTTGAAAACCCAAACAATGATTCATCATCCCTTATGGTTGAGGCTAAAGAAGACATCCAACCTCAAGATTAGTCTTCACAAGAGACAGAGAACTGATGTACTCCTGTTCAAAGGAATATGGAAACATCTTCCCCTTTGACATAAAAAGGAATAGATCAGACTATTAATAAACAACCAGTCTCTGAAAATTTTTCCAAAACAAATGCTCTTGCCTATTCACATGGAGAACTTTGTTGTACAAATTTAGAAAGTTCTTTTGTAGATCAAAAGGAAGAGGGCAGCTATATTTCTGCTTATGCTGAAAAAGAGATCTCTCCTTTGACAGAAGGACAAATTGATCAAATACTAAGCAAGAAGCTACCCTCCAAACCTTCATTTAAACAAGACAATCATGAACATAGTTCCTATTCCATTGAACAATCCAATGACACTCAAGACAAAGAGGATAGTAAGGAAATTAATGATAATACCGAAACTAGTCCTCTTTGGAGTATGAATTTTGATGGATCATTCACTAAAACTAGTGCAGGTGTAGGAATGTGGCTTTACAATACAGAAAACAATCATTCTGAAGGCCATTCATATAAATTGAGTTTTCAATGCACAACTGACATAGTAGAATACGAGGCACTCCTTTTAGGGCTGCACTTATTGAATAAATTAGGAGCCCAGAAGATAACAGTTTATGGAAATACAGAATTGGTAATTAGGAAAGTGAAAGAAGAATGCATGGTTAAAAATCCCAGACTTAGAGATTATAAGAATGATGCCATATATTTGTTAAAATATTTCAAATAATTCCAACTTATCCTTGTTCCTAAAGACCAAAACAGTTTTGCTAGTGGATTAGCCCTTGTTGCTAGTACATGTTTGAGACCTTGGGAGAGAAAACAATATACAATTCAAGAAAAATTTAGACCAGTTGTCCCAAAAAATAAAAGATACTGGCAAGCCTTTAAGGGAGAAAAACAAATAGAAGACTGTCCTACTGAGAATATACCATATTTTCAAGAAGAAACTTCTCCCATCACCATATAAATATGTCATTCAAAGAACCTGAATTTATATCATAAGCAAGCATAGATTTAGAGAAAGAAGAAATTTCACTGCTTTCTATTTTGTAGGTTAAGGATGATGATGCTTCCAAGAAACATACTGAAGATGCAGTTCTCAAAGCTGATGTCTTAGAAGCAGACAATCTACCAACCATGGAGGGCCAGAAAGAAGAGAATATTCATCTTTTCTTTGTTGATCCTTTGGAAGAGTGTGTGGAAGCCCCAATTGGCTCAAATTATCAAGCATGGATCCTTTGCAAGAGCCAAAGACATAAAATGTTGTCACCTCCTGTGACAGCCTTGGTTTTGAAGATTAATCTTCAAAATGTACCATCGTTACCTCTGACTAGTAGCCAGTTTCTCTATTCCTTTTTGTCACTACTCAACTGGCTACATTGGCACTTTTGTATCATATAAAGATGTAAATATTCCAAGATAGAATATGTTATATAGGAATGTAAATAAAACTCAGTTTTGAGTATTTAGTTAGTTGTTGATTTTAGTCTTGAAGAAAAATAAAAATACAAAAACAATAGAAAAGAAAAGAGGGCATAAATAAAACAAGAAGGGTATAGCCCCATACCAAAAAAAAATAAACAAAATCTGAAAGTGTGCAAGCTCAAATGCCACTCCTAAGAAACACACTTCTAGTTAGTCATACAACCTAATCATGACTAATTAGTTTTCAATTTACTGCCGATAGGTTAGTGAATTAGATTTTCCAAACAGCTTAATCTTGGCTTATCACTAAGGTGGATTAGGATAGAAAATAAAGGTTCAAACAAACTCAAATCATGAACCTATGAGATAGAAAAAGAACTAGTTCTAATATGCTCAAAACTTGAACCAGATAAGAGAGAAAACATAGCTCAAACAAATTCAAAATAGAGCTGAAGAAATAATGAAGGACGTTTTAATTTTTAGATCTTAGGCCTTCACAATTTTGTTTTAAAATTTTTCTGCAAATAAAAGTCTATGTGTAGTTTGTTTTTATTCCATAGATCTGCAGCAAGTCAAATTTCTTAATCCCGACTTGACTGCTTTTTAATTTTCTTGTCTTAGGATTTAGAGAATAAAAGTTTGTCAGACAGTCTAATCCTGACAGATAGTAGTTAGGTAGAGAACTTATGAACTCAACTGCTTAATCTGAGTTCATGGAGAAATAAGAGTAGACTTAGACTAGTTTTATGTTTTCAATAAAATAATAAGATATTGATGAAAAGGTTTGCAAGTCCAAATGCACCTTCTGAAGAAAAAATGTTAGGAAGTGTTGAGTCCCGAATTTGCATATTTTCCATACACTTTTCCATACCTTTTTCACTCACCTAAACCTCCAAAATTGTTAATATCATGTGCAAAAGGGTATCTAACATGGTTTTTAATTATATTTTTGTGTTTTCTATTTGATCTAGATTTTGTTCATTCAGCCGCGGAATCTTGCCACTTTCCGCAGCTGCTGCAACTTTCCGCAGCTATTTTGTGGAACTATATGCTACAGGTGTCTACAAGGGAAACGAGCCACATGGGCAGGCTAGGAATGACGTGGACATGGTTCGTGTCCTATTGGTTCAAGCAAACTCGTCCAAAGAAGCCGCGGTCAAAGCCGTCCACGTGGAAGTCAACTATGGAGTTTCATGTCGGCCGGACTCTGTTTCGTGGCAAATAAACATCCATACGACCGTTTCTAAGCTTGCGGAGGTTAAATCGACATCTGTGCAGAGCTCTGGAGTTGAATTCAAGCATCCACCTTCCGTAGATTCACTTTCCAACACGGCCATACTCCTATATCCGTGGGCGTAGTGGTCTACGTGCTCTCTGCCATCATAAACTTCAGGAGACAGTTACAGTTTATTGTTTTATATAGAGCGTTTGCATACGCACAAAAGTTAGTTGTTAGTTGATAGTTGATGTTCGTGAATAAACTCTGTTATCTTTTAGTCTGCTTTGTAGTGATTACGCTGCCTTGAGCCGTAACACTACCATTCTGTAATGAACTGCTTGTTAATATGAGAAGACTCTGTTTTTCAACTTAATTCGTGTTTGAGGATCGTTACCAAGGCTGTGTAGAGGGCCCCTGCTCAGCTAAGGTTTTGTGTATTAGTGTACATTTTTCATTTCATTTATTTTAAAAAGTCATTGTATTATAATCCATCCATATGTTCATACTTTGTAGTTGTTTCATTTCTGTTTATACATTTCCATAATTTCCATTTCATTTCTGTCTTTCACGTTTTTATGATTGTTAATCACTGATCAGTTTTCTTGTGCAGGTTTTAGATAGACAGCCCGGGCATTTTCATAGTATTTTGACTAATGACATGAAACTAACATTGTTCTGCTGCTAGTTTGCTTTTCATAGCTTTTTGTTTAACTTCAGTCTTGCTTTGTACATTTCAGTTTTGCTTATCTGCTTTAGTAGTTAAATTTAGATATATTAAGCTGCTCATAGCATCTTCAGTTGCCTCCGAAAGCCACAGCTGGACTGATGGTGAGGGACTGCATTATGAAATGTGTAGTTTAGTATTAGTTTCTTTTATGCAAATTTAGATATATTAAGCTGCTCATAGCGTCTTCAGTTGCCTCCGAAAGCCACAGCTGGACTGATGGTGAGGGACTGCATTATGAAATGTGTAGTTTAGTATTAGTTTCTTTTCTGCAAATTTAGATATATTAAATCATGTATGACATCTTCGGTTGCCTCCGAAAGCCACAGCTGGACTGATGGTGAGGGATTGAATCATGAGTGTATGGTTTAGTATTAGTTTACTTTCTGCAAATTAAATATCAATTACACAAGTTGTTTATGATTACTTCCGAAAGTCATAGCTGGTCTAATGATGAAGGGTCAGAAAATGAATTGATGTAATCTGATTTAGATTTATTTTGTTGCAATTTTGAATTTCCTTAAGCATAGTTTCTTTTGTGTTTAGTTGGCAACAAGAATAGTTTGGTTTTCATGTTCACTAGTTTACTGTTTTGATTCATTAGATTAGCAGCACCTTTTCATTTCAGCAGTACACTTTTACTTTCTTTCAAGTCTTGTCGTTGTAATTTTCAATTTGCTTTTAAAGTTTCAAGTTGGTAAATCATTATAAGGGATATCACTTCCTTGAAAAAATATAACCAAACTTGTTTTCATTTTAGAATTTCCATTTCACCTTAGAAAAACCAAAAACGACAAAAAGTTAAGAAATAGGTTATCTTGCACATATAGTGCGCCGCACTTCATCAGCTTACGATTCCCGGATTGACAAATTAAATGCAGCAATTTAGGACACACTAAATTGACCAAACAGGAAGTAGGTTGTGTAGGTAGTTGTTTTGAAAATAATTTTCCGCTAATATATCAAGTTCTAATAATTTTTGTTAGCAGCTGATAACAATATTATCAAAGTGCAAGGCACTAATCAGCATTCCAGAGACGAATTTTTGTGGTTATTGGCACCTCCAAGGAGCTTCCATCCCAAGTTGGAGCCGCTGTTAGCCACCTATAAAAAATTTTCATATCAAATGGTGGCTAAATATTTTTTAGCCTTCAAGAAACAATTTCATGTCCAAATTGTGAGTTTTTGAAGTCTTATGATGACCTTTTACCTTTGAGTTAATCTTCACTGATGTTTCCCTCATAATCCTAAGAACCTGTTGTTTACCAAGAGAAAGACTGCTTAAAAACTCCCCCTTTTCACTCATTTTTATCCTTTTTTCATAAAACTTTCTTTTCACCTTTTAAACCTCCATTCCCCTTTAAAAACCCCTTTTTCCCCTTCTACTGAAATCCAAAAAATCCTTGAAAAACCTTCATTTTGGCCTAAAAAACCCATTTTTATATTAAGGCCTTAAGCCCCTTTGGCTTTAGCCCAGCTCCTTTTCTCCGCATAAGAACCAGAGCCATAACCTGGAGCTAACCCCCTTCGCGCAATCGCAATAGGGTTTTTCTTATTTCCTTATTTGCCTTTTACTTTCAAAAACTTCGATGTGATTAAGCATGTTTCTTTTTAGCTCCCGATCTCCTCGCCTTCTTCACAAAACCATAGCCCCGCAATCGGGTGCTAAAAACACTAAAAATCCTTCCCGAACCTTATTTTCCTTTGTTTTTTATAAAACCCGACGACATGTTTTAAAACAAATATCTGCATGAGTCATTCCCTTTTCCATCCTTTTCAAAATTTCGATGTAATCCTTCCGATTCAATCTCAGTAGTCGATCATCCTTCTGATCCGATGGTCATCACAACTTCACATCGCAACTCTTTTCTTATTCTTTCCTTTCCTTCATCCGACACAGATCCTTCCATTTTAATCTCAACCATCGAATCCATGAGAACTGACGGTTGAGATTCAATCGCGCTCCCCCCTCTGCCTTCCCCTGATGTCTTCCGCAATTTGATCCTGATTGTTGATCTCTCAAACTGATCCAATAGCCTATGCTTAATCGCATATCACAAATGAAAAAGCCTCGGTGCTTTTGCCTATTTCCTATTCTCCGATGTGATTTAATCCTGACCATCCATTCCATCAGATCCAACGGCCAATGTTGCATCGCATCCCGATCTTATATCACATAAGCCTCCACCATCCCAACCTCCGATTTAATCTCTGCCATTGATCTTTTTAGATCAGAAGGTCCACAATGCTTCAGCTCTTCACACTCCACCCTTTTCAAATCTCCCCATTGATAGATCTTGACCATCCATTCCCAAGATCCAACAGTCAAGCTCTAAACCGCCATTGACCCCACCTATATTTTCCGTCTGTGCATCTTGCCCTCCATCACGTGTGATCCGCACTGTTGGATCTGAAGCCTCTCATCCGACGGCTGAAACTCCATATCACATTTTTTCTACGCCCGAGTGTTAACATTCCAAAAAATGCAAAATGGGTGGTATTGGGTAGGACAGGTGTCAAGCGACGTATCGTATCCCTTTTTTTGGGAAAAAATCTGAAACCGCTCCAATGCCACGTGAATACCACTAATGGTTTTCTGCTATACCGCTCCTCCCTCCACAATATAACTCTAGATTAGATCCTGGCCATCGATCTTTGAGATTGGACAGTTCCTATTTAATCTCACAACCAATTCATTTGCCCTCCATCATTCTTCCAAGCGTTTTCATCAAGTGATCTATGTCGTCGATTATTCTAATCAAACGACCCACATTTAACCTCGACCCCATTCACTTACCTTTTCACCCATCCTCCAAAAAACCTCATTGAATGATCTCAACTGTAGATATTCGTTGGTTGATCTAATCCAAAATCCCTTATTCAATATCGCGCCCGAACTTCCATTTCACCTGGTTAGCTATTCTGCCAGGATTTTCATTCTTTTTTCCACTGCATTCACTTTCTTCCTCACAGCTCCTCCACCCCCATGAACCCTCTGAAGCAATCTTAACCAAATTCTGCAGGATTTTATAATGAGTTTGTTATGTTTTTTATAGGATTAAACGGTGTTTGCTCTATGTATTTCCGCAGTCATAGACAGCTGACCAGTTCAGTCCAGAATGATGATTTTGTGACTTAAACCAAAGAAGAAAGGATCTGCAGGGTACGCGATCCAAGTTTAAACATCTGGATCACAATCCAGGGTTTAACAGAAACCCTCCATCTTCCTAAAGTCACTTGTATCAACAAAAAAAATAAAGTGTATCAGTGAAGAAATCAAGGTTAAAGAAGGATTAATGACTAAGCCTGAAGATCAGAGTTTTAATCCTAAGGTTTAAAGAAACAAAGACCATATCAGTGAATGAAGACCCGAGAAAAAAGATCAAGGCTGATTAAGCCTAAAACATAGAGTAAAGATAGATTAAAGTGTTTTAGGGATAAACAGAGAAAAATATCAGTAAGGAGGCCTCCACTGCCACATTAGAGGCCAAAATATCCCCTTTAGCTACCAAAGTGCCACCTACAAGCTTTCATAAATCAAAAGAAGGCATAGTTATTGCCAAGTCAGTGATATTTTTTCCAGAGTTGTTGCTAGCCCACTTAAAAGAGTTTTAATTTCAACAAAATCTGCTAAGCAGCTAAATATTTAATGAAAACCAATTAATACAGATAAATATCATAAAACTTCTCTATTGATCCCCTCAAAAGGCCGAGAAGCATTAGGTTTTATTAATTGAACCAAGAGATTTTTTCTTTCATTCCACCTCATCTTTATTCTATAAATACTTCCTTAGAAGATGAGAGATGGTTGGTCACTGCATATCTGTTGCCTGTAAATAGTTTTCTGAAGCTGATGTACGCTCTGTTTATAATTGAAGATACCTAAATTGAGACGAGATGTTTGAAGCTGTAGAGACCAACTGGACTTGATGATTGTAACTGGTTTGAGCATCAAATACAAGCTGATTTATGGGATCCTGGTCTATGTCAATGGTGATGTATTTCTCATTGTAAATTTTTATTTTCTTTTGTTTCCATTCTGTCCATCTTCTCTGATAAAGAACAACAAATATAGAGCTAAGCTTTACTTTCACAAGTACCCTACTCTCACTGATAAGTTTTATCTTTATGTTTTCGTCCAATTGTGTATTTGATAATGATTTAATACAGTCCAAGCAGTTAAGGAATGTTGGTGAGCCCATGTCTTATTGTCTAAACTTCAAACATTGTTCTTGAATGTTATTTTCAGTTTATGCTAAGTAGAGTTGAACTAGGTGTTAGCCCCCTATGAATTTTTTGATAAGCAAAAAAGTGGGGCTAAATTGTTTTTGAGCCTTCAAGGAATGCATTTCCCACTAAAAACACATCACCCTTGAAGCCTCCCTATGCCTTTGTCCTTTGATAAATCCCCACCGCTATTTACATGAGAAAGCCTTTTTTTTGTGAAGAAAATGGCCAAAGGACCCTTTTTCCATCCTATTTCATCCCCACTTAACCTCTGTCTGTTCACCTTTTTCCCCTCTCTTTATTCCTCCCTAAATCCTCTAAATCATCCCAAATCCCTCCTAAGCCCCACAAATATCCTTTGTTTGGAAAAATAACCCCTCCTTCCCTCTACCGTTACCTCTTTTCAGCCTCAAAATGCACTAAAAACAGGCCAGAAAACCATATTATTCATATGTAGGCTTAGCCCCTTTTAGCCAGCCCCCGAAAACCATTTCTCCACATGACCTAGGTGCTGAGACTAGGCGCTAGCTCGTAGAGCCCTTATTGGACCGTGGTCGGGTGCAATACCCGCTGTCGATCTATACAGATCCGACGGTCTTCGCAAGTCTCATCACGCCTGTGGCCCACCCCGTTCACCACTCCGATCACATGTCCACAGTCGATCTAATCTACAGATCAACGGCCCAAAAATCATCTACCCCGGTATTCCCCGCATCAATCACTGTTCAAAACTGGCAGTTTTCATCACACTGTTTTTGGAAGGCAGGCTGTATTTTTCATTTGGCAGCAATTCCATTCACCAGCCAACACATGGCTTCGAGCACTATTGAAAAACCACCATGATCACACGTTAAAGTTTGGATGTGGAGTGAGTGCAATATGCACATATGCTGTGTGATCTGAAGCTGGCCATCCAACGGTAATCGCGCCCCAAAGATGCTCGGATAATAACCAATGTAAACAGGGCCCCTGGCCCGCCATCAGTCACCCTCCGATGAATTCACAGTCGTTGATCTCCTCCTGAGATCGGATGGTCTGGATTAAACTGGCGCCCCACCTTTGATCGGGTCTCACTGCCAGTACTCCACATCACCCATTTGCATCGTATTTTCCCCATTGTCTTGGTGTTATGCCACCTGTCCTCCAGGCTTTCACCATGTGTCCTCCACCACCCCTGGTCTATAATTGGTCCATTTCGCTGTTTTTTCTGCCATTTTGCATTCATACCCACTGTTTCCACCATGCTGCACCACCATTCCGCAAGCCTTCCACCGCATCTATTCCCCTCCAGCATGGATTTCTTAACGATTTTGTGTGTTTTGCAGGGTTACATCTAGGCGGAAAACGCCATGATTCACATTCATTGTTGCAGTGGCACGGGACGCAGGGAAGACCATTTTCAAGGATTGAAATTATGAAGGAGAGCCTGGGAAGGTGTGATGACATGATTTTCATTAAAGGAAACAAAGTTAAACTTTGTAAAACCTTTCCGGAGCCTTTAAAGCTCAGATTTCACTGACAGAGATAGTCATGAAGCGGAAAAGAATATCAGTACTGAGTTAAGGAGTTCTAATGCACATTATTGAAAATGATTAAGCTTTAATTCAGTATTTTAAGGGAAAAGTGTTAGATTGAAGACCTCATCGAGCACACAGAAGGCCTAGCACACAGAAAAATATATCATCAATGGTTTCATATCAGCATAAGTTTCCTCCCAGGAAAGGACACAGTACCCATACTGTTCTTGTTCTACATTGAGTCCATGAGAGGATTTCCTCCCTGACAATAGTCCTGGTGCTACCAAAAGCATTGGGTACACAGTATGGCAGACCCCAGAATCATTGTTCCACCTTTTGTTTAATTCAACGGAGTATCACAAGTATTGCAACCAAGGATACATCAAAGACATACCTAGAGTAAATTTCAGCCTGTCAAAGACCACTCTTTCACCCAAAGGGTACAGAATTTCAATGCATAGAAATTAAAACAGAATGGGTTTCAACCTACTGCTCCTATGCTGTTTAATGTTTCATTTAGTGTTTCATCTACCTCCTCCGCCTCTCTTTCTGATATAAAAACTCATGAGAAAACATTGTAATGGTTGTTGATGGGATATCTGTGAACTGTAAGTTGTTTCTCTTGAGACATAGTTCTCTATGTAAAGTTGTAAGTCAGGCTGAGGAAGATGTTTTTAGACTGAATATCAAGTTGTTGGTAATGTTGTACATTACTGGTGTTACTCTTTAATATGATAAGCACATTTCTTTGGATCCTGATTTAAAGCAGCGGTGATGTTTTTCTATCTTTGTCCTTGTTTTACCTTGTAGTTCATTTCATTTCTTTTCTTCTGGCATGCATCAGAAATATGGCATAGGATTTACCCTGGTTAGGTACCCTATGTTTCTGCTCTCCCTGCCTTCAATGTTTTCTGCTGTATGTGTTATCTGAGAATTGATTTCAAGCTAATTTAACCAGTGTAGTGGTCGAATATATACTGCTAGCTGATGTATGAATTAATGAATTTGTTCTTAGATGTTCTTGTTAGGCTTTAATTGAATGAATTGGGATACTGGAAATTCGGCACTTTTTCTCTGTCTCACTAGGTTCCCTTTCAATTAATTGAACCTTTCTAAGCTCCCTTAATCTGGATACCAAATCATTGTGAGTTCAAAGTCTCTCTCTGATCTCAGGTTTTCATCTTTGTGTTTAAATCTTCAATGTTTCCTTCTCTGAAGAGTTAACCTTTTAGGTTTCGGATCACAGGTTGTCCAATGGCATGTCCTGTCCCTGGATTTGATTCCTGAAAGTTCACCTTGGAGGTTTCCTTGCCTTTCACCTTCTTTCCTGCCATTTCAAGCCATACTATCATCTTTAAGATCCAATGCTTTAGATGACTAGCCCAACTGAAAGCCTACATATTGAAAAGAAAGTAAACCCTTTCCTGACTCCATTGCCCAATGGTCTCGAGTGTTCTTTGAATTAATTTATCCTCTGCCTAAGACTCTCTTTGCTCATCCTTGTCTTATATTGAACCCTTATTTCCTGATTCCCAACAACCAAACAATATCAAACAAACAAAACCAAACCTTATAACCAGCCTAAAACTTTAAAACAGAGCTTCAAGGACATAAAAACTTTGCCCATATAGAGAGATCCATCTCTGGACCTAGGAGGGCTAGATCCTAAGGTTTGAAAGTGGTTTTGATGTTGTCTCATATTTTGGTATTTCCACCTTGCCAAAACATGGGAACCCCAACATAATGACGACTCCACTAGGGATTTCTGAATATTGTCCATCTTACTACATCACAAGAGCCTCAGAAAGCCTAGAATCTCTGGTTAGGTTGGCAGTGAAACACTTCCACTTGCAAGTCACTTTCTGTACGACTTGTTGTGTTTCTCCCCACACTCTTAGACAGAGTCTGGAAAGGGCCAGATAGTCCAGGTCTCACCCTCTTTCAGAGGTGACATACCTGGTAAAAGCCCTCCCAGTCCATCTCTGGTTAGAGTTTGTTGTGTTTTAAGGAGATCCTTGGAAAGGGACATTACATAAGCACTGTGGTGGATAGTGTACCTCCTAGAAATCATCCTAAAGCCTCGACCTAGTGACTCCATAATTCCTTAAAGATCAAAAGCTCCACTGGTGATTAGTAGGCCTGCTGATTATCTTGGTTCACATGAGATTCCACTAGGAGACCAGAGCCCACAACAACATCAGCCATAACAGAAGAAACAAGTAGGATTAAGCTGCTTGATTCAAAGACATCATTCTGGCTTCAAGAGCCATTCACACAAGAGCTTATCCCGACCCAAACCCACCTGAAATAGTTGAAAACCCAGAGAAAATCCTCAGGAAGTCCCCTACACTTAAATGATCAACTATTTCTAGATACATCTATAGAGCTAAATCTGCACCAAAAGAATTCACTGATCTATAAGACCCACTTTCTGACCTAGACTCTCAAAACAGTTTACCAAGAACTAGGTCATTCAGTGTTCTAGACTAGCCAGACCTTGAGCTTCCTGGTTCATTACCCCAAAGTGGTAAACACATTAGGAACAGAGAGACCCCTCCATCTACACCTCCTGATATTCACTAAATTCAAAACTTGGGGCTCTACCACCCTAGATCTGCTCAGCAGACTTCTGCTGGTCCTAGTATCCCTGTCATCCATATACCAGCTGCTCAAGCCAACCCTTTACCTCCTCAGAACATCATCATGGTAGCCTGGTATGCACCTCTGGTGTTAACTCAGCCTCTAGTACCCTTACCCAATGATTACCAATCAAATATCCCACATTTCACTGCAAAGGAGTCTACCACAGCTCAGCACCACGTAGACAGGATGGAAGATTCTTTTGACTACATGGAGATAGATGATGATACAGTCAAAATGAGAATCTTTTCCCAAAGATTAGGGGGTGATGTGAAGAAATGGTTTAAAGGCATACCTCCTAATAGTATCCAAGACCTTCTCGCTTTATATTAGACCTTGATAAACAAATGGGAAGTTAATACCAACCCTCTCCAAATCTTAGCAGAATACAAGAATCTTAAAAGAAATGTAGGAGAGAGTGTCCATGACTACTCTACAAGGTTCAATAGCATTTATAATGCTCTTCCTCCACATATGAAACCTCCCCAAGGTATGGCTTTAGTGAAATATCCTGAAGGATTCGATGCTGACATGGCCTACCAGCTTAGGGAGAGAGATTACAACACATTGGAAGACATGCAAAAGGGAGCAATGAGTGTAGAGGCTAACTTGATTGAGAAGAAAGCAAGATTGAGAGCTGAGAAAAGGGTGACATATAGAGATGACACTGTAGCTTCCACATTTGACACCAATTATGACCGTCTATCTAAAAACGTGGAAAAACTACAGCAAATGATGGAAAAAATGGTTGTCATAGTAAGTAATCAGAACATAAACCAAAATCATAACCAGAACCAAAACTTTACAAGGAACAATACCACTCCCAACAGACAAAGAGAATCAGATCAACAAGTCATACCCCCATTTCAAGAGAACTTCCTTCATGAAGATGAGGGGATAATAGAAGAGTCTGAGGAAACACTATAAATATGTTTGAGACAGATAACTCAATCCACACTTGTTCCATAGAAGAATATCAACCCTCACCCTCATATTGGGAAGAGGAAATATTAGAATATGAGGATTACAGGCTTGGATTTGAAAATGCCATCATTCAGGTCAGAGAACAGTACGAACTTAGAAGCAAAAATAGCCTAGAAAATTCCAAGCCCAAAGCTTCTGAGATTACCATTAAGAAAAGGCCTGAGAAAAATTCTAAAGAAAATGATGAAAGTAACAAATTAGCAGCTGAAAGTTCTGGGAAGAACAAAGAAAAAGACAACCAAAACACTGATAAACGAAGTCAACCCACTAGTATCACTAGCACTGCAGCTAGTGCTCCTGATAAAATAGTTCCTAATCCTGTACATAGTGAAGATCAGCACACTGAGCCTGCCACTAAAGTAGTGGCTAACAAAACAGAGTTGAGTGTCACAAAGAGTCAATCTCCCTTCAATTTGGAGAGTGAGATTGCAAAAATTAAAATCTCTGTCCCACTCTCTGAGCTGGCCACTCAGGATGTATATAAAGGCCAAATTTTTAAAGCATTAAATATAAGGGAAAATAGTGATACTGTCAATCTGAGTGATGATCAACCCGCCCTTCTATTTGGTCCAAATATAGAAGGGAAGTTTAAGGAGGGGGTAGTACCTCCTTTTTACATCAGTCTCAATATTCATGACAAAATCCTTCACACTGCAATGCATGAATCTGGGGCCTTACACAACTTAATGCCTAAAATAGTCATGGAAAAGTTAGGCCTAGAGATAACTCGCCCTAATAAAGATTTATATTCATTTGACTCGAGCAGGGTAAAGTGTCTTGGCCTAATCAAGGACCTATGTGTGAACTTAACCCACATTCCAGCCAAATGTATGGTTATGGATGTTGTAGTGGCAGATGTGCCACCTAAGTATGGTATGCTATTGTCAAGGTCATGGGGAGCCAAGCTACAGGGTACAATGCAGATGGATGGGGCATATGCCACAATCCCTGTCTTTAGCTAGCTTAGGAGACTTTATAGAGAGGCACAAATGAAATTCCTAGTCAGCAGCCCTGAAAAACCTAAAAATTCTCCTCTGTTCTCTGTACACACAGGTCTGGACTCTTTTATCCATTGCAATGATGAACCCTTAGAAGAGCCAGAGCTAGAAAACAAAGATATAAACAGTAAGGAAGAACCCCTGGATTTCAACATAATGGCCTCTCTAACCTCAGAAGAAAACAAAGATGAAATTGGTGGATAGTGCGCTGAAAACGAAACCCTGAGTGAACAAGAAGAAAAAGGTGAACAGTCGGCTAGTCACTCCTCACAAACTCACTCACCACACGAAGAAAGAAACCATCCGCAGCCCAAGAATGAACCCTTATGGGAAATGAATTTCGATGGGTCATGCACCAAGAAAACCGCAGAGGTGGGAGTGTGGATACATAAAACAGAGATCAACTATGCAGAGAGCCATGCCTTTAATCTGAACTTCAAATGTACGAATAATATTGCAGAGTATGAAGCTCTTATCCTAGGCTTGAATCTGTTGAAAAATTTAGGAGCTCGTAGGATAGCTGTGCATGGAGACTCTGAGTTGGTCATAAAACAGGTGAATGGTGAATACACAGCGAAACACCCTAGGCTAAGAGCATACAGGAATGATGTTATGGATTTATTGAAGACCTTTGTGGAATATGAACTAGTGTTTATTCCTAGGAGTCAGAATGTAATTGCAAATGGATTAGCTTGTATAGCTAGTTCATGTCACAAGCCTCCCAGCAGTCAACAAATCATCATTCAGACGAAGTTCAGACCTATAGTACCTGATAATGAGAAATATTGGCAGGTTTTTGAAGGAGATAAGCAGATTGAGGATTTCCTGATAGGCAGGAACGAGTTCAAATTTTCCGATTTAGACTCTAAGTCCTCAGACGAGGAAGAACCACCCTGTAACATAGAAATAAACACCTTTAGCGAACAGATTGGAAATCCAACTCAAGAATGCAAAAACACAGATAATGAGGAAATAGAAGTGCTACAGGCAAAAGATAAGAACATACCCCGAGGCCTGGCACCTTTAGAAGATAATTTTGATTTCGATGATGTAGCGAAAAAGCCCACCATAGAGCACTCAGACTCTGATGTCGAGGAATGCAACATAGGCACTAAAGATAAACCCAAGATAATTAAATTGGCTAGGTCCTTACCCACGGATATGAAAAGGAAATATATTGACTTATTTAAGGAATTCATTGATGTGTTTTCCTGGAGCTACGAGGACTTGAAGGCATATGACACAAACATCATACAACACAAAATACCCTTGAAAGAGAATCAAAAACCCTTTAGACAAAAACTTTGCAGAATTAACCCAAAACAATTTCCTGCAGTTGAAAAGGAGATCAAAAAGATGTTCGAAGCAGGAATAATAGTCCCTGTGAGGTTCTCTGATTGGGTCTCAAACCTTGTAGTTGTGAGAAAGAAAACAAGTGAGATCAGGCTGTGCATTGATTTCAGGAACCTTAACAGATCCTCACTTAAAGACAAGTACCCTTTGCCAAAAATGGAACACATTCTTCAGAGAGTAGTAGGCTAAAAAAGGATCTCCCCAATAGATGGTTTTTCAGGTTATAACCAAGTTATAGTACTCTCAGAAGATCAACTCAAAACCACTTTCACCACTCCATGGGGCACTTTTATGTATGTAAAAATGCCTTTTGGATTGATGAACGATGGTGAGACCTTCCAACGAGCAATGGACATAGCCTTTTCAGATGAAATAGGGCACTTTATTGTCATCTATCTGGATGACATAACAGTCTATTCCAAGACTGAAAAAGAACACCTAAAACATCTGAGAAGAGTTTTTGAGAAATGTAGGAAGTTCGGTCTATCGTTGAATCGTAAGAAGACTGTATTTGGGCTGCAAGAAGGTAAGCTTCTCGACCACATTATATCTGAGAATGGAATTAAGATAGATCCACAAAGAGTTAAGGGAATACTACAAATCACACACCCGAGAAACATTAAAGAGTTACAGTCCTTTATAGAGAAAATCAACTTTTTAAGGATGTTTATTCCCAACTTAGCTGAG
Organism: Pinus albicaulis; assembly: GCA_034641835.2. NCBI lineage: Eukaryota > Viridiplantae > Streptophyta > Pinopsida > Pinales > Pinaceae > Pinus > Pinus albicaulis. The sequence goes on along the minus strand of CM076579.1, from coordinate 1,567,810,599 downwards.
CACCTCAGGAATATGACTAACATGCTGAGGAAAGGTGTATGAGTTAAGTGGACTATAGAGGCTAAAAATTATTTTGAATCAGTTAAACTTGCACTCACCCGGGCTTCTGTCCTAATCAGCCCAAATTTCTCAAAAGATTTCCTGATATTTTCATTCGCCTCCGAGCATACAGTGGCTATAGTTTTACTGCAGAAAAATCCAGAGGGAATGGAATAGCCCATTTATTTATTTAGCAAAGCTCTGAGGGATGCACCCTTGAAATATAACATAATGGAAAAATAGGCCTATGCCCTGGTAAAGGCCTTGAAAGACTTTGGGGTGTACATACTGCATTCCCACACCATAGCCTATGTGCCTAACATAGTGGTTAAAGACATTTTGTCCCAAGACCCGGATGGGAAGAGGGGAAAATTAATTGTCGTGATCTTAGAATATGACCTAGAAATAAAACCCACTAGACTGATCAAAGGTCAGGGCTTAGCTCAATTAATGGCTGAATCAAATTTACAAGCCCTTGAAATAAACATGGTATATACCTTGGATGAGCAAGAAGGATTGCCAGACCCTACTGTTGAAGAGAAATTTCAAAACTCTCCTTCGTATTCTGATATCCTGTGTGTGCTCACAAACCTCAATTCCTCTCCTGAACTATCAAAGACTAAGGCTAGATTCCTAAAGCTAAAATCCAGAAACCACTGCATACTGAATGAATGTTTATACTGGAAAAATACAAATGGCCTATTGCTTAAATGTTTTCCTGAAACTAAAGCAGAGGGGATTAAACAGGAGTTCCATGCAGGAGAGTGTGGAGGCCACTTGAGCTGGAAAGCCACCGCTAACAAAATACTCAGAGCTAGATATTATTGACCTACAATTTTCAATGGCATCCATAAGATGATAATTGCCTGCCATAAATGCCAGATTTTTGAAGGCAAAAGAAAGCTCCTCCATTTACAACCCATCACCGTGGAAGGTCCCTTTATGCAATGGGGCCTAGATTTCATAGGAGAAATACGCCCTGCTTCTTCTGCATAACACAAGTGGATCCTTACGGCCACAGAATACTTCACTAAGTGGATAGAGGCCATATCTTCTAGGAATGCCACAGATTCTGTCATCATTAGGTTCCTAGAAGACCACATCCTCTCTCAGTTTGGCTGCCCAAGAAAAATAATCACTGATAATGCTGTTGCTTTTAGATCCAAGAAAATGGTTGATTTTTGTCACAGGTATCAAATAGCACTCGGTCATTCAACTGCTTATTATCTGCAAGGTAATGGGTTAGCTGAATCATCAAACAAGAGCTTGGTGAACATTATCAAAAAACTGCTTGAAGAGAATAAGAAGTCATGGAATAACAAGTTAGTGCATGATTTGTGGGCTGACAGGCTTACAATAAAGAAATCCATTGGCATGTCACCTTATCAACTTGTCTATGGAACAGAAGCAGTGTTTCCTACCAGCCTTGGGGTACCGGTGATTAAACTTGTCCAAGAAATTCAGGCAGAAGAAGACAACATGGTAAGGAGGATAAACCAAACAATTCATCTCCAAAAAACAAGAGAAGAGGTCTATAATAGAGCTCTGAAAGTTTAGGAAAATATAAAGAAGTTATTTGATAAAAGGACAAAAGCTTGTGACTTCAAAATTGGAGATAAAGTTCTGAAATGGGACTCCAGGAGAGAGGAAAAAGGAAAGCATAGCAAATTTGACAGTCTGTGCAAGGTCCTTACATCATACAGGCCACTATGGGTCCAAATGCTTTTTTCTGCAAGAACCAGATGGTATAGAGCTGTTTGGGGGTCTTGTCAATGGCAGGATGCTCAAACACTACTTTTGCTAGTTTTCAATTTACAGTTTTCATTTCCATTGTACATACCATTGCAGTATTTTGTTTTCAAGAAAAAAAGAAATGTTTCAAAAAATAGAGAAAAAGAGAGGTTCAGACACGCTCAAAACATGAACCTCTAGAGTGCAAGAATTGGCTCTAACATGATCAAAACCTGAGCCAAAGGAAGTAAAGACAGATGGTTCTAACATGTCCAAAATCTGAACCAGTGAAGAAGAAAATCAAATCAAATCTAACAAGTCCAAAACTAGAGCTTAAATAAAGAAGAAGGTGACTCTAACAAGCCCAAAACTTGAGTCACAAAGAAAGGAAGGATGCTTCAAAGTTTCAGATTTCAAGCCTTCAAGATTTTTTTTTCAAAATTTCTGCAATTTCAGTCCATGTGTAACTGTCTTTTTGCCTTGGATCCACAGAAAACTAGACTGTCTAATCCTAGTTTGACTTTTTTTCAATTTTCTGTCTTAGGATGTAGAGAAGAAATCTGTTGGACAGTTTAATCCCAGCAGATATTAGATTAGGTAGAGAAACATATGAGGCCAACAGTTTAATCTGGTCTCATGGAGCAATAAGGGTAGAAATAGAATAGGTTTATTTTCCTGTTTGTAAAAAAATTGATGATGTAAAAGGTCTACTAGTCCAAATGCACCCTGAAGAAAAAATGATAGGACTATAGTCTGGGTAGCTAGTTGTTTGGAAGAGTTTTACTGCAGATATGATGTCTTCACGATTTGTGGTAGCTGATCCAAGAAAGTAAATGGATGGTACAAGCAGCAGGCACCTAGCCTACACCAAAGGTCATTCTCGGAATTCTTGACTCCTTCAAGAAGAAGCCATCCCCATGTGGAGCCATTGTTAGCCCCCTATGAATTTTTTGATAAAGAAAACAAGGGGGACTAAATTGTTTTTGAGCCTTCAAGGAATGCATTTCCCACTGAAAACACATCACCCTTGAAGCCTCCCTGTGCCTTTGTCCTTTGATAAATCCCCATTGCTATTTACATGAGAAAGCATTTCTGCTGTGAAGAAAATGCCCAAAGGACCCTTTTTCCCTCCTATTTCATCCCCACTTAACCTCTGTCTCTTCACCTTTTTCCCCTCTCTTTATTCCTCCCTGAATCCTCTAAATTATCCCAAATCCCTCCTAAGCCCCAAAAATATCCTTTGTTTGGCCAAATAACCCCTCCTTCCCTCTACCGTTACCTCTTTTCGGCCTCAAAATGCACTAAAAATAGGCCAAAAAACCATATTCTTCATATGCAGGCTTAGACCCTTTCGGCCAGCCCCCGCAAACCATTTCTCCACACGACCTGGGCACTGAGACCAGGTGCTAGCCCATAGAGCACTTATCGAACCATGGTCGGGTGCAATACCTGCCGTCGATCTATACAGATATGACGATCTTCGCAAGTCTCATCGCGCCCGTGGCCCACCCCATTCACCACTCCGATCGCATGTCCACCGTCGATCTGATCTGCAGATCGACGACCCAAAAATAATTTTCCCCAGTGGTCCCCGCGTCAATCACTATTCAAAACCAATGGTTTTCATTGCATCGCTTTTGGAAGGCGAGATGTATTTTTTGTTTGGCAGCGATGCCATTCACCAGCCGACACGTGGCTTCAAGCACTATTGAAAAACCGCCCTCATCGCACGTCAAATTTTGGATGTGGAGTGAGCATGATATGCATGTATGCCATCCAATCTGAGGCTGGCCATCCAATGGTAATCCTGCCCCAAAAATGCTCGGATAATAACCAAGGTAAACAGGGCCCTTGGCCCGCCATCAGTCGCCCTCCGATGCATTCACAGCCGTCGATCTCCTCCTGAGATCGGATGGTCCGGATTAAACCGACACCCTGCTTTTGACCGGGTCTCACTGCCAGTACTCCACGTCACCCATTTGCATTGCATTTTCCCCCATTTTCTTGGTGTTATGCCACCTATCCTCCAAGCTTTCACCACGTGTACTCCGCCACCCCTAGTCTATAATTGGTCCATTTCACTGTTTTTTCCGCCATTTTACGTTCGTACCCACTGTTTACACCATGCTGCACCACCATTCTGAAAGCCTTCCACTGCATCTATTCCCCTCTAGCATGGATTTATTAATGATTTTGTGTGTTTTGCAGGGTCACAGCCAGGCGAAAAATGCCATGATTCCCAGTCACTGTTGCAGTGGCACAGGACACAGGGAAGACCATTTTCAAGGATTGAAATTATGAAGGAGAGCTTGGGAAGATGTGATGACATGATTTTCACTACAGGAAACAAAGTTAAACTCTATAAAACCTTTCCAGAGCCTTTAAAGCTCAAAATTCATTGACAGAGATAGTCATGAAGCGGAAAAGTATATCAGTATAGAGTTAAGGAGTTCTAATGCACATTATTGAAAATGATTAAGCTTTAATTCAATATTTTAAGGGAAAAGTGTTAGATTGAAGACCTCATGGAGCACACAGAAGGCCTAGCGCATAGAATAATATATCATCAATGGTTTCACATCAGCAGAAGTTTCCTCCCAGGAAAGGACACAGTACCCATACTGTCCTTGTTCTACGTTGAGTCCATGAGAGGATTTCCTCCCTGACAACAGTCCTGGTGCTACCAGAAGAATTGGGTACATAGTATGGCAAACCCCAGAATCATTGTTCCACCTTTTTTTTAATTCAATGGAGTACCACAAGTACTGCAGCCAAGGATACATCAAAGAAATACCTGGAGTAAATTTTAGCCTGTCAAAGACCACTCTTTCACCCAAATGGTACAGAAGTTCAATGCATAGACATTAAAACAGAATAGGTTTCAACCTACTGCTCCTACGCTCTTTAATGTTTCATTTAGTGTTTCATCTACCTCCTCCGCCTCTCTTTATGATATAAAAACTCATGACAAAACATTGTAATGGTTGTTGATGGGATATATGTGAATTGTAATCTATTTCTCTTGAGACATAGTTCTCTATGTAAAGTTGTAAGTCAGGCTGAGGAAGATGTTTTCAAACTGAATATCAAGATGTTGGTAATGTTGTACATGAATGGTGTTTCTCTTTAATATGATAAGCACATTTCTTTGAATCCTGATTTAAAGCAGCGGTGATGTTTTTCTATCTTTGTCCTTGTTTTACCTTGTAGTTCATTTCATTTCTTTTCTTCTAACACGCATCAGAAATCTGGCATAGGATTTACCCTGGTTAGGTACCCTATGTTTCTGCTCTCCCTGCCTTCAATGTTTTCTGTTGTATGTGTTATCTGAGAATTGATTTCAAGATAATTTAACCAGTGTAGTGGTCGAATGTATACTTCTAGATGATGTATGAATTAATGAATCTGTTCTTAGATGTTCTTGTTACGCTTTAATTGAATGAATTGGGATACTGGGATTTCAACACTTTGTCTCCATCTCACTAGGTTCCCTTTCAATTAATTGAACCTTTATAAGTTCCCTTAAGCTGGATACCAAAGCATTGAGAGTTCAAAGTTTCTCTCTGATCTCAGGTTTTCATCTTTGTGTTTAAATCTTCAATGTTTCCTTTTCTGAAGAGTTAACCTTTTAGGTTTCGGATCACAGGTTGTCCAATGGCATGTCCTGTCCCTGGATTTGATTCCTGAAAGGTCACCTTGGAGGTTTCCTTGCCTTTAACCTTCTTTCCTTCCATTTCAATCCATACTATCATCTTTAAGATCCAATGCTTTAGATGACTAGCCCAAATGAAAGCATGCATATTGAATAGCAAGTAAAACCTTTCCTGACTCCATTGCCCAATGGTATCGAGTGTTCTTTGAAGTCATTTATCCTCTGCCTAAGACTCTCTTTTCTCATCCTTGTCTTATATTTAACCCTTCTTTATTGATTCCCAACAACCAAACAAAATCAAACAAACAAAACCAAGCCTTATAACTAGCCTAAAACTTTAAAACAGAGCTTCAAGAACATAAAACCTTTGCCCATATAGAGAGATCCCTCTCTGGACCTAGGAGGGCTAGATCCTGAGGTCTAAAGGTGGTTTTGATGTTGTCTCATCTTTTGGTATTGCCACCTTGCCAAAACATGGGAACCCCAACACTAGGGAAGTCTATGGTTAGCCCTGTCCTCTAGTTTTATCTCCAAAGGTTGTCTGGAAGTTTCCCTAAGAGTATGTTGAAAGCAGGCTATGTTCAAAGTCCTTACCTGATCTTAGACTATTCTTTGTTTATCTTAAGTGTTGTCTTGAAAATTTTGCTAATTAAAGTCAAACTAGGGAAGTCTATGGTTAGCCCTGTCCTCTAGTTTCTTCTCCAACAGTTGCTTTGAAAAGTTTCCCTTTGAATATGCTGAAAGTAGGATAGGTTCAAAGTCCTTACTTGATCTTAAGCTATTCTTTCTTGTGTTTTAAATTTTTTCTATTGAAAGTGCATCAAAAGCAGGCTAGTTTCAAAGTACTTACTTGATCTTAGATTAATTTTATGTTTTTCTCAAGTGCATGCCAAAAGGAGGATAGTTTCAAAGTACTTACTTGATCTTAGGCTGCTCTTTGTTCTTCATTTTTTTTTTCTCCATATCTTATTGTTTTCATTCCATAAAATCAACTTAAAGAGATCCTTTGACATAGATGACTTGCCCCATGGACCACTCTTGAACTTTTTTGTTTCAATTAAATCCTATTATGACTCCATAGCCCAATGGATTGAAGTTGCTTCTTGCCTATCTTGTTAGCTGAACCAATTCTTTCACTTTCATACACCTTCACCCTTCATTTAGACTTCCTTCACCTTCATATATCTTTTCCCAACAAAAACAAACAAAAACCTTGTTCTTCATAACTAGCCTAATATCATATTTCAAGCCTTAAAGATAAATCAATCTTTGCACTTATAGAGAGATCCCTCTCTGGATTCAGGAGGGCTAGATCCTAGAATCCCAAAGTGGTTCAAATGTTGTCTCTACAGCTTTAGTCTTGCCAATCTGCTAAAATTACAGAGGCCTAACAGAGTTCCCCAATAATAGTTGGGCCCCCAACTCATCACTGCTTCTCAATGACAACGCTGCTGATCTCCATGATGGTGCATCTGCTATCTCATGCTCATGCATAATGCTAAACATATAGTTCTGCATTAGATTTTTTAGTACAATACTCATCCTATCCTCCAAGAATATACACTCCAACCTCAATATTTGTGTGCAACTCAACAATGACATACTAGGATGAATGTATATCTCCTCCTTGATTCTATCAAGGGTCCTCTACACAGTGATAGTCTGCTGCTCCAAATCAGCAATGTATCTTGACCCTAGGTCATGCAATGGAATCTCCCCAGAACCTTCCATATTGTGTTATGAAATAACAGAAAGTGGAAACATTCGCATACCTTGGTTTTTCTTGGGAACATATTGTATTGCTACAAGGGTTCCTTCCTCCGGTGTGATGACTTGCCCAACTACTAATGATGATGGTTGTTACTCTATGGCTACATCAGTGTTGGTATAAGTCTCCTCCTCCTCATGCAATTCCAGAATAGTGCATGGGACTCTTAATGTCAAGAGATAAAGACCACTTTGAAAGGGTGCAAGTGTTCCTTCTCCTTATGCAAGTGCTCGTGCAGCAAGTGGTGGGGGAAGTTTCTTCTCCTCTGATTTCTTCATGTCAGACTTCTTGATCAACCTTTGAGTAAAATCTACAATGCAGTCACTCTTGCATGACTCAAATGGCCGAACCACCAAATTTTTGCTTCACCCTCAAGGTGCAGTGCTGTAATCTCAACAACTTCTCTCTCTACTACTGGATGTAGTAGGAAGAATGCATCCAACCTCATTCCCCAAGCCCTTTTTTTTCATGTGGATAACCCCTCAAATGTAGACAATAGAAACCTATTATGCTTTCTCCTTCAATAGCTACAAGGTATCCTCTCTTCTTCGAGCTAAATGAACTATGGGAGAGTTAGATTCTCCCTAAAAGCTATTGACTGAGATTTGTATTATGCAAGATACTCACTTAGAATCTCATGATCTAAGTTTCCTTCATCTCCATGCCTTTTATCTTCTTCTTCAAAGGAAAAGGGCATAGCATATTTCTTTGGAACTCTATGCAATATCGGTTCTTTCTTCTGCTGATAGGAAGTACATGGGCCTTCCTCATCTTGAAACCCTACTGTGGTTTCATTACTTCTCTCCATTCTTCTATGCTTTACCTCCTTAGTGAGGTCCCTCATAGATCTGGAAAGAGATGAGATAAAAATCATTCCTTCCATCATTCTAATCTCTTTCTCCTTCTTCTTATTCTCCTGATAGCATAATGGCTGAGATCCACAGGATGAGCCAAGATTATTCTTTGATATCACTATAATATTCCCAAATGGGGAAAGCAGCAATATAGCACACAATAGTGGAAAATAACAGTGAATAAATCAATACACCATTACATGAGACAAATGTACAACCATCTTATTAAACATATCAACAAATAATAGGCACAAAATCTTGAGGATCAATTCCTTCAAACAATACAAAACAAGCCTCCAATAGGAAAACATGCTAATACATGAGAAACACTGCTATACAAATGCTATGAGCCATGAAAACATATTTCTAGGGCATAGACTACTACAAAAACGATATAACAATGTAGATTTGTTGTTATATAGCTCAAATAATGACGGGAGTGAAGATCCCAAAAGGTGAAAAATGCCAAGTTGCAGCCCTAGGGATGAATTGCAACTGCAACTAAATAATTGGATGGAAGTGACTGAAACTGATATCTAAGTGAATAGATCTCCTCCAATATATCCTCCAAGTGAAGGGTTGATCTCTTCCTTGAAGATCTCACCCTCCAAATCAAGCACTGAAACATCCACTACAATTGGACACTAGAATAATGCAGACTAAGAGAGAATATATGTTTTAGATGACGGAAATAGGTTGGCCTGGTGCCAAGATATGAAATAAAGATCAAGGGCCTTCCTTTTTGATATCCCAATGGGAAGACTGCTTCCTCCACTGAAAATCTAGCTCAGAAAGTGGGTTTCTCAACCCTCTATTGCAACACCCTACAAAAAAACACAACTCTGAATAGAAACTGCAATGTAGCTAAAGACTGAAGCTTGGCTTGATGCCTGGATATGGACTATACAACTCAAAAATCTCTCCTGAGTAGGCACTTGAAGTCACCCGAGGATGAGTGTGAGATTCCTGCTCGGGAACACCCTTGTACTAAACAACACAACAGACCTTGCTAAACATCAAAGGCATGCATAGAAATGTCACTTGACAATTTCCAGATCTAAAAATATCAAAAAAATAATCATCTAACATGCCTTCTATGGTTTCCTTGCCCTTCCTTATATGCATTATGAGCCTTCTCACCTTGGGTCCCACTCATTAAATACACTACTCTCAAGGAGACTATCTCCCATTAACTCTGTGATGTTTCACATTCATGATCCACTCTCTCTATACCAACGTTGTTGATTTGGTCAACATTGACCCTATCCACATGCTTTTTCCCATGTTCACACATGGAGATGCTTTATCAAACTAGCATGATGATCCCTTTTCAAATTAAGAGGGATTTTATTCCTACTAAAGAGATTTATGGGTCTCCCTATCCACTTATTCATCTATCTAAAGAAAAAAGGAAAAATGAATATTCTAATTAGTTGCATGCTAATTTAGGAAAATTACAGGGAGTTCCAGTGATGAAGATAATTCAAGAATTACAGGTGGATCCAAATGACACACAGAGAATAATCAATCATAATATTCAGTTGCAACAGTCAAGGGAGGAAATCTACAACAAAACCCAAGTAATTCAGGAAAATGTCAAAAATAATTTTGACAGAAGGGCTAAAGATGGTGACTTCAACATTAGAGACAAAGTTGTGAGGTGGGATTCCAGGAGAGAAGACAAAGGTAAAAATAAGAAAATTTTTAACCTTTGGAAAGGGCCATACATCATTTATGCTTTCAAAGGACACAATGCATTCTTCCTCAAGGACTTGGATGGAGTAGATTTACCTGGTGGTCCTGTTAATGGCAGGATGTTGAAGCACTACTTTTCTTAGCATAAAGGTTTTTCTTACATCATTGTAAATATCATAGTCTATATTTTTTTGATAAGGTAAATTATTGTTTGAAGTTGAAGCCTGCAGAGAAAGCCCTAAGACTTGATTGATAAGTTACCATAAGTACCTCAACAACAAAAGAAATTATATGCAGATATTATAGACTTTGGATACTCAAGGCTACTGATCATAATTTCTTGACACTTCACATGAAGAAGTGCCATCCCCAGCTGGAGCCACTGTTAGGGTCCTATAATTTATAGGATCTCAAGGTGATTGAGTATTTTTTGTTTTTTATTTTACATTGTAAATATTTTTTAAAATACAAATGATTTCCAAAAAACATATATATAAAAGAAAATGAAAAGAGGATATGTCAAAAAAATGAATACAAAGAAAAAGACAAAAAGAAAGAAATTTGAAAAGAATAAAAAGAGAATAAGAACCCCACAAAAGAAAAAATAGAAATAACACTGAAAGTGTTGCAAGTTCAGTTTCCACTACTGATAGATTAGTTTTCCTTATGTCAAAATAAAATAAGAATGTGTGCAACTTGTTTAAAAATGCCACAATGACTAGACTTTTGTTCAAATCATATAGCTTAATCATGATTGAAAAATTGTGAATTTATGTTAATTAGGTTAGTGAATAAATATTTGCCAAAAAATTTAATCTTGTCAAATCAGTATTTAGGTAGAAAACAAAATTGATTCAACTGTTTAGTCTAAATCAATAGGAGAAATAAGTGGTAGAGTAGGTTATATTTTTGTAAAAAAAAACATGTGGGTTTGCTAGCTTAAAGGCACCCTAAGAAAGGAAGAAAAAATGTTAACTTAGAAAAATAAATGAAATTCATGGGTAGGTAGAATTTTTTTTGGAAGCCTTGAAAATAATTAAATTTCTTATCCTAAGTTTTGGTTTTCAAAGGTATTTAAGCATATGAAGAGAAAAAGGGGTAAAATTATTTTTATCCTAAGTCTAAATATTCGGGCACATAAATATAAAGCTTGGCATATTATACTATTTTCTATGTCTTATTCTCATTTAACCTTCCCGCTACATGGAAAATCCATCACATCACATTGCTTTAAACCCCGATCATCTGTCCACCCATCATATTTTCTGCCCCCGATCCAACGGTCCTGATTTGTTTTTTCCCCCCCTCTCCATCCGAGCTTTGACACAAGGGGGTGGGTCTGAAAAAATCAGTTTCACCTTTCAGGCCCACAACAATGTGGCACCTCCTTCGCATTCCGCACCCCACTTCACTCAAACTGCATACCGCCTCATACCCCCCACCCCCCCCCCCCCCCCAAAAAAAAAAAAAAACTACTTTCTCCCTGCAAAACCAAAACTGCTCTCCTATCCATTGCACCCTAGTCTTTTCATGCCAGGTTGCATATGCCCATTACCAATTAAATTCCTTCATGCGAAAAAGAATCCGTTATGAATTTAATTAATAATTGATCGTTAATACAATAGATATGTGCCACAATTAACGAAAACAACCCAATTATATATAAATCCATGCATTTTGAACTTGTTTATCCTTTACCTTGCATATTTATTTGCACTTTAATTCTTGTTACATGTTTACATAGTTTTGGAGCAATTCATCAAGTCATTACCAATCCCAGAATTGTCTCTACTGTGCCTTCTTCACCTGTCTAGAGCATTACAAAGTCTCGGTAAACATGTTCCTCTCTGAACCCTTTTTCTCTGAAACAAACTGCATCATTCCTCCTAAGAAGAAAATCCAGGAGGAACCAATAAACCCATTGATCCATCCTCATGTCGATCTAGACCATATCCCTCTAGCTGACAAAGATTACAAAATTCACAAAACCCTCTATGAATTTGAACTCTTTGAAATGTGTTGCTGGCTAAAAGACAAATGCATAGACAAGTCAGATGATATCTGACTGTGGGAATAAAAATTATCTCATTATATCTTCCCCCATACCCCCAGTTCCCCTAAATTCATCCGCAAATGCCAGGTCTGATTGTAATATTCCAAATAGGAAAAGATAGTAATACAAAACATAATAAACTGGAAACTACAGAAACATGGAAATAAAATGAAAAAACTATAAAAATAGAAAGAACAGCTGAGAAATTTTATTAAAGAGGTGAAATATAAGTACAATAGTGCTAAAAAATAGTAGCAATGAAGCCAAAAAATATGGCTAGAATGACCCTCAAGTTCCCCCATTCAGAACATTGCATAACTGCTGCCCTGATAGAGACCTCATTTCACTGCCCCTACTGGAAATGTTGGAAATGCAACTGCTGGCTGAAAAGGGGTGTGTAGATGAGGTTGTTCTGGTGCTAAAAAAAATTCTAGATTTGGACACCGATTTGTACTCGCAAAATCTAGAAAAAACCAGAAAAGATTTTTGGATTGGAAGACCCTATAAAATCACCCTCCAAGGGCATGAAAACACACAATTGCTAGGTATACAATGATATGAGCTAAAATAACAAATTAAATGCTGCAACAACTCCCCTGTAGCTCAACTGATGAGAGGATGATCCCCTCATTGGATTCCAAGCGACAATGCTATGGAATCTGACCCTCCTCTAGATCTCTCAACTGCTACACTATGTGAGTCACTGGGTCACTCTGCTGCTCAATAGGGTTGCAAAATCGCCAAATGACATAATACTGAAATCTGCTCAAAAGATAGAAGGACTCCTCTCTTGAGTAGGCACTTGAAGTCCCCCGAGAATAAGGTTGGATCTCCGCTCGGAGACACCCATGTGTTAAACAACAATGCAGACTCGGCTAAACAGCTCAAGCGTGCTGAAGTCATAAATCAAAATAAAATAATAATAATCCAGAATGATTTCTATGGATACCATCCCCTTCCTTATATGCTTGTGAGCCCTCACCCTCTTGGCCACACATAATAATGTTGCTAAACTCATGGCCACTAACCTCCATTATGACTGCATTTTCCTCCATTTTCTCCACTACCTCCATGACTGGGTTGTTGATTTTGTCAAATTGACCCCATCCACATGCACTGACCCACATTTAGACCAAGAAGTGGTTTATTCATCTTGACCCTATGTAGATGCATTGATCCACATTCACATTAAGAAGTGTTTTTATTCCTACTAAAGGGGTTTATGGGTCCCTCTACCCTCTTATTCATCTATTAATTAAGGAAGAAAAGATTTAATATTAGATAAAATATAAATTAGGAATATTACAGTCCTCCCCACAAAAACGTTACTTTTCCTCAAGCAGCTGCAAAGACGTGGGCCACCTTGTTGACCCAATGCAATTGAGACCCAATGCCTAGATCCAATAAAAACCCCTCAGTGCATCTATGCCCCTGTTTTAGGTTACTCAGAATATACCCCTGAATGTTGGGATCCCAAACAGATCTCTCACCATACCTATCATCAATCAATCCTCTCGGATCCCAATGCCACCATGGCCAATCATCGCCCAAGACCCCTAGCTCGGAATGCGCACTACATCTGGCTATAGCTTCTACCTCATGAGGTGAAGACTTCTAACATGAATCAATGCTCCATGGCTACTATTTTTCCATGGATTTGACTATATAAGATGCACCACCAACTGCGTGCCAACTCATTACCTCTCTCCAATCCAACCCCTGACGCAATCCAATGTTGATCCTGCTCTCCCGAAGTCGGGATGGAATGCAGAAGAATTGTCAGCATGTGCCCCACTGCCAACTGTAAAGTGTAGTATCTGTGATGTCTATGGGTCCCTGCTCTACTATGATTTGGACTAAGAAAATCGTACCATCAATAGGATACCAACAGATGATCTCTCACCAGTCTATCCCGGTCAAAGAATCCAATGTGGTGATATGTTCATATGGAACATGTCTAGAGTGTGGTTTCCAACTCATACTCAAATCATACTTCTCTATCCCGCCTGTCAATGAGAACTGCCTAAAAAGGAAGGCCCCTCTCTATATGATAGGCCCAAGTGGGATAGGTATGCTACAAGCCCCATCGATGTACTCCTAGAGAGTATTTCTCCCTGAAAGTACTGCAGTCCTACTAACCGTATGTGCATCTACCAATACCTCATCAATGGTTTGGCCCAAATATGGATGCACCACCATCTCTAGTAGTGACTCATTGTAAGCCTCCATCTGGCTCTCCCCCAAAGGACTATCATGCATGATGTGCATAGCCTCCTCCTCAGTTTCCCCATCCTCCACCATATGTTGCTTAGGTTGAATCATCAAAAGTGACTCATCATCCTCAATATCCCTCATTGAGACCTCTGACTGCTCACCCTACATGCTAGAAGACAAATCCGACCTACTATCATCAACTCGACATAACTTCTCATGCTCCCCAGAAGCATCCTCATATGACCCCATGGACTCATCTGAAGAAGAGTCCTTGTCCTGGCATATAGAAGGAATGTACTCCTGCTCTAGCTCTACCACATCATCTGCGTCACTCAAGCATAAGTGATCAAGCCTCCAAGGTTCTTTGCAGATGAAGCAAAGTCATTTCCTCCTCAACTCGTTCTTGCTACCTGAATTCTCAAGGGTAATCCTATGGACGGCATTCCCTCTGCCTCGGATCTACCGATAACACCCTCGTAGCCTTGTCTCTGCTAAACGTGGTGTCTCATGATGCTCAACAATATCCTCATAAATCCTAGATGAGTTGCATCCCAGGGTACACCTAATTCCCCTGTCCATAAGTCCCGTTGGAGGCAATGCTCCAAGTGTCTGCTACACCATACCATGGGTTACTGCATAACACCAAGTGTCTTTGCACCTCTCATCATGCCATTGTATGTTGCAAACTACCCTTGTACACCACCGAATACTGCCGATTATGGTTATACCATCCTGTACTACATAGTATCTTGCATGGACCAAAATATCCACCACTCTGCCAGTAAACCCCCCATGAGGTGGGCTACATTTCCCCATCTACTCTAAAGGATCGGAGCGACCAAACTTGTCACATGCCAATGACAATGACAATAATTCTCATATCCTCCATAGCTCAAGTGTACCATATACCCATGGGAGAGCACCATCTCTACGTCTTACCTTGTCTAGCGGCCTGTCGATGCCACCTCCTCTGACCAAATCCTACTAAAGTAGGCTAATCACCCTGTGACTCCACGCATGGTTGATATGCTGAGATAACTCCTGAAAAGGATGTACCTTCTTATCGAACCATATGGTCAGTAGGGATATCCGGGGCTCTGATAGAGATTTGAAAATGTTTGTGTGCCCAAAAATCAAACCCATCATGCAATGACTACCATCACCTACCAACTCTATCATGGGATGGGAAATCCCAGCTGGATCCCAACAATAATCTGGCCCTCGTGTCCCTCTAGTAAGCCATGGACTTTGCTGAAAGGTGGCCATGCATGTATCTAGCTACCTAGCCTGATCCATACGGTACCATCTCAGTACCTCTCTCCATCCATCCTCGAGAAAAGAATCAAATTCAAGAATCCCTGCACATAGAATAATCCCTCCATCTTGCGAGTGCGACACCCTATCTATGTATGCCTGAAGGGGGGTTCTATGACACTCCATTGTGCCCTATAAATTCACCATTAGGGAATCCATACGTTCCCTAATGTGGGCCAACTTTTCCACTGACTCGACACAAACCACTCTCACGCCCTCCAACTCCTCATTTTTGCGTAGGATAGCCTCTCGTACTGATGTGATCTTCTCCTTAAAACCTAGAAGGACAACCCAAAACTGATGGCACTGGTGTGTGTGACCATTGTCCAATACATTTGTATCTCCTAGCACCTCCTCAAGGGATAGCCCAAAGGATGGTTTCACACCCTCCTCGATAGACATTCCAACACGCAAGGAATGCTTACTAGTCAGCTGCATGTGATTGTCATCCGACAATTCTGTCATAAACCAAGAGACCTCTTGATCCAGGTGGATATTGGTGGCCACCCGCCCATTCCACTTGGGGCCCCACCATTGTATCTTTCAGTTTTTTTCACAACTTACTATTTTTAGTAGTTTTTTGGGTCCTAAACTTCCAGAGCCATTTTGAGGCCCCAAACGGAGATCGTATGCCGAAGTTACGTCCCTGGGAAGTTGAAACACCAATTTACCCAAACGGGGCCCATATTTTTGGCGGTTCATCTCCTAGGGTTATGTTTTTGGATGTTTAGATTTCTCCATTGTTTCTCCATAATAAATAGGCCCTTGAGCCTCATTGTAACACAATTCAGAGGTCTGTAGCCGCCACATCTCTTCTCAGAGATTCACTACCAGCACCCTAGATATTTTATTTCCATCATGTTTGTAAGAATATTTCTGTGATTTGATATTAATGAAATGAAGCCTTATTTCCATTGTATTTCTATGTTTATGGTTATTTTTGTATTCTGTTGCGTTCCTGCATAAATCCAGATCAGTGGTATCAGATCTGTCTGCTTTTTATCGATCCTTCTGTGCATGTCCCCAATGAAGTCGGGGTATAAGGAATCAGGGCTCGATCTGGTGGAACCTTTGAAAGATCAGGCTCACAAACCCTGACGGACACCCATGGAGGACAAAAAGAAAGATGAGGGAGCAGGAGATCCTATCAAAATATTGCTCGAGGAGGCCCTCGAAAAACAAAGGAATGCGATGATGGATAACTTTTCCCAGATCCTTCAACGATTTCCCACCGGTGGCGCATCTACATCCAGCTACCACTCTGGAGGCACGACTCCCTTTAAGGTATAAGTAAACTTTGAAATTCCCATATTTGAGGGTCAAATAGATGTAGATGCTGTAGATAGATGGTTGAATCTATTAGAAGGATATTTCTCGGTTCATGACTTTTCCGACCAGGAGAAGATTAATTTTGCATTCCTCAAAGCTACCCCCCATGTCAAGGACTGGTGGGAAACCTACTGTGAGAAAAAGGACAAGACATAACCCTCTCTATTCTCAGCCGTACCCACTTGGAATTCTTTTTGAGATGCCATCAAGGAACAATACTATCCCGTGGGAAGCTATGAGGACAAGTACATACAATGGACCACGTTGTGGCAACAAAGGGATCAAGATGTGCATGAGCTAACGAATATGTTCCATACCCTGCGCACAAAGTTGGGTATCAAAGATTTAGAGAAACATTTGGTGCTAAAGTATCATGGTTGTTTGCATAGATACATTCAGGAGGAAATGGAGTTTCTCGACATCTCCTCGCTTGGTACAACATAGCGGTATGCTATCAAGATTGAGCAGAAATTCAAACAGAAGAAGCTAGACTTTGGATCTGTGAATCAAAAGCAAGGGAAAAGTGCCCCCAAAACGTAGAAAAAAGGATAAAGCCAAGGCATGGCATCCCAAGAAAACCTTCCAAAGACACAAGAAAAGAACAACACCGTGAAGCCAAAGAAGGACATGGGAAAGTGGTGTGAGTTCCATAAGAGCTCCACTCACAGTACAGGTGAGTGTCGGGCCAAGAAGTCGCTGGTGGCCAAGATGAGGGCTTCTGAATCAGATGCATGCTCCGAATCTGAATCAGAACCTAACAAGGTGAATGAAAAAGGGAATAAAATTATTGATACGGAGCCCAATGCTACTGTTACCACTACGAAGATCTAGAATGATGAACCAGAAGATCTAGAGGAGGTAGAGCATCTCTTCCACTCCCAGATGTGGGTAAAGGGTTCCCCGCTATGGTTCATTGTCGATAATGGGAGCCAAAAAAACCTCATTTCAGCAGATGTTGTGAAGCGGTTGGGCTTGCCGACCACAGTGCACCCACAACCATACACCATCGGGTGGCTTCCCCAAGGACTGGATCTCCACGTCAGCTAGCAGTGCCGCCTTCCCTATAGCATCAAGCCCTTCACGGATGAGGTATTGTGTGACATTGATCCTATTGATGTTTCTTATGTACTATTAGTCCAACCATACTTGTGGAAAAGACATGTTGTGTATGAGTCCCGGCCTCATGCTGTTATTGTTACTTTGGGAAATAAATTGTATAGGATACCAGAGGTGCCACCGCCTCCCACTATCTCTTTGGTTGCTACAAAACAATGCAGTAAGCTCATTTACCAAACCAGGAAATTTTTTTTCCTGATGATCCACCCCAAGGTCAAGAATAATACTATGGCCATGACCTCCAGACATAGCTCCTCTACATGAAAAAAGAAAATGGAAAAGGTTTTGGAGGAGTATGGGGACATGTTCACCTCACCCACAGGGGTGCCTCTACTCTGTCAGGTCAAGCACCCCATTGACCTGACCCCAGGTGCACCGCTACCCAATGGACCGATCTATAGGCGCTCTATTCTAGTGAATTATGAAATCAAGAGGAAGATTCAGGTGTTGTTGTAGAAAGGTCACATCCGGCCAAGTTCATCACCCTGTGGGAGCCCGATCATGTTGGTGCAGAAGAAGGATGGGACTTGGAGACTCTGTATTGGTTATCGGGTGCTAAAGAAGATCACTGTCTGGAATAGGTACCTAATCCCACGGATTGATGACCTTTTGGACCAACTCAAAGGGGAAAAATATTTTAGCAAGATCGACTTGAAGTCTAGGTATCACCAGGTACCAATTGAACCCTCTGATGTGTGGAAGAATACCTTCAAAGCCAAGGAGGATCTTTTCGAATGGCTTGTCATGCCTTTCGGATTGAAAAATTCTCCCGCAACATTCATGAGGTTGATGGATGAAATCTTGCATCCATTCACCAACTCATTTGTAGTGGTATACTTAGATGACATTCTGATCTTCAGCCAGACTTGGGAAGAGCACCTCTACCACATCCGAGAAGTCCTCCAGACACTACGACAACTCAAGTTGTGTGCCAATTTGGAGAAGTGCACTTTTGGCATGACCCAGGTTCAATATCTGGGATACATTATTGATGAAAGGGGGGTGCATGTGGATCCAGCCAAGATCCAAGTCATTCGGGATTGGCCAGCCCCAACCACCCTAACAGAGCTTTGTAGCTTTCTGGGTCTTTCTAATTTCTACTGTAGGTTCGTGTTGGGATTCTCTCATATTAGTTGGCCCTTGAGTCAAGTCACCAAGGGAGAAGCGAAACCAAAATTCTGTTGGTCGGAATCTCAACAGAAGGCATTCATAGAATTGAAACTTCGCCTCTCTTCTACCCCAGTGCTCACATTACCAGACTTGAAACAACCATTTGAGATCGAGACAGATGCCTCTGACTATGCTATTGGGGAAGTTCTTACTCAACAGGGGCATCCAGTGGCATATCATAGTGAGACATTTTCCGACAGAGTTCGAAAGTATCCAACTTATGACAAAGAAATGTATTCCATTGTACAGGATTGTCGACAAAGGAAGCATTACATTTTGGGGAAGGAGACGATCATCCACATAGACCACTGACCACTGCAGTTCATACAGACACAAGGGAAGTTGTAGAATGATCGACATCATAAGTGGTCCACATATCTACAACAATTTCATTTGAACATCAAGTACAAGAAGGGTAGCACCAATAATTTTGCATACTACCTCAGCCGACCACCGATCGTGGCCATAACCACCGTTCTCAACTCTTGTGGGCATGAGACTTCTGATTGGCCACTTCTCTACAAGAGTGATCTAGAATTCAGCTACACATACAAGGCACTCTTGGGGGGTATGCAAGTTCCAAATTTTCACCTCCAAGATGCACTATTATGTCACCTGGGACACCTTTGTGTTCCTTCAAGTGAGTGTGCAAAGACAATATGGGAAGCACACTACAGTCGAGTCGTTGGGCATTTTTGGGTCGAGAAAATAGTGACAGTACTGCAAAATTATTTCTATTGTCCGAACCTTCGACAAGATGTCAGGAAGTACATCAGATCTTGCACTGCTTGCGCCATTGCCAAACCGATCATTAGTAAGAAAGGGCTCTATACTCCGCTACCTACCCCTAGTCAACCTTGGGAATCCATCTCCATGGATTACATGTCAAGCCTCCCTTCTACTAAGCATGGAAATGACTGTGTTTTCGTGGTCATCAATAGATTCTCAAAGATGGCCATTATGGCGGCCTGGAAGAAGAATATCACAGCAGAAGTCACTGCTAAAATCTTCTTTGAACAAGTGTGGGTGCACTTTGGGATCCCATAGTCTATCATATCAGATCGTGACAACAGGTTCCTCAACACATTTTGGTCCAACCTTTGGCCAATGTTGGACACCCAGCTCACCAAGTCCACAGCTTTCCGTCGCCAAACTGATGGCCAGACAGAGGTCATCAACAGGATGATTGTACACATTTTGCGCATGTACAATTCAAAACATCAACGCACATGGGATGAGATCCTTCCCTATGTACAACACAGTTATAACCGGGCTCTCCACAACTCAACCACCACAGCCCCTTTCAGGTGGGCTTGGGATTCAAGCCACTATGTCCCATTGACGTAGCCATGCCATTTGTAGCTACTCAGGCTGATTCGACTCATGTCCAGTCTGAAGTTGACAAAGAAAACAACTTCATCGAGCACATTTAGCACATCTACCAATAGGTTCATGACATATTGGACAGAGCCAATGCTAAGTACAAGAAACGACATGATCAACATCGGGTGCCACGCAACTTCTAGGTGGGTGAAAAAGTGTGGCTAAATTTATAGAAGGAGCGCCTCACTAGACCCCACCGCAAGATTCGCCCGCTCCGATATGTGTCGTACACTACCACCAAGGCTATAGGGAACAATGCCTTTGAGCTCAGTATTCCACCATTCCTTGGTCTGCACCAAGTATTCAATGTAGACCGCCTTTGTCCCTACTTCCCACCTCTATTGGACACCTTTGACATTGCAGAAGAACTCACACCAAAAACGTTAAACCCAGACTGCATGGAACAGGCCACCATAGACTGTATCATGGACATGCAAATCAATAACACTCACCGACAGAAGATCCAACTGTATCGAATTCTCAACGCTGGCCAACTCCTGCAGCAAGGAAAGTGGTTCATGAGGGACCAATTTCAGTAGAAGTTTCCTCATATCATGGAGGAACTCAACGCAATGGGGACCATTGCTTCCTAAGGGGGGAGGAATGATCCAGGTGGTTATTGGTGGCCACCTGCCTATTCCACTTATGGCCCCACCATTGTCTCTTTCATTTTTTTTCACAATTTACTATTTTTAGCAGTTTTTTGGGTCCTGAACTTCCAAAGTCGTTTTGAGGCCCCAAACAGAGATAGTACATCCCTGGGAAATTGAAACACCAATTTACCCAAACTGGGCCCATATTTTTGGCACTTCATATCCTAGGGTTAGGTTTTTGGACGTTTAAAGTTCTCCATTGTTTCTCCATAATAAATAGGCCCTCGAGCCTCATTGTAACACAGTTCAAAGATCTGTAGCCACCACATCTCTTCTCAGAGATTTGCTACCAGCACCCTAGCTATTTTATTTCCATCATATTTCTAAGCATATTTATGTGATTTTATATTAATGAAATGAAGCCTTATTTCCGTTGTATTTCTATGTTTATGGTTATTTCTGTATTCTGTTCCATTCCTGCATAAATCTGGATCACCTCTATACCTAACGACTCCTCAACAATGGTGGAGTTGTCTCCCTGTTATCACTCATTAGTTTTAAAATTTTCATTGATATGGTCTTACATATCATTCACTTAGGTTCCATGTTGTTTTCATAGTCAAATTAATGCAATTTATAAAAAAAACACATGTGATAAGGTTTACCCTAAGTCTAAACCCACTATGAGTCTTTTCATATCAATCAGATCCATCCCATATCACTTAATTTTCACACCCCTGCCTTCAAATTAAAAAAATCAGCCACTTGTCATTTTTTCACCATTTCGTAGTGAATACAATGAAAAAACAACAAATTTCTCTATGAAAATACCTGACAAATCCATAGCGGATCTGTCAGAAATTTAACTGTTTTCGCTATGAAACTAGCATTTTTCTATAGAAAATACAAAGCAGTGTGAGATTTCAAGTTTTTGATGACCAAAGATAGAGGTGAGGTCAAAAAATTAGTTATCATGATCACTGTGCATGCAAGATCATATATTCTCTAATCATTTCTTTTTGTGGTCACATGTGCCATCATTCTCCCTCAAGTTGTCGAATTACATTTTAAATCACCCAAGCTCCTCTCTTTCATTAACACTGCAGCCTTTGCATTTATCATTCATTTGTCACCTTAGAAGAGTCTAGCTTTGTTGCAATCAACTTGCTGTCCAATTTGTTTCTTTGTAGGTGTCACATTTTTAAGAAGGCAACTTGGTTATAAGGGGAGATGGCCAAGAAGAAGAAAGCATATTGTGTTAGCGTGTTTGGCGCAAGAATGTACCAAATCACACCTGCTTAAGAGGGGTTGTTTTTCCCTCTTAAGTTCTTCATCACAAGTAGAAAATAGATGGAGTCAAGCAAGTTAGTGGAACATGCTAAAACATAAACATACTAGATAGAGAAATAGCATGCATATTCAAACACAAAAAAATAAACTAAAACTAAAACAAATAATACAAAAGCTCTAAATAGAGTCAAACAACTTCAATAATCCAAACGATGGCACTTATGTCCCCTCTTATTGAGTGTTGTTAGGAATGAAGGATGAAACTTTTACCCACTTTCCAAGGGGCCCTTAGAACTAGGGGTTATAAGTCTCGATGCAAGGATGTCTTTACTTCCAAGCTACCTTGGTGCAAAGTCTCCCTCTCTCTACTATGGTGGATTAAAGATGTTGGATGGCCAACAACTGAGTCCCCTTTATGTCTGCTCAAAATCACACACTGCTGGTATTGTTTGGGGCAATTCTGGCCAACATAATAATGTGTTCTCCTATTGTTCATCTCTTGGTGGCCTTTTATATGAGAATTCAAACTCTCCTCCCCTCTCTTGGTACATTGTGGATGGTGACCCAAGAGAGGAGGATGATTCCATTGTGTGCCACATTTATTCCATTGTGTGCTCCCTTGAGGTCCTAAGGATGCTTGGGAGGTTGTCCTTAGGCGGCCTCAATTGTGGGATCAATGTCTTGGAGTGTGCCTTGTGGTCTCGGAAAGTTTTTTTTTCCATTCTCAGGTCCGCGCAGAATTTTGAGGAAAATTCATGCAAAGGCACGTTTATTGAATAATTATGCGTGCAAATGCGCATTTTACTATTTCCTTCAGTGCACAATTCGATTTTCCCATTAGACCTTAGAGATTATTAAATAATTCAGATTCTCTAATGTCTCTAAGCCCTGTAAATCCTTCTGCCTGAAATTAAATAATGTCATCTTTTCTTGTTCGATTTTCTAGTGATAAGAGTTGCCCCCTAATGTGTGAGGCCTAGGAAGAAATGTATAGCTGAAATATATTATAGTTTCTTTTCTGTGTGTGAAAAGAGAGAGAGACCTGCGTGTAGCACGGAATTGGAGACACCCTGCACTGGGTCGAAGAGTGACCATGTCCTGTGGGATCCCTGCAAGCAATGGTATAATACAATATATGCAAATTTTCTATGAAGCGGGCATGTCCCATGCTCGTGATGTTTTGGATAGCTAAAAAAATCTATTTGAAAGATACAGATTTTGTCTGTGTAACTAGTATGGTAGTGATCTGTTGGTTAATGACGATGACTACTGATGCCCTCAAGGGCATTTTTTCTTTGAAAATAGGTGGAATGTGGTACCCATATGCGTAAAATTGGTATGGCATATAATTGTGCATTGTAAGCATAGGTATCTGGCTGGGACCTTCCCGTGTAAGCATTGCTGAAAGAGACGCTTATAAAGGCATCAGTATTCGACGCATTAGATCAAAGTGCAAGGGTTGCAAGGTATGATATGATCTTGACATGAAAGCTTGTGTTATAATCGAATTTCAATAGGATCAATGACATCTGTGGGCAATGGTATCTCCCACAGTGCCACCCGAGGATGCCCCTTTTGTGGAGAGGGGTGATCTAAGGTACCAATTCCTTTTTGGAAAATAGTTGTTGGTGTTGACAAAAAGGAAGCCTCAACCGAATTATAGAGTCATTGATACAGGGGATGATGATTCTGGATGTGATAGGTTTAGCATAGGAATTATGGTGAGGGGTAACTGAAAACTAATGATGGGGATTCAATGGCCCAAGGTCGGAGTATAAAAATTAGCGTGGCGAGAGTCATAACTATTTTTGATGGGGAAATCCCTAGAGCTGGTAGGACATCTAGGGTGGGTATATATTGGTTATGAATGTCATGGTGGCTTATGTATGAGGGTGTGATAATCTGACCAAGGGTGACTAAGGACTTCTGCCATGGGAGAAAAAATGGATGGGTGGGTGGGGGACATAGTGCACCATTTGCGGTCTTTGTACACTTACCAAAAGAATAAAATAATGGGGTTTGGTTTGTACAAAACAAAGAGACGGGTTCCCCAAAACATGCAAGTGTTTTCTCACTGATGATGTGAGGAAGATGTTTTTGCTGAGGGTGGGGGCCCCATTGGTTGGTCTCATTTATGGGGTTAATGAATCAAATGGAAAATGTCACATATGGGCTATGTTGATGGATGTATGGTAGGCCAAATGCGGGGCCCGGTAGTGCGCTTTCGATCTGCTTGCAAAACTGGGTCATCTGGGAAGGGGGTTTTATTTTTGATATGTTAAAACTTGACCTGATGCATGGGTGAATGGGCATGAGGTGCTTCTTGGACTAAAGTGGTATGGCTATGGCGTTACTATTTTTTGTAATATATGGTCTACTTTGGGTGACGGGCGCCATGGAGGGGAGTCTCTACCGACCAACGAGGATGTTTATCATGTGCAAAAGTGGTGTGATGATAAACATGGTTAGGTGTTTAGAACCTATGGTTAATTTCTAATGGAAAAATGATGTCAGGATATGCATACTTTTTGTGGGACTCTATCATGCTGAGGGTAGAATGATATCTGCTCTAGAACTTTTAGTGGATGGATGTAATATTCCTAATTAGTCCTAAGCTAATTGGAATATTCAATTTTGTTTTATTTTTCTGTTCATGAATAAAAATGTAAAGGAGGATCATAAAACTCCTAAAACAACAAATAAATCAATGCCAAATGTGGCAAAGGTTAAATCTTGGCTATGTAAGCAAGCACCCTTAGGTGTGAAAGGGGCTGGACATTTTGACCGGGTCAACCTTGACCAAATCAACAACGTTGTATTGGAGGAGTGGCCATCAATGAGGCTCAACATAGTTTTAGATGGAGATGGATCATGTGAAAGGAGCTATTTCATTAAGGTGGTTTAGGGTTTTGCAAGCTCTCAACTTATAAAAGGAAGAGGATGGTAGCATGAGAAGGTTGTTGAATGATATTAGATTTCTGTAGTATTTTTTGTTTAGAGATACAAGCTTTCTTTGGCTGTTTAGCCTAGATTGAAAATGTTTTTTAGCATTGGGTGTTCTTGAGTAGGAATCCCACCTATTTCCTTGAGAGGACTCTTAGAAGTGTATTGCATTTCTTGTCCACTATCTAGTTGAAGGCCAAGCTTCTTCTTCCAATTACAATGCACATCCTATTGAGGGTTTGCTTGTCTTTGAAAGTTGCAGCAAGTGGAGGCTAGATCTACTCATATCTAGGCCAATCTAGTGCCTCTTTTGACTGGGGAAGGCTTCTATCCCATTGGAAAGAGAGTATTGGATGTTTGGAGCTACATTTTCAGATCTTGGCATGAGGCCAGACATGTTCTAGAGCCTACAATGTAGTCTTGCTTCTAGAACTGCGTTATTTGTGTGGGTATTGTTGTAGGGTCTTTTGGCACACTTTTTGGAGGAGTGATTTTCATGTGTTGGGGATCTGCCCTTCACATTTGAGATAAAATTGGAGGAGGTCATTATATTGCATATATCAGATTAGATCTGAATATTCATGTATTTCTGAATATTTCTATAGATCTATAGCATTAGATCTCAGATCTACTCTTTGTACTTCATGTTTTGCTGAAAACCCCAAGGGGAATTTGAAGAAGAGCCTATCTAGTGTACATATATGATATAGATATAAATTTTCTTACACAGATCTACTCTAGATCTGAAGTGTAATCTACAGCTGCAGCATCCTATAAAATAATGTTTTCATGCTCTTTTCAGTCTTAATGTATGGTTCCAACACCTCTTTTTTAGGAATTTCTTCCATTAAAGTCTTCTATTTCCTATTGTACATCTCATGGGCTATCTTATTCATATTTTTTTTTGATGTATATGTAAATA
Organism: Pinus albicaulis; assembly: GCA_034641835.2. Taxonomy (NCBI): domain Eukaryota; kingdom Viridiplantae; phylum Streptophyta; class Pinopsida; order Pinales; family Pinaceae; genus Pinus; species Pinus albicaulis. The sequence continues at coordinate 1,567,784,533 of CM076579.1, read as the reverse complement.
AAGAGCCTTGATATTGGCCTCCTGCTCTTACTTAGATGATCTTCGTTATTTTTCTGCATAACTGTTTAATATTGCTGCATTCCCCATTTGGGAATATTATAGTGGTATTAGGGCAATCATCTTGGCATAGCCTGTGCTTTCTAAGAAGCCAATATGTATTTTCAAGGAAGGGAAAGACATAAGAAGTTTTATTACACTGAAGATAAAGAAGATAAGTGAAAAACCCCTTTATCTAGAAGAATGAAAGGGAAAGAGTTCTCAACAACTCTATTCCAAACTATGCATGAGCTAAAAAGAGAAATCAGGGGAATGAGGAGGGAAAGACATGCAAATCCCTCAAGAAGACTTTCACATGAAGAAAGCCCCAGTTCTTCATACTATGTGTATGAGAATTCAGCCACAAAACCATATCTACAATGTTGTAGCATGCCTACATTCCTAGTAAGAGAATAAGGAGAAAGAGAGACACCAAAAGAGGAGACTCTTGGTGACTATCTCCAAGAATATGAATCTTAGTATAAAATATTGAAAGAGCATCTAATATTCCCAGAATTTTTTCAACTTAAAGAAGAGAGAAGATCCACCAAATACAATAGAAGAAGAGGGTGCATACAACACACTTTAGGTAGATTCTTTCTACCTACTTTTGATGGATCATGACCCGAGAGCTCATCCAAGTCTTGGGTAAAGAAGCTAGACACATATTTTCAGCTGCATCAAGTTTCAGAAGAAGAAGCCATAAGAGTAGCGACTATGCATCTCCAAGGTAAGGCTTATGTCTGGTGGTTATTTGAATCTTCTTCATTAAGAAATGTAAACATCTCTACTTATGCAAAGTTCACTAGGAGATTAGTGAAAAGATTTGATTTTAAAAAATCAGGAGTTTCCTTGGGTGAGAAAACCAAGCCCAGGAATTCAGAGCCTTTGCATGAGTTGGAAGGATCCATGAAGTCAACTCCATTTCAGAACCTTGTTGAGGGGGTTAAAAATATGCTACATGCTTTGCCAAGGGCAAAGGCCCCACTTCAACAAGAAATTTCTTCTCAAGAAGAAGACATGAGGGTTCTATTTTCAATAGGAGATCAAGAGAAAGGATCTCTTAATGATAAGGCATTCCATATCAATGAGGAGAAGGAAGAGGAAGAGCTGGAGAGGTCCTCCAGCGTTGTGACAGGAGGAGGAGATCTACTTTTATTGGGAGATGGAGGTGAAGCACTAGCTTCCACTAGGAGAGCCCTTGTTCCTTTGCAAGAAGCTCCCAAGGATATTACACATGAAGAGAATGAGGAACATGTGTCTATGATGATAGACAATGAGACAGAAAAATGGAGGGAATGTGTTCCAACATTTTATACAGTTTTGGGAACACACACTATGACAGATCAATCCTTTGTGATCAAGACTCTTCACACCAAGGAGATGTTGGGTGTTCATGAGTTAACTACATCTAAAGGAAGCACCTTATACCATGAAATATTGTAGAAGGTAGGAGAAGAAGAACAGAGAAAGGATCACAACGCTGACATGATAGGAGGCGATCCACTATTACATAGAGGAAAATATCAGTAAATTGCTCGAACTAGAAGCACTCTTGCATCCTTAAGAGTGATACTCCATTATCATGAGACTTCCACACAAAAATCAGAGATGTATTTTCACAGTGGAAGAAATGATATGATGGTACCATATGTTATGCACATGGGAATGAGCCATGAGACATCATTATCTTGTGGTAAACCACCTAGGAGACCACCTGATTCAAATTTGGTGAAAGATGTTTCATGCACTGATGCTCCATTGATAGATCGAAGAAAGAAGGGAGCATTATAAGACCCTACTACAGTTCTAAGAGTATTGGGAAAGATCAAGGAGAGGGGAAATATTTTTCCCTTATCACCATTATCCATTCTCTCATCTCATACTATGTAATATCCCAAAATTGGGATTGCATAGCAAGCTTGTTGAAATAATGCACTCCTGGGAGATTGATGCACAAAAATTATTTTAAAGCCCTTGGATCCCTTAGATCAGAAAATCTAGAGTCTAGATCCAAAAGGGGAGACAAAACAAATCAAACTAGGTGTGGTAAACAGATCTCCCACCACCTAGTCTAGCTGAAAAACACCCTTCAAGAGGGGTTGCAGCTATCCACAACAAACTGCTTCAGAAATAATTCTGTCTTGGAAAGCATGAGCAGGAGGCCTTAAATTAAGATCAAATTATGAGTATACAACAAAAAATCAGAATTAAAATGATGCTCTTACATTATACAGTAGGATACATGAGACAATAGAGCAAGAAATCTTCATAAAAGAAGGCTGCAACACAGATATAAACTGTAAAATGGCTTAAAAACGTTATTTTAAGGAGCTACAGCAGATGGATATTACATCTCAGATCAAGAACATATTTTTGGACAAAAAATTAGATCCATTTCAGATTTGTAAACTAGAAAGACTTATTTACAAGATCCCCTTGGGGTTATGACCAAATCATGCATTACAAAGAGTAGATCTGAGTTTTGAGTTGCAGATCTGCAAAATGATTCAGAAATTTCTGAAGATGAATTTACATTAAAATATATCAGATCTAAAAAGAACATGGACCAACAAGCTAATCCATGGATCACCAAAGTGAAAGGCAAAGCCCAGCACTAGAGATCTCTCATAAAAAATGGGGTCCAAACACCTTGCAAACCCTCCACCGAAAATAACGCAGTCCCTCAATGAAAACTGCATTGTTGCTTGAATAAAAGAGATGGCTTGATGCCAAGATACAAATTTGAATCTCAAACAGTGGATGCACTCTTCCAGGAGGTTAAAAGACACACTCACTAAGAAGAGTCACTAGTATAGACTAGATCTGAGCAGATCTAGTGTCTTCCACTGCTGCAACTCACAAGGACAACCCAACCCTCAACAGGATCAGCACTGTAGATGTAAGGTGAAGCTTGGCCCAAGCCTGATAGTGGAAAATATGGAACAAGTTTCCTCCAAGAGTTTCTCAAGGAAGGAGGTGGGATTCCTAAACAGGAAAACCCCCAACGAGGGATGTCTCAGTAGCCAATACCTTCAGAAAATAATAATATTCAACAAACCCTTCATGTTGCTCTCCTCTTCCTTTTATAATATTGGAGTCTTGTAAAAACCCTAAACCACTTCATTAATTTAGCTCCTTTCACATGTATAATCCCCTTCTAGAACTGCACTGTAGATATGGTCATGGTTGACTTGGTCAAGTGATCAACCTCTTTCACACTCAAGGTGTCTTCATTTTGGCTAGCTAGCTTGATTTTCATTCACATTGAGCTGTATTTATTTAGGATCCGCTCTTTGAGAATAAATGTTGCTGACTTGGTCAAACTTGACCTTGTCCACATAGTTTAGACATTGTTCACACATGTGGATGCTTGATTTGGTTATTTCATGATCCATTTTCAGACTTAGGGATTTTTATTCATACTTGAGCAATTTATGAGCATCCTTGCCCATTTGTTCATCCATATAGATTCCAAACGCAAAATTAATATTCCAATTATCTGTAAGCTAATTTAGGAATATTACACTCTCCCCCTCCCAAATGTTGCTTGTCCTCAAGCAACTGCAAGGGTGCTGCAAAATCTCCCCTTCTTCTCTTGTGGCCTCCTCATCCAATAGTCTCCACCATTGCTCCAGATTTTATGCAATAGTTCTGTATTCCAATGGTCCCTCCTCAATGTACAAGTTGGCCCTTGGTGAGTAAATGAAATGGATCTCATCATGAAAGAATGGAAGGTTGTTATGGAAGCCTTCTTGCTGATCCATGGCATCCTCAAGATAGAAGTGATGACAGTCATGGGGAATTTCATTATTCATGAAAGACTCCCATCTCCATGCTATCATCCAAATGAAGTGGATCACCTCCCAGCTTGGCAATCCATAGAAAAACTCCTCCACAATACATATGAGAGGCATGTTCCCAATGAATATATGGCTCACTCTACAAAGAGACAAGTGATCTATCATAGTGACCATACAATATATCATGCTCCCATTGAAGCATGCAATGTAAAAAGAGTGGGGAAGTCCTTCCACCAAGGACACATCCCACCAATGTTCCTCTCCTCCAACCATTTTCCCAAGAGTAAGAACATTTTCAACATATGGATTCATGATGAGAAACATGCTATTTGCCATGTATGATAAAGGAGAAGGAAGATGTTCCCTCATGTGAAACCAGTGCAGTTTTACCCTTAACTTCCATAGAATAGGAGATGAAAAGTGCCTCCCCCAACACTTGTTTGCTGCCCCATCACTCTTGAATGCTTGGAGAAGGTGCATCATAGTTGGTGTAAAAGAATCACAGCATGAAGAATATGATAACTTCCCAAGATTCTCCAAGGAATGACCTGCATCAACATAGTTCATGGCCTTGAGTGGCCCATGAAACCCATCATAAATAGTTCCCCCTCTTGGTACAATGTCCTGAAAATGAGTGTTAGAAAAATATAATCATATAGGAGATACATCATAATATTCAGAAAGACAAGTCCCTCTATATACTTGTTTTACATCAGTGAGGTAACTCATGGATGAGTTCCCTCTCACACTTAATGAGTAAGGAGATGTGAATGATGGCTCTTCCCAAGAGCTATGTTCCTCCCTCTCTAACAAATATTCCATGCACTTCTTCATATGAGAGTTCACCTCTTCCTTGAAACCTTCCCATATGAATCCACCTAAGACAGTATGATATGATCTAATGAAACTAGTGGGTTTGGAAAGAAAGATCTCATAGGTTGCATTTAGTAGTCACTCCTTGAGCTTGGAGTCTCTAACCAAAAGGATAATATTATAGAAATAAATGACTCCATAAACTACCTTAAACCTCCCATCCATTACTTCCCCATCAAGAACCCCACATGTAAAAATTTCCTTGGATTATTCCATCATGAGTTGGGAATCCCAATAAGGATCCAGGCTTCCCAAGAATGACAGCACTGTAGAGGTCTGAAATGTAGCTCCTGTCATGTCATGGCTCTCCTTTTTTACATGCTTGATGTCAATATCACATGTTGGAGCATCATAATCTTCCCTCTGCTGCCTCCTTTGCAGTTGATCTTTTCCAATACAAGATTGAAGCAGATGGAAATCAACTTCCCCTTGGAAAGTCCTTGTCTTCCAATACTTCCTTAATATGGCCCATGCATGCAAGAGAGTCAACATCCTCTTGTCATGTTCATAAATCTCTTTTATGAATGAAGGTACCATGGGCTTCCCCAAAGATATGGATTTACCATGTGTCCTCATGTCCATGCCATCATAGACTTCTGATTCCTCCTTCCTTAGTGTAGATAACTGAGTGGAAGATAGAAATGCCCCTTTTAGGAAATTTCTCACCTCTCTTGTGAATTCATGAGAGATTCTCTGTGCTATGCTAGCTTCTCCAAAGGCTCCCTCCTTAGCCAAGTATGAAAACGTTGCCCATAGCTGAGAGAAAACTTTAGTTTTCCTCCAATCAAGAGGTGCTTGAAGTTCTTTTGTTGTGACTGCGTTATTATCTCATACCTTCCCCTCCTTCTCTTCAATATTTTAATTTGCCTCATCATCAATAAGAGACCTTAGATCTTGGTCATCTACTGAAGGAGGAATCTTCATGCATTCCTCTTGAGAAGAGAGCCCTTCATCCAATGGAGATCTTGCTTTTGGCAAGGCATCAAACAAACTTACACCTTCTTCCATGGTTTTCAAAAATGGAGTTGGATTCATAGACCCTTCCAACTCATGCAAAATATTTGTTTGATATGGTTTGATAGTTTCAATAGAAGATGTTACACATGAAGTTTCATCAAACCTCTCTACTAACCTCCCAATAAACTTTGCATAAGTAGGTGTAGTTGCATTTCTTAAGGAAAAAGATTCAAACAACCACCAAGCATATGCTTTACCTTCAAAATGCAATGCTACTACTTTGATGGCTTCAATTTATGAAACTTTGTGTTGCTGCAAAAAGTTGTCTAGCTCCTCCACCCAAACCCTAACTGGACATTTAGGTGATCCATAAAAAGTAGATAGAAAGAATCTACCCACACCATGCTACTTCCCCTTTGTGCTTATGTCCTCCTTGATCTTGCGAAATCCTTGGAATTTCAAGTTATCTTTGAACTCCTTATATTGGGCTTCATATTCCCACAAAAACTCTCCAAGAGTCTCCTTCTTGAGCACACCTCCTTTCTTTCTCTTCATGAAGAATGCACTGACAGAACGTTGAAGATTTGGTGATATGGCTGAGTGCACATATCCATGAGATGAGGATTTATAACTTTCCTCATGTATAGATCTTATATATCTGGTCGAGGGATCTTCCTGCTCTTCCCTCCTCATTTCTCTGATGTATTTTCAGGTACCTTGCAGAAATTGAGACAGAAGTTTTGTGAACCTCTTCTCTCCAGAAAACAAGGGTTTAATCTATTTTCTCTTGCAAATCTCCTCCTCCCCATGAGAAGACTCCACACTGCTTGAAGCTCACAGGCTGAGTCAAAGAAAGCTGCTCTGATACCACTGTAATATCCCAAAATTGGGATTACACAGCAAGCCTGCTGAAATAACGCACTCTTGGGAGATTGATGCACAAAAATGAGTTTACAGCCCTTGGATAACTTAGATAAATAGATCTAGAGTCCAGATCCAAAATGGGAGCAAAAACAAATTAAATTAGGTGTGGTAAACAGATCTCCCACCACCTAGTCTAGCTGAAAAACACCATACAAGAGGGGTTGCAGCTATGCACAACAAACTACTTCAGAAATAATGCAGTCTTGGAAAGCATGAGCAGGATGCCATCAATTAATGTCAAATTATGAGTATACAGTAGAAAATCAAAATTACAATGATGCTCTTACATTATACAGTAGAATACAGGAGACAATAGAGCAAGAAATCTTTAGAAAAGAAGGCTACAACACAGATATAAACTGCAAAATGGCTTAACAACGTTATTTTAAGGAGCTAAAACACTTGAATGTTACATATCAGATCTATAATAGATATGTGGAAAAACCATTAGATCCATTTCAGATCTGTAAACTAGAAAGACTTATTTAAAAGATCCCCTTGGGGTTTTGACCAAATCATGCATTACAAAGAGTAGATCTGAGTTTTAAGTTGCAGATCTGAAAAATGATTCAGAAATTTATGAAGATGAATTTACATTAAAATATCTCATATCTAAAAATAACATGGATCATCAAGCTAATCCATGGATCAGCAAAGTGAAAGGCAAAGCCTAGCACCAGATATCTCTCATAAAAAATGGGGTCAAAACACCCTGCAAACCCTCCACTGAAAATAATGCATTCCCTCAAGGAAAACTGCATTGTAGCTTGAATAGCAGGGATGGCCTAATGCCAAGATAAAAATATGAAGCTCAAACAGTGGATGCACTCTTCCAGGAGGTTAAAAGACACACTCACTGAGAAGAGTCACTAGTATAGACTAGATCTGAGCAGATCTAGTGTCTTCCACTGCTACAACTCACAAGGACAACCCAACCCTCAACAGGATTAGCGTTGTAGATGTAAGGTGAAGCTTGGCCCAATCTTGATAGTGGACAAGATGGAACAAGTCTCCCCCAAGAGATACTCAAGGAAGGAGGTGGGATTCCTAAACAGGAAAACCCCCAATGAGGGATGTCTCAGCAGATAATACCTTCAGGAAATAATAATCTTCAACAACCCCTTCATGCTGCTCTCCTCTTCCTTTTATAATATTGGAGCCTTTTCAAAACCCTAAACCAATTCATTAGTTTATCTCATTTCACATGTAGAATCCCCTTCTAGAACTGCGCTGTAGATATGGTCATGGTTGACTTGGTCAAGTGATCAACCTCTTTCACACTCAAGGTGTCTTCATTTTGGCTAGCTGGCTTGATTTTCATTCACATTGAGTTGTCTTTATTTAGGATCCACTCTTTGAGAATAAATGTTGTTGACTTGGTGAAAATTGACCTTGTCCACATAGTTTAGACATTGTTCACACATGTGGATGCTTAATCTGGTTATTTCATGATCCCTTTTCACACTATGAGGGATTTTTATTCATACTTGAGCAATTTATGAGCCTCCTTGCCCATTTTTCCATCCATCTAGATTTCAAAAGAAAAATTAATATTTCCATTAGTTGTAAGATAATTTAATAATATTACAGTCTCCCCCTCCCAAATGTTGCTTGTCCTCAAGCAACTGCAAGGGTTTTGCAAAATCTCCCCTTCTTCTCTTGTGGCCTCCTCATCCAATAGTCTCCACCATTGCTCCAAATTTTCTACAATAGTTCTATCTTCCAATGGTCCCTCCTCAATGTACAATTTTTCCCTTGGTGAGTAAACCCAATGGCTCTCATCATGAAAGAATGGAAGTTTTTTATGGAAACCTTCTTGCTAATCCATGGCCTCCTCAATATAGAAGTGATGAAAGTCATGGGGAATTTCATTATTCATGAAAGACTCCCATCTCCATGCTATCATCCAAATGAAGTGGATCACCTCCCAGCTTGGAAATCCATAGAAAAACTCCTCTCCAATACATATGAGAGGCATGTTCCCAATGAACATATGGTTCACTCTTCAAAGAGACAAGTGATCTATCATAGTGACCATTCAATATTTCATGCTCCCATTGAAGCATGCAGTGCAAAAAGAGTGGGGAAGTCCTTCCACCAAGGACACCTCCCACCAATGTGCCTCTCCTCCAACCATGTTTTCAAGAGTAAGAACATTTTCAACATATGGAATCATGATGAGAAACATGCTAGCTGCCATGTATGATAAAGGAGAAGGAAGATGTTCCCTCATGTGCAACCAGTGTAGTTTTACCCTTAACTGCCATATAATAGGAGATGAAAAGTGCCTCCCCCAACACTTTTTTGCCTCCCCATCCCTCTTGAATGCTTGGAGAAGGTGCATCATAGTTGGTTTAAAAGAATCACATCATGAAGAATATAATAACTTCCCAAGATTCTCCAAGGAATGACCTGCATCAACATAGTTCATGGCCTTGAGTGGCGCATGAAACCCATCATAAATAGTGCCCCCTCTTGGCACAATGTCCTACAAATGAGTGTTAGAAAAATATAGTCATATAGGAGATACATCATAATATTCAGAAAGACAAGTCCCTCTATATACTTGTTTTACATCAGTGAGGTAACTCACACTTAATGAGTAAGGAGATGTGAATGATGGCTCTTCCCAAGAGCTATGTTCCTCCCTCTATAAAAAATAGTCCATGCACTTCTTCATATGAGAGCGCACCTCTTCCTTGAAACCTTCCCATATGAATCCACCTAAGATAGTATGATATGCTCTAATGAAACCAGTGGGTTTGGAAAGCAGGATCTCATAGGTTACATTTAGTAGTCTCTCCTTAAGCTTGGAGTCTCTAACCAAAAGGATAAGATTATAGAAATAAATGACTCCATCAACTACCTTAAACCTCCCATCCATTAATTCCCCATCAAGAACCCCACATGTAAAAATGTCCTTAGAGTATTCCATCATGAGTTGGGAATCCCAATAAGGATCCAAGCTTCCCAAGAATGACAGCATTGTAGAGGTCTGAAATGCAGCTCCTGTCATGTCATGGCTCTCCTTTTTGACATGCTTGATGTAAAAATCACATGTTGGAGCATCAGAATATTCCCTCTGCTATGTCTTTTTCAGCTGATCTTGCCCAAGACAAGATTGAAGCAGATGGAAATCAACTTCCCCTCGAAAAGTCCTTGTCTTTCAATACTTCCTTAATCTGGCCCATGCATGCAAGAGAGTCAACATCCTCTTGTCATGTTAAAAAATCTCTTTTATGAATGAAGGTACCATGGTCTACCCCAAAGATATGGAGTTACCATGTGTCCTCATGTCGATGCCATCATAGAATTCTGATTCCTCCTTCCTCAATGCAGATAACTAAGTGGAAGATAGCAATGCCCCTTTCAGGAAATTTCTCACCTCTCTTCTAAATTCATGAGAGATTCTTTGCGTTGTGTTGGCTTCTCCCAAGGCTCCCTCCTTAGCCAGGTATTCAAATGCTGCCCATAGTTGAGAGAACACTTTAGTTTTCCTCTAATCAAGAGGTGCTTGAAGTGCTTTTTTTGTGACTGCGTTATCATCTCCTGCCTTCCCGTCCTTCTCTTCAATAGTTGAAGTTGCCTCATCATCAATAAGAGACCTTAGATATTGGTCATCTACTTAAGGAAAGGTTAAATATTTTCTATGTAAGAAAGCACCCTTAGGTGTTAAAGGGGCTGGACATTTTGACTGGGTCAAACTTGACCAAATCTACAATGTTGTATTGGAGGAGTGGCCATCAATGAGACACATAGCAGTTTTAGATGGAGATGGCTCGTGTGAAAGGAGCTATTTAATTGAGGTGGTTTAGGGTTTTGCAGTCTCTCAACTTATAAAAGGAAGAGGATGGCAGCATGAGAAGGTTGTTGAATTATATCATATTTCTGAAGTATTGTCTGTTTAGACATACAAGCTTTCTTTAGTTGTTTAGCCTAGATTTCAAATGTTGTTTAGCTTTGGGTGTTCCTGAGCAAGAATCCCATCGCTTTCCTTGAGAGGTCTCTTGGAAGAGTATTTAATTTCTTGTCCATTATCTGGCTGAAGGCCAAGATTTTTCTTCCAACTACAATGCAGATGTTGTTGAGGGTTTGGTTGTCTTTGAAAGCTACAACAAGTGGAGGCTAGATCTACTCAGATCTAGGCCAATCTAGTGTCCCTTTTCAGTGGGGAAGGCTTCTATCCCATTGGAAAGAGAGTATTGGATGTTTGGAGCTACATTTTCGGATCTTGGCATGAGGCCAAACATGTTCTAGAGCCTATAGCGCAGTCTTGCTTCCAAAATTGTGTTATTGGTGTGGGTACTATTGCAGGGTCTTTTGACACACTTTTTGGAGGAGTGGTTTTCATGTGTTGGGGTTCTTCCCTTCACATTTGAGATCCAATTGGAGGGGGTCATTATATTTCATATATTAGATCAGATCTAAATATTCATGTATTTCTGAATATTTCTACAGATCTGCAGCATTAGATCTTAGATCTGCTCCTTATACTTCATGTTTTGCTGAAAACTCCAAGGGGAATTTGAAGAAGAGCCTATCTAGTGTACAGATCTGATATAGATCTAACTTTTCTTGCACATATCTTCTCTAGATCTGAAGTGTAATCTGTAACTGTTACAGCCTATAGTATAATGTTTTCATGCTCTTTTCAGTCTTAATGTATAGTTTCAGCACCTCTTTTTGAGGAATTTATTCCATTAAAGTCTTCTATTTCCTATTGTACATCTCATGGGATGTATTATTCATATATTTTGCTAATGTATATGTAAATAAGGATCCTCCATATTGGCCTCCTGATCTTACATGATCTGCATTATTTCTTTACATAATTGTTTAATATTGCTCCATTCCCCATTTGGGAATATTACAATGGAGTGGTGGATGGTTTGCACACTACCTGCAAAAACAAATACCCCAAGTGAAAGCATCTTCTTTATTCAAATATTATTTGAAAGACATGTCCTTAAAAAACTGAGATGAGAGAGGGCATGCCTCTTGGCACTGAAATTTTATTTTTTCTGGGGTGTGAATGTGTGGCACCGCCCTTGGGCATTATGGAGTGTTGATCACAGTGCTACTTTTGATGTCATGATTGGCCCTTTTGAGCTCTCGTTATGGTCCTCCCAAGTTTCTGAAAAGGGTGACATATAGGAGAATATGGCTCAATTTAGTTCATTTGTGTCTATTGAGTTTTGAGAGGTTAGAGGTTTTTGTAGAGTAGTTCTTTCCATTGCGATCAGCCTCAGCAACTGGGATTACTGATTTTTGAGTTAGGTAGGCTCCTATGACATCCTGCACTTTAATTTTTTTAGTGTGTTGGTGCCAGGGTCCATACAAGATGGGATTTTATAAATCTTAGGCCATTTTTTACCTTGACCGCGTGGGAGATCAAGGTACATGCACACAGCGTGCCTTTGACGCATCTGTGAGAAGGACAAATGCGTGCTCCTCGCGCCTGTCTAAGAAACAGCCGTGTGGAGAGTAGAAGCTATTTTTTTGCCAATTTTTTTGGAAATTTTGTTTGTTTTTAGTATTTTCAGTGTGCGTGATATGTTCCTATTTTGATGATAGGATGTTGTGGAGGGAGAGGGATTTGGCCGATCTTCGTGTTTCCTTAGCTACTGAAGATCACGTATGCCAATAGTTGGCACACTGGTATCTTCTCAAATTTATGGAGAATGACCTGCTACGATCACAGGATCATCTTTTGTGCTACTTGGTCTGATGTTAGAACAGGCGGCGCACAATGATGGTGCTGCGGGTGTTAGTATGAATATTTTTTCGTAAAAGATCACTTTAGATACGCATAAAAAATAGCCCTAACATCGATTATGGCTCCAAAATATCTTTAATTTTGCTGCACAAATTTAGATCTAAGCACAAAATACATTAAGAAGATAAAATATAATATGGCTCCATGCATCCAATAGACAAGACAAGAACAATGTAATTAAAAGAATTTTTATATTATATTAAAGAATGGGGCACCTGAGAGGAAAACAAGAAAGGTGTTTTCCGGTTCTCCTCAGTGGGATGGGTTCTTGAAAGTCCTCAGTGTTTCAGATCTAACATTCCTCTCTCTTATTGGTGTAGAAAGACAAACATAGAACTCAGTGGGAGCTCACAAAGCAAAAATGGAAAAATGGTGACCAAGAGTAGATCTAGAGTGATCTAATGCAATGGAGGTGACTAATGAATGGGGAAAACCCTTCTATTTATAACAAAATATTGGGGTGTTCTAGAACTTGGTGCATGAATAAAATATTATTAATCAAATTCTAGAACCACCCCTTAGGAATATTTTATTATATTTGTTGGAGGGAAAAGGTATTTTGACTTGGGTCAATTCCTTTATTTATAAACAATAAATAAATAAATGATTTATTTATTATTTTAGGGAGATGATGGGGATATAATTAAATAAATAATGGTTTATTTAATTATTTAAAAATGATTTAGTCAAATTTAACTAGGAATAGTATTAAATAATGGTTTAAATAACTTATTCCTAGGAAATAATTAAATAAATAATGATTTATTTAATTAATTTCCTTGTTTTGGGTTAAATATGACCAGGAAATATGGACAAATGTTATTTGACATGGTGAAAGAAATTTTACTTAGGGTAAAATTGGTCTTACATGGTGTACTTGGGTTCATCTAATGATAATGAGTTAGATGACCAAAAAAATGGTGTAACAGCAGGGGTGCGACCTTGCTATCTGTCCTGAGATAGATATCTATTTTGTGACCAGGTTGCTACCTTAGGGTGAGGCACTTCGATATCCAGTTCCCTTTGGGAGGATGGATCTCGAGATATTTTCAGCAAGCCACTATGGCGGGGCACCCCTTATAGAGGGGCGTATAGCTATTGATACAATGATAAACTTGGCCGAGCGGTGTGCTCTAGCAGCCATTGTGCGACTAGCAAGGTCGTCTACTCCTCATTGGGCATCAGGTCCGTAGATCGATGTCTCGCACTGGCTGAGGGCTGGGCACTTTTTTGACTTTGCATGTTTCTGTTATGATGGTATGTTGGTGCAGCTTTCTAAGGTCCGAGATGGATCGAAGCTATTTACTTATGCTAGAATCTTATGAAGTTTAATGTATGAGCGGGTGGTATTTCTACCTACGATGGCGGTGCCTACTAGGGGGCCACAGGAGCCTCGCATGAGGAGGTGGGCCCCTGTGATGCCCTGAGGAGGTGGAGGTAGGATTGGGCATTATTGGAAAGAAACAGAGGCTTGGTTTGAGGCCAACCCTCATATGTTCCTTCCATTCCCTTATGCGGGGATGGACTTCCGGGGAGATCCAGACATGGGCCTTCCTGTTGGATATGATTGGGGGCCAGCACGTATGTCTTTTTGTTTTCTGCATTTACCTGAGTATTTATGTTTATATGTGTATTATGATGAAACTGACATAGTATTGGTTACTCTTGAAGATGTTGGCGAGGTCGGTCATCCTATGGCTCAGTCAGTGGGGTACTATTTGATCCGGTGACCTCGAGGAGCTCACGGGGGACAGGGAGGAGCTCCTACATGACCTTTGGGTGGAGCATCGGGTGGTGAGGCTAGCCCTTCGAGGGAGGGTAGCAGCTCGGCTACTGCTGAGAAAGCTTGTGCCAACGCAGCAGTGGCTCGTGTTGCTGAGCTGACTGAGCAGGTGGCAGCTTTAGAGGATGCATGGGATCGAGTGGACTACTTGAACCAGGGGATGCATACCCAAGGCTTTGTGGATGACCTTGAGGATGTGTGGCTGGTGAGCTTGATGGTCTGTGAGAGGGGCTATCGGTCGGATTTACGTCGAGTGGCGATCTCCGTGTTGACGGAGGCTCCAGTACTAGTACCAGGAGTGGCAGTGGGTCCAAGTGCCCCATGTCGGGGAGCATCGCCCTAGAGTCATTTTGTATATGGGGAAAGAACCCATTATGAGGGTGCTTCCCATATTTTTGTCGAGTTGTATATATACATATTTTTAGGTTGACTTACAGGTCAGAGATACTCTTTTTTGTACTCAGACACATAAATTTTTGGTATATATATACGAGAGATATTTTTGTGGCTCTACATGGTGTGCCCCCTATTTTTGTTTATGGATTATGTTATGTTGATGGATATCTATGTTTTATATGTTTTCATTTTTTGTATATTATGGTTTATACAAGATGCATTCTAGTTTAGGATATTGTTAGCTATGCGATCAGATGTTTGGTTTTGACTCCTTGGTACATGTGTGAATGCAATGTAGTCAAATTGTCTGCTTAATATTTTTCCATGCAAGTATTTTCTAAATAGATTTGAATCTTTTATCTCAAATGTTTGGTTTAAATGTGACACTACTAACTAGGAATCAAGGTAGATATGTATATGGCGTATTCCTTGACTGAGAGCATCGCACATAAGTCCGATGAAAACGTCATATTCTTCTTAATTATTTGTTTTTGAACCAATAAAAACACCATTGGTGCCAAGTGGTGATTGTTCAGGGTGATAGATAACCCAGGCGGTTGCTGCTAAAATTTGAGACCATCGTGATGCTCCATCAGAAAATATGAAGTAAGGGTCGGGTTGGTAATAAATTTGTGACACTAGAGTGTGTTTTGTGACAAGTATTTTGGTAAAAAATTTAAAGTATTTGGTTGTGTGTACGTTGACTCTATGGGAGGGTCTTCTCAGCCCTCATGGGTAGAATTTCTTGAGATAAAGGCCGTTGACGAGATTGCTGAGGCATGTTCCATTTGGATCAGTCAAAATGTATGCCCCGTTGAAGAGGCAATGTTTTATGATGTAGGGTCCTTTCCACAAAGTTTCGAAATTTCCTTTCCCTAGAGCTTCTTTTGTGACATCGTAGTGAAGGGCTAGCTCTCCCACAGTGAATGAGCGAGGGGTGATGTGGTAGTCGACCGATTCTTTTACATGTTTCTTGTGGGCCTCGTTGTGTTGTAGCGAATGTCTTCGGCTTTCGTCGACGAACTCTAGTTGTACTAGATGTTGTTATAGAGGCTAGGTATCATCGAGGAGTTTTATGGTGGCATGTAAACTCAAGATATTGTGGAAATCAATGCAAAACTGTAGGGTGCCCCGATTTTTTATGACGGGAACAGGGTTGGGGTCCCAAGATGTGCAGGAAGCCTGAGTCCTAGTTCTAATACATGATGATATGCATCGTATATGGTGTATCATGTCATCAATGTTTGGTGGGAGAAGAATCTCTGTGACGGGGGCTTGCATGAGCGTAAGGCTTGGTCCCTTGTTAGGATGGGAAATTTCCGGTAGGTGGAAGTTGCGCTTGGTGCGGAGGTGCATGAATGTTTCCCTTAGTGGGCATGCCTCTGGTTTGTGGTTATGGCCAGTGCAAATGGTGCATGGTACCACTATGCCAACTAAGTATATTGTGTGGGAATCAACACTACTCTTCATCCCAGACATGGACACTTGGAAAGGATCTGTTTTAAAAGACGAGAGCTTCTACTTCCATTTCTAAGTTTTTGGCTTGGGTATGTCTAACTCTTTTGGGGAGTGTATACTTAATGTTGCTCTTGCCGCTCTAAGCTTCAGGAGATGCTTGCATTTTATTGTATGATGAAAGTGTGAAAAATATGGCAATAAGTGTGTGTGATCTTCTCTTGGTTAGACATAAGTCTCTACGAGAGAGAAGAGACTATGCAAAAAATGTTTGCAAAGGGATTCAGTTCTTAGCACTGATTGACCTGGTGGCCAATCAGGTCGCATAGTCCACATGTTATCCTAGGTTGGACTTGGGTCATGCTTGGTTGGTGCGTCGTACCAGTTGTCCTACTACGCTGATGTGAGTGTGGGGTTGATGGCCTAGGGGTGATCTTCCTTCTATACTGGTTGAGGAGATTGTCACGTTTTGTTTTCTAATGTATGTATCATATCAATTAGAGGACGTACTTGTGGGATATAGGTACAACGCTATTCATGGTGATTGGCCTGACATACTAGGAAAAATAGCCTAGATATGGGGTTCTTGTCCTGCTCACTTGACAGCGTGACTGGGTACCAACAACGTAGCACTTCTAAGTAAGGGAAAGTGGAGAGCACATGATTGGGCATTTTACAGAACATACATGTTGGTCTTCTCCGTAGAGGGTGGTTGGGGGTAACTAGGGGTTCCCCGATTGGTTTTTTTTCAGCTGATAGAAAGAGGATGGATCTACTTGCCACATATTCTTGAGTTGTCGAGTTGTTCATAGATTCTAAGTCAGAACCATCGTCTTGGGAGAGGCAGACTATGGATGAGCACAAACTAGCTAGTGCTAAGCAGAATCGGGGGATATAGTGGCATTGTTTTAACATGTGGTTGTCAACACATAAAGGACATGTGAATTGTGCTGTCCGCAAACTGTAGAAATTATATACAAGATGCATGTATATATCCAGATTCTCCTGATCTAAAAATATTTATCTTCTTGCTAAATATAGAATCCTTCCACTGTTAATCTTTTGCAGAAATTAAAATCAATTGCAAACACATGAAGCAATAAATACAATCGCACATAACACAGCTGTTTAATGGGAAAGCCTAAATCTGAAAACCCTAACTATCATATATTATGTATCGTGGAGATCATGTAACAATCTCATACAAAGCTTAGTACATCAAGTTCTTAGTACAATCAATCGTCACACACTAATCAGATGAAATCTGCAAATCCATGCACTGATTTCTACCCTCCTAATAGCCTGCCTCCACTGCGCAATCCTTGTTGAAGAATAGCTCTGAATGAGTTCAAATTACCCTTGCCTTGACTACGCAATCCTCATTGGCAACTCCAATGTGTGTGGTGTAATCAATGCATCACTATAGTCACAATAGATAGTCCATCTTTCCCTTTCACCTATCTCTCCACTGGGTCTCCACTGGAACTGACATGCACTGTAGTTAACTACTGTATTGTTTAGGTGATTAATGAGTTATTATTTGTGAATTAATTAACTAATTAATTCACTCCACTCTCACTAGTGTATCATTCAGTTAGACTAGATACAACTAGCTCAACTGAGTCTAACTCACTTTAACTGAGTTAAACTGAATACAACTCCAAGAACTACTCTTCCAACTCTGTCATAACTTTGCCACTTCAGTTCTAACTGAGTCCTCCATGCATGAACCACCAGTAAACCCTAGGAATTGCGTAATTCCTTCAGCCCACTAATTTTCCAAATCTGTATACTGAAATTAAGTGCTCCAAGACAATAAGTTGTTGTTTATTGTCGGATTTTAATTAAGAGCTAATAATAATCGACACTTCTATTTTTAGATCGATGATCTATAAATAGACTTTGCCCAGTATTCAAAAAATATAATTTCACATATTTTTCCAACTTGACCAACTATCCACAAATATCATCCTGCAACTTCTGAAATATGATCACCATGTCTAAAAATAGACATAGTCTAAAAATAGACTTGTGCCAAAAATAGCTTGCGGGCCCACTTAGTGAAGGCGACTCTTTTCACTAAGCTCATCATCTTGTTGAATCTCGACACTCCCTCTCAACAAGATAGGAATTATCCTTCACCCCGATCCTGCCTCTATGGTATTCGAATTTTCTCCTGGTGAGTGCCTTCGTCAGAATATCTGCATCCTGATCTTCCGTAGGAATGTACTGAAGCAACATGTTGGAACGGGGTCTCCTAAAAAGTTATGAAACCAGCCCATTTTGGTTATTTTTGTTATATTTAGTATAGCGCAGGGGTTTTGGGGTGGGTCAAAGCCCCGAAAAGCATTGTAATGGGGTTAAAGGGTAAACTAGGGGTCCGAAAAGCATGGGTTGTGGACC
This sequence comes from Pinus albicaulis, assembly GCA_034641835.2. Classification (NCBI taxonomy): domain Eukaryota; kingdom Viridiplantae; phylum Streptophyta; class Pinopsida; order Pinales; family Pinaceae; genus Pinus; species Pinus albicaulis. Next base: position 1,567,766,127 of record CM076579.1, on the reverse strand, counting down.
ATAGGAATGTTAATGCTAGATTGTTATAAATAGAGAGGCATTTCATATTGTAAAAGGTAATAATTGACTAAGCCATTGATGCGATTTGTTGTGTAAGAGATCTGTTGGGGTTTTTGGGGAACGGACTCCTGCTGGCTATGTGCGTGGAGATCCTAGTCCACCTGTGTGCAGACCGTACTGCTGTGTGCGCAGGTTGGGAAGGGAATTGTAAGGGTAACAAATGAATGAATATGCAAGATTGTTGGATCTGAATCTATGAGTACTATTGAATGGATTGCTGCTAAATACTGTGCTATGCATTTCTATGTCTTTGTGAAGGTCTATATATTGAATGCTTGAATCTATTCTGCTTTGGTTATATCTTGCTGCGAAAGTCTGTGTATTGAAGTAAATCTAGATCTATTCTGTTCGGATATATAATGCTTTGTTAAGGTTATGAAAAGCATATCATTGTAGATCTAGTACACGTGGATGCAATTGGACCTATACTTGATCCTACGCAGGGATAACCTGAGCAGAACGCAGCCCTGCTTGCCGTACTCTTCCTTTCTCAGGGTGTAGAAACCTGGTTCCAGCACCCACCCATACTACTTCGGGTGAGACTATGACCTACGCAAGCAGGTCACTGCCGAAAGGGCCAGTAATATAGGGGTTTTTTGGCAAACCTTGCACACCGAACCTGGGTTAGGACTCCTCAATCCAACAAATGGTTTCGTTGCTGAGACTGGAAGAGATCTAAGAAAGGAATTGGGTGATGGCAAGAGAATACTGGAATCCTGAAAGAAAAGAGATCGAGGACTTGTTTGAAAGGTAGATCTAGGAGTTTGTAGTAAGAGAAAACATAAGCGAAAAATTAACGACAGAAAGGTGGAAGAATAGGTACATTCTTACTGAAAGCTACGAAATATTCTTTGTAACTTTTGTAATTGAGCTTCAAGAGTGGCTAGCCAGGCTGGTAGACTTCCAAAAGTGCTGAAATAATGAGCGAGCCACTTAGTGGACTCCTGATTTGCTTGAATAGCTACAAAGAACTGATAACACTATTACATGCATGGTGGATCACTGGGTGGATAGTGTACTCGGAGGCTTTGTAACAGAATTTTCCATTGATAAATCTATATCATACTCTGAGGCCGAGCGACGATTCTTCAAAGGATTCTAGGGTAAGTTTCTGAGGACGTTACCATTGCTGATCAAGAAGCTGTTGTGCGAAAAGAGCATTTTTTGCAGCCATACAAATTGAATGACCTCGGATCCAGACGGGAGTACGACACACAGTGGTAAGTATTATCAGAACAACCTTGACGGAGGAAGGGCTGCCTATAGCCCAGTTAAGGAACCAGCCACATCACCACCTAGGGCATGTAGGGGTAAGAACTCACCTAGAACGTCATCCCTGGATAGTGATATGGCTGCACATCTGAAACTACCTACCTTCAGGGGGGTAGGAGATGAGGACATGGATTGATTTTGGTTCATTGTTGACTATCTGGATTGCGCAGAACGTGGAAAGCAATACAATCAAAAGGGCACAACTTTCCTTAGCATTCGAAGATAGGGCGCTAGACTGGTATATGCAATATGTTACCCAGAATGGGACCGCTTCCATTCAGGATATTAAGAATTCTCTAAAGCAACAATTCCGAAAACCAAAGTCCTATTCCCAGTTAGTGGCAGACATAAAAGACTTAAAACAGGGTGCGTCTGAGTTAGTGTGGGAGGCGGATCAACAGCTGAAGAAGGTGATTAGGGAAGGAGGGTTCGAGTATGATGATAGACAACATACAGAATGGTTCATTGCCATGTTGTTACCTCACCTACGCACGCCAATGAATCAGTAGACCTTCGAATCACAGGAGAAAGCTGTAGAACCTACTATGAAGTTAGAATCTACTCCCTAGGATGATACCTCAGCAGGAGTCCAACAGATCCAGGAACAACATGGAGCTATGCACCTAGAGATACAGAACCTACAAAAATACTGAGGAAAAGACATCTGCACGAATCTCTGGTGTATACGTTGCCTAGTGTCTGGCCACACAAAGGATCAGTGCCCTCTACTGACTGATTATATCTAGGTTGGAGGACCTAGCCCACTCCACCCAGGGGTAAGTAGGGAACCTGCCCTGTTCCTACCAAGATCAAGTGGATCTACGCTATGGTGTGATGATTGTCGGGTAGCAGGCCTCCACGATACGAACCATTGTCCTCGGCTAGGTGCATATTTCCCAGAGCTAAAACAACAATGGTTCCAATTCTGTCGGTCCGTAGGACATGACGAGCAGAATTGATGAACATATGACTTGATGATAGATCGTGGGAACTTATACCGAGTACAATCAGACCCTGTGTCGCCTAGATTGACTGCGCACTTTGGAGGATCCCCGTCCCGAGGCAGAGGAGGCTGAGGAGGAAGCGTAGGCCAAGGATGAGGTTAGATGATCTGTTATAATTATGGAGAAATAGGGAACTTTTCTAGAGAATTCCATAATCCCATTTGACTGTGGTGTAAATAATACAAACAGCTGGACCATGAGGTAGAAGACTGCCCAATCTTGATAGCCAGAATGCAGGAAAAGCAGCCTACCCCTACGCAAAATGTACAGAGGGTTAAAACTGAACTAAGAGATCCAAGTGTAAAAGTCATAACACGTAGTGCGCTGGACGCCAAGGAAAATAAAGAAGTATCCTGCGAAGCACAGGCACTACCGGCGGCTCCTGCGCAGCCTCAAAATAAGGAATAAATTGAGACCTTCTTGAAGGCATGTCTAAAATTACTCAGGAAACCGCAGGCCGTAAGAAATGTCCTGGCTTTAATGAACACCTACGCAAATCAGCCCACCTTTATCCTTGAGACCAAGGACGTGCACAAACTGTACAGCTCTAAGAAACGCATAGGGAAAGAAATGCAGCTAACTGCACAAATTGGGGACTATGAAATGGATCAGGCTATCTTGGATCTTGGATCTGATGCCAATGTTCTACCTAAGAAAACTTGGCAACGAATGGGGAAGCCCAAATTGGAATGGTCTACTATCCAACTGTGCATGGCGAACCAACAAAAAATCATTCCCTTGGGCAAGTTACCAAAGGTTATGGTTGACATTGCAGAGACAAGGGTCCTAGCTGACTTTGAAGTAATTGAGATAGTTGAAGATGTGGAACCATACCCTACGCTCCTCAGACTAGATTTGGCAATGGACATGGGAGGCATTATTAACCTAAAGAAACGAAGCATGGTGTTTGAAAGCGGAAGTACACATGTCATAGTACCCCTGGATCCCGTGGAAGGTGCCCGGTATACTGAGCCTATCCACACAAAGGAAGAATTAGATCATATCTATAAGATCACTGTGCGAGATGAAGATTGGGTTAACCCCACAGATGAAGGATTGCTCTGTTGGGAAAAGGACAGTGAATGCTTTTCTGAATCTGATGAGGAGCTAGAGAATTGGCAGAGCAGGCTGCATGAGGTTTCGGCACTTCGCAGCCTTCAGATCGTCAAAGGCTTCCATCGCATCTCTACCATGGAACGCACCTTGCCTTGCCAAGAGGCCAAAAATGACACTCCAAAGCCTGTGAAGTCTAAGGGGTCCACGGAATGTAGGTCTAAGGCACTACCACTAACTCGGTATGAAGCACCTATGCAGGGACCTATCTCCCCTACTCAGACGAATTACTGGTGTTAGAAAATTAAATATTACAGAGCAATGCAACACATAAAATATGCAGAAAATACAAGAACACAAAACACATAAAACCAAAGAGACACAGATATACGTGGTTCACCCATTTTGGGCTACGTCCACCCCGAACAGCCAGTCCTTCCTTTCTATTATCCAGCAAAAATGAAGAGACAAAACCTATAGCAGATCCGCTGTAATATCCTCTGTTCTCTCTCACAGTCTCCCTCTCTGTTTCTCGCTCCGAGAATACACACATAATGCACAACCACAATACAATGCCCTCATAACAGTGAGGGGTTTCCTTCTAGGGCAAAAAACCCTAATCTAAACATAACTTCTACCGTCAAATCATTTGCCTAATTAACGGCCCAGATTGACTAGAAATTACTATACTTTTACAAGGAAAATTTACATCTGTTTTTAGCTTCGGGGGCGCTGCCCCTGAAAACCCCCACCAGGGGGAGGCTCCGAAAAGCGTTGCCACCCCCCCCTGGACCCCCCACAGTAGTGATTAATTATGGGTGGCGTTGCCGCCCATTTTAAGGTACAGGGGTCCAATGCTGTGATACAAAGTAAACAAGATAATTAGGCTCCACACCCAACAACTGGAGTAGGGTAATCCTGCATATAGAGACTCCCTTAGCCAGATGGGCCCCAAAATCAACCGACCCATGTGGTGACCTACTCACTCAAGGGTGCGCTCGGCTCTTGCCCAACCAGATTATGGACCTATCCACAATCATGAGTATCTGGGAGAATTTATGGATGACTGAAGAGTTAAAACACCTATGGACATCTGATGCAGCTATCCTGCACCAAATTGATCCTTCCACGATCATCATAACTACCTCTAAAAGACTCCCGATCAACTTAAACGCTCACCGTGTGTCAACCATTTGTCAAAGTACGAAAGGACCTCCAACACGTCAGCCACACCCTGACATCACGACGACACGACCTTGGATACAAAAGAAGAATATCAGCTCATCCAGAGTTAATGTGAAAAGACACTTACAAGCACAGGCCAAGGGCAGAAGATTATCAATATCATCATTTATGATCAAGGGTACGCGCCACATGTGACCTACGTTGAGATTAAATAACTTCAATTGGGGCACAAATGGCTAGAAAAGGATGGCTCGGGCTATTTATTCAACTGTCAAGCGGTATTGGCTACCTACCTTATGTTTCTTTCTACTTATTTTTACGATTCCTATCGCTCTTTTCTCCAGTATGGACCCCAACACACAGGAGGAACAGATAAGAGGGCTAAAAGAAGCTGAGTGCAGCAATAGGAGTACACGAAGGCTACCTAGAAGGATTAGTTGTGAATCAAGTTCGGCAGGAACTTTACGGTACCGAAACCTGCTACGACATCTTCGCCATTTCCAGGCCCCACCCACTAGAAGCAACATATTTTTACTCCCCCACATTTTCACTTTTGAATTGAGTTCTGGGGACATACAAGTTGACTTAGCACAACTCTCTACTATGGAACTACAAATCCTGTCTTCCAGCGTACTGCAAGAGGTACACCGCCACGGCCAAGAAAGACATAAGAAGCATGACCTGACCCCAGAAGAACGTGCCCAACAAATTTTCGTGGTCACTAATTCCACACACTATTCAGGAACAACTGGCACAGGGAGCCCAATTTTTTGAAGATGCTACGCAGCTCTGGACGAAAGCACTACACCACCCCACGCTTCAACATGCCCAAAGGGAGATGACACAGGCAGAAGATGCTCTAGACCGGCTTCGGGCTTCCACACCCCCCCCCCATGCGTAGCACCTACCCACCATGCACCAGATTGAGGAACTTTGTCACTCCAAGAAAAGTGCGTAAAAAATTTTGAAATCATGGACTGATGCTGCTCTCTAGTTCGCACATGACGCATAGTCCGCCATTGCACGCCTCCACCGGTTGCTGGAACACGTTGGTCCAGATCTTGCGAGGCTTGCTTCTCTGAAAAAGATCAACATTATGCAACACACAGTGGCACAAATCAAGGAAGTGCTTCCACCCCTCCTTCGCTCCCTAGCTACCTTACACGCACAGATTGAAGGTACGCCACCAGAGTGACTTGGGACAAGTCACAAGATTGTGTTGGGGGACTGTTGGAACGGGGTCTCCTAACAAGTTACGAAACCGACCCATTTTGGTTATTTTTTTTATATTTAGTATAGCGCAGGGGTTTTGGGGTGGGTCAAAGCCCCTAAAAGAATTTTAATGGGGTTAAAGGGTAAACTAGGGGTCCGAAAACCATGGGTTGCGGACCATAGGAATGTTAATGCTAGATTGTTATAAATAGAGAGGCATTTTGGATTGTAAAAGGTAAGAGTTGACTAAGCCATTGATGCGATCTGTTGTGTAAGTGATCTATTGTGGTTTTTGGGGAACATACTCCTGCTAGCTGTGTGCGTGGAGATCCTAGTGCAGCTGTGTGCAGACCCTGCTGCTGTGTGCGCAGGTTGGGAAGGGAATTGTAAGGGTAACGAATGAATAAATATGCAATATTGTTGGATCTGAATCTGTGAGTACTATTGAATGGATTGCTACTAAATACTGTGTTATGCATTTCTCTGTCTTTGCAAAGGTCTATATATTGAATGTGCGAATCTATTCTGATTTGGTTATATCTTACTGTGAAAGTCTGTGTATTGAAGTAAATCTAGATCTGTTCTGTTTGGATATATAATGTTGTGTTAAGGTTATGAAAAGCATAAAATTTTAGATCTAGTGCACATGGATGCAATTGTACCTATACTTGATCCTGCACAGGGATAACCTGAGCAGAACGCAACCCTTCTTGCCTTACCCTTCCTTTCTCAGGGTACAGAAACCTGGTTTCAGCACCCACCCATACTACTTCAGGTGAGACCGTGACCTGCGCAAGCAGGTCACTTCCAAAAGGGCTAGTAGTATAGGGGTTTTTTTGCAAACCTTGCACACTGAACTAGGGTCAAGACCCCTCAAGCCAACACAACATGATCTTCTGCTCCACACAATCTCTGATATGATGATATCGGATATCAATATGTTTAGATATATCATGAAACACAGGATTAATCAAGAGTTTAATGCAACTCTGATTATCATAATGTATCACTGTAGGATCTAAATGTGAACTGAACAAACCGACCAGGATCTTCCTCATCCAGATAGCCTCACATGTAGCTTGACTTGCTGCCATGTATTCTGATTCCTCTAAACTGAGTGCCACATATATTTTTTTCCTGTTATACCTAGAAACTTTCATAGATCCGATACTGAAAAACCCTCTTGATGTGCTCTTTCTGTCTGTTTGGTTTCCTACCCAATCTACATCTGTGAAGCCATGCAAATTCACCTCATGCGTCTGTCTGTACCATAAACCATACTCAGATGTGCCCCTGAGATATCTCAGGACATGCTTTCCTGCCTTCCAAAAGAGCTTGGTAGGCTTAACCATCGCTTGTGAAATATGGTTCACCACATAGCATATGTTCGGTCTTGTATTAAATAAATACATGAGTGAACCCACCAACTATTGATAAACAGTGGCATCCACTACCTCTACCGATGTAGCATCCTCTTTCCTCCAATTTCTTGGAAGAGGAGTGTAGATAGGCTTGCAGCCTTGCATGTGAAACTTCTCCAGTATCTCTCAGGCATACTTTCCTTGAGACACAAATAGTTCACCTTCCCACTTCCATATTTCCAATCCAAGAAAATAATGAAGGAGGCCCAAATCCTTCATCTCAAACTCCTTTGCAAGATCTGCCTTACATGAGTGTATCAACTACTCATCACCCAGTATTAAATCATCAACATAAAGAACAATGATTAAAATCTTACCCTCCACCACCATTTGGTACAGGTTTGCATCTGCCTCACTCTTGGTGAAGCCAAGTCCAGTGAAATAGTTGTTGATCTGAGTGTACCAAGCACGTGGTGCTTGCTTCAGCCCATATAGCACTATTTTGAGCCTGCACACATGCAACTCACTGCTAAAGATCTCAAATCCTTCAGGATGATCAATGTAAAACTCTTCCTCAATGATCACATTAAGGAACGTAGTCTTCACATACCTCTGATGAATGTGCCAACCCATCAGCGCTGAGAGAGCAAGGATTGTCCTTATGGAAGAATACCGTGTGACAGGTGCAAAGGTTTCTTCATAATCAATCCCCTCGATCTGTGAGAAGCCCTGGGAAACAAATCTTGCCTTATACTTCTTAATGTTCCCATTAGAAGCTTGCTTCACCTTGTAGATCCATCTTGATCCTACAACTGATTTTCCCACCAGCCTTGGAACAATCTCCCAAGCATTGTTTCTGACAATGGAGTCATACTCCTCCACCATGGCATCTACCCATGTGGGCTCCTGCACTGCTTCTTCAAAATAATATGGATCTGTCACTATACACTCGCTCATTAGAGCCATGTATCCAGTAAATTGGTCAGGTGGTTGTCTCTATCTGTGCTGTGATGTAGGGACTCCTACATTTTGTGCCGCATCAAGCTTCAGTCTCTCAGGTTCTGTGGTCCACTTTTTGCCTTGTATAATGTTTGGTTCTACATGAGTGGACTCCTCCACTCCATGAATCTCCTCCAGTGGCTTATCCACATCTAGAGGCTCATCTTTGGAAACAAGAAGTTCCTCCTCTGCATGCAAGTGTATCTCCCTCTCAAGCGACAACTTCATGGCTTTCACCTCATTGAATTTTCTATCTCGTCGCACCATAGTCATCCGACTGTCTGGAAAATACACATGGTAATTATGGGGTGTTTCTGTGTACCCCAAAAATATCCCAACTTCTGCAGTTGGCTCCAGCGTCTTCCTGTCATCCTTTGTCACATGAATGTAAACAGATAAGCCAAAAATCTTCAAATGAGAAATATCAGGCTTCTTACTAGTAAAAGCTTCTTCAGGTGTACTCATGCCAAGTACTCTATGAGGACAACGATTTTGCACATAAACCGTAGTGTTGCATGCTTCCGTTGTTAAGTCTCTATATTAATAGTGTAGTCCCTTATTATGTTAGTGTAATCCCCCTTATTGTTATTGTTGTACCCCTGTAACCCCCATATTGTTATTATTGTGCCCTTACATTATTATTGTTAGGTCCGCTAGGATTACATTGTGACCCCACTAGGATTATATTGTGGCCCCATGGACTCCTATATATAGAAGGAGGTTTTGGTCATTTGTATCATCCAAGAATTGTTCATTCATGTAATGTATTGGAGGTTTCCCCCTCGAAGTGGCTTATTTCTAAGGCGTTGATATCTCTTTTCTTCTCTTTTTGGAGCTGGTTTCACAACATTTTGTATCAGAGCTTTGGATTCTAGGGTTTCGCTGCTCCAAACAGGTCATCATGGTACTTTTTCTATAACTGTTTCTCTACAAAGTTTCAGAAGCTAATATTTCTAGGGTGCAAAGCTGAAATCCTGAGGAACATTGTCGCAAAATTTCAGAGCTTCTTTCGCAATATTTTTGGAGATATGATCTGTGGAAGGTAGGGCTTTTTGCAGGCTCCTGAATTTCACTTAAACAAGTCATCACGTATGTTTCACTATTACTTTTTTTCTACAAAGTTTCAGAAGATGAAATTTTTAGAGCATAAATCCTAACTCTTGAGGAACATTGTCGCAAAATTTCAGATCTTGGTTCGCAATATTTTCAGAGATATTGTCTGTGGAAATTAGGACTTTTTCAGGCGCCCGAATTTAATCTCAAAGAGTTGATCGTGGGAAAATATTCATAACTCTCTCTCTGAGCATTAGATTAGAATTCTATAAAAAGTGGCTGGAAGTGACACGTGGCAAGTCGTACAAGTTCGCTCTACTGAACCAGTCCATAATTAGGTCATTGTGGGAAATTGGGCATAACTTTACCTTGAAGAATCCAAATCAAGTCAGACCTGTGGCATTTGAAAGAAGCTTCAGAGGGCTACTACAGGGCTAAATTCTAGATATTGAGGATCTGCAATTATAGAGATAATTCAAATTCAATATCGAGCTCCTCAAAAGCACGAAAAAGGTGTGTATATGGTTTTTAAAATTGCATAACGTTTGTTTGAAAAAGAAGTTTGAAGTGATTCTAAGGGCATATTTTAAAATTTTTATTAGTATTGGGTTCTATAATGTCTCAAAAAAATAATTTCATACCAATTAAGCCCTCAAAAATCTATACTATTACGCATGAAGAGGAGGAATTGCAGTATGAGATATCAAAATTACGGTACCAAGTGCAACAAATTTCGATCTTACGAAGAGCAACCGAAGAAGACATAGATTGTTTAAAAGAAGAAATGGAGGCTAATTTGGATGGTTTAAAGGATCAAATAATATCTAATATGAATGATAAATTAGTGGAAGATCACATCGAGCATCAACAACAAGTTTTCCAACTCTCGAAGGATAACCTAACCTTGGTGCAGAATCTAATGAAACAACAGGAAGATCAACATCACATGGAAATAAGTTCTGAAGTAGTCACAGAAACAAGAACTCAACAAGTACGATCAATTTTAGAGTATCTCAGCAAGTGGAAGAACTTTCTTGTAGAATATTCCACATGGGAGGATGAGAATTTTATATAGAAGCATCAAGAAATATTCAAGCGTTGAGGAAAACACTTGTTTGAAGGAGAGGGGCAAGTCAAGTCCCTATATTAATACTGTAGTCCCTTATTATGTTAGTGTAGCCCCACTTATTGTTATTGTTGCACCCCTACAACCCCCATATTGTTATTATTGTGCCCTTACATTATTATTGTTAGGTTGGCTAGGATTACATTGTGACCCCACTAGGATTATATTGTGGCCCCATGGACTCCTATATATAGAAGGAGGTTTTGGTCATTTGTATCATCCAAGAATTTTTCATTCATGTAATGTATTGGAGGTTTCCCCCTCAAAGTGGCTTATTTCTAAGGCGTTGATATCTCTTTTATTCTCTTTTTGGAGCTGGTTTCACAACATCCGCCCACAAGTGCATCGGTAGGCCCTGGTCATGTAGCATAGCTCGTGCAGCACCCACTATCATTCTGTTCTTCCTCTCCATGACCCCATTCTGATGTGGGTTATGAGGCACTATGAGTTCTCTTTGAATTCCTTCTTTGCTACAGAAGTCTTTGAATTCTACTGAGACGTATACACCACCATTATCGCTCCATACAACTTTCAATTGCTTCCCCGACTCCTTCTCCACCAATGCTTTAAACTCACAGAACTTTGAGAATTTTTTACTCTTCTTCTGCATGAAGAAGATCCAACATCTATGAGAATAGTAATCAACAAAAATAACATAATACCTGTGTTTTTTTGTTGAAGCAACCAAGAAATTTCCACACATGTGTGTGTGAATTATCTCCAAGATCATCGAAGGATGGTTCTCCTCATGAAAGGTGGTTTTCACAAACTTACCCATAGTACATACCTTGCACTGATCTTACTACGCAAGATTACCCTTGGGAAGTATAGTATAAATCTACTACAAAATCTTCAAAGCGCCATGGTGAAGATGGCCCAATCTCCTGTGCCATAATTTTCCCTCATCCAAGCTCACCACTTCTTCTACTTTGCTCACCATTGCAGCGTAGCCATCTACCTCCAGCTTGTAGAGATTCTTAACTCAAATCCCTATATTCTTGGTTTGACCCATTTTTTTATGTCTAAGGAAAGCTTTTCCCTCATTGAAAACAACATCATAACCTTTGTCTTCCAACATTGTGACCGAGACCAAGTTCTTCTTCAGACTTGGAACATGCATAAAATTTTTCAACAAAAATGGATTACCAGACTCCTTCTCAAAGTTAATGGCCCCAATGTCGGTCTCACAGTATTTACCATCATCACCCATCTCTATATCCATTTGAAGGTCCTTCTCCTCCAAGTCACTAAACAACTCCTTGTCTCCCATCATATGGAAAGACGCACCACTATCAAGATACCACACCGATCCCATATAGCTTGAAACCAAGCATGCGATAAAAGAGAAATCAAGTCAAAATTTTGAGGCTAAGGCCTCTCCAGCTACAACTCCAACAAATTTCTTTTTCTTGTTCTTCTGTGGGCATTTAGTGGCGAAATTCCCATGTTCGTGACAGTGAAAACACTTCACCTTGGAAAAATCCCGCTTCTTGCCTTTAGCTTTGAATTTTGAAGGAAATTTCTTCCCCTTCCCTTTCCTTGCTTTGGCAGCCAAAGAAAAATTCTCTTCATATTAATTCTTCGATGAAGAGTCATCCCTGGTACCTCGCCTTATCTCCTCCTACACAAGATCCGACCAAAGTCGCTCCTATCCCGGTAGTTTCTCCCGTCCATTGATAGAGTCTTCGTAGCTATGACAACTCTTCGGAAGCCCAAGGAGAGCCAAGCTCACCAAGTCTTCATCATCAATAGTAATTGTCACACTTCCCAGTTAATCCCTATAGCGGACAAACTTCATGAGATATTTTGGAATACTTTCGCCCTTCTCCATTTTTATTTTTTTGAGCTTATCTTTCAGCGCCAACTTCCTCTGGTCGCTGCTGCTTTGGAAAAAATCTGTCAAATCCTTCCACATTAAAAATGGAGTGGATTTCCCATGAAGGTTGGACACAATATGGTCCTTCACACCTTCCAAAAGAATTCTTCTTGTATTTGCTATCTTCTTTTTCCATGCATTAAGTAATGCAACATCGCTAGATCCCGACTTAGGAACATCGTTATCGATGAACTCCTTCAGTCCATTATCCTTCAACACCGCCTCCATCCTATCCTTCTAGGCTATGTAATTCGAGCCCCCATCAAGGGAATACTCCAATAAAAACCCATTGAAATACATTTCAATGTATACTCAACTTCTGCACCAAGAATTTTCTGCAGCAAAATCGAATTGTCCACCGGCACAAACTCAGCAATCCTTCACAATTGCAATCTTCAAGAATTAACACTACTCTGATACCATGTAGAAATTATATAAAATATGCATGTATATATTCATGTTCTCCTAATATAACAATATTTATCTTCTTTCTAAATACAAAATCCTTCCACTGTTAATTTTTTTGCGGAAATTAAAATCATTTGCAAACACATGAAGCAATTAAAACAATCACACAATTGTTTAACGGGAAATATTGAAGCTGAAAAACCCAAATATCATATATTATGTATCATGGATATCATGTAAAAATCTCATACAAATCTCATTACATCAAGCTCTCAGTAAAGTCAATCATCACACACTAATTAGATGAAATCTAGAAATCCATGCACTGATTTCTGCCCTTCTAATAGCCTGCCTCGACTGCACAAACCCTGCTAAAGAATAACTCTGAATGAATTTGAACTACCCTTACCTTGACTGCTCAATCTTCATTGGAAACTCTAATGTGTGTGTGGTGCAATCAATGCATCACTATAGTCACAATAGATAGTCCATCTTTCCCTTTCACCTATCTCTCCACTGGGTCTCCACTAGAACTGACATGCACTGTAGTTAACTACTGTATTGTTTAGGTGATTAATGAGTTATTATTTGTGAATTAATTAACTAATTAATTCACTCCACTCTCACTGATGTATCATTCAGTTAGAATAGATACAACAAGCTCAACCAAGTCTAACTCACTTTAACTGAGTTAAACTGATTACAACTCCAAGAACTACTCTTCCAACTCTGTCATAAATTTGCCACTTCAGTTCTAACTAATTCCTCCATTCATGAACCACTAGTAAACCCTAGGAATTGCATAATTCCATCAGCCCACTGATTTTCAAAATATGTATACTGAAATTAAGTGCTCCAAGAGAATAAGTTGCTATTTATTGTCGAATTATTATTAAGAGCTAATAATAATCGACACTTCTATTTTTAGATTGAAAATCTATAAATAGACTTCGCCCAATATTCTAAAAATATAATTTCATATATTTTTCCAACTTGACCAACCATCCACAAATAGCATCCTCCAACTTCTAAAATATGATCACCATGTCTAAAAATAGACATAGTCTAAAAATAGACTTGCGCCAAAAATAGCCTGCAGGCTCACTTGGTGAAGGTGACTCTTTTCACTAAGCTCATCATCTTGTTGAATCTCAACAAAAACAAACATAGTAAATGCGATCAATAGGATACCATATGTGGATGAGTTCTAGGGCTATGAATTCCTCGACGAAGTGACCACGTTCATCGCACTGTGTGCAGCGTATGATAGGAGGGGGGAATATGAACGATAGTCTCTCTGGCTATTGTCGTTCCTCCTGTAGGTATAGAATAGCACGAGGTTCACCTCTAGATGACTAGGTGGAGGGATCCTCTTGATAGGATTTCTCAATGGCATGTAAGGCATCCCTATATCATGGGATATCTGGGCAATGCTGGGTATAGTGTCCATAATTACTACAGATAGTGCATGCGTGATTTGTAAACAATGCATTTCCTTGAAATTTGGTGGCAAGTTCCTTTTTATGAAAAATTGGTGCCACGATGTCTACAGTAGAGCTAAACAGTGGTTTTAATTCATCTAGCACTGGGCAGATGTGGGTAGGATGGCCTACTACATTGCATATGGCGCATCGTGGTGATTCCCATTGCGGGGTGGGATTCTCCACCTTCTTTCCTCTTTTCTTGGTCGTAATCATTGGTTTTGCGATAGGAGTTACCTGCGTAGGGATTTTTGCGACAATATTTTTAATAGGTGGAGCCTCCTCGGGATTGAGGGGATATAACCCTGTAGAGGTGATGTGTGTGGCTCCTGTCCCAGTAGGGGGGACGAGGTACCAAACTGGGATTGAAAAAGATACGTTTGGTAATACCATGGTGGCCAAGACATGCTGGGATATGAAACCAGCTTGGGGATAGATAAAAGGAGTTTGGGAGGCGGCGTAGCCTAGAGAGTCTGTCATTGCTGAGGACTCGATGCCATTACTGCTCTTCTCCGTGTCTTGACTAGCTTCAATGCTTGATGTGGACATCATGCACACCAGGGCCTCTATGATGCCATATGATGGCTCTGGGATAATAGGGGGGTCACCTAGGAATGACTCGAGGATGGACGACGGTTTGAACTGGTCGAGGCCATATTCCTGGTACCATGTAATAATCTCAGAAGAATGACATTGGTATTTGTTAGGGGCCTCTTTTTTCTGTGTGTCAACTGGTCGATAGTAGCGATGCAGTCATCATGGCAGAACATCATAGTTCGGAAGACGGAGGAGGCGGTGGTTGACATGACGTTTTGGTAGATACAAAAAAATTTTGGTAGAGACTGATGGGGGCTAAAGGGAGACCATCGTATGCTCTAAGCGTGATGTGTGATGGCTTTAGTTCGAGAGACACTCACTTCTGCCAAACTTTCTTTGACATGATGCATGTGGATGCACCTTCGTCAATGATACAATGGTGAATGGTGATGTTTTGGACTGACACCGGTATATGAAAGACGACCATTGAAGGAAGCCTAGGGGTGGCTTTATCAAAATAAAAATGCATCAGACACGAAATGGCAGGGTCGATGGAACCTAATGCGAAAAGTAAGGCTTTCCACTGCTTTGTGCATGATTGTAATACCTCCAAAAATGACATAGTGGCTACAGAATGAGCTAGATAATCCATAATGTTATAGTTATGGGCTGCTTTAGAATAGTTTCCTACCTACCTAGTTGGTCCTGTTAGCCATCAATAAATTTTTTCATAACTAATGATGGCTAAAACATGTCTTCCAGCCTTCAAGAAACAAATTTGGATCAAATATATTTTATGGCGGCCATATATGTCGCCCTTCCTGTTGGGGCCCTTGTTTTGAATACTTGTTTTGAATATTTTGAATTTTGAATAAAGAACAGATTTTTGGGTTGCGGAACAACACATGGAAGTCGCAATCAAGTCACAAATACGGTGAGTAGCGGAGCTACCAAGGTTGCAAGGTAACAGGAGATAGCTGAAGAAAGAAAATGCATGAGTACAGACGAAGAGAAGATACAGCAGAAGATAGAGAGAAGAACTCATAGACAACAAGAGAGAAGCTGGAAGTAGCTGAAGAAGAACGCAAGAGGAACTAACGGTTGCGACGGCCGGTGAATAAATAGTCGTCACCTGGCCGAAGGAAGGGATGAATGCAGAGCGACTGAAGAGGATCGGGTGGATGCTACAAGAGACATCCATTCCGGGCATGATATCTCTGTATTTCCTAGGCTTCTCTAATCTATCTTTCCGTCTGATAAGACGTCTGTAACAAACTTGTAAGCTCTTCTTGTGGAAGCGATGTAACTGTGGATTTGGTTGAGGATTATCAATATACTTGTAGGTTATTTTCTTATTCCGTGAGTTATATGCATGCATGATGTCTGTGATGTATTAAAATTTTATTTTCTTAATACCTGTTTGATCTTCTGAATGTTCTTGCATATATAATGATGTTTATGCAATCAATTCAATGATTTTCATGAGTTGTGGATCCTTCCACCACTATCGATCTATTCCCCTTCTGCATGTGGTCGCGGCATGCCTCAGGTGAGACTCTCTGCTCTCCGGAGTAGGGTGACAATGCCGGCGTGGTTCTAGACTATTGCGGATTCCCTTGTTGGCCCCAATCTCTGAACCTGGGTCTTGCCTGCGAGACCTATTTCTTTGCCAACAAATGGTTCCATTTCCAGGACCCTGCATGTTATGAGGGGAACTAGATCATGGTATTGAGGGTCTTCAAAGAAGAAATACGGAGATGGTGGGATAACCATCTAGACCAGTTTTTTGCTCAGCAAGCGGAGTTAACAAATCAAGAGGAGAAGGTGCTCAAGGATCTCGTCCTTTTCTCAGATTCGGCTAGTGATACCTATGAGATCCTCTGGGGAAAATTCCATAGCAACCTCTATAATTGGTTGCGGAGGTTACAGACGAAGGTGCCTAGGGATAGCTCGTAGAAGATAAATAGCAAGTGGGTGCATGGGGATGTGGTGGCCCTGCATCGGTTGGATACTAAGTTGACCCGCGCGGTGGATTTTTGGGTAGAGACAACTTTGGATGGATATATTGTGGATTTTGCTGCAGAGTGATACCAATCCTTTTTGAAGGCTGAAGCTTTCTTCTACTCTGGGCTAAGAGGGAAGCTGCTCAAGGAGATTCTACAGTGGATTAAGGCCCTGATGGTGGATGAAGGGCTGATGGAGTTCCAAAAGTCGAGCATGGAAGCATAAACCTCTAGTGCTGGGGGAAGGGATGAAGGGATAGATGCTAAGTGAGGTGTGAAGCGGGGGAGTGGGGGATGGATGCTGAGGCTGCAAGGAGATTGAGGGAGTGACGTGCACATTAGCGTGCATAGATCACCGACAGGTGGCGAGAAAGGGTGATGCGGGAGTTTAGACGACAGGAAACCAATAGGAAGAATCAAGAGGAGGCGCCTCAGAGGATAGGAATTATGGACACTCAGGCAGATACCCTGGAAAGGGAAGGGACCGCTGTGGGAGTTCGGCGGGTGCATGGGAACCTAGCTAGGAGAGAAAGGGGGACGACGACTGACGAAGACGATGGAGGTGTGTGGCCCAAAGAAAGTTTCGATGGTGAATGGTACGTCATGATGCAGCGGTTGTTTCAAGAGAGGACGACATTCATTTCTCCAGGCAGCCCTACTTCCAAAAATTTGCATGGCGAGGATCCCTACCTTCCACTGGTACTCTATCAACCTTTAAGTAATATTTTCATTAAGTTACAATCATTGAGTCAATTGCACAGCAGTTCATTGTCGACAGTGACACACGTTAATAGTAACGTCACTAGTAGTACTGCATTCCCCAGTGTAACAGTCACACAACCAGGACCCGAAGGGTTTGTCTTGGTCAACCCTTCGCAAGTAAATATGGCTCGGTCATTCACCCAGTATCCAGAATTCTCTGGCCAAGGTAATGATGATGTAGAGCAACACTGGTATCTCTGCGAAGCCATATGGAGGGCTCGATAGACACCAGACACAGGGAAGCTAATAGAGTTCCAAACCATGCTCAGAGAGAGGGCTCTACGATGGTTTATCAAGTGGTCCAAGGCCCATCCTAATCTAGTAATCGTGGACGTTAAGCAAGATTTTTTCCGAGAATTTAAGCTCCCCCAGATAGACCAGCAGGGTCTGTCTGAGCTTTGGGAGATTAAGCAGAAAGAAGGGGAGACTGCATGGGAGCTGATGCGCTGATTCAAGGACATGATCGAGAAACTCAGCTACCCAATCGACCCAAACCATCAGAGGGACTGGTTCATCAAGGCTCTGCTTCCCTTGACTTGAACCCCCCTCACCCAGTAGAAGATTGATAACTTGCAGGACGCTCTGGAGCAGGCCATGAAGATAGAGGCCATGGCGGGCTACCCTCAGGAATATCGGGGAGGGCCGGTCCTGCAGGATCCTTCCTTGGTGGGATTGCAACATCAGATCACCAATCTGACTGAAAAGGTCAAAGAGATGCAGCCTATAAGACCAGCTAGGCCGAACGTTTGGTGCACTCACTGCCTGGTCGAAGGGCATGTCACAACCGAGTGTCCCTGGTTGCGTGGCACATGTGTGGGACCCTCTGTCGTGGCAATCCAGGGGGGTCCACCCTCTGCGTGGCACGGTGATGAATTCGCCAAGGGTATACCAGCCGTAACAGCCTTATGCGGGGTTCCCACCTCAACCAAACCCTACCACCACGGAATATTGCGAGATTTGTCGGATGATGGAGCATCAACCTCGAATGTGCCAAATACTACAGAAGTACTCCAACGTCCCAAAAAATTTATACTGTGAGTTTTGTGATTCCATGACTCACAACACTGAGCAATGCAGGGCTCTCGATGCACTCGCGGACCGGTTGGACCGACTGTCCTATAGGGTGAATGAGGCTTCCAGGGGAAGAGGAGGCGGTATGAGCAGAGGCCGCACAGGGGGACGGGGTCCACTGAAATGCTACAATTGTGACCAGGAGGGTCACGTGGCCTGGGAATGCCCCCTTCCCCTCCGTCCATGGTGTTCCCAGTGCCGAGTGAATGCCCATGCAACAGAGTACTGCCTGGAACTCCGAACCTCGCGGAACCGTGACGCCGACCATGTAGAATGTAGCTATTGTGACGCAAGGCAGCAACAAGACGAGGGAGGACGCTCATGGGAAGGAGGCGGCGTGGGTTATCTAACCCACCTCCCTGAAACAGTTATACAGGCCGGACACACAGAAGAAGTATTTTCAGGAAGCAATGGAGACCTTTGCTCAGCTGGGAGAAGCCAAAGACCTTGGGGTA
This sequence comes from Pinus albicaulis, assembly GCA_034641835.2. Lineage (NCBI taxonomy): Eukaryota > Viridiplantae > Streptophyta > Pinopsida > Pinales > Pinaceae > Pinus > Pinus albicaulis. The sequence goes on along the minus strand of CM076579.1, from coordinate 1,567,747,209 downwards.
CCCTTGTCGACCGATCCTAGAGAACAAAGCACAACGGGAACCCTGATTGAGGAATGGCTTCAGTTGTTCCTCAAGATTGTTGATAATGCTTCGATGCGGGACCAGATCAAGCGTACCCTGGAGGACATACTGTAGGGGAATACAGGGCTGGAGGAACCTTTGAACACCGCACCCCAGTACGTGCAGTGGCTCAAGAGGAACAAGCGAAGAACGGGAAAAGAGTTCCAGCTTACGTGCAACGGGTCAAGCAGAACAAGCAAATAACGGGAAAAGAGTCTCAGCTTAACACGCAAGTTGCGGGATTCCAGATTAGCGACACCATGCTTGATTTAGGGTCTGACGTTAACATCCTGCCACAGAAGACGTGGGAGGCTCTTGGACACCCATGGCTGATCTACTCGCCAATCCAGCTCAGAATGGAAAACCAGTACTGCATTGTGCTGATCGGCCGACTTGCAGGCGTCATGGTCGACATTGCAGGGGTGAAGACTTACACGGATTTTGAGGTTATTGATATTATGGGAGACAAGGATCCTTACCCTGCCCTGCTAGAGAATCGATTGGGCTTTTGAGAATTACGCCATCATCGACCTCAAAAAGGAACTGATGATCTTTGAAGATGGAGAGGTTTGGGTCACTCAGCCTCTCGACCCGTATCAAGGCCCGTGATATATAGAAACTGTGGACAACCGGGGGGATGCTCAGATGTTAGACAACCTTTGTCATATGATAGCACAGAAGCGGGAGGACTATATTAACCCAACCGCTGTCGGCTCCTTCAGGTGGCGCAGCGTCTAGAGCTCGGATCGGAACTAGCCTGGGAACACTGGCAGCAAGGTGGGTATGAGACCAACATGTGTAGGTGTGCCAACATTTCCCGAGTCTGTTGGATTGGCATGAAAATTAGGGAGTATCCCACCCTGTCGAACATGCAAGCTGTCAATACCTTTATTGAAAAAGTAGAAGACACAGTGCCAGAAGGAAGCCAGATACCACTGTTGGACGTAGCACCATAGTCCACAGCAGCCAGGTAGTGGAAAAATCACCGCAACACCCTGTCGCGGTGGAGTTGCGCAACAGAGGCTTTGAGGGCGCGGTTTAAAGAAGACGAAGGCCCTTGAAGTAGGCACACGTACCAAGGGACTTCCGATCTACAGGACCACCTGAAAACTTGCGAGGAGTGGTGGCAAAGTCTAGGGTCCCCAGAGGAGCTGTGGGTCCATCGGTTCATCCACTCCTTAGATACCATCCCCCAAGCCTGGTACTTAGAAGAAGAGAGAAAAAGAGGAACCAGCTCCTGGCAGGAAGTCATGGACAAATTTGTTCGATGCTTTTCCTTTGAAGGAGAGATAGAGATGGTATCCTAGGAATTACAAGCTATCTAGGGGGTACTGTTCCTCCGTGATCCAGGGACTGATGGGAGCTACTTTGCATCACATCCTGAGGGCAGGCGTGAGTTGGCTTGCCAACGGATCGATGGCGATCTAGAAAATGATAGTATAGAGGACCTAAGGCACCTATACTTCAAAGAGAAGAAAGGTGAGCGCAACATCAAATAAGAGCTGACTACTGAGGGCATCCATCTACTCCCACTGAAGACAAAGAAGTTGAACATTGGTACGGAGGAAAAACCCAAACTGGCTATGGTTGGGGATTATTGGGACGAGGAGACAACAAAGGAAATTTTTAGCCTCCTCCAGGAATATGAGGACCTATTTCCTTCATCGGTTGCAGACTTAAAGGGCATCAAAGGTGACCTTGGAGAAATGCGGATTGTGCTGAAACCGGATGCCAGACCCCTAAAGCATCAGCCCTATCAGTTGAACCCATGGATCAAAGAAAAGGTCAAGATGGAGATCGACAAGATGTTGGTCGCAGGTCTAATCCTTCCTATGGAAGAAGCGGAGTGGGTGAGTCCCATCGTCATTCAGAATAAGAAGGATAAGTCAGAAATCCAAGTCTGTGTCGACTACCGAAGTCTGAACAACGCCTGCATCCATGATCCGTTTCCCACTCCATTCAGCGACGAAGTATTGGATCATGTTGCGGGAAATGAAGCTTACTCCTTCACTGATGGATTTTCGGGCTATCATCAGGTGCGCATTGTGGAAGAGGACAAACCGAAGATGATGTTCACCACTGAGTGGGGATCGTTTGCATACCACGTGATGCCGTTTAGATTGAAGAACGCTCCGGCCATGTTTTCGTGGATCGTCATCGCTACTTTCCGAGAGTATATCCACAAGTTCCTAGAATTCTACATGGACGATTGGACTGTCTATAGTTTTCTGAAGAACCATGCCACCCTGTTACGTATCATGTTCGATCGGTGTCGACAGTTATAGATTTCCTTGAACTTGAAGAAATGTATTTTTGCAGTTCCTTTCAACACGCTATTAGGCCACGTGGTGTGCAAGCAGGGGGTCTGCGTCGACCCTGCCAAGGTGGCCGTGATCATCCACATGGATGCCCCAGAAACAGTGAAGTAGTTGTAGGCACTGCTAGGGCACACAAGTTATTACATACGGTTTATCCGAAACTACGCAAAAATCACCGCTCCTTTAGAAAAGCTACTGTGGAAGTCTGAAGTGTTCTAGTGGATAGAGGAGTGTCGGATGGCCCTTGACACTCTGAAGGAAAAGCTGGCGACGGTGCCTATTCTTGTTCACCTAGAATGGGATAAGCAGTTCCATGTGCATATTGATGCTTCCAGTATTACACTTGGGGCTATCTTGGCGCAACCAGGAGAGACGACAGTTGACCACCCTGTTTACTTCGCCAGCCGCAAACTGTCTAACACTGAGCGGAATTACACCATGATCGAGAGGGAGGCCCTAGAAATGGTGTACTCACTCCAGAAGTTCTGCCACTATCTTCTAGGAGGCAAATTCAATTTCTTTACGGATCACTCTGCATTAAAGTACCTGGTCAATAAGCCTGTTTTGGAAGGACGGATTTGTCGATGGCTTCTACTCTTCCAAGAATTCATGTTTGAGGTGATCATCAAGCCCGGGAGGTTGAACGTCAGGCTTGATCATTTATCCAAGTTGGAGACGGGGGAGAATGATGGTTAGCTCGATGATCAGCTGCCGGATGCTGACCTTTTCCGAGTTGAAGCTATACCAGATTATTTGGCTGACATTGCCACCTATCTGACCACAGGGCAGTGCCCTCAGCACTACACCCCGCTCTAGAAACGACACTTGGTCATTCGCACCATCGAATACCAACTGATTGCGGGGCAACTATACAAACTGGGCCTCAATGAGGTTCTGCGTAGATGTATACTTGACCACGAATGCGAAGTTGTGATGTGGGAATTCCACAACGGCGTTGTGGGCGGGCACGTGGGGGCGAAACCTACTGCTAGGAAGGTGCTCCAAGATGGACTATGGTGGCCGACGGTACATACGGATTGTAAGACATTTTTTAAGAAATGTGATGTTTGTCAATGAATGGGGAGGCCCTCTCATAGGGACGAGCTCCTGCTACGTCCGGTGCATGTGTTGCAGCCGTTCGAGAAGTGGGTTGTCGACTTCGTAGGCCCCATAGCCCCGGTCACCCGGCATTCCAAGGCCTGGTACATCATTACCGCAACTGACTACCTCACCAAGTGGGCTGAGGCAGTGGCAGTATGGGATTGTATGGAAGATATCACATCATGGTTCATTTTTGAACACATCACGAGCAGGTTTGGCTTCCCGCGAAGTTTAACCAGTGATCAGGGTACACATTTCATTAATGAAATGGTCAAATCGCTGCTGGATACATTCATGATTCAACATCACAAAAGCTGCCTGTACCACCCACAGGCCAATGGCACTGTTGAAGCATTCAATAAAATCCTCGAAAAGGGGTTGATGAAGATTTGGAATGCCTAGCGGGATGATTGGGATGAGTGGTTACCAGCTGCACTATGGGCCTATCGGACTACGGTGAAGCGCTTAACCAATCAGAAACCGTTCCAGCTGGTGTATGGCTGGGAAGGTATGATTCTAGCCGAGTTCACCGTACCAAGTCTTTTAATTTCCACATCCCTCAAGTTCTCAGAAGAGGAGTCGCTACAGGAGCGCCTCCACGAGTTACAAGAACTGGACGAGGCCTGGTTTTTGGCCGAATTTCACCAGAAGGTCCAGAAGAAGAGGAAGAAATCGTGGCACGACTGCCACATCAAGAACAAAACATTCCAGGTTGGAGGAAAGGTCCTCTTATACGATAGCAAGTTTCAAAAGTTCCTAGGAAAACTGCAGATGCACTGGTTGGGACCTTACTTCGTCATCGAGATTAGAGATTCCGGAGCCATCCGATTGGCTCAGTTGGACGGTACTGTTTTACCTGGGTGGGTGAATGGTGCACACCTAAAACCCTACCATGAGTAAGTCCTTTCACTTTTCATTAATAACTCTCACAACCGAGAGAAGCCGTAGAGTAGCGTAGATTAATAAACTCTCTCGCAACCGAGATGATCATAAGTAGGGTTTATCGTTCATGCATAGGTCGTCAATAACCGCTTTGTTGTGGGGACCATACCTCAATCGATTGTGGTCGGGCAAGGGCATGTCCAGCATGTCATCCTCGTAGGATTAGCAAATGTGTCAGTGTCAGCCCATATCATTTTCATCAGTACTTGTGTCAGTTCGTAGGATCGTCTAAATTTGCAGCATAAATGACCATAATTAGAAGTAACCCTGAAATAATCATTTTTCCATAATTCGAAGTAACCTCAGTCATCGCATCCGCCCATTTCCCCATGCCACCATCAATAACTGTCAGACTACACCTCAGCCGGTGATTGATCGCACGATTATCGCTAAGAATAATTCCAATAGGAATTAACTCGTTATGGGGTCTCATTAACCTCACTCGTGTCAGGTAATTACATAACTTGCATGGGAAAAAAGCATGAGAATGCCGAAGCAGTTAGAATTAGAAATTGGAGCCAAACCAGAGCAGCACAAGTATCCAGAAGCATAGCGCCGAGAGAAGATGCAGAGACCAATTATGTAGGTGTATCAACATCGAGAAAAGATGCCAAAGGCCAACCCAGCAGTCCTCGAACCAGAGCTCGATAGCAGAATTCACAAAATAGAATCCCTCGTTGGGAAATACGACAATGTGGCCCTCATAGATGCAAACCTCTCAGACCCCTTCGAGTTCCCGACACTCAAGTGGAATGTGTATATGGAACATTACTTCACAGAAGCTAGGCGTTCAGCGAATAGAATTTTACCAGAGTTCCGAGGCCTACAACAATCTTCTCTTTTGAACTTAAGAAATCTTTTGGTCTTTGGGACCACAGGACTGGCCATGCAGTGCACTAAGTTCTTACTCATCCACGTCCAGAATGGGTCCTTGTGGTTGAATAAGGAAATTCCCATTCATGCCGAGGATATTCACTGGCTTACAGGGCTTTCACAGAATGGCGCAGATGTCTCGACTGCATGTCAAATCATCTCCAAGTGAGCGAGGAAGTCAGGAGACGCCGACTATTATGTGAAATATGGCACATGACGGGGAGGAAAGGGAGCCAAGATGGAGCTTATCAATAAGCTCGAGATTAAGTTCACATGCTACCTCATTGCCAGCAAATCAATGAGGCACTACACAAAGGGAGAATTCACCCTTGATACTATCTCCATTGCAGAGCACTGCGTTCAGGGCGCCAAGCTAAACTGGTGCTCCTTCCTGTTGAAGGAGCTACTTGACACATGCGAGGAAAACTACAAGTGGGCTACAAGCTTCATTTATGGCTATTTGATAGTCGCATTTTCCATGTGGAAGTGGCACACTCCCCTTTTCCGGTTACCAGTGGAAATTCCGAAGGGCCAGCCTCTAGTGATGAAGTTCATTCCGTGGAGGGTGTCGGTTGATCCCAGCACTAAAGAAGTTAATGCTGAGGCATTTCGGTCCTAGTATGGTTTAATGATGGACGTGGTGACCAACCAGCAAAGGGTGCCCAGGAACTTTCTATATGAGTACAGCGAGCAAGTATGGTTTGGGGTCAGTCACAGGAATACTTATATCCGACCTACTTGCGTGCCAGAGGACACATTTCACATGCGGCCGCTGAAGTTCCAGCTTGAAGATATTGCTTTCCACAATGAAGTCTGTTTGTGGCTGGGGGTCGTGATGGAAATCTGCAATGGGGTACCCATTTACAACTTCGATAAGATGCTACCACAGCAATGGCCTGCCGAGACGGATGCGGAGGCGGCACAAGAGGACTCCACTTTGCAGCTCGGCCCCCTCATCTGCCGCTTAGACACTCAGGTACGTAGTTTTAATGAGGCGACCAAGGTCATCTCAAGCTGTGCTATTCCTTTTCCTTTGTTCTCTGAGTTCCAATTCTCTCACTTCCCATCGCGTCCCCACACAACTTCCATTACCTCCCCCATCCCCACTATTTTATTTACTTCTCCAAGTCCGGTGATGACCCCGATGGGGGAAAAGAGCAAGACCGCCGACTCCTTGGAAGCTCCTCTGTCCAAGCGGGCCCAAACCTTAAAGTCAAGTCCGGTGGTGGACCTCACTAAGGAGGATCCACCCCAACCACCAAGTACTGGGGTGTTGATACAGGAAGAACCACTCACTGACCCCTCCGAGTTCATCAACATTCGACTTCTACCACCACGTATCGTTCCACCTCTACCTACCACTTCATCTGCGCCATCCAATTCATCTGCCACCATGTCAGACCCAATCATCCGGGAATTTCTTAATGGGGACCATGGGGCTGAGGTTGACTCCAGTACTACAGCAGTAGTACCATCGGTCGACCCCGCTGGGGAACCCCAAGTTTCTTTGTCTAATATCATTACCCAAATGGCACAAATTGTTGCTGACTCAGCCGAGGCTCAGCCTGAGCTAACTGTCCTTCCACAGACTGTCCAGACAAATCAACAAGAACAGTCGGACTTGAATATGGTTGACTCAGCAGCTCACCAGACCCTGCCGCCATCCCCTCCAAAGCACTCTACTCGATCAGTTGCCAGTGGGCAACCTTTGCAGGAAAGGCAGCCAGACCAAAGCACTTTGGGGGTCGCCAATTTAGAAACATGGGGTACGGCTCAGCTGTACTTCTTTATCCAGCGGGCAGCCCATTAGGCCGAAAGGCTCTATTTTGAACTACAGCAAAGGTGTGATGAACAACATCAGCAGATCACCGCGCTTACTGAACATCGCGAACAGCTCATAACAGCACAGGGGCATCTGAAAGGTCAGATAAATGACGTCACTAAGGTGTTTTCAGAGCTATGGCCAACTTTCAGGGCTCATTATACTCATCTGCCTACAGATGTACCAGAGACAAGTATCGTAGCATAGGCCCTCCACCTCTGGATCGCATACAATGGCCTCCACAGGGAAAATGTGGAGCTTCAAGCAACGTTAGCTGCCCTGCCAGCGCTGCCCGATCTAGAGGCAGTCTATTCAACACAAATTGCAGAAAAGTAGGACCAGGTCCACCAGATGCAGGAAACTCTCAACTCTGTAGCGCGTGATGCTTACGACCTCTTGAGGGGTCTTCAGGAGTGATCAATGACCCTTACAGTCAAAACATAGCCAATTTCAGCACAGTTGCAGCAAATTTCAAGGGAAATCCAAGAGGCCACGGACCTTGCGCGGTTGGACCAGCTATATGCCCAGGCAGATGCTCTAGAGGTGCAGATTCAGCAAACAGAGGCCAGCTCAGCAATGGCCAAACAGGTAATTCATGAGCTCTTCTCGCCCCTCCAACGTAGTGCCAGGAAAATGCAACAGCTAGCTGCTGAGGCTAAAAACCAAATTAGCATGGTGTTCGGGACTGTACCAACGCATGTAGAGGAGGCAGCTGTCACTAAGATTGCCACAGAAATAGAATTATTCGTGCAGGGGTGGCAGCAAGCTATGATGACCTTCCATGAGCTTAAGGCTACAACGTTCAGCAAAGTCCCAGAGTTGGGGCCCTTGTTTGGACAACAGGCTGAAGGTGCACAGCAAGAACAGGGCATAGGATTCAGTGGGGTGATGGAGATAGAGACTGTGATTTCTGATTGACTCGGGACAAGTCAATAAATTGTGGTCGGGGCCTGTTGGGGCCCTTTTTTTGAATACTTGTTTTGAATATTTTGAATTTTGAATAAAGAACAAATTTTTGGGTTGCGGAACGACACATGGCAGTCGCAACCAAGTCGCAACTACGGTGAGTAGCGGAGCTACCAAGGTTGCAAGGGAACATGAGATAGCTGAAGAAAGTAGATGCATGAGTACAGACGAAGAGAAGATACTTCAGAAGACAGAGAGAAGAACTCATAGACAACAAGAGAGAAGTCGGAAGCAGCTGAAGAAGAACGCAAGAGGAACTAACGGTTGCGATGGCGGGTGAATAAATAGCCATTACCCGGCCGAAGGAAGGGACGAATGCAGAGCGACTGAAGAGGATTCGGATGGATGCTGCAAGAGAGATCCATTTTGGGCATTATATCTCTGTAGTTTCTAGGCTTCTCTAATCTATATTTACATCTGTAACAGACTTGTAAGCTCTTCTTGTGGAAGCGATGTAACTGTGGATTTGGTTGAGGATTATCAATATACTTGCAGGTTGCTGTCTTATTCCATGAGTTACATGCATGCATGATGTCTGTGATGCCTTAAAATTTTATTTTCTTAATACCTATTCACTTCTGAATGTTCTTGTGTATATAATGATTTTTATGCGATCAATTCAATGATTTTTGTTGTGTAACCAGCTCCAAAAATAGAAGAAAAGAGATATGAACACCTTATAAATAAGCCACTTCGAGGGGGCAACCTCCAATATATTACATAAATGAAAAATTCTTGGATGATCCCATTTGAAAAACCTCCTTTCTATATATAGGAGTCCATGGGGCCATAATGTAATCCTAGTGGGCCACAATGTAATCCTAGCCGACCTAACAATAATAATTTAAGGGCACAATAATAATAAAATGGGGGTTACAAGGGTACAATAATAACCATAAGGGGGTTACACTAACAACAATAAGGGACTATACTAGTAATATAGGGACCTAACATGCCCCTCTCCTTCAAAAAAGTGTTGTCCTCAACACTTGAGTAGCTCTGGGTGCTTCTGTATAAAATTCTCATCCTCCCATGTAGAATCTTCAGTGGGTAAGTTCTTCCACTTGATGAGATATTTTGAAATTGATCGATTCCGTAGTTGTCGAGTTCTTGTTTCTGTGACCGCTTCAGGTTCCAATATGATTTTTCCTTCCTCATCAAGTTCTGGTAATATTGTTTGAACTGGAATATTTTCACCGATAACCTTCTTTAAGCATGAAACATGGAAAATTGGATGTACTCGTGAAGAAGCAGGAAGCTCCAATTTTTATGCCATAGTACCAATATTTTGCAATACCTTGTAAGGACCATAGTACTTGGGCGATAATTTATTATCCTTCTTTGCTTGCTTGAGGAACATTTGTTTGTATGGTTGTAGCCGTAAAAATACCCAGTCTCCTACATCAAAAATTCTTTCGCTGCGATGTTGATCTGCCTGTTGTTTCATTCGATTTTGTGCCAAATTCAGGTTATCCTTTAAGAGTTGGAGAACTTCTTGTTGATGCTCGATGTGATCTTCCACTGCTTGAACCTTCGAATTTTCCTTTAAAGATGATGTGATCGATGGTGGATGATATCCATAAAGTGCCATAAATGGGTTCATTTTTGATGCAGTATGGAAGGAAGTGTTATACCACCATTCAGCGAGAGGTAACCACTTGACCCATTGTGTTTGTTTATCAGACACAAAACAAAGAAGATATCGTTTCAAAAATTTATTTACTATCTCAGTTTTACCATCAGATTGAGGATGATAAGATGAGCTATGAACTAATTGAGTACCCAAACAAGAAAATAAGTCCGTCCAAAAATTTCCAGTAAAAATGGGATCTCTGTCGCTCACAATAACCCTTGGGCTTCCATGTAGCTTTTGAATTCTATCCATAAATGTAGTAGCAATTGTACTTGATTTAAATGGATGAGATAATGCACAAAAGTGTGCATACTTGGTAAGTCTATCAACTACCACCATGATGACACTCTTTCCTTCGGACTTAGGTAAACCTGTGATAAAATCCATTGAAATCTCCTCCCAACGTTGACTTGGAATGGATAAAGGTTGTAGAAGTCCCGGGGTCTTAATTGTTTCCACTTTATTCTGCCGGCAAACCAAACATTCCGCCACAAAATTTTGAATATCAGATTTAAGGCCATCCCAAAAAAATTCTTTCTTCACCCTGTGGTAAGTTTTTAAAAATCCTGAGTGTCCTCCTAAAGGAGAAGTGTGCAATTCCAGAAGAATCTTTTGTTTTATTGGGAATTCTTACAAAGATATAAGCGATCTTTGTACCATAAGGAATAATTTTTCCAACTAAATGTATCAGATGTACTAGGATCTTGCTGCAAATTTTGAATGAGTGTCCATACATCTTTGTCCTTCTTCCATTCATCTCTTACTTCGGTTATCCAATCTGGTTGGATAATAGAAATGGCACAAAGCAATGCTTCCACCTCTTCATTCTTTCTTGAGAGTGCATCTGCAACAACATTAAGCTTTCCTTTTTGTAGATTATTTCAAAGTCATAACCCAACATCTTTGTGACCCATTTTTGCTGCTCTTCTGAAGATAGTCTTTGTTCCAAAAAGTGTTTAAGACTATCATGATCAGTTTTTTCCTTGAAGTGTCTTCCCATTAGGTAAGTTCGCCATTTCTTTAGTGCATGTAGTATTGCTAACATTTCCTTCTCATAAATAGGTTTCTGTAAATACTTTCCTTTGATCGGACGACTTTCAAAAGCAATGGGTCTTCCTTCCTGCATTAAAACTGCACCAATTCCATTTCCTGAGGCATCACATTCCACAATAAAGGTTTTGTGAAGTCTAGCGTAGCTAAGACCGGTGCTAGGCACATTTCCTCTTTAAGATGTTCAAAGGCCTTAGTTGCTTCAGGAGTCCATGAAAATGCATCTTTCTTCAATAATGTTGTTAGAGGTGCTGCTATTCTCCCATAATTCTCAACAAACTTTCGATAATACCCTGTTAACCCGAGAAATCCTCGCAACTGCTTTATGGTTGTGGGGACTTTCCATTCCTTAATGGCTTAAATTTTGTTAGGGTCTACCTTAACACCCTCGTGAGATACAATATGACCCAGATATTCCACCTCTTGTACTCCAAAGAAACATTTGGATGTTTTTGCATATAATTGTTTCTCCTGCAATAGTTTGAGCACCCTGTCAACATGTTCAACATGATCCTTCCAAGACCTGCTACAGATTAGTATATCATCAAAAAATACTAGCACAAATTTTCTAAGGAAGGGTTTGAAAATGGAATTCATCAACCCTTGAAATGTAGAAGGTGCATTGGTAAGGCCAAAAGGCATGACCAAAAATTCATAATGACCCTCATGAGTTAGAAATGCTATTTTTGGAATATCTTCAGTCTTCATTCTAATTTGATGATATCCTGAACGAAGATCCAACTTGGTAAAATAAATTGCTCCATGTAATTCATCCAATAATTCATCAATCACAGGAATGGGAAATTTATCTTTAATGGTGAGCTTATTGAGCTCCCTATAATCCGTACACATTCACCATGATCCATCCTTCTTGTGTACCAATACTACAGGAGCAGAGAAAGAACTTTGACTAGGTTGAATTATACCCGCCTCTAACATTTCTGCAATCATACGTTCAATTTCGCTCTTTTGGAAGTAAGGATATCTATAAGGCCTGATGTTTGGAGGAACACTTCCCGGAATCAAATGAATAGCATGATCATGATCACGAATAGGTGGGAGTCCTTTGGGAGTTTCAAACACCTTGGAATGATTGTCCAAGACTTGTTGGAGATCTGCAGAAACAGATGATTTTGATGTTGGAACTTCTAGTGAGCATAATTGTGCAATTACGCCTCGTTGTTCTTTCTTTAGAAGCTTTGTCATGACATTAGAGCTTATTATATTTCCCGGCTTCCCCGCAATACCCCGTAATTCGACTTCCTTTCCTTCTGAAATTTTTTTTAAGAAAAGTTCTTGAAAATTAAAAGCTACCGTCCCCAAAGATTGTAACCATTGTACTCCTAGTACAACATCAACACCTCCCATAGGAATGGAAAGCATTGGACTAGTCAATACATATTCCCCGATGGTTAGCTTGATATTATGGCATTTCCCAGAGCAATTTATAGTTCCTCCATTTGCAACCATCACTTGACATTCTGGTGCTGGGTATAGGAAACGATTTAATTCCTTGGCTACCTTACAAGGAATAAAATTATGGGTGCTACCTGAATCAATCAACACTATTACCCTTTTCTTCTTGATCTGTCCTGCTATCTTGAGAGTTTGAGGAGTGGTAATTCCTGCCAGTGCATTACATGATATGGTCAGATTCATTTCTTCCTCTTCTATGGCTGGTTCCTGGTGTGTATCCTCTTCTTGTTCATTTTATTCTTCTTCTTCACAATCTATGTAAAATAATTTCTTTTCAGCACACTTATGACCTTTAGTGTATTTTCTATCACAACTGTAGCAAAGCCCTTTTTCTCTTTTTTCTTTCAATTTTTGTGGTGTCAACCTTGTAGGTTGTGGAAATCTAGGCGTAGCAACACTTCCTTCTTTATAGAATTGAGTGGTAGGCTTCCTTGTCGCCATAATTTTACATTCAACTTTTCTTGCCAACCTGAATGCCTTCTCCAATGAATCAGGTTACAAAACGCGAACTTCATGTTGGATGTTATCCTTTAAAGTGCCTAGGAAGAGATCAATCCTGTGTTCCTCTGTAAGATCAGTTACCCTTATATTCAATTTTTGGAAGTCCTCAATGTGCTGCCCCACTAAACCCTTTTGTTTGAGATTTATCAATTGGGTAAAGAAGGTGTTGCTCCTTGTATCCTCATAATGTGCTATCATTTCCTCCGTAAAAATTGACCAAGTGACAATTTTTTTACGGGAGCAAAGCCATTGATACCATACAAATGTATTTTGCTCTAAATGTAAAGTTGCAATGCGTACCTTTTGTGTGTTTTGCACATTATGGAGATCAAAATATTGCTCCATCTGTAGTATCCATGTTACAGGATCCTTTCCATCAAACTTCCTCATATCCATTTTTGGAATATTGTGGTTCTTCCCGCCAACATTAGAGTTTATGAAATCACAATTAACATTTATTTTTTTCTCATCATGAGGTTCTTCTACTATATTTTCGCCATTAGGAATCATTTCTAGTTTTAAACTTGTCATCAAGCCTTCCATGTATGCTTTTAGATCATTCTTCATGTTTTCTAGTTGTCTTTCATGTCATCCATCTTAGCTTCCATGCCCACTTCCATGCCATCCATCTTAGCTTCCAAACCATTCATCTTAGCTTCCACGCCTTTCTTCAAACCATCCATCTTAGTTTCCACGCCTTTCTTCAAAACTTCTATTTCATTTTTTGTTGTTCTTTGCGAGAGCGAAATTTGTTGCACTTGCTCTTGTAATTTTGATATGTCATGTTGCCATTCTTCGTCTTCATGAGTCATAGTAGAGCCTTCTAAAGGCTTAATGGGTGTTGAATTATTTTTAGGGGCCATTTTAGAATCCAATACTGATATCTATTCTACAATATGCCCTTGGAATCAATTTAACTTGATTCTTAAAACAAGACTTATGCAATTCGGAAAAAAAAAAAAATACACACCTTTTACTTGATTTTGACAAGCTCGATATTGAAATTGAATTATCTCTATAATTTAGGATCCTCAATAACTGAAATTCGGCCCTATAGTAGCACTCTGAAGCTTCTTTCAAAGTCCATTGTCCCATCTAATGGATTCTCAAGATGTTAGTCTAATTTCCACAATATCAATTTTAATCAAACCAAGAGAGCTAACTTGTACCATTTTCATGAACAAGTTTTCTATCTTGTTCTAATTATAGTTAAGAAACTAAATTCCGTGTACTTGTGACCAATTTTTACGGCACTCCAATCCGATCCCCAGAGAGAGAGTTATTGAACTTTTCCCACGATCACCTCTTTGAGATGAAATTCAGGAGCTTGAAAAAGCACTCCCTTCCACAGATCATATCTCCAAAAATATTGCGAACCAAGCTCTGAAATGTTTTGAAGAATTTCCTCAGGATTTTAGCTTCGTACCATATGAATTTCAGATTCTGACCCTTCGTATAAAAAACTTTATATCGCAAATTCCACGATGACCTGTTTAGGAGACTGAAAAAAGACCTAACTTCCACAGATGATATCTACAAAAATATTGCGAACCAAGCTCTGAAATTTTTAGGCAATTGTCCTCTGAATTTCAGCTTCATACCCTAAAAATTTCAGCTTCTGAAACTTCGTAGAAAAAACGTTATAGCGAAAATTCCACGATGACCTGTTTGGAGCAGCGAAACCCCAGAATCCAAAGCTCTGATACCAAATGTTGTGTAACCAGCTCCAAAAATAGAAGAAAAAAGATATGAACACCTTAGAAATAAGCCACTTCGAGGGGGAAACCTCCAATACATTACATAAATGAACAATTCTTGGATGATCCCATTTAAAAAACCTCCTTTCTATATATAGGAGTCCATGGGGCCATAATGTAATCCTAGTGGGCCACAATGTAATCCTAGCCGATCTAACAATAATAATTTAAGGGCACAGTAATAATAAAATGGGGGTTACAAGGGTACAATAATAACCATAAGGGGGTTACACTAACAACAATAAGGGACTATACTAGTAATATAGGGACCTAACAATTGTCATGAGTTGTAGATCCTTCCACCACGATCGATCTATTCCACTTCTGCATGTGGTCGCGGCAAGCCTCGGGTGAGACTCTCTGCTCTCCGGAGTAGGGTGAAAATGATGGCATGGTTCCCTCATACTACAGTATTCTCAGCATTCTGTGTAACCAGCTCCTCGGTCTTTCTTCTTTACAGACCGTTTTCCGCCACACTTCCCATAACAACCAAAGCGCCACATGGCCGAGGGTGAAGATCCTCAGAGGCCTGAAATTGCAGAGAAAGGGACTCAAAGGATTAATTCCAAGCTTAGATCAATGCGTCATGGCCATTGATGCCTTTATGAAACCTTCCAGTGCGCCAGCAAGCCACCTGTGCAGCCAACGATGAAGACAGAGATTAGAAGAATTAAAGTTAAGAGGGATTAAGCACAAAGTATGAAGATCAAAGGCTTAATCCACATTTTAAAAGATAAAGACACAGTATAAAGCCAAAGATGATTCAAAAGGGTCTGATGAAGCCTTAAAGCACAATTAAAGTTAATATCATTGATTAAAGAATGAAAGATAGACAGATCAGTAAAAGAAAGCCTCCGAAGGACACATCAGCGAGGCTAATTACTTCTTAGCAACCCATAATGCCACCTACCGCCTACTGTACCCTCAAAGGGGAAACTTGACAGATACACTGCTGATAAACCCTCTTAAACTATTAGGAAAGTTATTATAAAGGCATGGGAAAGCCCCAAAACCCCCTCTTTCACCTAACTTGTCCCAGAAGCCAAAACAGAGTTACTACAGTCAGAAAATATCTCATAAGATACATACTTCGGAGTTATTATCAGCCAACTAGATCTACCTCAAAGTCAAACAAAAGCAACTAGAGTGGTTCACAAGTTAATATAGCATTCAATGAGCAGAATGGAGCATCTGATGCACATCTATTTTGTCTTAAATGATCATTAAGACCACTTCTTTCACTTCTCATCCTCATTCACCTATAAGTACTCATTGAAGATTCATTGTAAAGGGTTGGAAAATTGTTAATTGTCCAACTGTTATTGAGTAAGAGTTGCTGAGTAGATGTAATATAGTAGGTTGGGAAGAGAAGTATTGGACTGTAGAAAGCTATTGGACTCGAGTATGTAACTGGTCTTGGACATCAAATAGACAAGCAGATTCACTGGATCCTGATCTAAATCATCGGTGATGTTTTTCCTTATTGTCACTGTTGCTTATTATGTTTTTCACTTTGTTCATATTCTCTGATAAAGAGCAGGAAATATATATTAGGATTTACTTATAAAGTACCCTAATTTTGATTGATAAGCTTTATCTTTATGTTTTCTTCTAAATGTGTGTTTGAGAATGAATCAATAGAGTATAACCAGTCAAGGAATGTTGGTGAGCCCATGTCTTGTAGTGTAGAACTTGAGATTCTATTCTTGAATGTTCTTGAAAGGTTTTCTAATAGAGTTGAACTAGGAAAGTTTATGGTTAGCCCCATCCTCTAGTTTCTTCTCCAACAACTAGCTTTGAAAATTTCACTTGAGTGTATGCCGAAAGTAGGATAGGTTCAAAGTCCTTACTTGATCTTAGGCTACTCTTTATGTTTATCTTAAATGTTTTCTACTTTCTAAAGGTAGTCAAGAGGATTACTGGATTGTTATCTTAGAAGTTGGCTTTAGTAGGAGTATTAACCAAAGAAGTCTATGGTTTGCCCTATCCTTTGGCTTGCTTTAAAACAGTCACTTTAAAAGGATTTTCTTGTGTAGTGAAGTTAGTTTTCTTAATCGAATATAACTTTTCTTCTTTCACAACATTTCTTACTGTTTCATACCACAAACTCAACTTAAAAGGATCTTCTGATATAGATGACTTTCCCTATGAAAACCCTTGAATAGCTGTTGTGCAAGTAAACCCTTTTATGACTCCATAGCCCAATGGATTGGCACTGTTTCTTGACCTATCTTCCCATGCTGAAACATCCTTCTACTTATTTCCTCCTTCACTCCACATGACGTTCTCAATTAATGATCCCCAACAAAACAAAACAAAAATCCCTTGTGCTTCATAACTAGCCTAATATCATATCATGAGCCTATAAGCATATCATTCTAAGACACATATAGAGAGATCCCTCTCTGAATCCATGAGGGCTAGATCCTAGGATTCCAAAGTGGTTCTGATGTTGCCTTGTAATTTGGTATGCCAATCTGCCAAATCAAAGGACCCCAACATAATGGTGACTCCACTGGGGAGTTCTGAGTGAATTACATCTCATACATCCTAAGATCTCAGAAGACCCACAAAAATCCTTAGATTGGTAGTTAATTACTGATGGTGGACAATAGCTTGCTTTAAAACATTTGAAATCATCCACCTGGTGACTCCACAACTCCTAAAAGACCAAAAGACTCCATTGATGATTAGTAGGCCTACTGATTACCCCTGGTTTCACAAAGACTCCACTGGGACAACCCACACTACCATTGAAACATCGTGCATGCCCATGATTAGGAAACTTTGAGGATTAAGTTTTCTTTGTTAAAGACTAGTTTGCCTCTAAATATTGTCATATATGGCTAAATTTTATTTTCTATTGGTATAAAATCAACATAGTGGCCACTCCACATCCCAACATAGAAAAGACAAAATCACTCCACTAATAGAAGACTTGAACAATTTGCAAAAAAGCAGTCAAGTTTCATAGTAGAGTTTCATTATGTAATATCAAGTGACCTGGCAGAACTTGAATGTGAGGACCTTCCAAAAGCTATCCTTCTCAGCTCAAAATTCAATGCTAGACCTGAGATTAAGAAAATTTTCCTAGAATTGGTGGTTGAAAGATATGAAACTGACATTGAAATGCTGAATTTACAAGAACAATCATATCAATTCAGAGACCCTATAGTGTTTTTTGAAAGTCTCCCTCCCCCACAACAAGACGAAATTTCACTGCTTATTGATGTGCAGGAAAAAGATGATGGTGCTTTCATGGAATACACTAGGGATGCAGTGAACCAAGCTGTCTGGGATGCATACAATCAATCAGTCATGAGAGGCCCAGAAGAAGAAAGTCCACATCAGATTTTTGTTGATCCTATATTAGAATACATGGAGGCTTTGATGGACTCAAATTCACAAGCATGGATTCTTTGCAAAAGCCTAATGTAGCAGAGGCTGTCACCATCTATGGTGACCTTGATTTTAAAGACTCATATTCAAAGAATACCATGGTTATCTTTGACAAGGAGTCAAATGTTCTACTCATTTTTGTTACAAATCAAATGGCTACAGTATATCTGCCTACTCAAAGAGATGAGCAAAGACTAGTCATGGAACCATCTGATTGAATGGATGTATTAGAAAAGAGAATTTGTCAGCTAAACATGTAAATATTTTAGAGTTAGATTAGGGTAGGTAGGAATGTCAATAAAGCTCAGCCTGTGAGCTTTTGGTTAGTTTTTTGTTTTTTGCTTTGAAAGAAAAAATGAAAAAAAATACAAAAACAATAGAAAAGAAAAAGAGGGTAGATTAGAAAAATAATAAAGGTACAGCCCCATACCTAAAAATAAAGAGAGTCTGAAAGTGTGCAAGCTTAAATTCCACTACCAAAAGAAGCACTACTATTTAGTCATACAACTTAATCATGACTAGATAGATTTCAATTTACTGCTAATAGGCTAGTGAATCAGATTAGACAAACAATTTAATCTTGGCTTATCAGTAGACTAGATTAGGATAAAAAAACAGAGGTTCAAACAAGCTTAAATCATGAACCTATAAGTTTGATGAAGAATGGCTCGAATCAGATCAAAACCTGAGCCAAAGATACAAAGAAGACTGGTTCTAGCATGCTGAAAACTTGAACCAGAAAAAGAAGAAGAAGACGACTCAAAGAGATCAAAATCAGAACTGAAAAAGAAAGGAAGGACTCTCATTGTTTTCATATCTTAAGCCTTCCAAGTTTTGTTTTAATTTTCTACAAATAAAGGTCTATGTGCAGTTTTTTTTTGATGCCATAGCCATCATAACAAATCAGACAGCTTAATCCTAGTTTGAATGTGTTTTCAATTTCGGTTTTAGAATATAGTGAATGCAGATCTATCAGACAATTTAATCCTGATAGATAGTAGATTAGGTAGAGAATTTTTTATTCCAACTATTTAATATCGACTCATGAAAGTTATAAGGGTAGATTTTCTTTCAATAAAAGAATAAAATGTTGATGTCAAAAGGTTTGCACGTCCAAGTGCTCCTTATGAAGAAAAAAATGTTAGGAAAGTAGGTTGTGTAGGTAGTTGTCTGGGAATAAATTGATTTGTTATGATGTAATGCTGATCATATTTTCAAGTAGCATGATCAAAGAAGAGAAGGTTGTCAAAATGCAAAGCACAAGTCTACATTCCAGAGATTTATCTCTAAGGTTCTTGACACCTCCATGGAGCTGCCCTCCCCAAGTGGAGCAACTGTTAGCCATCAATAAATTTTTTCGTAACTAATGATGGCTAAAATAAGTCTTCCATCCTTCAAGAAACAAATTTGGATCGAATCTATTTTATGGCGGCCATATATGCCACCCTTCCCACAGTAACAACCAAGTTACCACATGGCTGAGGGTGATGATCCTCGTAGGCCTGAAATTGCAGACAAAGGGAATCGAAGGATTAATTTCAAGCTCAGATTGATGATTCATGGCCATCGATGCCTTTATGAAACCTTTTAGTGGGCCAACAAGCCACCTGTACAGCCGACGGTGAAGACAGAGATCAGAAGAATTAAAGTTAAAAGGGATTAAGCACAACGTATGAAGATCAAAGGCTTAATCCACAATTTAAAAGATAAAGACACAGTATAAAGCCAAAGATGATTCGAAAAGGCCTGATGAAGCCTTAAAGAATAATTAAAGTTAATAATAGTGATTAAAGAATTAAAGATAGATAGATCAGTAAAAGAAAGCCTCCAAAGGACACATCAGTGAGGCTAATTACTTCTCAGCAACCCATAATGCCACCTGCCACCTACTGTACACTCAAAGGGGAAACTTGACAGTTACACTGCTGACAAACCCTCTTAAACTATCAGGGTAGTTATTATAAAGGCATGGGAAAGCCCCAAAACCCACTATTTCACCTAACTTGTCCCAGAAGCCAAAACAGAGTTACTACAGTCAGAAAATATCTCATAAGAGACATACTTTAGAGTTATTACCAACCTACCAGATCTGCCTCAAAGTCAAACAAAAACAACTAGAGTGGTTCACAAGTTAATATAGCATTCATTGAGTAGAATGGAGCATCCGATGCACATCTATTCTGTCTTAAATTATCATTAAGAACAATTCTTTCACTTCTCCTCCTCATTCACCTATAAGTACTCATTAAAGATTCATTGTAAAGGGTAGTAAGAGTTGCTGAGTAGTTGTAATATAGTAGGCTAGGAAGAGAAGTATTGGACTGTAGAAAACTATTGGACTCGAGTATGTAACTGGTCTTGGACATCAAATAGACAAGCAGATTCATTGGATCCTGATCTAAATCATTGGTGATGTTTTTCCTTATTGTCACTATTGCTTCTTATGTTTTTCACTTTGTTCATATTCTCCGATAAAGAGCGGGAAATATAGATTAGGATTTACTTCTAAAGTACCCTAATTCTAACCGATAAGCTTTATATTTTTGTTTTCTTCTAAATGTGTGTTTGAGAATGAATCAATAGAGTATAACCAGTCAAGGAATGTTGGTGAGCCCATGTCTTGCAGTGTAGAACTTGAGATTCTGTTCTTGAATGTTATTGAAAGGTTTGCTAAGTAGAGTTGAACTAGGGAAGTCTATGGTTAGCCCTGTCCTCTAGTTTCTTCTCCAACAGCTAGCTTTGAAAAGTTCACTTGAGTGTATGCCAAAAGCAAGATAGGTTCAAAGTCCTTACTTGATCTTAGGCTACTTTTTATGTTTATCTTAAATGTTTTCTACTTTCTGAAAGTAGTCAAGAGGATTACTAGATTGTTGTCTTAGAAGTTGGTTTAAGTAGGAGTATTGACCAAAGAATTCTATGGTTTGCCCTGTCCTTTGGCTTTCTTTAAAACAGTCACTTTAAAAGGATTTTCTTGTGTAGTGAAGTTAGTTTTCTTAATCGAATATAAATTTTCTTCTTTCACAAAATTTCTTATTGTTTCATACCACAAACTCAACTTAAAAAGCTCTTCTGATATAGATGACTTGCCCTATGAAATCCCTTGAATAGTTGTTGTGCAAGTAAACCCTTTTATGACTCCATAGCCCAATGGATTGGCACTATTTCTTGACCTATCTTCCCATGCTGAAACATCCTTCTACTTATTTCCTCCTTCACTCCACACGATGTTCTCAATTAATGATCCCCAACCAAAAACAAACAAATCCCTTGTGCTTCATAACTAGCCTAATATCATATCATGAGCCTATAAGAATATCATTCTAAAACACATATAGAGAGATCCCTCTCTGAATCCAGGAGGGCTAAATCCTAGGATTCCAAAGTGGTTATGATGTTGTCTTGTCATTTGGTATGCCAATCTGCCAAATCACAGGACCCCAATAGGTCCTTTAGCCATTTTTGGCAGAGGTTCAATAGGCATCTTTGATATATTCAAAGGTACTGTTGAGACACTTGTACTAGCCCCTGATGCATTGGTGTGTGGTGGGGTATCATAATTTCGGTTCCGTGTCTGAAAAAACATTTATTCGCCAGTCATGTAAATTTCATGGCTGTTTTTTCTAGAATCGTCGAGAATTTTTTGTTGCATTCTAACTATCTCTTGATGGGGGAAGGGCTCCTCCATGAATACTATCTACTAGGAGGATCCCCCTTGTCCATGGTTACTCTGCAACTTCTTCAGCTTAGGGGGTTGGGACAGTGGTGAGTCTAATGGTTGTACTCACCAAAAATTTAACAATATTGGTTATGTTGGGGTCCTGTGATTTGGCAGATTGGCATACCAAATGACAAGGCAACATCAGAACCACTTTGGAATCCTAGGATCTAGCCCTCCTGGATTCAGAGAGGGATCTCTCTATATTTGTTCTAGAATGATATACTTTAAGGCTTATGATATGATGTTAGGCTAGTTATGAAGCACAAAAGGATTTTTTTGTTCATTGGTTGGGGATCATTAACTGAGAAGGTCATATGAAGTGTGAAGAAGGGAATAAATTGAAGGATATTTCAGCATGGGAAGATAGGTCAAGAAAAAGTGTCAATCCATTGGGCTATGGAGTCATAAAAGGGTTTCCTTGCACAAAAACTATTCAAGGGTTTCCATAGGGAAAGTCATCTATATCAAAAGATCTTTTTAAGTTGAGTTTGTGGTATGAAACAGTAAGAAAGGCTGTGAAAGAAGCGAAGTTATATCCGATTAAGAGAAGTAACTTCACTACACAAGAAAAGCATATTAAAGTGACTATTTTAAAGCAATGCCAAAGGACAGGGAAAACCATAGAATTCTTTGGTCAATACTCCTACTAAAGCCAACTTCTAAGACAACAATCCAGTAATCCTCTTGACTACCTTCAAAAAGTAGAAAACATATAAGATAAACAAAGGGCAGCCTAAGATCAAGTAAGGACTTTTAACCTGGCTTTCTTTCGGCATGTACTTAGGGAAATCTTCAAAATAGTTGTTTAAGACTAGACAAGGGACAGGGCTAACCATAAAATTCCTTGATTAGGACTCTACTTAGCATGCAGTGAAAATATCATTCAAGAACAACATCTCAAATTCTAATCAGAAAGACATGGGCTCACCAAAATCCCTTGACTGGTTATACTCTATTGATTCATTCTCAAACACACATTTAAAAAAATAAATAAAGATAAGGCTTAATAGTCAGAATTAGGGTACTTTAGAAGTAAATCCTAATCTATATTTCCTACTCTTTATCAAAGAATATGAACAAAGTGAAAAACATAAGAAGCAACAGTGACAATAAGGAAAAACATCACCAATGATTTAGATCAAGATACAGTGAATCTGCTTTTCTATTTGATGTCCAAGACCAGTTACATACTTTGAGTCCAATGGCTTTTACAGCTTGATACTTCTCTTCCCAGCCTATTATATTAAAACTACTCAACAACTCTTACTCAATAACAGTTCAACAATTAACAATTTTCCAACCTTTTACAATGAATCTTAAATGAGTACTTATAGGTTAATGAGGAGGAGAAGTGAAAGAAGTGGTCTTAATGATCATTTAAGACAGAGGAGAAGTGCATCGATGCTTCACTCTTCTCAATAAAAATTGCATTAACTGTTTAGACCATCCAGTAGTTTTTGTTGACTTTGAGGCATATCTGGTAGGTTGGTAATAACTTCGAAGTGTGTGCTTTTGGAGATATCTTATATCTGCAGTAACTTTGTCTTAGCTTCTGGGACAATTTAGGTGAAACATTTAGTTTTAAGGCCACCCATGCCTTTATAATAACTGCCCTGACAGTTCATAAAGAGGTTCAGTCATTCGGATGGCTGTCAAGGTGTCTTTGAAAGGAAAGTAGGCCACAAGTGTCTTTTGATCTCTAGAGAAATAAATAGCCTTGAATATCTAGCATTGAAGGTTGTTTGTCTGGATCTGTCTGTCTTTAGCACTTTAACACTGATTTGGTCTTCATCTGATTGTTGTGTACAGGTGGCTTGCGGTAGAGGGCTCACTGTGTCACGAATGCCCATGATGCATTGGTTAAAACTTGACTATTCAGCCCTTTATGTCCCTTTCTGCATTGAATTTGGCCACAAAGGATCATCATCCTCGGCCTCTGCAACTAAATTTGCTGTGGGACGGATTTTTATTTTAGAACCGCCATTAAACTTGCAAACAACACTAAAAAATGTTAAATAAAACCTACACGGGGGCTTAAACTGCTTCAGAAGGCTCGGTGAGGGGTGGAGGAGCAATGCAGAGGAGGATGAATGCAGCGAAGGTGGAAAACCCATGGCATTACGCAAAACCAGGATTTAATTCGAATTATGGCGCGAAAATATGGATAAGAAGTTTTGGAAAACCGAAGATGGTTTTCGCATAGGGTTTGGGCGGTAGGTGGTAATGGGCCAAATGAATGTAATACGGCTTGGTGGTTGACACGTGTCCACGAGAAAAAATTCCTATTTCGCGTTCAAAATGTATTATGGAGGGATGTGGGAGAAATGAACGCAAAAATGAATGTGGGCCATTCGATTTGGGGAAAACAATGGTGGAGATTGAACGGAAGCACAATGAAAGCCTTTTCGCGGTCGGGTGGGACCAGTAGGATGACGTGGGAGATCAGTAGCGGACATCATACAGGGGAAATTAGAGGTACAGATGAAAATCTCGGCCTGTGCCTTCGCAGAAAACCTTAGCCATCGATCTAAGATCTTCCACAGTTAAATGAGTCAACTGCGGGGTCACTCATAGTGTTAACCTGTGCGCTGAAAGTGCCTGCGGGTGGAGCGAAGTACTAGTGGTGACTGTTGGATCAACGAGATCAGTGGTGGATATAAAGTCGAAGAAGAAATGAGCGTGGTAAAAGGCAAAAGTGCATTGGTCGTTGGATCAGGATGATCAATCATTCCGATGAAATCGGATCATTGCAGAAATGAATGAATGGGGCAAAGGGACAAAGAAACAGTGAAACTACACCGATCGTTGGATCTGGGGAAGCCAGATCAATGGTCCAAAATACATCGGTGGGGAGGCTTTGGTAAGTGACGATTGGGAGGAAAACTGGCAGTGCGACGGAGCGAGGACCGTTAGATCGGCAAGATCAACGGTTCAGATCCCATCGGTGAGGGAAACCATCACATGGGGGAAATATAAATAAAAAAAATTAAAAGGGCCGAAGCAAAGTGAGATAGCGCAAAAGGGGCTTAAAGACTGAGGCCGACGGTCGCGGATCCCAGTCACATGGAGGAAAGTATAATGTTCCAAATCTGAAACTCAGCAATGAATAAGTTATATAATGGTCCTGTTATGATGAATAAGTTTAAAATATACATAATAAACACATAGAAATCATTTTTAGCTACAAAAAGCAACTTGTACTTTGTTTCATGATCCGAAAATGGGGAAAAAGGGTATTTTATGCCTTAAAAAGGTTGTTTTTAGAAATGAGCATAAAAATAAGCAGGGAAATGGCTGGATATGATAGCTTAGGTCATGAGGGACCTACACTCTAAATTTCAGCTCAAAAATAATGCTTATATCTATGTTAAACAGCTCCTCCTTTCCTGACTAGGCTAGAAAACCTTGATTTCCCATGACTTTGCTAAACAAAAATTTATGAATACTGTGAGAGCATAATTTTCATGGGGGTTTCTGCAGAAAATGATAATAAAATACTGATATGAAAATTATTTTGATCAAACAATAGATAAATGGAGTTTTACACTCTTATACAGCAAAAACAAGACACTCAGTAAAGGTTTCCGGCAAAATACATGTACAAAGCAGCAGTGCAGAAAATAACACAGTTTACTGCAACACTATATTAAACATGATTGAATATGAAATATAAATTCTGAATAATATAGATATTGGCCTTACTCCTTCTTATTGGAGCTCTTCGAGGGAAATAAGCACCTCCTCCTAAAATATTAGCATACAATCAAAGGATGTAGCTCTACTGCTGCTGCTCCTGCATAGAGGACGCAATTTTCTGAAGGGAACTACGCTGTGGCTGAATGTGGATGAATGGCCCAAAGCCAAATATAGAAATGAAGCTCAAATCATTCCCTCTTGATCCCTTAAGCAAGCTGATCCAAAGAGAGGATGGAATTCCCGCACAGGAATTCTTTGCACTAAGCAGTGCAGCAACTCCGGCTAAACAGCTGAAGCATGAAAATGGTCTGAAGACCAAAGATAGCTGAATATATGATTGAATTCCCTTTGATTCTATGTCTTCATTTTATCTTTGGTGAGCCTCCTTACCCCGGACCCCACACAATGTTGAGGTGACTTCTTCATGAGGCTTCCCCTTTCAAAACTGCGCTGCCCTAGTTAGCTTCCCTCCTCTTTGTGACAGCAATATTGACTTGGTAAAATATAACCAATCCACCTGCAATGCCTCTATTCACACCGAGGGATCTTCAATATAGTTCTCATATGTGTGTCTAGGCTGATCCTTGTTCACATTGAGCTAGTATCTTTGAGTGATTTCTTCCTCCTCAAGAATACATGTTGACTTAGTCAAACTTGACTATGCCCTCATCCAATTTGTCCTTGTTCACACTTGGAAGTGTAAAACCAGCTCCTAAAATGATCTCCTTCCTTACTAAGGTTGAATTTATTCATTATTCTATTGTTCATGGGCCTCCTTACCCATTTATTCCTCTCCTAGGTGAAAGTAGCAAAATCTAATGTTCCAATTTGCTTATGTGAAAATTTTGGAACATTACAGTCCTCCCCTCCCAAATGTTGGTTGTCCTCAAGCAACTTTAAGGATAGGACTGAAGAGTGTCCTCTTCTCCCCCATAGCACCCTCATAAGATGAAATCCTCCAAGGATCAAGGTGTTGTATCATCAATATATCTCCAAGTTGCCCCTCCAAAGTGTGCAAGCCATCTTTTGGGAAGCATCCCAAATAGCTAACGTTATGTGACAGTGAAACAATCATGGAAGCAAAAATGGGCTATTTGAACGTCCTCTTGAAGCATGAGGGCTGATATAGAGTGGGATTCATCATCCCCATTTGAATCTCTCTTCTCCAAGCTATCAACCAAACAAAGTGAGCCACCCTCCAGGATGGCAACTCATGAAGAATCTCTTCCACCTTAAGTTCCTGCAAAGAAGGTGGGCTACATGGCTAACTGTGTGGAGTCAAAATGTGCATCTCTTGTTGCTATCCTCTCCACCTATGATATATATGGGGCTACTGCTGATATATGGATGAAATATAATAGTCTCCAAGGAAGACCCAAGCCACCCCATCAAATCCAACACCCATGAGGTGTCTCCCCAAAGAACTCAAACCTCCCAAATGAGTACTCTCATTTGAAGGTAAGATGTATAGTACGGAAACCAAGTTTTTCCCATTGTTATTTATAAAATATGCAGCCTTTGTAATGTGAAGAATTCTCTTTTCATTGGGCCTCTTCAACTCTTGTTCCCCTCCTCCAAAGGTGCTTCCTGCAATCAATGTTTTAGCAACATAATATGGAAGCATAAACATATGAAAACAAGGAGGTAGAACATAGTCCTGAACATGGAACCAACGTAGGGAGTGTTTGTCTGCCTCAATACATAATGCAACAAGTGTCTTTTCAGCAAATTGGTTGCTGCCACATTCATTTTACAAAATCAAATCATGAAAAAATAATTTGGTGCCAATTGTTACACCATTTTTTGGTCATCTAACCTATTATCATTAGATGAACCCAAGTACACCATGTAAGACCAATTTTACCCTAAGTAAAATTGCTTTCACTATGTGAAATAACTTAGTAAAACACCTTTGTTAAGTTGTTTATGGTCCAAATAGGAAACCCCAAAAGGAAATAATAAACAAATCTATACTTGTTTGTATTTCCTGGTCATATTTAACCCAAAACAAGGAAATCAATTAAATAAATCCTTATTTATTTGATTATTTCCTAGGAATAAGTTATTCAAATCCTTATTTAAATAATATTCCTATTTAAATTTGACTAAATCATTTATAAATAATTAAATAAATAATTATTTATTTAATTATATTCCCATCATTTCCTTAAAATAATAAATAAATAATTTATTTATTTATTATTTAAAATAAAGGAATTGACCCAAGTCAAAAATCCTTTTCCCTCCAACAAATATAATAAAATATTCCTAAAGGGTGGTTCTAGAATTTGATTAATAATATTTTATTCATGCACCAAGTTCTAGACCGCCCTGATATTTTGTTATAAATAGAAGGGTTTTCCCCATTCATTGGTCACCTTTCATTGCATTAGATCACTCTAGATCTATACACTTGGTCACATTTTCCATTTTTTCCTTGTGAGCTCCCATTGAGTTCTATGTTTGTCTAGGTTTTCTACACCAATAAGAGAGAGGAATTTTAGATCTGAAATGTTGAGGACTTGCAAGAACCCATCCCATTGAGGAGAACCGGAAAACACCTTTCTTGTTTTCCTCTCAGGTGCCCCCTTTTTAATATAAAAAATTCTTTCAAATACATCATTCTTGTCTTGTCTATTGGATGCATGGAGCCATATTTTATTACTGCTTAATGACTTTTATGCTTAGGTCTGGATGTGTGCAGCATTATTTGGATCAAATAATTGAAGAATTAAAGATATTGGTAGCCACAATTGATGTTAGGGCTATTTGTTATGCGTAGCTAAAGTGATCTTTTACGACGAAAGATTCATACTAACAATTGGCGACTCCACACGGGTTTTCTTTTGCGACCGTTGTCATTTTATATATTCTTGCATATACAGTTATTTCAGACCCTATGGTTTCTCTCCAGTTTTCTTTTTTTCCTATTTTTATGGTGCCTTTCACCTCTAAAATCCTCAAACATTAAAATTTTTAACTTCTGTTTATTTCTGGCCCTATTGCACAGGTGACAGACATTAGCCGTAGCTGAGATGACAATTTTTTCTGAAAGCTGCTGCCGAGAGACTCGGATCTGCAGGTCACACTTATCAGCCCAAAAAATATGACCTAGACTAGAGGGCGCACTTTTCTGCCCCAAAACTGCGACCTAGACTGAAAACAGGTCAGAATCTACGACCTGCCCTTTTTTCTGCAATTTTCCAGCAATTTTTCTGGGTTTGTATGAAGCCTATGTCAAGGTTTTCCAGCTTCCATCTCTGCATGTTTGGACCTATTTCTGATGTGTTTCACTCAACTAAGTGGGAATCTTGCCCCTTAGGGCTTTAGTACCCTCCACTTTTTGTGGGTGAGTTTTAGCTGTTTCAGACGTCTAAATTTTCAGAGTTTCAGCCTTCTTCTTTTCATATCTGATACCTCCCCTTCAGATCCATTTAGATCAACTCTTATCCCTTTCAAATCACCTCATATAGTTTTGTTTGGGTTTACCTCTAGGGCCACCTCTTTGTCCCTCCTACCTTTAGCTAATTTCCCCTTTTGTTATAGCAACCTTGCCTCTGCCTCTTTGCTGTTCTCTGCACCTCTTTCCAGCATGTTTATCCTTTAGATCCCCGTCCCTCCCGATCTTAGATCTATCAACCTCTCTTCCAAGTGTGTTTTGACTAAATTTTTTCCCTCTTTTTAGACTAGTTTTGAGAGACCTGCCTTCTTGGGTTAGATCAATTCATTGTTAACTGTTAATTTTATGTTATTTCAACATTATATATTGTTATTTGCAAATTTATTTTTAGTTACGCAACACACTTTTTATTTTTCTCTCAAAACGTCTAGGTTTAAAAAATTAAAATTAACACACGCCACACACTGACCCTAAGTGAAGAAGAGCCTGGTTAACACCGCCTGGAAAAGACTTTAAAATCAATTAACACTGCACCTATCTGCCCTTGTTTTGACATTGACCTCAATTGATTTTGTCCCTCCCTACCCTTGTCGGTTTTTCTTCTTCCCGTCATCATTACGCCCCCAAGGCACTTATCCCATAGACTTCTTGGCCTTCACCCTCAGTTTCCGGTTGGTCGACTTCCTCCTTCCCGTTGTCATTGAGTAAGTCCTCCCTCGAGTCTGCACTCTGACTCTTCTTCTGATTGTTCGAGTTCTCCCCGTACTTCTGGTTCTCCTCCTATTACCTTCACCATTTCTAGTTCGGGACCTAATGCTAGCAACCCCACTGCTGCATTGGTTACTAGCGGAACCACCACAGGAACTACCTCGACTGTCCCTTTGCTCCCTTATATGGCTGGTCTTAGTCTCCCTGATTCCAATCAGCTGATCAATGATCCTATCCCCCATGATGTTAGTTGGCCTGCTATGCCAACCAAGCTCCCCTTTGACATTCCCAAGTTCAAAGGCCTTGCTAGTGAAAATCCCTCCAACCATATCCGATCTTTCCATATGTGGTGTTCCTCCAATTCCATTACTGACGACTCCATCCGTCTTATATTGTTCCAACACACGCTTACCAGCGAAGCTTCTAAATGGTATGTTGATTAGGCCACCTCCTCCCATACCTCCTTTGCAACCATTTCCCAAGCCTTTTGATCTTATTTCCAGCTACCTCTCCGATATGACACTAGTATCGAGCTTTTAACTTCTTTGACCCGCCTTTACGCTCATGTCCAAGAATGGCGGCAAAGAAGAAGCTTATGTCACACTCCTACCTTTGAAGATCAGGTGTACATGGACTGGTTCCTTTGCTCTCTCTTACCTCCCATTGGCAAAGATGTCGTCTCCCATTTCCCTCAAACCGAAGAAGCTGCCCTCCAAATAGCCTTGAAATATGACCTTATCTATGCTCAATATGGTTATGTTTATACCGTCCTTCCTGACCTCCCCAAGCTCGATGGTGCTAACACCTCGGGGGCATCTCACTCTACTAACGGTATCGTTGGAGCTCTTTCACATACCTCTGCTCAACCTCTTATGGGCTATGGTTTCCCTCTAGGAGGGGCCAACACTTCCAGCACTTTTCCCCCTCCAAGTAGCATGTATCCAGGATATGGCATGCCTCCTCCTTTTTCCCACCCTCTTGCTTACCTCAATGGTGCCCATCCTAACTCTTATCCTTACCCACAGCCTGGTGTCCCAGCTCCTCCAGAATTTGGACCTCTCACCCCCTTGCCTTCTCAACCCCTGCCGCAGCACTTACTACCCCCTCCAGGGCAAGTATTTGTGCAGCAGGGCTCAACCAATTCTCTTCCTTCTCAAAGAAAGAGGAAAGGCAATCAATATACCTCTGGTAATCGTGGACCCAATCCTCCAAGTATTGATTCTAACACCACTAACCAGCCACAGGGCTCTCAGCCCAAACCGGACAGGCCTCTTCGCACCAATAAGCCTTGTTCATGTTGCAGTGTTTATGGTCATTATACTCATGATTGCCCCCTATTACCACAAATGTGGTAGATGTGGGAGTCTCAAGCCACAGTGTGGGGACAACATTCCTCCCCTACTGTCCCTCCCAATACGGCTACTTCTCAACCTGTTGTGTTTACCGATCCTTTCCCTCAACAAGGATTCGTGGCCACTCAACCACCTCATGGCCCAGTAACCACTCAACCTTCCCCTTCTGGTTCCTCCGATTACCAGATTCTTATGATGGCCTCTGACCAACCTCTCACCATCGACCTTAACCTTCAAACTCGGTCTTGTCAGTACTCCATGCCTCCCGCTCTGTCTGTCCCCCAGTCCCCATCTTCAGGTCCTACAGAGCCTCTGTCGACACCCAAAGGTCCCTTGCAAATCCCTCTGCCAAAATCTGAGGTTCATACCAACATTCCTAAGGGCCCATTATGCCGAAATGCTGCCTCTGGTCAGGCTGACCATTCATATAGTGTAGTAGATGATCTGGCACAATCTCCTACTACCATTTCAACACTAGAACTCCTCCAGTCGTGTCCTTCTCAAAAGAAGGCTCTACTATCTGCCATGGGTGCTGTAGATCCTGCTGATGACCAATTGATTGTTTTCAATGCTCGTCAGTCAAACCATCCCCCCCTTCCTGCTTCTACTGCTTTCCAAATCCCAGTCAAAATCCGAAATGCCAACGTCGCTCGGTGTATTATTGATGAGGGGGCATCTACCTGTGTGATTTTTTCTTTGGTTTGGAAAAAACTCGGATCTCCTGAGCTGGTCCCTTCCACAATCACCCTTCGTGCGTGGGATGGCCATGCATCCCAGCCCATTGGCCTATTCCATAACTCTCATATCACCCTTGCGAGCAAGACTGTTTGTGTCGACATTGAAGTTATCGACGCCCCTTTTGACTATATCATTCTTTTGGGGCGTAGTTACACCTACGCCATGTCTGTTGTCCCATCCGCAATCCACCGCAAGATGTTTTTCCCTCATAATGGAAATATTTTCACCATCGACCAGTTGACATATCATGAACCAAAATCTCAGACCTCCCCTGAGTCCACCATCTCTATTGTCATCAATAAGCCAACTATTTATTCTTTGACCAGTGTTTCCCCTGGTGTCTATAAAGACTCCTCCTTGCTTGGAATCTTTCTGGACCCTCCTCCTATATCTGATCCTAGCTTGGAGAACGTTTTCATGATGCAATCATCTTGGGATGACCTTGACCAGCCCACTTTGGCTAGTCAACAACCTCAACCTCACCCACCCCAACCAGCTCCTAGCCCTTCGCCCCCGCTAGCCAGCCTTCTTCCTTCTGAATATTATTCTACAAATAGTCCCCACATGCCTCCTTACCCTCCTGGGTCGATTCCACCCGATATCAACCCCTTTGGCACCATTCCTCTTGGCCACCCTATTTTGGCCACCCTATCCCTCCCCAACTTGACCTTGGGTATACCCGTCTGGTACCTTGACCCTCCAGCCACTACCCTTCTTGGTCAACCCAAATCATATCTTGCTTTGACCCCAGTTCAACCAATCCCCATGACTTCTCCCGCTGCAACAGTACCTCACTCACCTCAACAGGAACCACCTCCTATTGTGACCACTTCAGGAAAGAATGGCAAAGCTCGCAGGGGGGCATCAAAGGACAAGGCTACCCCGACAAACCCTGCCCCTCCTCGGCCTCCAAAGCATACCATCCAGTGTGATTTGTGTGATGTTGTCAGTAACGCCACCCATACCTGTCCTGAATTACCACATCTCAAGACCATGGTTAATGAAAAGTTTCCGGAATCAGATATCCCTGAGGTCTATGTCACCATACCAGATTCCATCCCAAAACTTAAAAAATTGCACACCAATCACCCTTGTTCTTTGTGCGATTTCCGTTGACATTATACCCACCTCTGCCCCTGCCTTGATGAGTATCGTTCCTCTTTAGCCGCATACTGCCACTTCCAAGCCACGCTTGACCATAGACCTTCTTCACTAGCACCAGACGACCTGTCTACCCCCATTAACATTTCCCATCCTCATATTGAAATGACCGAACCTTCAGCCATCATTTCTTACCTTTCCTCATCACCGCGATTCCCGGAAATTGACCCCTTAGTGCCTTCCCCTGATGTTTCGCCTAACCACTCATCTGCTTACTCTATCACCTCACATGACATCGCGCATGTGAGCCTTTCCCATCACAATCAGGAGTCTCATCTTTCTACCTCATCAGGTCAGCCTATTCCATCCACTCTTTCCATCTTCCAGTCAGATGAAGACATCATGGAAGCCATGAACGAACCTGATTTTCCATGGGATGATATGCACCATCGTGAATATTTCCTCCCACATCAATCCCATGACCAATATGCTGTCGAATCGAAAGACTTCATTCTCGATAAGGTCGATTGGTTTAAAAATCCCATCCCTGCACCTGACACTTTCGAAGAAGGTAATATGGCCAATATCTCTCCTACCATCAAAATAGACATTTCTGTCAAACTAGGAATCGAAGAACATATCACCATGGGCACCCAATGCACTCCAGAAGAAATTGAAGCATACACTAAACTCTTCAAAGAATTTCGCGACATCTTCGCCTGGTCCTATTCAGAAATGCCCGGAATCGATCCCGCCATTGTCGAACACCATATCGACACATGGCCTGATGCCACTCCAGTCCGTCAAAAGTTGATACCCATTCATCCCTCCAGACGTGAAGCCATCAAAGCCAAAATTGATAAACTTAGGCAAGGTGGTTTCATTTATCCCATCGAGTACACCACTTGGGTGTCCAACCTAGTTCCCGTCCTAAAAAAACAAGGCACTATTTGTGTCTGCACTGACTTTCGTGATCTGAACAAAGCTTGTCCCAAAGACAACTTCCCCACACCATTTATTGACCAAATCATTGATGAGTGTGCGGGGCACGAGATGCTATCCTTT
The DNA here is from genome assembly GCA_034641835.2 of Pinus albicaulis. Lineage (NCBI taxonomy): Eukaryota > Viridiplantae > Streptophyta > Pinopsida > Pinales > Pinaceae > Pinus > Pinus albicaulis. The sequence continues at coordinate 1,567,713,533 of CM076579.1, read as the reverse complement.
ATGGATGGCTTCTCCGGATACAACCAAATCGTTATCCGTCGTGTTGATCAACTTAAAACTACGTTCATTAGTCCGTGGGGAACTTTTGCATACCGAGTCATGCCATTTGGCCTTAAAAATGCCGGCGCCACTTTTCAATGAGCCATGTATTATTGTTTCCATGACTTAGCTCATATTATCCTTGCCTATTTAGACGACCTTGCTACAAATTTTAAACATCGGGCACAACACCTCCATGATCTGCATACCATTTTCCTCCGATGTCACAAGTATAATATTCGCCTTAACCCATTGAAATGTGTCTTCTGCGTTCCCATCGGTTGTCTCCTCGGCTTCATAGTATCTGAAGACAGGATAACTCTCAACCCTTTGAAGGTTCAAGCCATTCTTGAACTTCCTATTCCTTGTACCTTACGCCAGCTTCAAAGTCTCCAAGGTAAAGCTAATTTTCTTCGCCAATTTGTGCCTGACTATGCCACTACCGCACACGGCTTCCTTAGACTCCTTCGATCTAACACCCCCTTTGTCTGGGATACCTATGCTCAAGATTCTTTTGATGCCCTCAAGCATGCTCTCACATCCACTCCCTTGATCCGTCCTCCTGACTTTGACCGAGACTTCATCCTATACATATCCGCTTCCACCTATTCGGTTGCCGGTGTCCTTATCCAGGAAGATGATAACAGAGTCAAACATGTGATCTATTATGTTAGTAAGAACCTTGCTGATCCACCTATGTCCTATTCACATGAAGAAAAATTAGTGCTAGCTGTCGTGTTCTCGGTCCAAAAATTGCGTCATTATATCCTCATGCGTTCCACCAAGGTCGTGACTAATTCCAAACCCATGGCTTTCCTATTTAGTCGATGCATCCTCAGTGAGAAATACGCTCGTTGGGTCATTATTCTCCAAGAATTTGACCTTGAATTTGTCACCCCAAAAAGAAAGAAAGGTTTAGTCCTTGCTAAACTCATTTCTAATTTACCTACAGGAATGCAAAACCCTCCAATTAATGATGCTCTTCCTGATGAACATTTATTCACCATCACCACCGACGATCCTTGGTACGGTGACATCCTTACTTACTTGCGAACCCAAAAGTTTTCCCTTCATCTTGATCGTGATGCTCGATGACGTATCTGAAACCATGCCCCTCGCTACCTTCTGATCGGTGACGACCTTTATCGTCGTGGAGTAGATACTTCCTTCGTCGCTGCCTCACCCACACTAAAGTCGAGCAAGTCCTCAATGTCTATCATAGCGGCGCTTGTGGCGGCCACCTCTCCAGCCTCGCCACCGCCCAAAAAATAATGCGCGCTGGGTATTTTTTTCCTTCTCTTTTCAGCGATTGCATTGAAGCAGTCAAACACTGTTCCAATTGCCAGCATTTCGCCCCTAAGGCACGAGCTCCCCCCGCTCCCCTACATCCCGTCGTCACAGCTGGTCCTTTCTGTAAATGGGCCATCGACTTCATGGAATTTCGACCTCCATCTACTGGTAACCACAAATATATCATCGCGGTAGTTGACTATTTCAAAAAATGGACTGAAGCTATGCCACCATTCAACAATACGGCATCCACCGCAACCCTCTTTTTCTTTAACCACGTCATTGCTCGATTTGGAGTTCCAAAACAATTGGTCTCTGACCATGGACAACATTTTGAAGATAAGATTTGGCATGAGCTATCCTCACTATTGGGTTTTGAGCACCAATATTCATCCTCCTATAATCCCCAAGGGAATGGCCAAGTTGAAGCAGTCAACAAAATTCTTAAGACCATGCTTCAACGAACGGTGAATAAGCACAAAACCAATTGGCATCTTATGCTCTTCCTTTCTTTGTGGGCTTATCGTACTTTTGTTAAAACCGCCACTGGTTTCACTCCTTTCCACCTTTTATTTTGTGAGGAGGCAGTCTTACTGATCGAGTGTGAAACTCCTTCCCTTCATTTGGCTATCGAACTTCTCCCTGATACCCAACCTCTAGAACAACAACTTATCATGCTTGAGTGTGGCTCTGAAGACCGTCGTGTTGCATTGCAAACTCTTGAAGTGGCCAAAAAGTGCACCAAAGCTCAGTATGACCGAAAAGTACACCTTTGTACCTCTCATGAAGGTGACCTTGTTCTAGTATATGACCAGGCCCACGATACCCTTGGTCATGGGAAGTTTGACTCATTATGGCTAGGTCCTTACATCATCAGTAAAGATCTTGGTAAGGGGGCATATCTTTTAGAGGACTTTGAAGGCCACCCCCTTCCTAATCCTCACAATGCACTCTATATTAAGAGATATTACCCTTAGCATTTCCCGTTCGAAATGTATGTTTTATTCTCTTTTAGATAGCCAGCATTTGTGTATTTTTGTCATTCGCTACTTCACCAGGACACATGTTGTCCACAAAGTCTTACTTCACCTCTCTTAAAAATCAGATTTCCTCACTTACAACACTTTTCCTTGGGGCACCGCTTTGCCTCGATATTCATTCTTGTTTGTGTAGATTTCCGTCATGACATACTATTTTGTACTCATGTTTTTATGGTCCCCTTTGGACCTTTCCCCATTTCATCATCATCATTAGTGTTCGTCTGTTAGTCGCTCTACTATTTTCTCTCGTGCCTTAGTTGGGGATCCCTCATCACCTCACCTATGATGAACCTCCTTATGTTGACATCAACTCATTTACTCCAAAAGCCAGGTATAGCGAGCAGTGTACCTTGGTTCGAGCTCCTCTCAGCATGATCGTGATCTATATACTCGATGATCCAGTGATGCATCAACAGCTATTGGTGATTCCCGGGTGTGTGTGAGATGTCTCAACCCTCATGAGGGGGTGGCCCTGCAGGTATCCCCCCACATGCCCGGGTGAATTCTTTATTTTTAGCCTTTGATGCAGCTCCTTACATTTGCTGATGTCGGCCCCAGCCACTTGCAGCACCTTTTCGATTGGCATGTATCAGTCAGATTTTGCTAGCCCTTCCCCGTGTATAGGAGGCATTTGGGTTGTATTTGTATGTCATGTACTACAACATTATTTTATATGTCCCGACTGTATGTGGGATTCATCATTCTATTTTTCTGGCTCGTATTTATGCCAGCATGTACTTTCTAGTTCAATTCCTTGTTTAATGGACATACTATTCTTTTGTACTTTGTCTCGGCGGGAATAGGTATGCCTCCCCCGCCACCTTTAGCACAAGTACCACTTCATAAACTAGAGACTTGTTGCACCTGTAAGTCTCGTCTCCTCAGGGTCTAGTCCTTTAGCACATTAGACTACCTTACATTTCTCTCTCTAACTTCCCTCTTGATGTCTAGTGATTGAGTTCTTACAACGTACTTCGGTCATACGATTTGCTCCTAACAATCGTACGCTGGGGGGCAATCTGTTACACCATTTTTTGGTCATCTAACCTATTATCATTAGATGAACCCAAGTACACCATGTAAGACCAATTTTACCCTAAGTAAAATTGCTTTCACTATGTGAAATAACTTAGTAAAATACCTTTGTTAAGTTGTTTATGGTCCAAATAGGAAACCCCAAAAGGAAATAATAAACAAATCTATACTTGTTTGTATTTTCTGATCATACTTAACCCAAAACAAGGAAATCAATTAAATAAATCCTTATTTATTTGATTATTTCCTAGGAATAAGTTATTTAAATCCTTATTTAAATAATATTCCTAGTTAAATTTGACTAAATCATTTACAAATAATTAAATAAATCATTATTTATTTAATTATATTCCCATCATTTCCTTAAAATAATAAATAAATCATTTATTTATTTATTATTTAAAATAAAGGAATTGACCCAAGTCAAAAATCCTTTTCCCTCCAACAAATATAATAAAATATTCCTAAAGGGTGGTTCTAGAATTTGATTAATAATATTTTATTCATGCACCAAGTTCTAGATCGCCTTAATATTTTGTTATAAATAGGTGCTCATTCATTAGCTTTGGCTACCTTTCATTGCATTAGATCACTCTGGATCTATACACTTGGTCACATTTTCCATTTTTTCCTTGTGAGCTCCCATTGAGTTCTATGTTTGTCTGGGTTTTCTACACCAACAAGAGAGAGGAATTTTAGATTTGAAATGTTGAGGACTTTCAAGAACCCATCCCATTGAGGAGAACCGGAAAACACCTTTCTTGTTTTCCTCTTAGGTGCCCACTTTTTAATATAAAAAATTCTTTCAAATACATCATTCTTGTCTTTTCTATTGGATGCATGGAGCCGTATTTTATTACTGCTTAATGTCTTTTATGCTTGGATCTAGATGTGTGAAACATTATTTGGATCAACTAATTGCAGACTTAAAGATATTGGTAGCCATAATTGATGTTAGGGCTATTTGTTATGCGTAGCTAAAGTGATCTTTTACGGCGAAAGATTCATACTAAGACCAATGATGCACACCGATAACCATGTGGCTTTGCCCCACAATCCACAAATAGAATGGCCATCCTAAATGCTACAAGTGCCCTCAAGTACATAAAAATATAATATGCAAAAAGGAAAGACCCTTCTTGGTATGATATGCTGCTCATATAGACAAGGAACTATAAAATACAAAGAAAAATTTTGCCTCCTCCATCATGTACTCCGGTCATTGAGCTAAAATGGCTAAAGTGAAAATTCTCCCTTGCTGTAAGTGAGTAGGGAAGTGGTTGTGCGAAGCTTTTCTTCATCTTCTGGGCTGTGCATCTCTCCATATGCTGATATACATTCAATTGAATGCCCTCCCAAGTAAACTCCCCCATTAAGGGATGGTATGCATAAAAATGCATGGAAGGAAAGCCCACAAATGCTGCATGTAGATATTTCACCTTGTGCTTGTGAACCCAAGCCAAGAAGGTCAAAACATAGTAAGGGATGCTTCCATCCATTACTTCCTCATGCCCATCTTCCACATGCCTCCAAGGTGTATTACTTGTGAAGTGGTCTTGAGAACACTCCAACAAGAAATCCAAGCTCCTAAGTGGCAGTGTTGCTAGCCTTTGGAGTAGGGCCACTATCAACTCAAAGCTCAATTCTTTGACATAGATTGAGTCAAAGACTCTTCCCAAAATGTTGTTGTGTATGTAGAGATCCTCCCAAGATGGAGGTGCTGCTCCTTGCACTATGCTAGTGCCTTCCCTTACTCCTGCAACATCATGCCAAGTGTGAGAGCAAATCTGCCCTTGCTCTCTCTCAATCCTCCAAAGAAAAAAATGTCTTTACTACCTCATCATACCTCCATCATACAACCTATGTGGTGAAAACATATTATTATAATGCATCCACACTCCTTTCTGCCCCATGATGAAAGTATCCTGCCAATATTCCTTTGTCTTCTCACCCCATGGAAAAGGACATGTCAGAGGTTGACCAAACTCTCTCAAGAGTAGCCAACGCAACTTTGCCTCTTGCTACCCGGTGTCATAGACTTGCAAGAGGCTTACCAATCTCTTGCCTCCCATCCACATCCACTCAACTCCATGTGGATACCTCCTATCTTTCTCCATCTTTTCATTCCTCCAATGAGGTCTACCATCCTCCCATATCATATTTTTCTCCTTACATTCCATAGGATGCTGAAATACAACTCCTTGGAGACCTCCTAGGGAAGATCTCTTACCGATGATCATCTTGAACCCATAAGGATCCAAACAGGCTAAAATCAAATCCTCCTTGCTGCTACCTCTTGAAAGCGCTGTAACCCTCCTCCAGGGTGTTTTCGTTATCTCATGCATCAACTCCCAGATGAAAATTTGACTCTACATGAACTTGTTGGGAGCCAAGTTCACTCCATCTTCCAAGCATTCACACTCCAACCTCAAGAGTTGTGTTCAACGCAACAAGGACCCATGAGAATGATGGTTCCTTTGTTTCTTGAAACATTCAAGGTTTCATAGCGCAGTGCAATCCTACTGCTCTATCTCAACAATAATGTTTGATCCTGGGTCATATGCAAACAAATCTCCAAAGTCTTCCATAAAATTTTCTGAAATTTCAAGACATGGAAATTTATGCATACCTTTGTGATCCTTCGGAACATCTTGTATGGCTGCAAGAGTCCCTCTCTTCAAAGTGTTGGCTGATCCAACTGCTGATGTAGGAAGCCGCTCTTCCAAGGCTGTGACAACATTGGTACTTGTCTCTTCCCATGGTGGTGTGGACCCTCTCTCCTTTGGTCTCTCTTCACCAAAATATTTGATCAGCTCTTGAGTGAACTCAAAAAAAGAAGTCACTCTTGTGTGGCTTAAGTGATTGCACCACCAAGTATTGGCTTCACCCTCCAGGTGCAGCGCTGCAACTTCTGCTACTTCCCTTTCTTCCACTGGATGAAGTAGGAAGAATGCCTCAAGATTCATTGCCCAAGATCTTGCTGTAATTGACCCATAAAATTTAGACAATAGGAATATATTTCCTTTGATCTCTCCTTTTCTGCAAGGTCTTCTCTCTTCTCTCAGTTGAATAATCCGAGGAAAATCTAGGGTCTCTTTGGAAGCCCTAGGTTGGCACTTGTATTCTGCCAAATACCCACTCAAGATTTCATGCTCTAATTGGTCTCCTTGATATTCACTTCCTCTATGATAATAGGAAGTGCATGCATCTTCTTCTGCTTCTTGAAACCTTCTAGAGGTCTCACTGCAACTCTTTCCTCCTTGAAAACCTCTTGGAGTTTCAATGCATTTATCTTATTCTTTCTTCTTGGATCTGAAAATGGATGAGAGTAAGCTCATCCTATCCATAATTTTTTTCTCCTTTTCTTATTATTTTCTGATTGGATCTAAAATCCACAGGCTAAGCCAAGATGACAGCTTTGATACCACTGTAATGTTCCAAGTCTGGAACTCAGCAATGAATAAGTTGTATAACTATCCTGTTATGATGAATAATCTTAAAATATACATAATAAACACATATAAATCATTTTTAGCTACAAAAAAAACTTTTACTTCATTTTATGATCCGGAAAGTGGGGAAAAAGGGTATTTTATTCCCTAAAAAGGTTGTTTCCAGAAATGAGCATGCAAATAAGCAAGGGAAACAGATGGATATGATATATTAGGTCATGAGGGACCTACACTCCGAATTTTAGCTCAAAATAATGCTTTTATCTATGTTAAAAAACTCGTCCTTTCCCGACTAGGCTAGAAAACCTTGATTTCCCATGACTTTGCTAAATAGAAATTTCTGAATACTGTGAGAGCGTAATTTTCATGGGGGTTTCTACAAAAAATGATAATTTAATACTGATATACAACTTATATTGATCAAAATATAGAGAAATGGAGGTTTACACTCTTATACAGCAAAAACAATACACCTAACAAAGGTTTCCAGCAAAATACATGTACAAAGAAGCACTACAGAAAATAACGCAGTTCACTACAAAAATGTATTAAACATGACTGAATATGAAATATAAATTCTAAATAATACATATATTGGCCTTATTCCTTCTTATTGTAGCTCCTGGAGGGAAATAAGCACCTCCTCCTAAAAGATTAGAATACAATCAAAGGATGCAGCTCTACTTCTGCTGCTCCTACATAGAGGACACAGTTTTCTGAAGGGAACTACATTGTGGCTGAATGTGGATGAATGGACCAAAGCCGAATACATAAATGAAGCTCAAATCCTTCCCTCTTAATCCCTTAAGCAAGCTGATCCAAAGAGAGGATGGAATTACCACACGGGAATTCTTTGCACTACGTAGTGCAGCAACTCCAGCTAAACAGCTAAAGCATGCAAATGGTCAGAAGAAAAAAGATAGCTGAATACATGAATGAATTCCCTTTGATGCTATGCCTTTTATATTTGATGAGCCTCCTTATCCCGGACCCCACACAATGTTGAGGTGACTTCTTCATGAAGCTTCCTCTTTCAAAACTGCATTGCCCTAGTTATTCCCTCCTCTTTGTGATAGCACTATTGACTTGGTAAACTATAACCAATACACCTGCAATGCCTCTGCTCACACCAAGGGATATTCAATCCAGTTCTCATATGTGTGTCTAGGCTTATCCTTGTTCACATTGAGCTAGTCTCTGAGTGATTTCTTCCTCCTCAAGAATGCATGTTGACTTAGTCAAACTTGACTATGTCCTCATCCAATTTGTCCTTGTTCACACTTGGAAGTGTAAAACCAGCTCCTAAGATGATCTCCTTCCTTACTAAGGTGGAATTTATTCATTATTCTATTGTTCATGGGCCTCCTTACCCATTTATTCCTCTCCTATGTGAAAGTAGCAAAATCTAATGTTCCAATTTGCTTATGTGCAAATTTTGGAACATTACAAAAAGGGCTGAGAACTTAAGCCCGTGGGGGCTTAAGCCTGAATTGATGAAAAAGTTGGTTTTTGAGGCCGAAATGGGGTTTCTTGAGGGTTTTTGAAGGGTTCCAATAAGTTAGAAAAATGGGGTTTAAAACCAAATAAAAGGGACTCAAATGGTTTTAAAGGATTTTGAAGGAAGTGGAGGGATTTTTAATAGGAAAATATGAATTAAAGAGGCTGGAAGAGGGGTTCAAAATAGTTTTCTTCATGATAACATCAGGGCTTTTTGAAGACATCAATGAGATGGATCCTTTGGGAAAATAGACACAGCAAGGCTTCAAGAAGTCACAGATTTTGCATGAAATTTGTTTCTTGAAGGCTAAAGACCTGTTTTAGCCATATTTGAATATGTCAAAATTATGGATGCCTAACAGGTTAGTCTGAAGAATTAGTCTCTTGTTCTACCTTATAGGGTTTCTTAGCTCCTAGTTTTGATTTCGGTTAGAGTTGCCTCTAGCCTGAGATCGCGTAGGGCATTGTTGGTTGTTGCCCCCCTATCCAAGATTTCTTTTAGGCTTGTTTTTGCATATTTTCTTAACCATGTTAGGAGGATAATTTAGATTATCTTGGTTGTATGGTTGGCGTGGTTGGTTTTGGGAGGGTTGCACAAAGTTCACCTATGCATTATTCTGCATGGGCAGGTCTTGTGTTTGATATTGGGCATATTGCGGTCCCTGGTTTGTAAATGGTCATTGGGGGGGATCTCTTCCATCGGCATGTCTAGTTGTGTACAGGTCCCCTGAGTCAGAGGATAGGTTCCTCCATGCTGATGGTGGTACGATGATGCCCTACTAGTAAAATTCTGTGGAGGCATGGGATGACTTTGGTAGCCGGGTTGTGGTATCTTCTAGGTAGTAACATACACATAACCGAGGTATTGAACACTGCTGCTTATGTTATTTTAGATCAACAACCCAATTAAAATGTCTGGAGAATTTGACATGCCTGTAAATTATTTGTAAGTTTGTAGGCATGGGGAATTCGACAGGATATTGTAAATATACCCTGACTGCATACAGATGAGCTCGAGTTGTTGGGCCTTACCAATGTCGTCCTCTGCGGATATGGGTCTTTGCTACGCCACATCATTTGAAATATATGTGGTGATATTTTTTAGCAACAGGTCTAACAGAACTTCATTGTTGAGTTTGGCTTTGCACAAACTACGACACTGTCGCCATTCATGGAGATGGTCCAAGATATGGACAGTGGGGTTTTTCCTAAAGTGGGTCAGTAATTCCATTCCTGAATCGTGGTGGATGGGTAACTGAAAATAGGTTAGGAATGCAGTAGTGAGGGCACTGAAGGTTCCATGTGTAGAAGAGGGTTGCTCCACATACCATTTCGCTGCTATTCCAGTTAAGGTGCGTTGAAATAGTCTTAGTTGAATAGTATCGTCAACGATGTTATTCGACGAACACCACAGGTGGAAATTAATAACATGATTTCCGAGGTCTTCTGCTTGCTTCCCTTTGAATTTTGGAATGTCCAAAGGGAGCTTCGTGGGCATGGGAGGCCATATGGGGTTGTGTGAATTAGGGTCATTTGGCATCTTGGTTAAATCTGGTAGATTTAACAAAGCTAAAAAAGATGAATGCGACTTTGTAGCCATTGTGAGTTGTGAAAACACAATGTTATGGTTAGGAATAGGGTTTGTCTGTGATGTACCCTACTGTGTGTTCACCTAGATTCCCGAATGGGTAGAACTCCTCTGCCCGCTATGGGTTGTGGGGGGAGTGGTGTGTGGTGAACTTGTGGGGGTGTTCACCAATGTGGCGTTGGAAGAATTATTAAGGTTCCCAACTAATGAAGCCTTGATAAAGGATGAACCAATAAGGGTGGAAGTGTTCTGTCTTTGACGCCTAAATGACGAAAGACCTGGAACCCCTCCCTATAATGGGAGGAGGTCCAAAAGGCGTCTATATCTATGAGGTCCCGTTGTGTCCATTCTAACGTCGACTAGGTATATTTTTGGAAATATTTGAGAGGATAGAGATTATAATCAAAGAAAAAAATCGATCACATACATAAAGCAAAGAGAAAATAAAATAAATTTTCCCTTTAGATTAATCCTACGTGATCAGTCAATAAAAAAATATGTTTTTTTTTTCTTTCTTTTTTGCGTATGATACTCAAATCCTAGAAGACCTAATCATCCTCACACGCTCAAATGTAACAGGGCCTTGAGAAGATATCTTACGAATGCTGGCACAACATCCCAAAAGAATTCACGACACATCCAGTCAACCAAAGAAAATTCACCAAGGTAGGGGTAGAGGGTCTAGTGCTGCCTGCACCATCACTTATAGGGAAAGGATGCCCTAATGTTGGGAACTAAGCACCGCCATCCCATCCGATTGTTCGAGTCTTGGGATTCTTGGTAGTTCAGCTACCAATACCAAGTATCAGATGGATCAGGTAGCCCCGAATGATACCGCATGCACTGGGCCTAAGCCTAACCCTCTATGAATCGGGTCTCTACTGTGCTTGGGTTTTATTTGTCATGGGAGGATAGGTGGATTTGAAAGTTCCCTAAATAGTCAAATTCTATGTTTCAATATGAAGACTAACCAAGGTGGCTTATTGGATTCCTACCCCCTTGGTCCTAACTTATACTATAAATTCTTTTGTGGCCCCTATGGGGAGAATTTAGTGAGTTTTGTTAAGTTATTTTTAGGTGCATTTACTTTAATTAGTGTGTGGATGTGTGTGAACAAAAGATTAAAAAACACATAGTTTGAACGTGTGGATATGTGGCGATCCTTTTCAAAACCCCCTATTTAAAATATATTTTGTTGTTCCTTTCTTAAAAGAAAAACATGCATGGATATGCGCCTCTTTCAATTTTTCCTAGTTAATATAAATGATCAACTATAGGGAGATGGTAAGTTATCAATAGAGAGTGTTCATATGCTTGCCTAGGATCACCCTATGGTGCAAAGGCAACAGATATTACTTGCTCTTCTACTGACAATTTGATCTTGGTCCCAAAGTCCTAGTGCAAAAATTGAACTAAACTAATGACTTTTAGACTAGAAAAATGAAAGAGATTTAGATAAGCATGTGTGGACTTGGGCCACCTACTTCGGCTAATTAACTAGGCGTTTTGGTACCTGAATTTGAAAAACATAAATTATTTCAGAATTCAAGTTAATTTGCCTCCTACTTAAACTATGTGTTAACTTTGCGAAAATAAACTTGAAATAAACTAACACCTAAACTACTAAAAGCAACTAAAAGTGATCTTTAACAAGTTACGGGGTACCTCAACCAGTGCTAGCAAATGTATTATTGGCTTCCAGTCAATTTACAAGCAAGAAAAAGATGGAAATAGTAGAAAAAATCCTAATTTTTGTTTCTATGCAGAAAAGGCTGAAAGAGGCGTGAAGGTCGCGTGCAGGTCACCTCTGAATGTGCACACTGTGGCGCGTTTATCTGTGAAAAATTCATGCAAGTTCCTGAAAAGTAATTTTTTGGGAGTTCTTTAGCTTCAACCTATCAATGAGGTTGAATCAGGTGGTGAAAGAGAGAAAGGGGGCAGTTCCAGCCCAACTCCTCAGCAAAGAAAGAGGTCTCTACAAAAAAGGCACAACCACATAAACTTGGAAATAAAAGGTAGTGGAGTCGCCAATCCTGTGTTAGTGTGTTTGGCACACAAATGTACCAAATCACACCTACTTAAGAGGCGTGGTTTTTTCCTCTTAAGTTCTTGGCCACATGTAGAAAATAGATGGAGTCAAGAAAGTTAGTGGAACATGCTAAAACATAAACATACTAGATAGAGAAATAACATGCATATTCAAACATAAAAAACTAAACTAAAACTAAAAAAAATAATACGAAAGCTCTAAATAGAGTAAAAAAACTTCAATAATCCAAATGGTTGCACTTACGTTCCCTCTTATTGAGTGCTAGTAGGAATGAATGATGAAAATTTTACCCACTTTCCAAGGGGCCCTTAGAACTAGGGGTTCTAAGTCCCGATGCAAGGATGTATTTACTTTCGAGCTAACTTGGCACAAAGTCTCCCTCGCTCTACTATGGTGGACTAGAGTTGTTGAATGGCCAACAACTAAGTCCCCTCTATCTCTTCTCTGGATCAAATATTGCTAGTATTTCTTGGGGAAATTATGGCTAGCATTACAATTTTTTCTCCTATTGTTCATCTCTTGGTGGCCTGGCCTTTTATAGGAGAATTCAAACTCTCCTTCCCTCTCTTGGTACATTGTGGATGGTGACCCAAGAGAGGAGGGTGATTCCATTGTGTGCCACATTTATTCCATTGTTTTCTCTATTTAGGTCCTAAGGAGGCTTGGGCGGTTGTCCTTAGGTGGCCTCAAGTGTGGGATCAATGTCTTGGAGTGTGCCTTGGGGTCTCAGAAAGTGACTTCCGCCACTCTCAAGTCTGCGTGGGTTTTTGAGGAAAATCCATGCAAAGGCGCGCTTATCGAAGAATTATGCGCACAAAGGCACATTTTAATGGTTGCTTTAGTGCACAATTTTGCTTTCCTATTAGACCTTAGATATTTTTAAATACTTTAGATTCTCTAATGTCTCTCAGCCCTATAATTTCTTCTGCCTCACATTAAATAATTTCATCTTTGCTTGTCCGATTTTCTAGTGACAACACATAAAAAGGAGGCATTGTGATTATATAAGATCCCATGGACCTTGAGCTATTCATGGAGGACCCTATCTTTTCTGAAGCATTCACCAATTTAGGTTTGCTTGAATTTTTTCTGGAGCTAGACGGGGATTTGCTGCATTTTTTGGAATGTGAGAGCAGTCAACTTCAAGAGAAAATTATGGGTGAACATAAATGAATTCTGCAATACTGAGAGAGGTTATTGTCAACCACAAAAGAAGGAAACATAACCTCTTTCACTTATCTCATAGGTGCTACCAATTTTGAGATTCGAAGATGTCTTTGGGATTTATTTTCAGTATTCAAAATTTTCCTGTTTTATACATGTTTTTCTAATGAATATTGTGGACAGTTGGAGATGTGTTTCAAAACAACAAGAGAAATTTTTCTTCATAACGTTCTAATTTACAAAAATCGCTTCCATTTTTTAAAAATATGTTAAGGATTCAAATATATGAGCTCATTTCTAAGCCCTATGTTTCATAAAAAACAGGAAAAATATGCACTTTCAGCCAAGTCAGGAAGTTTCATAGCGAGGTACAGGCTTGAGGGCCGAAATTCACTATGAAATTCATGTAGGATGTCTTTTACCTCATAAATATATTTTTATGGAAATCAAAGGAGGGAAAATTATTTTATTTAGCCCATATGGACTAAAAAACATGTCTTGATCTGAAAAAGAATCAAAAAAGGAGTTTGGATGGCTGAAATAAGAATGCTACTAAAATATGCTACGAAACTTCCTAAGGGTACTTTGTTTTTGCAGTGAATTATTTTTAATAGTTTTTGGAGGTTTGAAAGATGTTTTGAAGAATAGCCACCCACGTGGAAACATTCAAGAGGAAAATGGGCCACCTCAGCACAAATTCACTACTCTAAAAATAGTGTCACTTATCCAGATCATCATGAAGACACAGATTAAAATAGTGTTTATCTTTTCCTAAAAAATAGGATTGTTGTTTCCTAAATCTAGAGATACATTAATGTCTTAGTGATGGTGAATTCCAATCGAGCATCTCATCCTTATCCATGTAATTGTCCCACTACTGAAGAAGTGAATTAAATAAATATAAAGTAGAGTCCTATTAGAAGTGTAAGTCTTTAGAGACTAGGTGTCATTTTCGATTCCAAAAATGTAGTTTTTAGTTATGACTAGGTGTCAAAGTCAAAATTTCGATGGTATTGCCATGTAGGAAGATCCTATGTAATAGAAAAAATCCTATTAATAGACATAAATATGAAGGAGAGAGAGGTTAAGAGATGATTACTTGACACTACCACTGTTGTAATTTTTTTTTATATCATAATATACAGTTGCAACAACCTATTTCAGACATGAGATTCTTCTATGTATTCTTATGTATGTTTGTTCTATCATTCTTTTACTTTGTATTGAATATTCTAGTTGTAAAATCACTTGGAATTCATTATTACATGCTCCAACTTCCTGTATACACCTAGTCTGCCGTAAATGTCATGTTTTATTAGTTTTCTTATGTATAATCACTTGGAATTCATGATGACATGCTCCAACATATAGATTGTTGTTTTTTACTTCATGTGTAGTCTGATAAGAATATAAATGCCTCAGATTCCATGATATAAGTTGAATTGTGACTGATTTTTCATATTGACTCCATAAGCCCAATGGTAGTCATTGGTTTACATCTTTCACCTACACAAAAACACATTCATTCCAATTCAAATTTAGCCTTATGCATTCAATTTATTCATTTAACATCCTTTATCCTTTTGACAGAGCCCTCTCAAACTAGAAAGGATAATTTCCAGTTACAAGTGGTTTGAAATAGTTACTCCAAGTTGACCATTGAAGCAACCCATTAGGACTCAATTTGGTGATAACACTCCTGACACCTCATCAGCCTGCGATGCACTGCTATCATCAGAGAACTCGATCACAACCCTAGATACCCCATCAATGGATGCCTCAACAATGGGTGGTGTCTCGCCAACGAGAGTATGCTCTGCTCTCTCCTCCCAAGTCTTTATCGTACTCTTTGATGACCCATCAAAAGTAGGTAGAAAAATTCTACCCACGGTACACTATAGGTCATTTCCCTGCATGTACCCTCTTCTTCTATTATAGTTGTGAGGTGTTTGGTTATCCTTAATCTGGAAAATTTCCTGGAAAGTCAGATGATCTATGAAATCCTGGGTATGAGATTGGTACTCCATGAAGTAATCACCATAGTGATCTGCCTTCGGCTCTTGAGGTCTACCTGCTTATGTCCCCAATGCTAAGAAAGTGAAGAAATTTGGATGCTGTGAGACTTATGACACCACTGGTTGCTCAGTTTAATGGTGAGAAGTACCTGAAATTTCTCCATTCTGAAACCTCCATGGGATTTCACTTTCTATTCTCATCTCCCTTAGTACTCTAGTGAGATCATGTAGTCATCTCAGGAGGAGATTTCCAAACTCCTTCCTACAACCTTCTTCTGCCATTGGAGACCTCCTTTATCCTCCTCCACTGGAACATAGTTTTCTTTACCAGATGTGAACTCTGAAACAAGTTAAATATGGTATTGCAATAGGAAGAATTTGAAAAACGGCCATGGCAAAAAATCTGATAAATTTTCTTCAGAGAACCTTTTGTTTCTATCAATCATATCAAATTCGGAAACACTGCTCATAGTGATATTGAATTGGTCTGTTTTTCACAAAACCCATGTCTCAGATTTTCCAGATTCATCTTCATTTTCTCGAACCATTTATCGAAACACTGTCACGTTTTATCCCAACGGATTTCTACATTTTCTGTTTGTGTACCTCTCCATTTCTCTAAATCCAGACCAAATTTGGCAAAAAATTTCATAGAGAAACTGAATTGGTCCATTCTACACAAAACCAATGTCTCAGAGTTTCGAGATTCATCTTTATTTGCCTGAAATATCCAACGAAAAATTGTCAAATTTTATCTCAGCGAATTTTTGCATTCTCTATTTTTGTATCTCCTTGTCCCGTCCATAATGTATTCTCTATATTCAGGTGTCATAGACCGGTTCTTCCACAGGCTAAGCCAATTCTATGGGCTCTGATACCACTGTAATATTCAAAATAGGAAAATACAGTAATACAAAACAAAATAAAATAGAAATTATAACATGGAAATAAAATGCAAACACCATAAAAATAGACAAAACAGCTGATCCATTTTGTTAATGATGTTAAATATAAGTACAAAAATGCTCAAGAATAATAGCACTCAAGGCAATAGAGATGGCTAGAATGACCCTCAAGTTCCCCCACTGAGAACATTGCGTAACTGCTACTCTACTGGACACCTCATTACTCTACTCCTACTGGCTGAAAAGGGGTGCGTATATGAGGTTTTTCCATTGCTTGAAAAATGTTGGGATTTGGACACCGGATTATACTCTCAAAACCCAAAAAAACCCAGAAAGGATTTATGGATTGGCAGACCCAAGAAAATCACCCTCATAGGGAATGAAAATGCACAACTGTTGGGTATGAAGTGATATGAGTTGAACTAACAAATAAAATTTTGCAACAACCCCCCCATAGCTGAACTGATGAGGGGTTGATCCCCTCACTGGATTCCAAATGGCAATGATATGGAATCTGACCCTCCTCTGGATCATTGCTACACTACATGAGTCAATGGGAGACTGCACTACTCAAGAGGGCTGCAAAATGACCAAATGTCAGAATACTGAAATCTGCTCAAAAGATAGAAGGAGTCCTCTCCTAAGTGAGCATTCGAATTCCCCCAAGGACGAGGTTGGAATCTCTGCTCGGAGACACCTGTGTGCTAAACAACACTGCAGACTCGGCTAAATAGCTCAAGCATGCTCAAGTCGTAAACAATAAGAAAATAATAATAATCCAAAATTCTTTCTATGGCTGACATCCCTTCCTTATATGCTTGTGAGCCCTCACCCTCTTGGCCACACATAATAATGATGCTACACACATGGCCACTAACCTCCATTATGACTATGGTATTCTCCATTTTCTCCACTACCTCCATGACTGCGCTGTTGATTTGGTCAAATTGACCCCATCCACATGCACTGACCCACATTCACACCAGGAAGTGGTTTATTCATCATGACCCTATCTAGATGAATTGATTCACATTCACATTAGGAAATGGTTTTATTCCTACTAAAGGGATTTATGGGTCCCTCTACCCTCTTATTCATCTATTAATTAAGGAAGACAAGATTTAATATTCTAATTAGCTAAAAGCTAAATTAGGAATATTACACTACTACATACCTAGCCAGAGAGCCATAATTGGCCCCACGAGTGAAATTATGTTCACTATCACTTCCCAATCCATTGAACAAATGATGCATGCCCCTTCTATAGAAAATGGAACCCCTTTCTCCAAAGAAGGCCTCAATGAATTGTATCAAAAGCTAGATTTTGCCAAAAGGGCTAAGACCCTTGAGATTTTTTAAGCTGAAGATACTCCACTACCTAAAAATAATCCTCCTTAATCTTCCTCCATTTTCCCTAACAGAGCCAAGAAGATAATCACTATTCTTTCTTACCTCATTGGATACTATTCTGACCAGTGGGTATTTCATCCAATTATAAGATTCCTCTCCATATTGTAATGTTCCCACTTAGCATTAGCTAAGAGGAACATTCAATTATGTTTTAATTTATGTTTCATGAATAAATGAATAAAGGAGGACATGTAAAAATCCTAAAAAGTCTGAATAAATCAATGCCCATGTGAAAAAAGATAAATAAAGGCTATGTAAATAATCACTTGTAGGTGTGAAAGAGGTTTGAGCTAAAGACTGGGTCAACCTTGACCAAATCAATAGCGTTGTCTAGGTTCACTGCATCTCCAAAAGGGACAACACAGTTCTAGAAGGGAGCCTCTAATGTGAAAAGGGTTAAATCATCAAGATGTTTTAGGGTTTGCAAAGAGCTTTCTCATCTTATAAAAGGAAAAGGAGGGCAGCAAGAGAAGGTTGTTGATAGATCATATTTCTAAGTATTTGTCTGCTTAGACAAATACCATTCTCTGCTGTTGAGTGGAGGATTGTATCTGGAATTCCTATGTAGGAGTTTCACCTCTTCCTTTGATGATTCAAGGAGGAAAGTTTTCTGAATTGAACCACTATTAGGCTTGAGGCCAAGCTCCTACTTACATTGGCAAAGCTGATCCATTGAGGGTTTTTCTGTCTCTGCAAGCTGCAGCAAGTGGTGATCTAGATCTGCAGAGATCTAGTGTATTTTGAGAGCCTCTCTCCATGGAGTGGGTCCTTTGACCTCCTGAAAGAGTGCATCATTTCTTGTACTTTAGATCTGCAATTATTCAGTATTTTTCTGTGTCCTTTGAGCTACAGCGTTGTCCCATTGGGTAAACTGTGTTATTTATGTATGAGGGTTTGCAGGTTGTCTTGCTTATAGTTTAGATTAGAGATCTCTTGTGTTGGGCTTTGCCTTCCACTTGGTGATACATGGATTGGCTTGCTGGTCTATGTTCTATTCAGATCTAATCCATTGTAATGAAATGATATATTTAGAAATTTACTGCAGCAGTTTTCAGATCTGCAACTTGTTTCTCAGATCTACTCTCATTCATGTTTGCTTTTGTCAAAATTTGAAATGGATCTTGTAGAGAAAACTATATAGTTTCCAGATCTGGTATAGATATGATATTTTGTCCATATATTTGTCCTAGATCTAATTTGTAACTTCCAGCTGCTGAACCTCCTGAAAAATAATGTTGTTGAAGCATTTCTGCAAATGTATTTGTATTCTTTCTCTCTTTTCTGAATATTTGTTGTTGTATTGGCTCATGCATTCCACTGTATAATGAAAGGGATTTATTATAATGTTTATTTTCTGCTGTAAGACTGAGATATAAGTCTCCTTTCTGATCTCCCTTGAAAATCTGCTAAAACTACGCAATTCCTGAAGCAGTGCTTGCATTTTGCTGTAGCCTTCCTCTTTGGGTGCTTTTTAGCTAGTCAAGCTTTTGGGAGATCTGTTTAAATAGTCTAAACTAATTTTTTTCTGATGAAATTCCACATATAAGTCACATACATCATATATAAGAGGAACCAAGCCCCAATCTACGTTATTTTTTCACGGTTTTACTTTATACAGTGTTTTCATTGAACACCTTGTTGAAATTCCTGAAAAGGGGATTATTCCAAGTTCTATAGACAGAGTCTGTAGATGGCCAGGTAGCCTATGGATCTCATCCTTTCTTTTTAAAGGTGACATATCCAGTAAAATCCCCTACAGTCAATCTCTGGAATAGAATCTTGAGAATCCTGAAAAAGGATCATTACACATATTTTCTACAGACTCAAAGCCATCTATCCTTTTTAACTTCATCCAGTTCCTAGTAGATGCTATTCATGAAAAAATTTTCATGTTTCAAATAGAGGAGGTGTTTAAATATGCCTTTGATCTATTTTATATGTTTTAATATTTCAGGGAGACAGATTTAAATTTGCAATGCAGAAATTGGATGATGATGGAAATCAGCAGTCACTCATATTCTGGACTACCATGATGATGAAAGAGTAGGAATATTCTTACAAATAGTTCATAGAATTGTTTGTACATCCAATAATGAGCCTTATTAGCAATGCAGTTGAACCAAGGGTTAGTGAGGACATTAGAATAATTATGCATCTATCATATAAAACAAAGACATGAGACTGGTAT
Source organism: Pinus albicaulis (assembly GCA_034641835.2). Taxonomy (NCBI): domain Eukaryota; kingdom Viridiplantae; phylum Streptophyta; class Pinopsida; order Pinales; family Pinaceae; genus Pinus; species Pinus albicaulis. The sequence continues at coordinate 1,567,693,860 of CM076579.1, read as the reverse complement.
TTATACCAGAACTACACAGAGCTGAGGATTTATGGTTGTGAAATTTCTCTTTACAAGCTTCCAAAATTCCTCCCAATGATGATTTTTTCTTTAGAATACATCATGCAGATGTTGAATTCTGATGAAGTCTGCTTTGTATCAACAAAGAAAAACTCACAATTCAAGATTAAAACACAGATAGGGACATTCATTTGCAACATCAGGTCAGCAGGGGAAGAAGCAGACAGAATTTTGAAAGAAATGAAGTTCAGCCTCAGTTTCACCTGGTCCTATGATCCATTAGGAAACATTTCAAATTTGAGGGTAGAAAACAAGTCTATTCCTTACATACATACTCATAGGCCATAAATAGAGAAGTATATGAACCAAATAGAATGGGCTGAAAACACTTTACATGAGGCTGAGGAGCAACTACTCTCTACTTCCACAGCACAGACTCTTGTCCCACAGGAGAAAGAAGGAAAAATATTGAGAGAAGAAGAGTCACGTTCAGTGAATGAAACTACAAGTAAGGAATTCATGATTATGTAGAGGAAGAGAACCAAACTAAATCCTAAAGTTAATCCAAGTAAAGACTCAAAACAGGAGGTTATCATAATCAACAAGGAGACACCTACTTCTTCTCAAGCTGGTGGCCAAACTACTCTCTCTCCTACTACTTCTACAGCTTCACAAGATCAGCAACAAGCCATTCAAACAAGTAAAGTTGTCTCAGGAGAGAAAGAAAAGGCAATTTTTGATACTTTCAGGGAAATCAACCTGAAGAATGAAATCCTAAAAAAAAAACACATACAGTCAATTCTGGAAGCATACTTCCAATTCTTGGAGTAGGTTTTTGTCAGCATTTGACTCTGAGAAAAGAAAAATGCAAATGATTCGAGGCACAAATTTCACAACCTAAGACAACAACAGATTACAAGAAAAACTCATTTGAGTTTGACATCAAAGTCATCCATCCTATTGATCAAATGGAGATGCACAAGAAAACAAGTGAAATGATTTCATCTACCTTAACTAATACAACCATGAGTTTGACTAAATTGTAGGTTTCTTTGGAAAACATTGAGTCACAACTAAAGATGGAGAAAATCTTCTCTCTGGCCAAGGATACAGGAATTAAGTCTTTGGAAGACTTATTGTTCATAGTAGGATATGATCCTTCCAACATAAAATATGCAAAGGAGATAATAAAGAAGAATAATGCTAACATAGAAGCATTAAGGAAACAATCAGAGTTTTCAGCCACAGAAGACCCTCTCACCAAAGATATTGAAGGAAAAAAAATTCAAAAGTCGGACATCATGAAGTTGATCATGGAGAAAAAATGATAAAGGAGACAAAAATGGATAAAATGATCAAGGAGAAGGAGCAGGCTGCAAAGCTTACTATGGTTCCTTTGGAGTTTTCACCTCCTATAGCCATCCCCACAACTACAACCTCCACAACAAACACAACATATGGTGCAGAACAATTGACAAAGGCAGTGGAGAATCTATCTATCCAGACAAAAGTGATTAAAAAGCTTCAAGATCAAGTCAAACTGTTGTAGGATCAAAAATCAAGAAGTGAAGTTTCTCACGCAGCTGAAGCATAGAGAGCTCAGAAACTGATAGAGAGGTTGTAGAAGTTAGAGAGATAGTCATCCATTAGACAGACATTGGGCCAAGTCAAAGAAATAATCTGGACATGTATCGTTGAATCTATTAATGAAATTTGGTCCTACATCCATATTATATTTGAACAGAAGGAATTGATTGAGAAAGCACGTGATACCATCACAACTATCAAGGAGGAACTTGGAAATATGCATGTCACAACTATTGGAGTCATGGTGATTTGGCAGAATGGCATACCAAATGACAAGGCAACATCAGAACCACTTTGGAATCCTAGGATCTAGCCCTCCTAGATTCAGAAAAGGATCTCTCTATGTAAGTGTTGTTTTCAAAGATATTTCTTTATGCTTAGTTACGATATTAGGCTAGTTATGAAGTTCAATAGGTTGTTTGTTTTGTTTTGGTTGGGAATCATTAATTGAGGAGGTCATGTGAAGTGAAGAAGGAAGTAAGAGGAAGGATGTTTCAACATGGGAAGATAGGTCAAAAGAGTGCTAAACCATTGGGCTATGGAGTCATAATAGGGTTTAATCACACATCAACTGTCCAAGAGTTTTCAAAGGGCAAGTCATCTATATCAGAAGATATTTTAAGTTGATTTTGTGGTATGGAACTTTAAGGAGTGAAATGAAAGAAGAAGCATGTAAGAAAACAAAGGCAGCCTAAGATCAAGCAAGGACTTTTAACCTAAATTTCTTTTGGCATACACTCATGAGAAAACATATAAGATAAACATAAAAATAAACCTAAGATCAAGCAAGGACTTTAAAACTTTCCAACTTTCGGCCTACTCTTAAGGGAAATCTTCAAAGCACTCTTTAAGACCAAATAAGGGACAGGGCTAACCATAGACTTCCTTTCTTAAGACTATACTTAGTACACAATGAAAATCAAATTCAATAATAGTATCTTAAGTTCTACTCAGTGTTAGCCATCAGTATTTTTTACATGTTAGTGATGACTATATCTACAGCTGAGTTTTCTAGAAACTGATTTCCTTATGTCAATATGTCATCCAGAAAACCCTCCTAAAACTTTTTTCACCCTTCTACCTTTTCAGTTCGCCCATGTCAAAATCAAAACCTCATTGTCACTAGCCTATCTAGCTTCAGCCTTCTTGATCTGCCCATCAGCTTTAAAAGGCAAATCCACATCTGTTTCAAAAGTCTCCCCTATGTTAGGAAGTGGCGCTTTAAGACATTTCATCCTTGGCAATCACCAAAAAGCCAAAAAAGCCTCCATCTGCTACAGACCAACCATGACTGACCTCCCACTTTGCAAATTAGTTTGACAAGCAGCCCTAAGTCGCGCCACTCACACCCCCTAGATCTCAGCACTGCATAAAACCCAATCTCAAGCTGACTATTAGGTTTTTCACAGTGTTTTATGGTTCTACAAAGGCAGGAAATATAATTTCATCTCATGGAGCAATGTTTGAGTTTACGCGAGAGAACAAAATGCTTCTAAATGTAACTCTGAAGCCCTAGGATATGTCCGTGCGCTGTAAAGCCACTATCTCTGGACTCTTTGCGCTCTTTCCAAGATGAAAATCAGCATAGAAAGACACCACCGTTCCCTCAAATCAACCTGGTAAATTGTCAAGGCCCGTGAATCCTTCGCTTGCGCAGAGGGTTAGGGCGCTCCTTCATCCATAAGCGGGCGTCACACAACATTGACTTTGAAGATTGCAAACGTCGCTTGCTTTGTATTGAAATGTCAAATGAATATCTCCAGGTTTTATGAATTTGAGTAATGGTCATAACAGGAACAGAGTTTGGAATATGCTAGGAAAAAGAGTCTGGTCTGATAAAGGAGGTCATCTGAAGCTTTCAAATCATGTAAATTGTTGAAATGAAGAAATGCATGTCATTGGTGAAAATTCCAAATCATAACTACCCTGCTTATCCACAAGATCAAATAAGAACAGATGCTGACAACAACTGCCATTACCCAGGCAGAAAGAAAGTTCTTGGTTTCTCAAAAGACACTGACCTCCATAATTACAGAGATTATCCTTCAAATGGTTTGTCATGAGATGACCAAAACACATGATGATATTTTAGTCACCCTTAGAGCAGTACAGAGGAACAGTCTCATTGTGGCTAGGGTTTCTTTTGAAATACAGTGATGCTTGCAAGTAAAGATGCTAAGATTGATGTTTTTCAAGTGGTTTACTTACCATCACATTCAGAGAAAGGCTGTGTCAAACATAGTTGTCAAAAAGCCTTCAGATACCTTACCTGATGAAGAGCCTCCTCCATATATGAGCAGATGGCCAAAGCCATTGCAGGTTGTTGAAAACTGATGGGTCTAAAAAGTGCAGAGAAAGGACACAAAGAAATTGAATAAAGGTCATTGCACAGGTAAATGATAGTGCTTATGATGCAAAGGTATTGGTGCTCCTATTCAAAAGAGTTGTCTGTCAGACTGTACCTGAAGTGGAAGGGAGACAACATTGAACATATGCATGCATTGATACCACAAGGAGCAGTTGCTTTAAAAAAGGGTTAAAAAGTACCCCATTTTCACCTGCCATTAAGTTTAAAGGATCTCTTTTTGAGTAAAACAGAGAAGTATAGTGTGAAAGCATGCAACCACAAGAGGGCGTTTACAGTCCAGGGAGAAAACTTATAAATCACCTGAAAGCAGCGATTATCAAATACATTGGAAGAACACAGGCCATCTCCTGTTAAATGAAAAAACAGTCGCCAAGGTTTGTCAAAGTGCTCTTTAAAATACATTCTGATTGATCTTCCCTAGATTGTCACTAACAAGGTAAAACAGTGGACAAAGTTGACCTTTGCAAATGGTTCTATTACAAAAAGTCAAAATACCCTGGTCAAAGTCAAACAATAACTAGGTTTCAAAGAACCCTGTTGTTCCTGCTACACCAGTTTATCCTTTCAGACATACCTCAAAAACAGTGGGAGGTTATTCAAGTTTGGCCCCCAAGAAGGACTTGGTAAATAGGTGTACAATGTCATAAATAGACAAAGAAGTGGTTTAATAGATTGCCAGTTTTGGAGTTTGGAATAAATGCATCTTTTTCATCATTCAAAAGAGACAGATATATCATGAGTAATGTACCTTCAGGCAGGGATTTTTAAAAAAAAAGGGGGGGCGCCTTTTTGAAATTGAGAAATCATAACCAAATCCAAGTTATATCAGTAAACTTGGCACCTGTTGTATTTAAAGATTGGAGAAGCTGTCAAAAGGCCAAAGACTGCAAAGACAGATTTACAAAACCAGCCCTGTCCTTCAAAGCAAAAAGCGATGTTCAGGTATTTCATTGGCAGTTTTATAACGCAGTGGCAGAGGTGATGAAGAATTTGTTCAGTTGTTTAGGTTTAAAGGTCGGGGTCAGAATCAATGTTCGGGTGTATATATTCAAATGACAAGCCCAAAGTTTAAACACAAAACAAAGTTAAAAAATCAATGTTACTTTCAAAGTTTAAACGACCGTTGGAGTTTTTTTGTGACATGACATAAAAGAGTGAGTGTGAGAGTAAAGACTTCATTTTCAAAAAACTGAAGACGAATCCGGTCTCCCTAGCACCAAAGCAAGAAAATCTAGTCGAAATAACACAGTCTGCATGTTTTCGCACCGAGCGACGTGCCTGGGTTTTTGCGCGACGTGCCTGGGCGAAAATTTGCACGGGCCACCTTCGTCGGAGTGACGCGCCTGTACAAGGCCGCCCGACCACCCGACAGGCCGACCCGACAAGTGTTTTCTGCGCGACGTGTTTTCTTCAAAGGGTGCCGCGCAAGTGTCCAAAGTTTCCAGCGTTTCTTCAGCCCTTCAAACAGGTGGTCATCAAAATTCGAGGTATTTTTATATATTCCCCATCGACTTCAAGGTTTTGATAAATGACAAGAAGGTTTGAAACCCCGGACCTTGTCATTATAGTTAAAAACAAAAGCAGTCCTTTCTACACAGTAAGCTGAAGTATTGCAAAATGATAAAAAGCTGACTGAGTTTTTCAAACAAACACCTACAGAGATCCTTGTTTTTGAGATTAAAGGCAGTTGTTTTCGAAACAATCAAAGGGCAGAGGTTGTCTTGTAAAGATTTGTGTTTTGATTAGAAGAAAACTTTGTTATGAAAAGACAGGGTTTAGTCTTAAAAGAGAAAACTGTCCTCACAGTCCTCCAGACATTGCCACATTGTCAAAACAGTGAAATGCAACCAGTAGAAGGAATTGTGACATATTTTCTTTGAAAAGGAAAGCTCACACAGTTTCAACCTAAAGGCTTGTGGTCTTCTAAAAAAACTCTGTCATTATCACCCCAAACCTGTGTATTGACATTCTTAGCATATGTGTGGTGATTTGCTTGAGATGCAAATAGTGGAAAGTGGGCTCACTGTACAGGACAGAATTGTTAAATAATTATAAGCCTCCTAGGAGCTAGGTGTGTTGGTTGACATCAAAGTTTTCAATAACAGAGTGATTGTTGGCATTCTCTCACAAGCACACCTTTTAGCAAACTGCCCCCTTTTTCACTGTATTTTGTCACTACTGTGAAGAGTTGTTGACAGAGATTTTCAAAGGTGAACAGAACACTGAGGGGCAGAGGTTGTTGATGGTTGAACTCTAACATTGGAGACAGAGGTATAGATGTATTGGTAGATCTCTTGAACTCACAAGCAAAGGGTGTGTTTCCTAAAAAGCATGGTGCACTGATATGTCACCTAACCTAGTTCTGCCTTTCTTTTCACTATATGGTGTCATTTTGAAGAGCTGTTGTTTGTGATATTTTTCAAGAGGAAGGTCATTTATGAAGAACAGGGTTATCAAAGCACTTATCACAACAAGCCCCTTCTAGCAATCTGCCCCTATTTCACTGTATTTTTCACTACTGTAAGTTTGTTGAACAAAGATTTTCCAAGGGTGCAGGGCCACTTTCTACAGGACAAAAGAAGGGTAGAGGTTGTTGATGATTGAATTTAACTTTGAGACAGAGGTTCAGATGTGGTGGTTGATCTTTTGAATTCACAAATAAAGGGTGTGTTTCCTAAAGCACTGTGCATTGATTTTACACCTAACCTGGGTCTTCCTTTTCTTTTCACTATATTGTATCATTTTGAAGAATTGTTGACAGAGATATTCTGAAGGTGAATAGGGCCACTTCTAAAAGACAGGTGGTTGATGATTGCAGTTTTACATTGAGGACAGAGATGTAGCTATGATTGCTTAACACTATATACAGGAAATTGACACAGGAGTTTGTCTCATCTTTACTGATGGTGTCCTATTGAGAATTTTACCTGGCTGAGGTATCTCCAAAGGTGAAGGGCTAATTTTAAAAGAGCAAAGTTTGTTTATTCAAAGAAACACTTGTTGCAAACCCTCCACCTCACATTTTTCTCTGTCTAAACAGTCAAGTGACTAGTCTCAATCCAGCAGAGCAATTTTCTTACAGTGAAGGCAGTTTGCCTCTTCCAAAGTTTGGTCAAAGTCAGAATGCCTCCAAAGCGAGATCACAGGAGCGGTCCACATAAGAGATATGAGCCTATATCCATAGAAGAAATCAATGCTCACCCATCAGTGCTTTTCAATTTCCATGAAGTAGGCTGTCTTGATTTCTGCCAGAGGATAGAAGAAGTCAAGAGTTTTTTGCCACTTACACATTTGTGCGCTTTGAGATTCAAGGACAAACACTTCCAATTAGCGGGTCTTGATTTCAAAATCTCCCCAAGGTATGTATCCAAGGCTACCAAGATCCCGTATCATGGTGAAAAGTGGTTTAAACAAGCTCATCTTGATCTAGAGGATTATAAACCTTTCATCAAACTTGAACATAGGGAAACCATCACTGCTATTTTCCCTTTTTCCTATCTTCTTGACAGTTATGCTCCACTGATGAAAGCCATAATGAGATATTTCACTTGTGAAGGGAGGTTTAACCAAATTTATGCCTATCATGTCCGCTTGTTGATGCATTTTACCAGAAGCAAGCAGCTAAACCTTCCATACTTTTTGTCCAAAAGCATAGAGAAAATGGCTTCTACTGTCCAAAAGAAAGCTCCACCTCAACAAATCCCTTCTCTCTTTCATCATTCCTTGATCAAGATTATCTTCTTACACCAGCTGGAGAAAAAAGGGGTTTCATGGGATTCATTCATTAGCCATGCAGATTTCGCCACTGTCCCTCCTGTTCATGTGTCTCCTACTCAGCCTGTCCATCGCCCCGTGCCTTTGTCTAGTAGGCCTACCCCTAGAAAACTCAAGATGAACACTGGGCAGCCAAGTCAACAGGGAGAAGGAGAGGGCAGTGAACCACAGGGAGAAAAAGAAGGCAGTGAACAGCAGCAGCTAGATATTGAGGGATAGCAGCAGTTGGAGATTGGTGAACAGCAGCAGCTAGATATTGAGGGACAGCAGCAGTTGGAGATTGATGAACAACAACAACTAGAGTTTGAAGAACAGCAGCAGCTACAGGAAGAAGGACAGCAGCAGACATCAGTTGAGGAGCAGCAAGTCGGGCAGACAATTGAAGCACCTTTTGAGCCACAAACTGGACAAGATGTTGAGGAGGGACAGCAAGCTGAAGCTGCCACCTTGACAGTGACCAAAATTGTTCCTAAAAAGAGGAAATTGCCCAAAAAGACAACTTCTAGCTTGCCAAGGAGAAAAAGCGCCAGATTAGCCTTCAAAGGCAAAAGCATAGTTGGAGAAAGTACCAAGCATGGAGGTAAATCAGCTGTCATCCCTATCCCAAGCGATGACAGTGATAACGAGGCCCGCATCCTTGAAAACCTCCTCATTCACAAAGAGGGGAAAATTGAGGTGTTACAAGAAGATCTTCAAAGGGCGAGGAATTTCAACCATTTCTTGGAGGTTGAAAACAAACAAATGAAGTTTCATGCAGCTATCCATGAGGCAAGGGCGATCAAGTATAAGAAAGAGGCAGAAAAGGCGCAAGTAAGAATTGAAGAGCTTATTGGCGAGTTTTATGATGAAGAGGAGGAAGACCAGCCTAGGCGGAAGAGGCCTAGAACCATCGGGCTTAGAAGAGCCTTGGAGAAATAGAGAGCAGAAGAACAAGCTCATTTCGAAGCTTTTCCTCTCACTGCCCTCTTTGAGCAGGAAATCGAGGAAAACAAGGAAGCATGGCTTGAGAGAGCTAACCAGCATTTGGAAATGAAGCTTGAGAAGGAAAATAGGGATCTTGAGCTGCAGAGGAAGAGGACACACCACTTCCAAAAGCTAAATCAGTTTGCCCGACGCAAACTAAAGGCAGCACAAGAGAAGCTGAAGAGGGTGAAGGGGAAGCGCCTAGCACGGAAGGAAGCGAAAAGCATATCCGCCCTCGATATTTTGGCTTCAGCTTCAGAGCATGTTTCTATGGACCCTTGAGGGTCATGCATGCCAATTTTGGGCCTGTTTCGGCAACTTTTTGTTTTTTGGCATTTTTTGGGTTTTTGGCCAAAAACTCATAAATTTGTCATTTCAGTTTGATGAGTCGTCAAGGGAAGAGAATGATACCGATGGATGCCATAATTCCATGAGCAGGTCTCCAGCGATTTTCAGGGCATTTGAAGATCATTCGCCCCCTCAAATTAGCGAAAAACACCCTCATTTTGCACATTCTGCCCGCCATATCAGCAGTCTGCTATTTTCTGGGTTTTTGCACACAGGTACAGTTTTGAGGGACTTCCCGAGATCAGATTGAGGTAATTTCACTTGCACCGGAAAGCATACACAGAGAGCTTTCCAACGAGCCATCATGAGCCTCATTTCGACACCGGGAAGGCTTCCATTTGCCTTCAGCAAGTCAGGGGACCTTTTTCAGGCATAAATATGAAGTATTTTTGTAATTTTTGAACTCCAAAAATCTGCTTTTCCCAAATGTGCGTTAAGCTATTTTTATCATTGGGAAATCATGTAAAGTCAATATAACTTCCGTTTTTAGCAGTTTTTTAGATATTTTATGGGATATTTTGTGCCTTGGGCTTTGCAAAGCCTCAAGGACAAGTTTAGATATTTTGACTTGGCCAATGGGATAGCTAGTTGCTCCATGAGGTTTTCCTCCCTCAAGCCTATTTATTCCATGGTTTTCATTGTAAATCAGAGGTTGAACTTGAGAGAAGAATTAATACATTGGTCATATGAGCTTTGAAGAATACACTTGAGTTATGATTTTTGGACTGCCTCTTGGATGCTTTTGAGGAATGATGAAGGATTGTTGATGGATTCCTTGACATGGTAGAATCGTATAGTGCTTCTTAATGTGTTTTGTCTTTCTAGTGTTCATTCATAATCCATATTTCTTGCTGCTATAGATCAGTAGAGATTGATTTTGAGATATGCCCATGGAGGCACCTCAAAATCCCTGATTCTTCATAGCTTGATGTTTTCTTCTCTCTTAGTTATGCTAAAGAATTCTTAGCTGCTCTTTAGTAACTTAAGGTATTGTTGCTAAGTTTTATTCATACGTTCTATGTATGTTGAGTAGGATGTATGGTTTTCCCTACCTACCTATCAGCTTCCCATAGTTCTGTCCACAAAAATTTCTCTTTGACTAATTTGTTGATCATCTTGTTGAACCAAGGAGGCCTAGTCCCGATCTAGCCCTTTGCCTAAAACTATGAAAACTTATTTGTCCAAGTGCCCAATGACTTAGAGACTATGTTTAGGCGTTCCGGCGTAGTTTATGAGTTGTTAGTTTGTCTTATGTGTTTTCCCCAAAGTCTTATAGCCATTTCCCGAAGTTAGAGGGTCTTATACCTCTATGTATGGCTGGAATGTTTGATTTCTATGTATTAATTAGCTCATAGTTGCATTTAGCATGATTAATGGCTTGCTATAACATGTTTATGTCTGCTATAAACTAGTTACACTTGAAATCCCTTGTCTTTCACCAACTTGTTGTCCACTTAATCCATTTTTCCCAGAGATCCCTTCTACCGTGAATCAAATCGGCCCTACAGCAGCTTTACATCATCACCTCATAGCTTCCTTGACCTGTTTGACCCCATAGCCCAATTTATCTACATCTTGTTATCCAATTTATGTATTTGATCAGTTTCATCCCTCACAAACTTAAAAAACCAAAAAACCAAAAACATACTTCATAACTAGCCTAATATCAGAACATCGCAAGTAAACACACCAACATCTTTTACACTTATAGAGAGAGCCCTCTCTGAGTCCAGGAAGGCTAGGTCCTTGGGCTCCAAAGCTTGGTTTGATGTTACATCGTCATTTGGCTAGCCAATCGGCCAAATCACGGGACCCTAACACTCAGCAAGACATGGGCTCACCAACATTCTTGACTGGTTATACTCTATTGATATCACTCTTAAATACACATTTAGAGGAAAACATACAGATAAAGCTTATCAGTTAGAATTAGGGTACTACAGAAGTAAATCCTAATCTATATTTTAATGCTATTTATCAGAGAACGTGAATAGAGTGGAAAACATAAGATAAGCAACAAAGACAATGAGTAAATACATCACCAATGATTTAGATCAGGATCCAGTGAATATGCTTGTATATTGATGTCCAAAACTAGTTACATACTCTGAACCCAATAGCTTCTACAATCCAATTCTTCTCTTCCCAGCCTACTATATTACAACTACTCAGTAACTCTAACTCAATAATAGTTCAAAAATTAACAATGTTCTAACCATTACAATGAAGTTTCTTTGAATAATATAGGTGAAAGAGGAAGAGTATGGTAGAAATGGTAGTAAATATGAATTAAGACAGAGTGGGAGAAGTGCTCGAATGCCTATTCTGCTTAATGACAGTTGCATTAACTGTTTGTACCATTTTGGTAGTTTTTCCTGTTTTATGCATGTTCTGGTAGGCATGGTAATAACTCAGTGTGTTCTTTGAAACCCAAAGTAGCAAAAGTATTCTGTTTGACTATCTGGGAAAATTAAACTGTCAAATTTTGGGTTCTGTAGCCACACGTCTGCTTGATAACTGCTCTGACAGTTTTTTAATGAATTTTATGTCATAAGGATGGCTATCATAGTGTCTTTGAAAAGTAAAGCAGACAGCAGGTGTCCTTTTGGTGGAGTAATATCTGCTGTAGATGTGGTGTTCGAGACCTTCCTCTGCTGATCTGTCTACCTTATCACTTTAAAACCCTGATTTAGCTCTGATCTTGTGCTTTAGGGCTGATCATTTCCTTTCTTTATCCTTCCTCGACCTTTTATTCCTTTATTGACTGTTTTAGTCTTTCAAAGTAACTTTATCCCCACACTGTGCTTTATCCTTTTAAATTGTGGGATCAAGCCTTTTGATCTTTGCACTTTGTGCTTTAATCCTTCATGTTTAAATCCTCATACTCTTTACTGATCTTCATTAACTTAATTTGTTCACAGATGGTCAGCGCTGGAGGGTTTTTAGCTGTGAAACCAATGCTCGATCAAACACTCATTAAAACATGAAATTTGACCCCCTTTTTGTCCCTTTTTGGATTGTGGGACAACTTTGGCCTTTAAAATCACCATAGAGCCTGCACAAAACCATAAAACATGTTATAAAATCCTGCGGGGGAGCGTTTCGACTGCCTTGGAGGTTGGTGGAGGCAAAAGAGCAATATGGGCAGAAAGAGAAATGTATGGAGGGAGGTGGAAAATACAAATAAAATGGATTAAATATTGAGTTATGGCGCAAAATGGAAAAAAGGTTTTACAAAAACCATCAGCGATTTTCACGCAGAAAATGGGTGGTAAGTATTTTTAACGTGATTGAACGCGATATCGTTTGTTGCACGACACACGTCCTCCAGAAAACCGATGGTTTCGCGTGAATTTTGGTGTTTAAACCCCGACAACAAAAGTTGTGCGAAATAGAATGTAGGTCGTCGGATTTTGGGGTACATATCCAACGGTCAAGGAGGAGTGTGATGGAGAGAGGTGCACGGGCAAAGATTGTAGTGGGAGCCAGGTGTCAAAAGGGGATTGGGAGATGGCTTTGTCATGGGGGGTGGGTTTAGGATATGATGTCACTCCTTTCTGTCACGTAGCGGGAGGGCTTTTAGGTCGGGAAAATTTTGGTTTTTAGTGTTAAAATGAAATAATACGATAGTGGACAAATACACAGAGGCTTGGGAAATGGGAAAAATTAAGGTCTCATAGAAGGAAATGGAAACCGAGAGTGCAGGGATAAGAGGCTAAGAAAAAATCACATCTGTGGTGGAAACATTGTAGGAACACAAGACTTTTTTGAATTGCGATGGTCAATGAGAGGGGCTTAAAGTTTGGTGCTGGGACCAGGTTATATGAGAAGTAGGGCGGAGGTTTTCAACCCTCGGGAAATCACATCGGTGGGAAGAAACAAAAAGGGAGATGAAGAAATATGGATCACCGATGCCGATGAGGAAAACCGATGCGATGGGGGAAAGGGAGTGATGTGATAAAAATTCCCGATGCGATATAAAAAAGCCGATGCGATGAGCGCATCGGCATATCGCAAATCGACGGAAAACACAAACAAAGGCATGGAGAATTTGAAACTGCCGATATGCGATTGTGATAGGCGCTTAGGTCCTTAGCACATGGTTTCAACCGCGATTTTATGGAGGAGAAAGGAAGGGGGCTTAAGCCGAGGGGTCTTGAAACCTTATATGGAAAATAGGCCAAAGTAAGGTTTTTTAACGATTTTGGATGTTCCGATAAGAAGGAAAAAAGGGAATTTTCAAGGTTTAAAGGTGATTTTGAGGGAGTAGAGGGCAAAATGAGGAAAGTGGGGGTTTTTTCAAAGGGATTTATTGAAGGAAAAATGATGAAGGATGAGTTCTAAAAACGGTCTCCTTGATTAAGCAGTGTTGCTTGAGGATTTTTCATAGGGAATAACACCGCTAAGGAACATCATTGTTAGGGAACAACACTGTTAAGGAACAAAAAACTTCAAGAATGAGTGATTTTCTATGAAAATAATCTCTTGAAGGCTCAAAACATAGTTATCCATCCTTTGCATATGTCAAAATTATGGATGGCTAACAGCAGCTCGAACTTGGGGATGGCAGCTCCTTGGAGGTGTCAAGAAACTTAGAAAATATCTCTGGAATGTAGATCAATGCTTTACTCTTGACAACCTTTTTCTTCCCTGATCATGCTGCTTGAAAATATGGTCAATTTTTTGTATCAACAAACAACTTTCTCCCAAACATTCTACCTACATAGCCTACTTTTCCTAACATTGTTTTTTATGAGGTGCATTTGGACTTGCAGACCTTTGACATCACATTTTATTCTTCTAAAAACATGAAAAACTAATCTAAATCTACCCTTATTTCTCCATGAGTCCAGATTAAATAGTTGAACTAATAGCTTCTCTACCTAATCTACTATCTTCTAGGATTAAACTGTCTAACATATCTGCATTCTCTATATTCTAAAATAGAAATTGAAAACATAGTCATACTAGGATTAAGCTGTCTAATTTGCTATGGTGTCCATGGCCAAGAAACCAGTTGCACATAGACTTATTTGTAGAAAATTAAAACAAAACTATGAAGGCTTAAGATCTGAAAATTACAAGCATCCTTCATTCTTTCTTTCAGCTCTGATTCTGATCTCTTTGAGCTGTCTTTTTCTTCTTTTCCTGGTTCAACTTTCAGCATGTTAGAATCAGTGTCTTTGTATCTTTGGCCCAAGTTTTGATCTAATTAGAGCCATTTTTTCTTTTGATTCTTTGGTTTAGATTTTAAGCATGTTTGAACCACTCTTTGCTTTCCTAATCTAATCTACTGATAAGCCAAGATTAAACTTTTTGGAAAATCTGATTCACTAACCTATCAGCAGTAAATTGAAATCTATATAGCCATGATTAGGCTGTATGACTAGATATCCATGCTCTTTCAAGTAGTGGCATTTAAGCTTGAACACTTTCAGATTTTTCTTTTCCTTTTTTGGTATGGGGCTATACATTTCTTGTTTTTATAATCTGCCCTCTTTTCTCTTTTCTATTGTTTTTGTATTTTTCAATTTTTTCAAAATAAAACAAAGCAGTGATATTTACAATGAAAAATGAAAGCTTCAAGGAAAATTTTCAACAGTAATAATGTTTGAGCATCCTACCATTGACAGGACCCCCAAAAAGGTCTGTACCATCCATCTCCTGTAGAAAAAATGCATTATGACCAATAACAGATTGAATCATGTAAGGGCCTTTCCATAAATTGTCAAACTTGCCATGTTTTCCCTTATCTTCTCTCCTGGAATCCCATTTGAGTACTCTGTCACCAATCTTGAAATCACTAGCCTTTGTCCTCTTATCAAACATATTTTTGATGTTCTCTTGTACTTTCTGTGCTCTGTTATAAACTTCCTCCCTGGTTTTCTGAAGATGTATGGTCTGATTTATCCTTCTCATCATGCTATCTTCTTCTGACTGTATTTATTGGACCAAATTCATCACTGGCACTCCTAAACTGTTAGGAAAAACTGCATCAGCTCCATAAACTAGCAGATAGGGAGACATTCCAATTGATTTCTTCATTGTCAATCTATCTGCCCATAAAGCATGTACCAGCTTGTTGTGCCATGATCTCTGATATTTTTCCGGTAGCTTCTTTATGATGTTTACTAGGCTCTTGTTGGAATATTATGCCAGCCCATTACCTTGAGGGTAATAGGCTATGGAATGACCAAGTGAAATCTGATATCTATGGCAGAAATCAACCATCTTTTTGGAACCAAAAGTAGCAGCATTGTCAGTGATGATTTTCCTAGGACAAGCAAATCTAGACAGGATATGGTCTTCAAGTAATTTTATGATAACTGAGTCTGTGGCATTCCTAGAAGGGATGGCTTCTATCCATTTGGTGAAGTAGTCAATGGCTGTGAGTATCCATCTATGTTGGGCAGATGAGGCAGGATGGATTTCCCCAATGAAGTCTAGGCCCCACTGCTGAAAAGGAGCTTCAATAGTGATTGGTTGCAAAGGTAAGGGAAATAGTTTTCTCTTGCCTTCAAAGAGTTGGCATTTGTGGTAGGAAACTATAATTTTGTGGACATCTTGAAAGAGGGTGGGCCAGTAATAACCAACTCTAAGGATTTTATTAGCAATGGTTTTACAATTGAGGTGGCCTCCACATTCTCCTTCATGAAACTCATGCTTGATCCTATCTGCATCAACCTCAAGCAAACATTTAAGAAATAGACCACTAGAATTTTTCCAATATAAATATTTATCCAAAATGCAGTAATTAACAGCTTTCAACTTTCAAAATCTTTCCTTTGTTTTAGAAAAACCAGGAGGAGCATTAAGATTAGTAAGCACATACAAAATATCAGCATATGAAGATGAATTGAGGAAACTATCTTCAATAATTAGGGCTAGTAATTCTTCCTATTCATCTAATGCATCTACCATGTTTATATCAAGTGCTTGCAAGTTTGAATCAACCATTAATTGTGCTAGGCCTTGACCCTTGAGGAGTTTAGTGGGTTTAATTTCCAAATCATATTCCAATATCACAGCAATCCACTTCCCTCTTTTTCCATCAAGGTCTTGTGACAGAATGTCTTTTACCACTATATTAGGCACAAATGCAACAATGTGAGAGTGTAGAATATAAACTTTGAAATCGTTCAAGGCCTTTACCAAAGCATAGGCCTATTTTTCCATGATATTATATTTTAGAGGTGCATCTCTTAATGCCTTGGTGAAAAATGCAATTGGCTGCTCTTGTCCTTCTGGATTTTCTGTAATAGGACAACAACCACAGTATGTTTTGATGCAAAGGAAAATATGAGGAAATCCCTAGTGAAATCAGGGCTGATAAGGACTGGTGCTTGGGTGAGTGCATGTTTGATCAGTTCAAAGGACTTCTTGGTTTCTAAGGTCCATTTAACTCCTATCTCTTTCTTTAACATGTTTTTCATGTTCCTAAGGAGTTCTGCTAGGTTGGGTATAAACCTTCTTAGGAAATTAATCTTTCAAATGAAATATTGAAGTTCTTTGATGTTTCTGGGGTGACTGATTTTCAATATACCTTCAACCCTTTTTGGGTCTATTTTAATACCTTTTTTTGATATATTATGACCCAAAATTTTTCCCTCTTGGAGACCAAACAATGTCTTCTTGGGATTTAAAGATAGCCCAAAATTTCTACATTTATCAAAGACATTCTTGAGGTGAGCCAGGTGTTCTTCATCTATTTTGAAATATACTGTAATGTCATCTAAATAAATCAAGATGAAGTGTCCTATTTCTTCTGAGAAAGCAATGGCCATGGCCCTTTGAAAGGTGGCACCTACATTCATTAACCCAAAATTCATTTTCACATATATGAAAGTTACCCAAGGAGTGGTGAAAGTTGTTTTCAGTTGATCCTCAGGAAGTACCAAAATCTGGTTATATCTTGAAAAACCATCTAGCAAAGATATCCTTCTGGAACCAACTACCCTTTGTAAGATATGTTCCATTTTAGGTAGGGGGTAGTTGTCCTTTAATGAGGCTCTGTTTAAGTTCCTAAAGTCAATATAGAGCCTAATTTCTCCTGTTTTATTCCTCATAGATACAAGATTAGACACCCACTCTGAGTATCTCACTGGGACAATGATTCCAACATCATACATTTTCCTAATTTCTTTCTCAACTAGAGGTAACTGTACCGAGTTTATTCTGCGTACTTTTTTCCTAAACGGTTTATGGTTTTATTTAAGTGGTATCTTGTGTTGAATGGTCTCTGTGTCATATGCCTTTAAATCCTCATAGCTCCATGCAAATACATTAGAAAACTCTTTAAACAACTCAATATATTTTAGTTTCGTGTGCGCTGGAAATGTCTTAGATAACTTGATCATTTTCGGCTTGTCTTTATTGCCTATATTGCATTCCTCAATATCAGATTCAGTGGGTTCTATTGGAGTTCCTATATTTTGGCAGATTTGTCAATACCAAAAGAAAAAACAACATCAAACCACTTTGGGACCTCAGGATCTAGCCCTCCGGGGTCCAGAGAGGGATCTCTCTGTATAAGCAAAGGTATATGTTTTTGAAGCTCTGTTTTAAGGTTTTAGGCTAGGTATGAAGCATAGGGGTTTTTAATTGATTTAGTTGTTGGGTTGGTCGGAGGTCATTGACTGAGAAGGCTATGGGGAAGGAAAGGAACAGAATAGCAGGATGTTTTAGCAAAAGAGAATAGGTTAGGAATGTGCCATCCATTGGGCTATGGAGTCATGAAAGGGGATTACTTGCAAAACAACTAGCCAAGACTTTCCAAAGGGCAAGTCATCTATACTAAAGGATCTTCTTGATAGATGGTGGAATGGAACATTAAGGAGTGAGGGTGAAAGAAGGAAAGAAACCCAATTTTTTTCTGGAGATCAGGTCAGATATCATTTAAATCCAGACCTGCTTTGACATACTCAGAGGAAACTCTCAATGAAGACACAAAGGAAGCTTAATATTAGGTCATAGGTCATCTAACTCCAGGCCTGATTTAGCATACTCTCAAAGGAAAAACAGAGTGAAGATTTAAACAGAACTAGGCCTAAGATCAGAGAAGGGCTTTTAACCTTCAATGCTTTGAAACTAGCTCAAGGGATCTTAGAAGGGCCAATCTGTTGGAAAAGTACCCCAGTGGACAGAGCTTACACTAAATCCCCGGTATCCCAATTCTTCCAGCTTAAACCCAACAAGAACATCTAAGCAACAAACCCCGAATTCACACATCAGTAAGCATGGGCCAGACCAACATCTTTAATTGGTTAAATTACGTGAATTTTCTCTTAGATTCACTATCAGCAAAAAACATCAAAGACAAGAAGAGCAGTGGGCATTAGGGTACCATGCAGAGGTATATCCTAAGCCTAATTTACTGATTCTTATCAGAGAATGATGAACAGTATGATTAAAATGAAATAAAACAATTGCAGTAAGCGAAACATCACCCGTAATATAGACCAGGATCCTGTGAAATTGCTTGATTAATTGATGTGCAAAACCAGTCACATACACTGAGCCCAATGGCTGAATATAGTCCCAAATTTCTCCTCCCAGCCTACTAAATTAGAAACTACTCAGCTACTTCCCCCAGTAACAGTTCTAACAGTCGAATGAATCCCTACAACTAACAATAACAACCACAACCATATGTTCTTCAGGGGTTCTTATAGGAGAACTAGTAACTGTGGACGTAGATGTAAATTAAATTGATTCATTAAGACATAGTGGGGGAAGTGTTCGTGCCCACTCTGCTTAATGACTCTGTACTATACTCTATAGTCTAGTTCAAAGTCTTTGTCAGGTTGAGATTGACCTCAGATGTGTTCTTTGAAGTCCTTCTAGCTATTTGGTACTCTGCGCAGCCTTCTGAAATAAGTAACCGGGATAGAAAGTCCGCGGGTCTCCATATTTCCATGACTGTTGTCCTGACAGTTCTTTAGAAGCTACTGTCAGTGAAATAAATTTTAAGGGCCCGAGGAGGCATGGAGACTGCTATAAGCAGAAGTCCTTTCTGAGAAAATGCGTCCTGTTGGTGTTAAAACACAGATATGACCTTTTAGTGTGCTTAGTCTTCAAACTGCGTCTTATTCCTTGAACACAGGATTATAAGCATTAATCTTCAAAAATAGGAATTAACCCCTTTAATCCATCTCTGTTGATTCACTTTGTTGCTGTTGTAATGCCCTCTCTGTGCTCTCAGTCACAGTGACTATGAGTGTAGAGACAGAATGAATTTCTTTGCTCTGAAATCCCTGCACAATGAAATAAACTTGTTATGAAACCCAGGGGAGTGGTGGAGGATTGCTGCAGAAGCCCATGGATGAGTGACGAAAATGGTGGATGTAAGTGAAAATGGGTGAAAAACCATCAGGATGGTGAAGAAACAGAGTGAACGAAGGTTTGGTGTGAAAATGGCTCTGGGTCGTCTGATTAGATCAGGCACCGGTGATCAACGGTCAGGATTGACTGACGAAGTTGTTAAGACTATGTTATGCGGAGGAAATAAACCTTAGTGTAAAAACACAACAGTCTAAATTTGGGAAAATATAAAGAAAATAAATTAAAATAAATGAAGCGGGACCTTTCAATGGTGGGACCCAGCGGGCGGAGGGAAATTAGCTTTGGACCGTAGATCTCAGGAGGAGATCAAAGGCAGAGGTTAAATGATGAAGTTAATAGAGGCTCTGATGAAGAGATGTGGTGGAGGGTGTGATGCAATGTGGGTCGTAGATCTTGGATTGAACGAACGGTCACGATTGAATCAGAGGATCGCAATCGGAGAGGTAGAGAGTGACACCTTTAAAAAATTCTGATTGGCGATGGTGCAATTGAGCGCCAGTCGTCTGATCCGGAAGAATATCGATAGCAGAGGTTGAATCAGTAGGGAAATAATGGAGGAAAATTAGTGGATAGTGGTGGAATCTGGGCCGTTGGATCAGAATGGATGAACGGCGGGGATCGGATCGGGACTCGCCAATCGGCGGAGGTCGAAAGCAATGGGATTGGGCGTTGCGACGGTGCGATTACGCACCAGCCGTCAGATCTGGCGGGGATATCAATGGCTAAAATATGATCAGGGGTTGAATGGTGAGAAGCGACGGGTGCATTGTAGAATTAACGCGGATCGTCGGATCTTGCAAAGATCGACGGCTCAGATCAAAGCGGAGACCAATAGACCCAACTGCGTCGCATCGGAACTTTTCAACTTTAACAAAGGGAATGCGCATACATTGAAAGTCCCGATTGCGATAAGTGCCCGGGACTTTAGCGCTTGGTCCTAGGTGTGGGGCATATGTGGGGAAGTGGTTAAGGGGCTGGCCGAAAGGGGCTTAAGCCTCGTATGTAAAATGAGTGTTTTTTAAGCCAAAAAGAGGATTTTTAAGGCTTAAAATGGTTTTTGGTAGAGGGAATAAGGGGTTATTAAACCAAACAAAGGGAAATTGTAAGGTTTTAAAGGGGGTTTAGGGAGATTTAGAGGGTTAATGAAGGAATTAGAGGGGAAAAAGGGTTGTGAAAAGTGGGGTTTTGAGGGGACAAAATGGGCAGAAGGAGGCCTTTTGAGAAAAATTCTTCCATAAATAGAGAGGCTTTTTCATGGAAACAACAGTGAATATCTTTCAAAGGGAAAAAAGACACAAGAGGCTTAAAGAATGATATGTTTTTAGAGGAAATGTATTTCTTGAAGGCTCAAAAAACATTTTAGCCACCTGTTTTCTTGTCAAAAATTTCATAGGTGGCTAACAGTGGCTCCACATGGGGATGGCATCTTCTTGATGGTGTCAATAATTTAGAAAATAATCTTTGGAGTAGGCCAGATGCCTAGTACTTGACACATATTTTTCTTTCTTAGATCAGCTGCCACAATAATGAAGACATCATATCAGCAGTAAACATTCTCCCAAACAACTACCTACCCATACTATGTCCTAACATTTTTTCTTCTGGGTGCATTTGGACTTGCTAACCCTTTACATCATCAATTTTTTACAAACAGGAAAATAAACCTATTATATTTCTACCCTTATTACTCCATGAGACCAGATTAAACTGTTGGACTCATAGTTTCTCTACCTAAACTATATCTGCTAGGATTAAACTGTCTAGCAGATTTCTTCTCTACATTCTAAGACAGAAATTGAAAAACAGTCACGCTGGGATTAGACTATCTGGCTTGCTAGACTTTGCAGAAATTAAAAAAAACTGACTAAATGCTCACAGATTGAGCTTAATTGAAATTTCCTACCTACTCTACTCTACTTGGAAATCTCTGATGTTCTAGGTGATACAATAATGCCAGTGCAGCCAGTCAAGCAGTAACAAAAAAGGGTTAAAGCACTGTCTGCTCATCAGAAACAACCACAGGGTGCTCTACATGTGGTTCTTCAAAACTAAGGTCACCATCAGTGGTGACCACTCCTGATGAATTCAGCCCCTGCTAAGGATCAATGTTGGAGAATTCGAGCTAATCCGGGCCTCCATATACTTTGCCACAGGATCGATGAACATATGATGTACAATTTCTTCTTTTAGGCCTCCCATGACTGGTAGGCTATCTACATCTTGGACAACTTTGATTACTATATCTTCCACTGCATCTTCAGTGTGGCTCTTGAAAGCTCGATCATCTACTTTCTACACGCCTAAAGGCAACAGAATCTCCTCTTTCTTTAGGGGAGGGAAACTTTCCAAAAATGCTCTAGGGTCTCTAAATTGATATGATTTTTCTTGTGAGTTCAAAATCTTGATTTCGGCCTCATATCTTTCAACCAACACTTCTAGAAAAATTTTCTTCAGCTCAGGTCGATTATTGAATCTAGAGCTAGAATGGAAAACCTCTGGAAGGCCCTTGCTTCTGATTTTAGTCAGTATATTTGATATACCACAACGAAAATCTTCAAGGGGACTTAGCTCAGAGTCTTCCATTGGTGGAGATGATGTTGTAATGCGACTGGTCTCCCAGTGGAGTCTTGTGAAAACAAAGATAATAAATGGCTTACTGATCACTAGTGGAGTCCTTTAATCATTTAGGAAATGTGGAGTCACCAGGTGGATTTCTAAGATTCTCAAGGAGATTTACTATCCACCACGGTGATTGATTACCAAATCAAAGCTATTGGTCTTATTCCCCAGCGGAGTCACCATTATTTTGGAGTTCCTATGTTTTGGCAGATTTGGCAATACCAAAAGATAAGACAACATCAAACCACTTTAGGACCTCAGGATCTAGCCCTCCTAGGTCTAGAGAGGGATATCTCTATATAGGCAAAGGTATATGTCTTTGAAGCTCTGTTTTAAGGTTTTAGGCTAGGTATGAAGCACAGGGGTTTTAAATTTATTTGGTTGTTGGGTTGGTCAGACGTAATTAACTGAGAAGGCTATGGGGAGGGAAAGGAACATAATAGTAGGATGTTTCAGCAAAAGAGAATAGGTTAGGAATGTGCCATCCTTTGGGCTATGGAGTCATGAAAGGGGATTACTTGCAAAACAACTAGCCAAGACTTTCCAAGGGGCAAGTCATCTATACTAAAGGATCTTCTTGATATATGGTGGAATGGAACATTAAGGAGTGAGGGTGAAAGAAGGAAAGAAACCCAATTTTTGTCTGGAGATCAGGTCAGATATCATCTAAATCCAGACCTTCTTTGACATACTCATAGGCAACTCTCAATGAAGACACAAAAGTAGCTTAAGATCAGGTCAGAGGTCATCTAACTCCAGGCCTGCTTCAACATACTCTCAAAGGAAAAATAGTGTTAAGATTTAAACAGAACTAGGTCTAAGATTAGAAAAGGAATTTTAACCTTCAATGCTTTGACACCAGCTCAAGGGATCTTAGAAGGGCCAATCTTTTGGAAAAAGACCCCAGTGGACAGTGCTTACACTAAATCCCTGGTATCACAATTATTCCAGCTTAAACCCAACAAGAACATCTAGGCAACAAACCCCGAATTCACACATCAGTAAGCATGGGCCAGACCAACATCTTTAATTGGTTAAATTACATGAATTTGCTCTTAGATTCACTATCAGCAAAAAACATCAAATAAAAGAAGAGCAGTGGGAATTAGGGTACCATGCAGGGGTATATCCTAAGCCTGATTTATTGATTCTTATCAGAGAATGATGAATAGTATGATTAAAATGAAATAAAAAAATTGTAGTAAGTGAAACATCACCCGTAATATAGACCAGGATCCTGTGAAATTACTTGATTAATTGATATGCAAAACCAGTCACATACACTGAGCTCAATGGCTGAATACAGTCCCAACTTTCTCCTCCCAGCCTACTAAATTACAAACTACTTATCTAATTCCCCCAATAAGAGTTCTAACAGTCAAATGAATCCCTACAACTAAAAACAACAACCACAACCATATGTTCTTCAGCGGTTCTTATAGGAGAACCAGTAACTGTGGACGTAGATGTAAATTAAATTGATTCATTAAGACAGAGTGGGGGAAGTGTTCGTGCCCACTCTGCTTAATGAATTTTCACTATACTCTGTAGTCTAGTTCGAAGTCTTTGTCAGGTTGAGATTGACCTCGGATGTGTTCTTTGAATTCCTTCTGGCTGTTTGGTACTCTGCGCAACCTTCTGAAATAAGTAACCAGGATAGAAAGTCTGCAGGTCTCCATACTTCTGTGACTGATGTCCTGACAGTTCTTTAGAAGCTACTGTCAGTGAAATAACTTTTAAGGGCTCGAGGAGGCATGGAGACTACTGTAAGCATGATTCCTTTTGAGAAAATGCGTCATGTTGATGTTAAAACAAAAATATGTCCTTTTAGTGTGCTTAGTATTCAAACTATGTCTTATCCTTTGAACACGGGATTATAAGCATTAATCTTCAAAAATAGGCATTAACCCCTTTAATCTGTCTCTGTTGATTCACTTTGCTACTGCTGTAATGTCCTTTCCGCGCTCTGAGTCACAGTGACTGTGATTGTAGAGACAGAATGAATTTCTTCACTCTAAAATCCCTGCACAATGAAATAAATTTGTTATGAAACCTAGGGGAGCAGCGGAAGACTGCTGCGGAGGCCTATGGATGAGTGACGGAAATGGTGGATGTAAGTGAAAACGGGTGAAAGACCATCAGAATGGTGAAGAAATAGAGTGAATGGTGAAGAAATAGAGTGAATGAAGGTTTGGCGTGAAAATGGCTTCAGGCCGTCTAATTAGATCAGGCACCAGTGATCAACGGTCAGGATTGGTTGACAGAGTTTTTAAGACTATGTTAGGTGGAGGAAATAAACCTTAGTGTAAAAACACGAAAGTCTAACTTTGGGAAAATATAAAGAAAATCGATGAAAATTAATGAAGCGAGACCTTTTAATGGTGGGACTTTGCTGGCGGAGGGCTATTAGCTTTGGACCGTAGATCTTAAGAGGAGATCAACGGAGGAGGTTAAATGATGAATTGAATAGAGGCTCCGATGAAGATATGTGGTGGAGGGCGCGATGCAATGTGGGCCATAGATCTTGGATTTAACGGACGGTCACGATTGAATCAGAGGATTGCAATCGGGGAGGTAGAGAGTGACACCTTTAAAAAATTATGATTGGTGATGGTGCGATTGAGCGCCAGCCGTCCAATCCAGAAGAAGATCGACGGTGGAGGTTGAATCGGCGAGGAAAAAATGGAGGCAAATGAGTAGATAGCAGTGGAATTTGGGTCGTTGGATCAGAATGGATGAACGGCAGGGATCGGATCAGGACTCGCCAATTGGCAGAGGTCGAAAGCGATGGGATTGGGCATTGTGACGGTGCGATTATGCACCAGCCGTCGGATCTAGCGAGAATATCAATAGCTCAAATATGATCAGGGGGTGAATGGGGAGAAGCGACGGGTGCATTGTAGAATTAACGTGGACCGTCGGATCTTGCAAAGATCGATGGCTTAGATCAAAGCAGAGACCAATAGACCCAACTGTGTCGCATCGAAACTTTTCAACTTTAACAAAGGGAATGCGCATACATTGAAAGTCCCGATTACGATAAGCACCCAGGGCTTTAGCGCTTGGTCCTAGGCACATGGCATATATGGGGAAGTGGTTAAGGTGCTGGCCGAAAGGGGCTTAAGCCTCATATGTAAAATGAGTGTTTTTTAAGCCAAAAAGAGGATTTTTAAGGCTTAAAAGGGTTTTCGGTAGAGGGAATAAGGGGTTATTAAACCAAAAAAAGGGAAATTGTAAGGTTTTAAAGGGGGTTTAGGGAGATTTAGAGGGTTAATGAAGGAATTAGAGGGGAGAAAGGGTGATGAAAACTGGGGTTTTGAGGGGACAAAATCAACAGAAGGAGGCATTTTGAGTAAAATTCTTCCATAAATAGAGAGGATTTTTCATGGAAACAACAGTGAAGATATTTCAAAGGGAAAAAAGACACAAGAGGCTTCAAGAATGATATGCTTTTAGAGGAGATGTATTTCTTGAAGGCTCAAAAAACATTTTAGCCACCTTTTTTCTTGTCAAAAATCTCATAGGTGGCTAACAGTTTCTATCGTTGGTTTCTTAGCAATGTCATTAAAATCAAGCAAGTCTTCTAGAGGTGCTAGTCCTTTGGGTAAGCCTTTGTCTTTGGATTGTAATACCTCTATGTCTTCTTTTTCTAAGTTTATGTATTCTTCTGTTTGATTTTTGAACTCACTGGTTAGCATATTTATTTCTGCAATGGGAGGAGGTTATTTTTGGTCACGATGTTCCTCATTCATATGGTTTTTATCATGATTTGAGTTTGAGTTGGGTAATTTGAATTCATTCCTGAACTGTAGAAAATTCTCTATCTGTTTATCTCCCTCAAATACCTGCCAATATTTTTTGTTGTCTGGGACAACCGTCCTATATTTTACTTTGACATTGAACTATTTGTCATCGCAAGGTCTTTGACATGAGCTAGTAGCGCAAGCTAATCCATTGGCAAGGATGTTTTGGCTTCTAGGGATAAAAACGAGTTCATATTCCTCAAAGGCTTGAAAAAGGTCCATGGCATCATTTCTATAGGCTCTTAGTCTTGGATGTTTGGTAGTGTATTCTCCATTAATCTGCCTAATGATCAGTTCAGAATCTCCATGAGCAACTATCCTCTTGGCTCCTAATTTCTTCAGTAACTGGAGTCCTAAGAGGAGGGCTTCATACTCCGCTATGTTATTTTTGCATTGGAACCTTAACTTGTATGCATGGCTTTCAGCATAATTTCTCTCTGTGCTGTGAAGCCATACACCTGCTCCTACACCAGTTCTGCTGCAAGACCCATCAAAACTCATACTCCAAAGAGGGCTAGTTTTCGATTTGGTGTTATTTTCATTACTTTCCTCTTTGTCCTATGTGTTTTGACTGTCATAATGCAGTTCTATGGGTTTTGCAGCATGTTTGTGTTGGACTTGTTCCTTAAGGTTTTCATGGATTTCAGGCCTTTCTTCTTGACTCCCTTGATTTGCAGTAATCTGATGGACAATGGGTTGCTCATGCTCTCTGTTTTGTTTGTTGCAACTTTCAGCTTTGGCACACCATTTGAGAGCTTCTCCCTCCTTAATTTTTGTTATGCTGGGTGATTTCTCATTATCCAACTCTAGTTCGCCAAAGATTTCATCATTCCAAAGAATGAATGAGTTTAGGTCTGTGTGGATAGAATAAAGAGGGGAATTTTCTAATTTTTCTTGACTTCTCACCATAAATTTCATGTATGATTCCCTATACAGTCTCCTAAGTTGATTGAAGACTGGGACGGTGGCATATGTCATGTCCATTTGCATGGTACCTTGCAACTTAGCACCCCATGATCTTGAAATAAGCATGCCATATTTGGGGGGCACATCAGTCACTACCACATCCATCACTATGCATTTGGCTGGGATCTGGGTCAAGTTCACACAAAGATCTTTAATCAGGCCTAGGCATTTTACTCTACTGGAGTCAAAAGGAATACAAATATTTGTATGGTCTGGTTATTTCAAGGCCTAATCTCTCCATGATTACTTTGGGCATGAGGTTATGTGATGCTCCTGAATCATGCATAGCATTGTGCAAAATCTTGTGATGGATATTCAAAATGACATAGAAAGGAGGTACCACTCCCTCCTGGAATTTCCCTTCAATTTTAGGACCAAATAAAAGGGTTGGCTGATCATCATTGAGGTTGATAGAGTCATTATTTTCTCCTATGTTTAAAGCTTTCAAAACCTGACATTTATATACATCTTGAGTGACTAACTCAATGAGGGGGACAGAGATTTTGATTTTAGCAATTTCACTTTCTAAACTGAAAGGGGACTGATTCTTTGAAAGGTTCGAATCTGTCTTGTTAGTCACTAATTTACCAGCAAAATCAGCTTGTTGGTTTTCACTATGTACATTAGATAAAACAGTTTTTTCAGGGGCACTAACTAAAGTACTGGTGTTGCTAGGGCAAACACTCTGTTTATCAGTGTTCTGGGTGACTTTGCCTTTGTTTTTACTATAAATTTCAGCTGTTGTTTTGTTGTTTTCAGTAGCATTTTTAGCTACTTTTTCAGATCTGTTCTTAACAGCAGTCTCAGAGGTCTTTGTTTGGGGATTTTCTTGGTTATTTTTGCTCCTAAGGTCATATTATTTGTGGACCTCCATGATGGAATTTTCAAAGCCTTGCCTATATTCTTCAGATTCTAAGCCCTCATCATCATAATAGGTGTATGTAGCCTAGTCATCCTCTATGAAGAATGCAGGGTCTTCATTATTAACTCCTAGCATGTTTATAATAGTTCCCTCTAACTCCTCTATCATTCCATCCTCTTCATAAACATAATTTTCTTGAAATGTGGGTCTGGTTTGTTGATCAGAATCTATTTGTTTCATCTGAAGGGGGTTTCTCCTAAATTTATGGTTCTAATTTTGAGTCTGGTTCCTATTTTCAGCACTTTTTTGGACAACTAACCTCTCCATCATTTTTTCTATCCTATCCATGTTTTTGGCTAGATGGTCTAATTTTGAGTCAAAGGTAGAAGGTGCAGTGTCCTCCCTGTATGTCACTTTCTTTTTAGTTCTCATCCTAGCTCTCTTCTCAATCAGATTAGCTTCCACACTAAGAGCTCCCTTCTGCATGTCTTCTAAGGTTAAGGGATCCCTTTCTCTAAGCTGATAGGCCATTTCAGGATCAAATCCTTCAGGAAATTTGGCCAAAGCTGATCCTTGTGGAGGTTTTAAATCTGGGGGTAGTGCATTATACAGACTATTGAATTTGGTGCAATAATTCTGAACACTCTCCCCAAGGTTTCTCTTTAGGTTGTTGTAATATGAAAGTATTTGGTGTGGATTCTTCCTAATTGGCAATTTTTTTGTGAATGTTTGATGTAAATAAGGGAGATCACGAATACAATGAGGAGTTAAGTCTTTAAACCATTTATTGGCTTCTCCTCCTAAACTTTGGGAAAATATTCTCATCTTAATGGTCTCATCTTCTATTTCCATATAATCAAAGGCATCATTCATCTTGTCTACATGCTATTGAGTAGTAGTGTATTCGTTTCTAGTGAAATGGGGAATTTTAGACTGATATTCATTGGGTAAAGGAACCAGAGGCTGTGGTATCACCAAGGTAGCATACCATGTTTCCATGATAGGATTTTGTGGGAAGACTGGAGTGGTTTGAACAGTAGGTATATGAGTGGAAGAAGTGCTTGGACCAACAAGAGACTGTTGAGCAGATTTAGGGCGAGGGAGACCCAAGTTATGAATGAAATGAAGATCGGGAGGTGTGGATGGAGGGGTTTCTCTACTGCTAATATGCTGACCACTCTGTTGTGGTGAACTTGGAGGCTCAAGGTCTGTCTGATCTATACCACTAAGCGATTTAGCTCTTTGTAAATTACTTGGAAAATCAAAGTCAACTTGGGTACTTAATAGAGCTGTGAGGTTTTCAGGCACAGAGCTAGCTATGTGAATGGGTCTGATAATAGTTGGATCCTTAGATACCAGAGATTTCCAAAGAATTCTTTCTGGATTACCAACTATTTTAGGAGGACTTGGGTCAAGATAAGCTCTGGTATGAATTTTTATTGAAGCCAGTATGCTAAGTTTCAGATCCAAAAAGAATAAATTTAGCGAGATATGATAGTATTTAGAGGCAAACTAGTCTTATCAAAGAAATTTAATCCTCAAAGTTTCATAAACATGGATGTGAAAAATGTTTGAATGGTAGTGTGGGCTGCCCCCAATGGAGTCTTTGTGAAACCAGGAATAATTAGTAGGCCTACTGATCACCAGTGGAGTCTTTTGATCTTTTAGGAGTTGTGGAGTCACCAGGTGGATGATTTAAAATGGTTAAGATGAGTTTCTATTGACCACAGTAATTAATGACCAGTCTAAGGCTGTTGTGGGTTTTCTCAGTTCTTAAGGATGCCTAAGATAGCATTTTACTTAGAATTTCCCCAGTGGAGTCACCATTATGTTCGAGTCCTGGTGATTTGGCAGACTAGCATACCAAATGAAAAGGCAACATCAGAACCACTTTGGAATCCTAGGAGCTAGCCCTCCTGGATTTAGAGAGGGATCTCTCTATGTAAGTGTTGTTTTCAAAGATATTTGTTTATGATTAGTTACAATATTAGGCTAGTTATGAAGTTCAAGAGGTTTTTTGTTTTGTTTTGGTTGGGAATCATTAACTGAGGAGGTCATGTGAAGTGAAGAAGAAATTAAGTGGAAGGATGTTTCAGCATGGGAAGATAGGTCAAAATAGTGCTAAACCATTGGGCTACGGAGTCATAATAGGGTTACTCACACAACAACTATCCAAGAGTTTTCAAAGGAAAAGTCATCCATATCAGAAGATCTTTTAAGTTGAGTTTGTGGTATGGACCTTTTAGGAGTGAAATGAAAGAAGCAACATGTAATAAAACAAAGGCAGCCTAAGATCAAGCAAGGACTTTTAACCTAACCTGCTTTTGCCATACACTCATGAGAAAACATATATGATAAACATAAAAAGCAACCTAAGATCAAGCAAGGACTTTAAACCTTCCATGCTTTGGGCCTACTCTTAAGGGAAATCTTCAAAGCACTCTTTAAGACCAAACAAGGGACAAGGCTAACCATAGACTTCCTTCCTTAAGACTCTACTTAGCACACAATGAAAATAAAATTCAAGAACAGTATCTCAAGTTCTACTCAGCAATACATGGGCTCACCAACATTCTTGACTGGTTATACTCTATTGATATCACTCTTAAATACAAATTTAGAGGAAAACATACAGATAAATCTTATCAGTTAGAATTAGGGTACTATAGAAGTAAATCCTGATCTATATTTTACTGCTCTTTATCAGAGAACATGAACAGAGTGGAAAACATAAGATAAGCAACAAAGACTGTTAGTATGAATCCTTCGTCGAAGTGTACGAAAAAGGACCACTTTAGCTACGCATAACTAATAGCCCTAACAACAATAGAGGCTGCCAAACATCTTCAGATCTGTGATTAGTAATAAAAATGCTGCAACAAACAGATCTATAAATGGAAAGACATTAAGCAGTAAAATAAAAGGGTTTGCTCCATGCATCCAACAGACAAGACAAGAACACGATTTTTGAAAGAATTTTTGTATTACAGGGCACCTGGGAGGAAAACAAGAAGGTGTATCCAGCTCTCCTCAATGGGATGGGTTCTTTGTAGTCCTCAGCACTTCAGATCTAAGCTTTCTCTCTCTTGCAGGTGTAGAAAACCCAATGCAGAAAATGGTGAAAATGAGACCAAGTGTATAGATCCAGAGTGATCTAATAGGCAACAAAAGGTGAGGAATGATGGGGAAGAACCCTCCTATTTATAACAAAATATTGGGTCATTCTAGATCTTGGTGCATGATTAAAATAATGTTAACCAAATCTAGATCCACCTTGTATGGAATATTTTATTATATTTGTTGGAGGGAAAAGGTATTTGACTTGGGTCAAATCCCTTTATTTGTCAAAAATAAATAAATAAATGATTTATTTATCTTTTTAAGGAAGTGGTTAAAAGATAATCAAATAAATAATGATTTATTTAATTATTTGTGGGTGATTTGGTCATATTTAACAAGGAATATTATCTAAATAAGATTTAAATAATTATTCCTAGAAAATAATAAGATAACTAAGGGTTTATCTCATTAATTTCTTTGTTTTTGGGTTAAACATGACTGGGAATAATAATTAAATTATGGTTTAATTAATTATTCCATGAGGAAAATCAAACAAATATAGGTTTGTTTAATATTTCCTTTGGGGTTTCCTGTTTAGACCATAAACAACCTAATAAATGTGGTTTATTAAGTTATTTTACATAGTGAAAGCAATTTTACTTAGGGTAAAATTGGTCTTACATGGTGTACTTGGGGTCCATCTAATGATAATAGGTTAGATGACCAAAAAATGGTGTAACAGATTGCCCCCCAGCGTGCGAGTGTTAGGAGCAAATCGTATGACCGAAGTACGTTGTAAGAACTCAATCACCAGACAACAAGAGGGAAGTCAGAGAGAGAAAGGTGAGGTAGATAGTGTGCTGAAGGACTAGACCCTGAGGAGACGAGACTCGCAGGTGCAACAAGTCTCTTTTTATGAGAGGGTACCTGTGTTGAAGGCGACGGGGGAGGCATACCTATGCCCGCCGAGACAAAGTACAAAAGAATAGTGTGTCCAGTAAACAAGGGACCGAACCATAGAGTACAGCTGGCATAATCAGGAGCCAGATAAAAATACAATGAGGAATCTCACATACATGCTGTGCCTGGGATAACAGCCAGGACTAGTACAATAATATCTGAGTACATGAGATAAACACAACCCAAATGCCCCCTGTAAATGGGGAAGGGCTCACAAAATCTGACTGATACATGCAAATCGAAGAGGTGCTGCAAGTGGCTAAGGCCAACATCATCAAAATCTGGAGCTGCATCGAAGGCTGCAAAGAAGAGGTCATCCAGGCATGTGGGGGGCTACCTGCAGGGCCACCCCCTCATGAGGGTTGAGACATCTCACACACACCCGGGAATCATCAAGAGCTGCTGCTGGATCACTGGACCATCAAGTATACGAATCTCGATCATGTTGAAAGGAGCTGGAGAAACAATCAAGTCAAAGGGAAATGAGAGATCCCTTGGCCTGATCCGAGGCACCGAACAAGAGTGGAAGCTGGAACCAAGGTACACCGCCCTCTAGACCTGGCTTCTGGAATGAAAGTGTTGATGTCGACAGAAGGAGGTCCGCCATAGGTGAGGCAATGAGAGATCCTCAACTAAGGCACGAGAGAAAACAATAGAGTGACGGACAGACTGACACTAATGACGATAGTGGAAATGGGAAGGACTGAGTAGCGAATGGACGACTTCCCTTGTTAGAGCATAAAGAGCATGGATGACATGGCAGCCACTGACACAAGATCATAAGGGATAGGGGACAGTGAGACTGAAGGTCATAAGGTGCGACACAAGAGAGAGACCAAGCAATGAAGGATGGAGGGCTATAGTGAGGTGCAAAGGGACGTGGTATAGACTCCATGGATGCAATGATGACTCAACTTGGATGCTCTAAACAAGGGTGACTCGATGGTGCTACCACACAGTAAAGGCCCCAATGGGGGACCCCGGAAGCATGAGTACAAGGTGGGAACTCATGACGAAAATCGACACGAACATGGACAAGTAAAGGAGCAATATGGTGCCCCTAGTACAAGTGTCGTAAGTGAGGAAATTCGATTTTAAGGAGCAGTGAAGTGACCCTTCTTGGACAAAATGTGTCCAGGTGAGGTATCAAATCACCAAAAACTAACAGAAACCCATTTGAGAGCTCGGTGGGAGCTTTCCAGCGGTGCTGACGGTTCGTCGAACAGGGCTACGGTGTGGTCGCAGCAGTCGAAAGAAGAAACAGGGGTTCTCTTTTAATAAGGCAGTTTCCCTCCAAAATCACTCATTTTCTATTGTTGCTGTGGTGAATGTGGAGAGGAGAGAAGGCCCTAAATCTTGCGGCGAACGTAGCGGACAAACCGACCATTGGAATCGAGATCCGTTGAGTGTAGGAGGCCTAACTCCTTTCTTGCATTTCGATGGACGACACTTTCGCTTAGCGGCCCGTAATCCTTAAACAGCCCCTCCTTCATCTCTATGGCCGGGTCACACTTTTTTGGGGCAAAAAGTACGACCCAGGACGCAGTATCAGCAAAAGTGTGACTGTCTGTAAAAATGATGAAACCGCGACCGGGGATGAGAAGCAGTGTCGTTTTTATGGCTGGAAGTTGGGTTTTGGTGTTTCCTTGTTATGGTTTATCCGTACGTCGACAAAAATGATGTGTTATTGTTTAAAAGGGTGTGCATGTGTGCATGTATGTTAATTATTTGTCATTTGCTGCAATAGAGTCCGAAGGGACACTTTATAAGGATCCGTGCGGATCGTGCGGCCCGGCCGGGCTGGCCGCATTTGGGGTCTCGGTGTTTGTGGAGAACCCGTTGATGAGAGCAGGGGAACCGTTACTAGCCCGGATTATCAGTTACTGGGATCCAGATCAAGAGATCTTTGTAGTGCAGGGGCACATGATCGAGCTGACGGTCCAGGATGTGTACTTCCTGACTGGTCTCCCGCCACTGGGGATGGTGGGAAACACACAGCCAGTGCTGCCACGGGGGCGACATATCATGGAGTTCGTGGAATTCCATTGTCGACAGGGTCTCCAAGTCAAGGGGACTCGAATACCGATCGGGGATCTAGAGAGGCTAGAAACCCGTGTAGTGGCCGCAGCTCTGCTGCGAATTCTGGGCATCTAGGTGTTCCATCACATCACTAGGGGGCAGATGATGATAGTGGAAAGTGTGTTGGGTGGGACCTACTATGGGTGGGCCCAGATGTTATTGGTGTCGCTAAAGCGTGTCAGCTACTATGCGGAGGTGAACTGAAGATCCGTCATATGGGACCTTTTTTTGTGCGCTCTTTCTTCTTTTTGAGAAGATCCCGACCCGAGGCCTTCATGTACGCTCTTCCGCATGGGGCCCTAGAGAGCCTGGTGACGGCGCCGTTGGGGACGTGCTACCGTGCGCAGGGAGGAGGAGGGGCGTCAGTACCTAAAAGGAACCGGAAGCTACCATTGGGAGAGAATATGGCCTATACATAGACGACCCCATAGTGAAAAGAGCTGTCAGGAGATCCGGACCTGCCACTTCCGCTTGGTCGAGTCTGGGGGCCCGATGGTAAGTGACAGATTGCTATTCTTGTATGGGCATGTTAAAGTATTTTGAATAGTAATGTAAGGTACTGATTCATGTACTTTTGGTATGCAGATATAGCACCGGTGAAACCGGCCGGATATATGGGACGACCGGCAACAACTGGAGCTACAGGATCGAGAGCGGCGCAGAATGAGGATGCAGCTGCCCTGCTGGAGGATATCCGATGTAGATGCGAACGGTTGTTGACCGGGGTATCAGAGCGCGGGTGGCAGGACTTGGACGACCAGTTCATAGAGCCGTGTGTTGGTGTACCCTCGGAGTGGCGAGGTATCATGCGGCGCATGGCGATGGCCGGTCAGACGATGTGCGATCTACAGGCTGCAGGGGCAGAGCCATTGGCTCGGGATCCTCCAGATAGTGATTAGGGGTGGGGCATGTGGTGCCCCCTATGATGTATGTAGGGGCAGGTGGTGCCCCCAGTTTTTGAGTTTGTGTAACATGCTATGGGCATGTCATATGTATCAGAGTAGATGGACTCTAAACACATGTTTTGCCACACATATATTATGGATATGCATCGTTATGGTTTGTTATGAATGTTATGGTCTTGAATGAAATGCATGTGATAAATGCGAGTCTAGAACTTGGTTTGCGATACTATCTACATAGTGATTTTGTTCTCGAGGTACATGATTGAAAATTATGGTTTCAAATGCACGGATCAAGAGTTTCACTCGTAAATAGCGTCTAAACAGCACGGGGTTATGCACACGATAAACACCATTCAGTTGCATTACAAGAAGTAGGGAATCCAAACGAACGTGCAGATGGAGTACGCGATGCAAGAGGGCATTGGCTAAGAGGCCACGCACTGCATCATATTCGGCCTGATTATTGGTGGCAGGACCAATGCAGACTCCGTTGGAGAGAACAAGGGCATGCAAGGGGGTGAAAATGGCCCAACCTGTCGCGGCTAGATTCCGGGAGTAACGACTTGCACCATCGGCGTAACCGATAAAGGGTGTGGATGGAGGGTCCTGCATAATGGTGTCACAAGACAACAAATGAATGGAAGATGGAGACGGACGGCAGCGTGAGCGGACAGAAGACATCGAGCGACAACTGCGGGAGGGGGTGCAAGGGGCAGGATGATGATGACTCACATACAAGCGGGATGGTTGTATATGAGGGCTATCGGAATTATGGCGGGGACTCGGGCTGCAGAGGTCCACAGAGATATGGGTGGAGGAATCCGGGGTATGGGTGGAAAAAAGGGGATTAGGCGAAATGACAGGGGAGGATGCAGGGGGACTGGGCTCCGGGTGTCTCACAGAGGAGGATAGGTAAAGAATGGTCGAGGCAGATTCCGTCATCTGAACATCAGGGGGAGGGATGATGATGGGAGCGGGGGGATCCTCGGATTGGCCCGAAGCATACTGCGCGAGGATGGGAGAGGCAGATTGATTCTGTTCAACCTCGTACTCTCGAATGACCTCTAAAGAGGCGTGGTAATGCGTCAGGTGAGGACAATGGTGGGAGTAATGGCCATGGACACCGCACAAAGCGCAGGGTTTGTTGGTGCGGAGAGTCTTGGGGTTCTTGTTGCGGGGACGAAGAATCTGGGAGGCTTCAGACCGAGAGACCTCAGAACGTGATCAATCACAGTCGGATACTGGGCAACGTGACAAGCATGGGTGGTACAGTACAATAAAGCATGCTGCGGCTGTGGCCGGGCGGGCGGGGAGGCCGGTCGGGCCGTGGTGTCTTATCTTTTTGGTCTGCCCTCACGGGTTTTGTTTTTTCTTCTCGAGCGGCCACGACAGAGAGGGATCCTCGTGAGGGCCGGGAGGCACAGCGGGCAAATTAAGAACAGGGGGACCCTGCTGACCTGTCGTGCTCACGTAGGGTTTGGGGTGACCAGGAGGGGTGGCGGCTGGAGGGTCAAGGTACCAGACCGGAATGCCCAAGGTCAGGTTAGGGAGAGAGAGGGTGGCCATGACGGGGACAGAATATACTCCGGGAGGGGGAGCCAGGAAAGGGATCTGCCCAGCGGGGTAATGACCAGGAGGGACGGATCCGAGATGGTTAAGGCCAGGGGGAACCGAGCCAGGGGGATAAAGGGGTTCAGGGATACCAGCTGTAGGAGGAGGGCCAGACGGGGGAGGTCCAACTGGTGGAGAGGTATGGCTAGGAGCAGGTTGCGAGGGGCGGAGGGGAGGTTGCGGACTAGCCGAAGCAGGCCGTTTAAGGGTGGCCTAAGATGATTGCATCATGAAAACATTTGATAAGCTGGGATCAGTGATAGGAGGAGGAGGAAGACAAGGAAAAGTGCCAAGTAGGGAGGAGTCCTTGTAAACGCCGGGGGAGACACTAGTCAAGGAATCGACGGTTTGCTTGTTGGCTACAGAAGAGATGGTGGTCTCAGGTGAGGCCTGAGAGGGGGGCTCATGATATGTCAGCTGGTCAATGGTGACTATCTTTCCATTATGGGGGAAAGACATCTTGTGAAAGACTGTAGATGGGACAACAGACATAGCATAGGTGTAGCTTCGCCCCAAAAGAATGTTGTATTCAAGCGGGGCGTCAATGACTTCGACGTCAACGCAAACAGTCTTACCAGCGAGGGTGATCGGGAAATTACGAAACAAGCCAATGGGATGGGAGGCATGACCGTCCCACGCTCGAAGGGTGATCGTGGAAGGGGCCACTGGGGGATCCGAGTTGCTTCAAAACCGAAGCGACATCACGTGTGGATGCCCCCGTCAAAAACACAACGGAAATGATGGCGGTAATTCGTTTCGTATTTTGACTGAGATTTGGAAGGCGACGGAAGGAGGGAGGGGAGGGTGGTCCGATTGAGTGGCGTCGAAAACAATCATCTCGTCGTCAGCAGGATCTACAGCGCCCACGGCAGATAGTAGAGCCTTCTTTTGGGAAGGGCATGACTGGAGGAGTTCCAGTGTGGAAATGGCAGCAGGGGACTGCGCCAAATCATCTACTATGTTATACGACGGAGCGGCTCGACCGGAAGCAGCATTTCGGCGTAATGGTCCCTTTGGAATCTTTGGATGAACCTCAACTTTGGGTTGAGGGATGTGTAAGGGGCCACTGGATGTCGAAAGAGGCTCTGTAGAACCTGAAGAGGGAGGCTCGGGCGCAGACAGAGCAGGAGGCTTGGGGTACTGGCGAGACCGAGTTTGAAGGTGTAGGTCGATGGTTGGTGTAGGATCGGAGTGCATCATAAGGATCTGGTAATCAGATGAACCAGAAATGGAAGGGGGGGCGGCTACCTGGCTTTCAGGTGGTTGGGTAGCGATGAAACCTTGCTGAGGGAAAGGATCCGTAAACACATCTGGCTGGGTAGTGGCCACATTAGGAGGAGCATGAGGGGAGGCGTGTTGTCTGCGCAATGTGGCTTGAGACTCCCACATCTCCCGCATCTGGGGTAAGAGGGGACAATCATGGGTGTAATGACCATAAACACCGCAACACGAAAAGGGCTTGTTTGTGCGAAGCGGCCTGTCTGGCTTGGGCTGACTGCCCTGTTGCTGGTTGCCAGTGTTAGGGTCCACACCAGAATTGGGTCCTCGGGTACCAGGGGTAGATTGGTTTTGGTTGCCTCTCCGCCTTCTTTGAGAAGAAGGGGGATTAGTCGCGCCCTGCTGTGCAAATACTTGCCCTGGAGGGGGCTGTAGGTGCTGTTGTCGTCGGAGTTGGAGTGCGATGGGGGAGGGAAGCGATGGGCCGCCGGGAGGAGTCGGGCGCACCGTCGCGGGTATGGTACGGGTGGGTAGGGCAATACTGGGGCAAGTGAGGTTGCGAAAAGGAGGAGGCATGCCACATCCTACACATGCTACCTTAGGGGAAGAGTGCTGAGAGTCGTGTCTTCCTTGAGGGAGACCACAGGCCCACAGAGGTTGAGCGTAGTGATGGGAAAGGGCCAAATGACACCGTCGGCGGAATGAGTATGCCCACGGTGTTGGGGCCGCCACCGGGCCTGGGGATGTCAGGAAGGACGGTATAAACATAACCAGACTGAGCGTAGATCAGGTCATATTTCAAAGCTATTTGGAGGGCGGCTTCTTCAGTTTGAGGAAAATGGGAGGCGAAATCTTTTCCGATGGGAGCGGGAAGGGTGCGCAGGAACCAGTCCATGTAAACCCGATCTTCGAAGGGAGGGGCTCGACATAAGCTCCGTCTTCGTCGCCATTCCTGAACATGGGCGGAAAGGCATGTTGAAGAGGCTTGCTTAAAGGAAGTCAAGAGCTCCGTGCCAGTATCGTATCGGAGGGGGAGCTGGAAGTACGACAAAAAGGCTTGGGCAAGAGTCTCAAAGGTGGTATGGGTAGAGGTGGCTTGTTCAACATACCATTTAGAAGCTTCGCCGATAAGCGTGCGTTGGAACAAACGAAGACGGATGGAGTCATCGGTAATGGAATTGGAGGAACACCACATGTGGAAAGATCGGACATGATTGGTTGGATCTTCTCCAGCAAGGCCTTCGAACTTAGGGATGTCCGAGGGGAGCTCGTTGGTGCACAATGTGGGCCGCTTAGCATTGTGGTGAATGGGGTCATCGATCAACTGGAGCGGAAATTCCTGGAGGCCGAGGCTCTAATGTACGGCGCACGGTGGGTGGCCGGGTAGTTCCCCCGTGGCGTTCGGCGAGCAGGGCCGCATCGGGGCCGCAGAACCGCTAGCGTTGTGCCCGGACCGTACATGGGTGACAGGGGAGAAACAGAGGAGAAGGGGGACCCGATGAATCAGGAGAGGAGTCGGAGTGCGGACTCGAAGGTGGACTGGCTCGACGACGGCGGTGCGGAGCAGGTCGATCAACCGGAAACCGAGGGTGAAGGCCAAGAAGTCTCCGGGAAAGGCGCCTTGGGGGCGCAATGATGACAAAGGGAAAAGGAACCGATGGTAAGCAAGAGAAGCGTACGAACCACCACAAACATGCGTAAAAGGTGTGCAAGGATACCTGATTTTAAAGTCTTTGCCTGGCGGTGTAAACCAGGCTCTTCTTCGCTTAGGGTGAGTGTGTGGCGTGTGTTAATTTTAATTTTTTAAACCCTTTTCGTTTTGAGAGCAAGAAAAAGTGTGCTGCGTAACTGAAAAGAAATCTGCGTAGAACAATATAGATTGCTGAAAAGACAGAACATTTAACAGCTAACTATGCATCAATCTAACCCAAAAGAGGTGGGTCTCTCAAAACTACTCTAAAAGAGGGAAAAAATCTAGTCAAAACACACATAAAAAGAGCTCAACAGATCTAGGGTCGAAAGGGACAGGGATCTGGAGGATAAAGCTGCAGGAAAGAGGTGCAGATCACAGCCAAGAGACAGAGGCAAGGTGGCTGGAAAAAGGAAGGAAATCAGCAAAAATTGGAGGGGCAAGGTGGAGGCCTTCAAAGGAGGTCCAAACAAAACGAAAAGAGGTGATTTGAAAGGAAAAGAGGCTGATTTCAAAGGATCTGAAAGGGAGGTAACAGATCTGGAAAGAGGGGGCTGAAGCTCTGAAAAGACGACGGCTGAAAACAGCTAAAACTCTTCCACAAAAAGTGGAGGGTACTAAAGCCCTAAGGGGCTGGGTTCCCACTTAGATGAGTAAAAACAGATCAGATCTTGGTCAAGGTGGCCGAGATGCCGTAATGAAGACCCTAGCGGTGGCGCCTACAGAACCTTAAAAATTGGCAAGAAAATCACCGAAAATCGGTGTCGCAGTCGACTGTTGCAGGTCGCAACAAATGGGCAGCAGTGGGGCAGCACCGGATAGTCCGTGTCGCAGTTGCGGCCGTGCAAGTGCGACCCCTGCCCGTTGTCTCGCATGGGCAGACGATTGTGTTGTCATTTCCGCTTGCTCTCCGTGTCGCCACCGCGCAATAGGCCAAAACACACTATAGAAATTTTAAGATTTAGGGTTTTTTATGAGAAAAAAATGACAATGAAAGAGGAAAACTAAGCACGAAAAAGTCTCTAGTATTCAAGTAGCCGGATATGAATATGAAAAACGATGGGCTGTTGTAATGAAAACTCCAAGTCGCCATTTGTTAGTATGAATCCTTCGTCGAGGTGTACGAAAAAGGACCACTTTAGCTACGCATAACTAATAGCCCTAACAACAATAGAGGCTGCCAAACATCTTCAGATCTGCGATTAGTAATAAAAAATGCTGCAACAAACAAATCTATAAATGGAAAGACATTAAGCAGTAAAATAAAAGGGTTTGCTCCATGCATCCAACAGACAAGACAAGAACACGATTTTTGAAAGAATTTTTATATTACAGGGCACCTGGGAGGAAAACAAGAAGGTGTATCCAGCTCTCCTCAATGGGATGGGTTCTTTGTAGTCCTCAGCACTTCAGATCTAAGCTTTCTCTCTCTTGTAGGTGTAGAAAACCCAATGCAGAAAATGGAGCTCAATGGGAGCAAATGGTGAAAATGAGACCAAGTGTATAGATCCAGAGTGATCTAGTAGGCAAAAAAAGGTGAGGAATGATGGGGGATAACCCTCCTATTTATAACAAAATATTGGGTCATTATAGATCTTGGTGCATGATTAAAATAATGTTAACCAAATCTAGATCCACCTTTATGGAATATTTTATTATATTTGTTGGAGGGAAAGGGTGTTTGACTTGGGTCAAATCCCTTGATTAGTGAAAAAATAAATAAATAAATGATTTATTTATCTTTTTAAGGAAGTGGTTGGGAGATAATCAAATAAATAATGATTTATTTGATTAATGGTGGGTGATTTGGTCATAGTTAACAAGGAATATTATCTAAATAAGATTTAAATAATTATTCCTAGAAAATAACAAGATAACTAAGGGTTTATCTCATTAATTTCTTTGTTTTTGGGTTAAACATGACTGGGAATAATAATTAAATTATGGTTTAATTAATTATTCCATGAGGAAAATCAAACAAATATAGGTTTGTTTAATATTTCCTTTTGGGGTTTCCTGTTTGGACCATAAACAACCTAATAAATGTGGTTTATTAAGTTATTTAACATAGTGAAGGCAATTTTACTGGGGGTAAAATTTGTCTTACATGGTGTACTTGGGTCCATCTAATGATGATAGGTTAGATGACCAAAAAATGGTGTAACAAAGACAATGAGGAAACACATCACCAATGATTTAGATCAGGATCCAGTGAATCTCCTTGTATATTGATGTCCTAAACCAGTTACATACTCTGAACCCAACAACTTCTACAATCCAATTCTTCTCTTCCCATCCTACTATATTAAAAATACTCAATAACTCTAACTCAATAACAGTTCAGCAATTAACAATGTTCCAACCATTACAATGAATTTTCTTTGAATACTTATAGGTGAAAGAGGAAGAGCATGGTAGAAATGGCAATAAATATGAATTAAGACAGAGTGGGAGAAGTGCTCGAATGCCCATTTTTCTTAATGACAGTTGCATTAATTGTTTGTACCATTTTGGTAGTTTTTATTTTTTTATGCATGTTCTGGTAGGCATGGTAATAACTCCTTAGTGTGTTCTTTGAAACCCAAAGTAGAAAAAGTACTATGTTTGACTATCTGGGACAAGTAAACTGTCATATTTTGGGTTCTGTAGCCCCATGTTTGCTTGATAACTACTCTGACAACTTTTTAATGAATTTTTTGTCATAAGGATGGCTGTCACAGTGTCTTTGAAAAGTAAAGCCGACCGCAGGTGTCCTTTTGGTGGAGTAATAGCTATTGTAGATGTGGCATTCGAGACCTTCCTCTGCTGATCTATCTGCCTTATCACTTTAAAACCCTGATTTAGCTCTAATTTTTTTCTTTAGGGTTGGTCATGCCCTTTCTTTATCCTTTATTGACCTTTTAGTCCTTTGTTGACTATTTTAATATTTCAAACTAACTATATCCCCACACTGTGCTTTATCCTTTTAAATTGTGGGATCAAGCCTTTTGATCTTTGCACTTTGCGCTTTAATCCTTCATGTTTAAATCCTGATACTCTTTACTGATCTTCATTAACTTGATTTTTTCACAGATGGTTTGCGCTGGAGGGTTTTTAGCTGTGAAGCCAATGCTCAATGAAACACTGATTAAAACATGAAATTTGACCCCCTTTTTGTCCCTTTTTGGACTGTGGGACAACTTTGGCCTTTAAAATCACCATAGAACCTGCAAAAAACCATAAAACATGTTATGAAATCCTGCGGGGGAGGGTTTCGAATACTTTGGAGGCTGGTGGAGGCAGAAGAGCAATATGGGCAGAAAGAGAAATGTATGGAGGGAGGCAGAAAATAAAAATAAAATGGATTAAATATTTAGTTATGGCGTGGAATGGAAAAATGGTTTTATGAAAACTGTCGACGGTTTTCGTGCAACAAATGGGTGGTAAACAATTTTAACGTGATCGAATACGATATCATTTGTTGCGCGACACACCTCCTCCAAAAAACCAGCAGTTTCTCATGAAGTTTGGTGGTTAAACCCCAACAACAAAAGTTGTGCAAAATAGAACATAGGCCTTTAGATATGGGGGTACAGATCCAATGGTCAAGGAGGAGTGCGATGGAGAGAGGTGCACAGGCAAAGATTGTAGTGGGAGCCAGGTGTCAAAAGGGGATTGGGAGATGGCTTTGTCGTGGGGGTTGGGTCCAGGATATGACGTCACTCCTTTTTTTTGCGTAGTGGGAGGGATTTTAGGTCGAGAAAACCTTGGTTTTTAGTGTTAAAATGAAATAATCCGATAGTGGACAAATACACATAGGCTTGAGAAATGGGAAAAATTAAGGTCTCATAGAAGGAAATGGAAACCGAGATCGGTGGTGGAAAAATTGTAAGAACACAAGAATTTTTGGAATTGTGATGGCTGATGAGAGGGGCTTAAAGTTTGGTGCTGGGACCAGGTTATATGAGAAGCGGGGCAGAGGTTTTCAACCCTCGAGAAATTGGATCGACGGGAAGAAACAAAAAGGGATATGAAGAAATATGGATCTCCAATGCCGATGAGGAAAACCAATGCGATGGGGGAAAAGGAGTGATGCGATAAAAATTCCCGATGCGATATGAAAATGCTGATGCGATGAGCGCATCGGCATATCGCCAATTGGCGGAAAACACAAAAAAAGGCATTGATAATTTGAAACTGCCGATATGCGATTGCGATAGGTGCTTAGGTCCTTAGCGCGTGGTTTCGGTCGCAGTTTTATGGCGGAAAAAGGAAGGGGACTTAAGGTGAGGGGGCTTGAAACCTTATATGGAAAATAGGCCAAAATGAGGTTTTTTAAAGATTTTGGAGGTTCTGATAAGAAGGAAAAAAGGGAATTTTCAAGGTTTAAAGGTGATTTTGAGAGAGTAGAGGGAAAAA
Organism: Pinus albicaulis; assembly: GCA_034641835.2. Classification (NCBI taxonomy): domain Eukaryota; kingdom Viridiplantae; phylum Streptophyta; class Pinopsida; order Pinales; family Pinaceae; genus Pinus; species Pinus albicaulis. The sequence goes on along the minus strand of CM076579.1, from coordinate 1,567,650,308 downwards.
TGAGGAAAGCGGGGGATTTTTCAGAGGGATTTATCGAAGGAAAAATAATGAAGGATGAGTTCTAAAAATGGTCTCCATGATTAAGCAATGTTTCTTGAGGACTTTTCATAGGGAACAACACCGCTAAGGAAAAACAGTTAGGGAAAAACACCGCTAAAGAATAGCACTGTTAGGGAACAGCACTGTTAAGGAATAACAGTCTTCAAGAATGAGTGATTTTCTATGAAAATAATCTCTTTAATGCTCAAAACATATTTAGCCATCCTTTGCATATGTCAAAATTATGGATGGCTAACAACAACTAACAACATCATCAAATTCTTAAAATCCAAGAACAAATATGAGATGGATGATGTTATCTCAAAATCAGAGCCTGATAGGTTGCTAATCAAGAAGACCTTGAGTAACTATTTCAAACCATACTTTTATTTGAGACTTAGCCTCCTCAACCTAAGAGGGCTCTCTCAATAGGTTTATGATTTTCAAAAAAGGATTAGATGGCTAACTCTATGAGTAAAATGGATAAAATGGAGTATTGGTTGTATTACTAATCAATAAAAATCTATTGGCCTTATGGAGTCAACTGTATTTTCATATAACATGAGTATCATCTTCAATTGGAAGTCAGGGAATTTCATGGTTTAGATGCATCAAAAGAAATACTAGGATAGAAAATAACACAGTTCATGAAAATATGAAGGAAGTTAGAGCACCTTCAGTGAATTATAAGTAACATAAATTCATGCCACTGCAAGTAATTGAAAGAGGAAAAACATAAGAATATCAAACATCCATAACTCTTTCTGAATCCTGAGTGATGAAACCAATATCTCTATATTAATCTGGAAAAACACAGTTTCTTGCTACAACAAAATAGTATGCTTGCTTATGAAAATTTCCAATCCTATGCAATTTGATTTCTTCCCTTTTATAGATTGGTCATTACATTCTTATATTACTTCCAAAAATTTGAGAAGAAATTCTAATTTGACACCTATCAACTTCTAAACAAACTTCATTTACAAACTGACAGTTAAACTGTCTATCTTATAGTCCTAATACAAATAGGACTAAAACACTATTTATTATATCTTAACAACCTTTAATAACCTTATATAATTATTAAAAACTATTCTTGAAAGCTATTTCTTCTAGACTTCGACCATGATGTTGTTTATCTTCTTGCTGTTAGACCCCATAAACCTGCTTCTTATCCATTCCTGCAAAATAGGAGCGTGTTCCTTGTATAATAGTTGAATGCCTCATTTCTGTCCATTCAAACCAACTGCTAAAGAACTGGTGCTCAAAATAAGTGGAAAATGTCTTATAACCTTCATTTGAATTTGACCTTCCAACTGTGCAAATCCTGAACCTCCAAAATGGTGCAAAAACTATCAATACTGCTGCGCTACGAAACTGCTGAGTCTGTTGTTTTCATAGTGCAGAATTTTCCTTTTAAAATCATGCTTCAAACCTCTATTTTTATGTGCCACACCTCTTGGATATTCATTTATATTCTACATATACCTCCCACCAGCATCAAAGCTCAAAACCAAACCCTTTTCACCTTTGAAAATTGCAAAAAATCTTCAAACTGCATCCTACAGCAGTTTCGTAGCACGCTACGAAACTGCTGTGTGTCACCTTCAGTAGTTTCGTAGCATGCTACAAAACTACTGAGTCTTCAATTTTCACAGCTTCCTTCCAAAATTTTAGTTTTCAACCCTTTAATAATATATTTCTAGGTGTATATCAGCTTTCATAACCCATAAACATCAACTTTAAACAGCTCCAAAAATGAGATATTACCACATAACCTCAAAAATTTGTTAAAGGATGACACTTACTATTTGCACTTATTTTAGCTATGGCTGATCTTCAAACTTTGCTAGCTGTATTTCTAGGTCTTCTACTCTCTTCTTAAGCCTTCTATTGTTTTCCCTTAGCTTGGTATTGACCATACTAATGAATTTTTCTTCTTTGATTGCAGGTAGGGTCTATATGAAGAATTGAGCTCGACTATCAATTAATTCAGGGTTTGGATTTTTCTCCATCTCCCACAGTCCTTTCATCCTTTCAAAATTTTCCCTTTCTTCTGAATGAAATCTCACCTTTTTCTTCAACTTATTAGTCTCATTATTTGCAAATATAAGTTTTTCTTTGACATCTTCATAGCTACTCTTTTCCTTCTGAATATTGAAAACCCTGTTTCTGTCTTCTTCAGGCATTAAAAATGATGTATTTGTGGTTTATTCAAAAACATTAGCACTTTCACCTCCTGTTTGATATATCTCCATGTCTGACTGTTTCAACTTCTTGGAGTGCCTATTTGAGGGTTTTCTGGGCTTAAAGATAAACTCTGCCACTTCATCATGAAAATCTAACCTTTTGGATGTCTTCAATTTCTTTGATTTGCTGCCACCTGTATCCAGTTTGATGAAGTCTGCTTGTACTAGGGCAGACTCTTCAATGTCAATAGCTTGAAGTATATCATTCAAATTACCTCTTGACCCCTCTATAACTACAGCCTTACCCTTTTCCTTTAACCTTTGATTCCTAGTCAACTTCTTTTGATCTGTTTTACTAGTTGACTGTTCTAGAATTGTCTTCTTAACCAGAGTTTTCTTCTTCTGTGCGGATTTAGGAGTATCTTCGATATTCAATGTTGTTCTTATCATTGATTCTTTAACTTTTTTCTGAGGCTTGAGCGTAACAAATCTTCTTGACTTTGTTTCTATAGGGGCAATAATCTTTGATGGAGTTTTTTCTTTAGCTTGAGGACTAACACCTGTTCCTTCAATCCCAATTCTACTCAAAAAGAGGAATTTAGCCCAATCTCTATTTTCTTTTTGCAGCTCATGTAAGACTATTAACTCGACTAAGCCATGGTGAAATAATGATGTTTCACATGACTCAACTTTCATTTGTACCTTATCAGACATCTTAGCCAAACTTCTGAAAAGATAAAAAGGTAAATTTAGAGATATCATCCCTGTGAAATGAAGCAAGAGTTTAAAGTGATAGGTATACACCTTGTGGTATCCCCCCTCGCATGTGAAGTACCTCTGAATATTGTAGAGCATATTGGAAAATGTATCTTTGACATAACTTCTTGGGACAACTTTGTTAAAGTCAACTTCTGTAAACTCTGGTTTTAGAAATATTTTGTAGGGTACCATGTCAAACTTGAAGTTTTTAAACCACCTGTCTTCTCCTCTCAGAATTTCTATAACTGCTGATATCACTTCAGTGGAAATTGGTGAATTGAGGAATCCAATCTTTGAGTTTGATCCTGTGAATTTTATGGTAAATTCTTTGGTGACTTGAGTGTGCCCTCCTTGAAGTTTTTCACAAAACCTCCAGCAACCTACTTTCTTAAATGCTTCTACAATAGACTTGTCTTTTCTAAGGGCTTCTACACATTCAGGTTGTGTTCTTAGGTAATGACTAGACCTATGACTCCTTCTTTCTTCAGCCATTTTCTTCTTGAAAACCTTGTATCTTTAGAAATTTGTGATAATCCCTCTAAAAACCCTGTGTCTTTAGCAAATTAGCAAATTAGCAATCAGAGCTTCCTTCTGAATGAACTGGCATGCTTGGTAAATGAGTTCAGCCTCGCTTGATAAAAATTCTGCCTCACTTGATAACAATTCTGCTTCCACTAGCAATGAATTTCAAACTCACTTGATAGAAAGTTTTGAAAATACTAATATAACCTGAATTTGAATGAGCAACCTCGCTTGAATTTGTTTCAATTCTGCCTCACTTGAAATATAGTTCACAGCCTCGCTTGAAAACTTTACAGCCTCGCTTGAATACTTTACAGCCTCACTTTAATTTGTCTTAGTAAACTTAGGTCTTTCACCACTAATTTCTTCTTCAAAACATAAGCATGCATGCACTATTGTCTTGCATGAGACAAATGAAGTCGAAAACGGCCAACTGTTTTCAAATTTGAAAGGACCAATGACAACTGACCCCTAATTAATGACAAATGACCCCTAACGAATCTCATGATGATTGTGAATGGTTGCATGTGGGAGAAACAATTCATGGACTGACACCTACTCATGAAAATTTAACGAAATTTTATGGATTTGACAGTTGGACAAGATTGGTTACGAATCCCTGATTTCGTAGCGCATGTTGTTTATTTTCAAGGTTTTACACTACGAAAAGACCAGCGTTTTTGTAGCACAGAAGTAGATTTTACACTGAGCGCGCTACGAAAATGTGGTTTCATGGCTTATTCAAAAAAAAATGAAAAAGACTTAAAATATGGTTTTCAAAACGTGGCATGAGACTTCTAAAGAGTAAAGCAAGGTTTATGCACTTTATTTGGTGATGAAATGAAACTTGTAACCTCTGTCTTAGACCCTATAAAACATAAAAATGACTCAAACCCTATCTAATACCATGACTTAGGAACAAATACAAATTGTCCAAGTTTGAAATTTTTTTATAGTGATAACAGATGACTTGGGAGTGGATGGCAGAACATAGACCATTTTAGAAGTGAAGAAGGTTCTTAATAAGAAGAATTTGATTGTTCGGCTGGATGGGAAATTTCACAGCTTAGATATGGCAGTGAACATATTCTTCAGTAGGATTGAGCATTTAACACAAAAGGGTCTGCCTTCTCTGTTTGTAATTAATGATAAGTTGATAACCCGTCAAGGTTGTGTGAAGAAGCTAAGTGAAATTTCCAGGGACACAACCAAATTATCCAATATCAAAGGCACCATGATAGGTAAAGCTTTCTTGGAAGCACTGAGCAATGATCTTTTCATCCAACATGAGGTAAACCACACCTTTGTGGTAAAAAATACTTTTTCCATATATACTGAAGCCAATGAAATTTTCCAAAAGGTAATCAAGTTAACTATCTCAGATGAAGATCGATGGGATAAACTGTGTGAAATACAAGAGTAAATGCTAAATGAGAAAGGTCGGCTACAACCAGCACATCTGCCAACACAATAGCCAACGCAACCCACAAATAGGTCCACTCAACCACTGTTTCCTCTAAAACAGTACCAGCGTTGTTAGAGTTTATTATTCACTTTTGACTTATAATACACTTTCTGTTGATACATCATTGATCGTAATCAAATTTTTAATTTTTAGTATAGGTAATTCAATTTTCGAATTATTATAGGTTATTGATTTCTAAATATATTTTTCCAACTACGCAATTGTAATTTTCAAGTTTGTTGGAGCATCAATAATACAAGGACTTATTACAAGATCCATGTGGTGTATTTATTGGTGAAGTGATTCTACTATAACCGTGTTATTTCACTATTTTTCATTTTCTCTATGTATCTGAAAATCTTAATTGTAAAAAAGAAAGTGTGATGAATAGGGCATGTTACTTAGAACATCTTATTATGGTTTCTTTTACAATTTGTATGTTTTCCACTGAAGTAATATTGAAGAATACTTAATTTATTTTTAATCTCTATTGAAATTCAGTCTTTTTGCATATCCATAATTCATTTAAAAATCTAAAAAGATCCAGTTAATGAAACCAAGATTTCCCTGTGATAACTCTTTTAAGTATTGATGCAGTATCTAGTTTTATATTTTTTATTCCATTTCCTAATTGAAATTTAGAAATTTAATCAACCAAATCAATAAAAATAAAAAAAACAACCAAGTACAGTCATGCCTAGCCTAATACTCAATAAAGACAAAGTTAAATTATACAAAGAGATCCCTCTCTGAAGCTGGCAGGGCCAAATCCCAGCTTCCAAAGTGGTTTTGATGTTATACTCTATGTTTATTTTTCCAATATTTTAAATTACAGAACAATAATAGGGTCAATAACATTCTATCTTAATCTCAAATGGAAACAAGGATAAGAAATGAACCAAGAATGAGTACATAAATCTATTCTATAGGAGGCTGCTACAGGAACCCTGTATTGCTATAGGAAGCCATGTAATGCTACAAGAAGGTCGTCAAGAAGTGTTAAAGAGAGAATAAGGTGGTTGGAAGGTGTAGTAAGATGAATAGAAGTGAGGGAAATTTTTTTAAGGGTGGCCAACACTTCTACCCAAGCTCAGACCCCCTTGAGGGCTTGTTTTGAACTAGAAGGTGCTCTCGGTGTTCATGGAAAAAAGACCTCACAAAACAAAATTTTGTAATATCCCTTTTTGGGGATTCTCAAGATTCTATTTCAGATATGGACTAAAGAGGCATTTACTAGTTATGTCACCTCTAAAAATAGGGTGACAACTAGAGGCTACTTGGCCAAATGTAGACTCTGCCTATAGAACTTGGAATAATCCCTTTCAGGAATCTTAACAAGGTCTTCAATGAAAATGGTGTACAAGAAAATATAAGAAAGAATAACATATATAAGGGCTGGGATCCCCTAATTTATGTTGTATGTGACTTATATACTAAATTTCAGCTAAAACAAATTAGTTTAAGCATATTAAACAGATCTCCCAAAGTCAAGACTAGCTAGAAATCAACCAAAGAGAGAGGCTGCTGCAACATGAAAACCCCAGCTACTAGAATTGCACAGTTTTGATTGAAAATCAGAGGAGGACAGAAAAATATCTGATACTTCAGATATATAATATTAAATCAGATTTATATTTGAGCTTATTTCCTCTACAACAAATTACAAAGAGAACTAGGGAAAAATCCCTTCAGAAATTAGAGCTGCAACTAGGAATAAACTGCAGAAATACATAGAAAGTGTTATTTTTCAGATGGTTTAAATGATTTACATTACATTTCAGACCTATGAAATATTTATGGATGAAACTTTAGATCTAATACAGATCTGGAAACTATAAGACATTAAGAACAATATCCAATTGGAATTACATCAAAATATTGCATAATAAGCTGTAGATCTGAATTACAATTTACAGTGCTACAGAAAACCCAGAAATTTCTGAAGATAAATTTTATTGCTTAAAGATATCAGATCTATAGAGACATGGATCAGAAACCCAATCCATGGATCACCAAGAGAAGGCAAGCCTAACACCAAGAGATCTTTCTCCAAACTGATAGCAAACTGAAATAAGGAAGCCCTATCACAAAATAATGCAGTATTGAGCAGAAACTGTGTAGAGGGTGAAGGAGACTGAATAAATTGAATGAAATTACAGATATGATACAAAATATGGATCATCTATCTCTTTGGAGGCTGAAGAAAACACTCCAACAAAGAAAGCCCCTCAAAACAAGCTAGATATAAGCAGATCTAGAACACCACTTGCTACAAAAGATAGCAGCTGCAAAACCCTCAATGGGCCAACACTGCTCATGGAAGATAGAGCTTGGTCTCAAATCAGATAGTGGCTTACTTCAGCAAAGAACTCCTCCAATGATCCTCAAGGGAAGAGATGAAACCCCTAAATAGGAATTCCAATCACAATCCTCCACTAAACAACAGAGAATGGTATTTGTCTAAGCAGACAAATACTTCAAAAATATGATCTATCAACAACCTCTTCATGTTTCTCTTCTCCTTCTTTTATAAGTTGAGAAAGCCCTTGCAAAACCTAAACCACTTTGATGAGTTAGCCCTCTTCACATTAGAGGCTCCCTTCTAGAACTGCGCAGTCCCTTTTGGAGATACAATGAACCTAGATAGCGCAGTTGACTTGGTTAAGGCGGACCCAATCTTTGGCTCAAACCTCTTTCACACCTGCAAGTGATTATTTACATAGCCCTGATTTGTATTTTTTCACATGGGCATAGATTTATTCATACTTTTTAGGAGTTTTACATGTCCTCCTTTATTATTTTATTCATAAAACATAAATTAAATCAAAATTGAATGTCTCCTCTTAGCCAAGGCTAACTAGGAACATTACAGTCCTCCCCTCCAAAATGTTGCTTGTCCTCAAGCAACTGACAGGGTAAGAGCTGTAGTTATTCTCCTTTTCCATTGATGGCACCATCAAGAATCAAGCTTTCATCATGGATTAAGTGCTCACCAGGCCAATACATCAGAAACTGCTCCTCCAATGCTAACATAATGGGTGCATAGTCTGCCCCTTCAGGAGTGTAAAACTTAACAAAAATAAACATGGGTGTAGCAATGTCACATCTGAAACATGTATCATGAAGTACAAGATAAAGTTCCATCCCATGTGGTACATGTACACTACTTAATATTTTCCCATACATACCCATAAACAATATCAATATGTCATATATGTATGGAAGCAAAATCACATATAGGCAAACTGAAAGTTTCACTTGAGGAGGTGGGTCACAATCCCACATAAGGTACCACCGCAGTGCAATCCTTGTTTTTAGTAGATCTGAGTGCGATAGGTGGTACTCCCACCACATCTTTGCTGCATGGGTCACTTTGACATGGCTAAAAGTGAAGCCCTCATTATGTGCTTTTGGGAAGCACCCATCAAGATAATTAATCTCCCTTTGCACCTCTAGGGAGTGGCCAGCTTTGGAATTTTTATTGGCCTCATCATTGCCATGAGATCTTCATGTAATATTACTCCTTGTAGGAGCCATGGCTTGCATACATATGGTAAGAGAATGTGCCAAATTAGAAAAATAAACTTGCTCTATAAGATCATATTTCTTACCATACAAGTCTCCCACACACATAGAGTTAGGCATGGGCTTTTCTCCTCTTTTGAGAGAAGAAATAGATGGCTAGAATGTCTCCTACATAGGATCCCTTGGCTTCCCCATCTCCACATAACTATTTCACTCTTGTAAGTGCTGATGTAGTTCCTCCCAATCATAATGCTGATGTAGTTCTTCCTCCATACCCTCCCAATAAAAACTCCTCAAGATTAGGGAGTAGATTTTTGCTGACCACATGTAGCTGGAAAGGAACTCCTTGTGTGCTCTTTGTAGTATCTCTTTCTTAAGCTTGGAGGCTTGAGACAAGAATAATTTACCAAGATGATAGATGACCCCTTCATGGACCAAATAGCCTCCTCCTTGCTTTATGCCATCTAATATCATCCCGGTGTGTAGATCTTTGGAGTACTCCACAAGGAGTTGAGACCTCCAATATGGATCTACACTTCTCAACAAAGATAGTGTTTTTGATGCATCTATGGTGGTGCTTGCCTTGTTTATTCTTGCTTATTTGGCACTATGCATGCCAAAATTGTTTTTGGGAAGGCTGATCCTCCCCCTTGCTTCCTCCCATAGCGTTGTGACTCTTTCTTCCATTGTTTCAGCACTTGGTGAAGCTTTCCCCGTAGAATCTAATGGCACCCCAAGTGGCTTTCCATGAGATAGGAATGTCCCTTGCAACATTCTCATAAACATGAGAGAAGGAACAGTGAGGTCCCTGCCCCCACTGCGCAATTCCATCTTTGTTGTGTGAGTAGAAGCATCAAGTGAAGGGTAGGTGTGCATACCTTGAATGATTTGTTGTTTCCCACTCTTCAAATCCACCCATTCCATCTGCAAGGCATTCCAATCAGTGGTGAATTTTCCCAAATTAATCAACCACTGGACACCCAAGATGATGTTGGTGTTTGGTATGTCCACTACAAAGAAGTTTTCCTCCAAATTGTAGGTCCCTATAGTCACAGAAAGTGATGGAACAAACTGCATGCACTGCATAGTTCTATCTCCCAGAACCAAAATAGAGAACCCATCAAAAGTATCAGTAGGGATCCCTCTCCTTTGCACAAAGTGAGCATCAATAAAATTTTGGGTTGCCCCACTATCAATCATAATAGATACTCTTTGGTTCATAACTGAACCTTGCACTCTAAGAGTCAAATACTTGGGCACTCCTCTCAAAGAAGCAAGAGTCCCACTGGTTGGAGAAAATGCTCCTTCTTCTTCTTTGGATGATGATGGATCCTCCTCCTCATCATCACCAATGCTATGACATCTCCTAGGTCCATCATTCCCCTCCTCCTCCTCACAATCAGAGAGGACTTCAATATAGTGTGCTCTTCCAGCAGCACATCTATGTCCCGGTACCCATGGCTCTTGACAAGGGAAACATAATTTCTTTTTCCTCTACTCCCTTCAGAGATCATTGTCAAGAAGCTTTTTCTGTGAGCTCTCCTTGGGTGGAGCAAATTTCCCCTCCTTCCCTTTAGAAGAGTGAGTGGCTTTGCTTGGGAAGATTTCCTTTTCCCTTGGCAAGGCATCTTGGCGATCTCTAGTTCTTTCAATGGCATCATGCAGAGTGGTGGGCTTGGTAGAATTGACCAACCCATGCAAAGGTTATTCCAGGCCATCAATGAACATATATAATCTCCTTGCTAGTGAAATATCTGGAACCATTACAGACAATCTCAGGAATTCAAAGATATAGGCCTCAGCATCTCCTGTCTGTTTAAGCTTTGCCAAGCTTATGAAAGGGGCCTCCGGATCCTTGCTATCAAATATATCCACTAGTATCCTAGTGAACTCAGCATAAATGGACACATTGATGTGCCCCAATGTAGAAAGTACATGAAACCACCAGTTGTGGGCTTCTCCATCAAAATGCAGCGCAACAATATTAATGGCTTTTGCTTCAGGCACTTTATTTAGCTGGAAATAGATGTCCAACTTCTCCACCCATGCTTTAGCTGAACAAGAGGGTGATCCATAGAACTTAGTGAAGAAGAACTTGCCCATGGTGTGGTGCATCCCATGAAGGAAACCTCCATCTCTGTACTGCTGCCATGGCCTCCTCTGGTCCTTGAGATGGAAGAAGTCTTGAAAGCTCAAGTTGTCCTTGAACCTTTGACTTTTTAAATCATATTCTGCAAAGTAGCCTTCCAAAGAGGTTGGCTCTTGAAGCCCTTCATTCTCTACAGCCAAGAAGGTAGGCATTGTAGAGTGTTGTGAGATCTGTGGAACTTGTGGCAAGCTCACAGGTTGTCTAGTCCCATACTGAGACATTTCAAAACTTTCTCCTTGATGGAGTCTTCCAAGGGACTTCCTCATTCGATCTATCCTCATCTCCTTTATCTCCTTGGATAGATCTTGCATAGCTTCCAAGAGAGTTTTTGCAAACTCTTCTGCCTCCTTATCTTTATCATTCACCAATTCAAGGGATTTCCCCTTGTCTTGACCCTTCTCAAGGTCAACAGTAGTATAGTCATAATTTCTATGAATTCTATTCTGGTATCTCCTCTCCCTCTCATAAAGAGGATCTTCATCTTTGGAATGCAGCATGACTAAGGCTCCAATGCTAGCACAGGCTATGCCAAGAGTGGAGCTTCGATATCACTGTAATATCCCTTTTTGGGGATTCTCAAGATTATATTTTAGAGATGGACTACAGAGGAATTTACTGTTTATGTCACCTTTAAAAAGAGGGTGAAAACCAGAGGTTACCTAGCCAAATGTAGACTCTGCCTATAGAACTTGGAATAATCCCTTTCAGGAATCTCAACAAGGTCTTCAATGAAAACGATGTATAAGAAAATATGAACAAGAATAACATAGATCAGGGCTGGGATCCCCTCACTTATGCTGTATGTGACTTATATACTGAATTTCAGCTAAAAAAATCATTTTAAGCATATTAAACAAATCTCCCAAAATCAAGACTAGCTAGAAATCAGCCAAAGAGAGAGGCTACTGCAACATGAAAACCCCAGCTACTAGAATTGCGCAATTTTGATTGAAAATCAGAGGAGGAAAGCCAAAGATCTTATGCTTCAGAGATATAACAGTAAATCAGATTTATATTTGAGCTTATTTTATCTACAACACATTACAAAGAAAACTAGGGCAAAATCCCTTAAGAAATTAGAGCTGCAGCTAGGAATAAACTGCATAAATACATAGATAGTGTTATTTTTCAGATGGTTCAGCTGTTGTACATTACATTTCAGATATCTTACATATGTATGGATGAAACATCAGATCTAATACATATATGGAAACTATAATACATTAAGAACAAGATCCAATTGGAATTACATCAAAATATTGCATAATAAGCTGTAGATCTGAATTACAATTTAGAGTGCTGCAGAAAACCTAGAAATTTTTGAAGAGAAATTTTATTGTTTAAAGAGATCAGATCTATAGAGACATGTATCAGCAACCCAATGCATGGATCACCAAGGGAAGGCAAGCCTAACACTAAGAGATCTTCCTCCAAACTGACAACAAACTAAAATAAGGAAGCCCTCTCACAAAATAACGCAGTATTGAGCAGAAACTGCGTAGAGGGTGAAGGAGACTAAATAACTTGAATGAAATTACATATATGATACAAAATATGGATCAGCTATCTCTTTGGAGGCTGAAGAACACACTCCAGCAGAGAAAGCCTCTCAAAACAAGCTAGATCTAAGCAGATCTAGAATACCACTTGCTACAAAAGATAGCAACTGCAAAACCCTCAATGGGCCAGCGCTGCTCATAGAAGATAGATCTTGGTCTCAAACCAGATAGTGGCCTAATTCAGCAAATAAATCCTCCAATGATCCTCAAGGGAAGATATGAAACCCCTAAACAATAATTCCAATCACAATCCTCCACTAAACAACAGAGAATGGTATTTGTCTAAGCAGATAAATACTTCAGAAATATGATCTATCAACAACGTCTTCATGTTGCTCTCATCCTTCTTTTATAAGTTGAGAAATACCTTGCAAACCCTAAACCACTTTGAGAGAGATATTTATGTGATCTTGGGATGATTAAGGGAGTTAGGAGGTTTACAACCCCATATAATCTCTCCTTGTCTACTCTGAGCCCCTGCATAGAAATTGTCTCAAAAATTGTGTAATATCCCAAAATAGGGAAATTCTACAACAATAAGAATATCTTAAGATATTCTAGAGTTGGAGATCCAGCAATATGTAAACACACCAATGAAATAGCAGTGATACATTAACACAAAGAATGAAATAAGATCCAAATATTCATCATATTAGATCATAGCAGCAAATGTGTATACAAATCCTTGAGGAAAAATCAATCAAGTGGGAAATGCAACCCTCAATAGAACATACACATGATAAATGAAGAACACTGCTACATGAAGAAAGCCCAAGGCTATAACAACACAGTATATATAGATTAATTGTTTCAAAATGATGTCAATACATGGATATATCAATGTACAACTCATACAATATGGGGAGGAAAGATAAATACTCCCAAAGGCAATTTCTAGACAATCCTAGAAGGATTGGCTGAAATTTGCAGAAATACAAAATGTCGGAGTTGTAGGGTAGCAGTTGTAACTCATAAACTGGAAATTGATGAATATAGTTGATGATGCTGCATATGATGAATAGATCTCATCCAATGGATCCTTCAAGTGAAAGGCTATTCCAATCCCTGAAGATCTCACCCTCCAAGATAGTGGAGCAAGTCCCCACTACAAATATGCTCAGAAATAACGCAGACAAGGAGATGGACTACGCTGTAGGAGATAGGAAGTGCTTGGCCTGGTGCCAAAGATGTGCAATAAACTCTTGAAGCTCCCTCCTCTGAAACATGAGCCAAGGAAATGGTGTTGTGGAACCCTCCACTGCAACATCCTGCAACACAATGTTTCCTGCTACAGGAATAACGCTGTAGCTTAAGCAGGTGGCTTGGCCTTGAGCCTAAAATGTGGATAGTGAAGTAAAATCCCTCAAGAGGCCTCTCAATAAGGGAGAAGGATTCCTAAATAGGAAATCCCTTGTTCTAAGCAGCACTGCAACTCTGCTAAACAGTAGGAGAATGCACAAAGAGTCTAAGCAGACAAATTCTACATTCAATAACATATCCATCTATGGCTGCCTTGTCCTCCCTTTATACAAATGAAAGCCTCCTTGCCTTGGCCCCCAAACATTAGGGTTTCATCCACCAAATGATCTTCCCTCCATTCACACTATGCTGTCTTCTCAATTGAACCACTCCCTCTACGGCAGAGCTATTGACTTGGTCAAACTTGACCTTTTCCTCATGAATTTGCCCCATTTCACACTTGAGGGTGAAAAATATACTTATTCTGATGATCTCTTTCACACTATGAGGGATTTTATTCCTACTCATGGGCCTCCTTACCCATTTATTCATCTCCTATTTGATATAGGAAAAATTAATGTTCCAATTAGCTCCATGTTAAATTTGGGAACATTACAGTCCTCCCCTCCCAAATGTTGCTTGTCCTCAAGAAACTACAAGGATAGAACTGAAGGGCCTTCTTGAGGCATGTGGGATGAAATGAATTAGGATTTGCCATCCCCATATGAATCTCCCATCCCCAAGCAATCATCCATACAAAATTAGTTACCCTCCAACATGGCAACTCCTGAAAGTCTTCCTCCACCTTTCGCTCATGCAAAGTAGGTGGGCTCAAAATTTGATCATAGTAGACAAGGTAGTCTACCCCATGCTATCCTTCTCTCCACTCATGATAAGTGTAGAGTATGTGTTGATCCTGGGATGAAAAATTATTGCCCTCAAGTGAAAAAATGAATAACAATCCTCCAAGGATCTCCTCTCCAACATTGAAGAACAAGCTGGCCCAAAACATCTCATCCATGATGAATAGGACATGATTATCATAGGATATCCAAATGAGTAGTTTGCTGAATTTTTAATATGATTCTTCATGATACAAACAATGTCTCAATTGGACACAGCGTAGTCTCTCCCACTGCAACTTCAGAAAATGGTATGGCAAGTGATGTTTTGACAAATGGCTAGTTGTATGGATCATCACATCTACTAGTGAATAGTAAATGAGTGAATGTATCAACTGAGCATACAAGAATGAATCAAACACTTGCCCATGGTTAAATAGAGGATGGTTGTCTCCATCATTATAGCTAGAAAAATCTTTCTCATGGGGCTCAACATTAAACTTTCCCTCTTGTGGAGCAATGCACTGTATGACAATGGTAAGAAAATAAAAATAATGTGTTACATAATCAATAGATGCAAAAAAAATGTTCTCACCATGTGCTGAAAGTAAAGTGATTCCTGAATACATGAATAAGTTCATGCTCCAAAGGAACAGTGTTGTTGGCCTATGCAAATAGGCTCCTGCCAACTCATATCTCAATTCTTTGACATGATGATTGTCAAAGACTCCTCCAATAATGTTGTTGCAAATATGGAATTCCTCAGAAGATGGAAGTAATTCCTGATCATCAAAGGCCAAGGAGTAGCCCCTTTGTACCATGATAGTGCCATCTCCTATTCCTGCAACATCATACAACATGCGAGAGAAAATCTTCCCTTGCTCTCCGAAGAACAACCCAAGAAAAAAAAAAATTTGTTGCCTCCTCATACTTCCATCATACACATCATATGATGAAAAAATAATGATTGATATGAATTTCACATCAACACCATGCATCCATAATATTTTCTGCTCAATGATGCAATCATCCTGCCACATCTCCTCCATCCCCATACTCTTAGTAAGAGTGTATGCCATGTGATGTCCAAACTCTTTCAAGAGTGACCAGCGCAGCCAAGCCTCCTTCTGCCCGGTGTCATAGATCTGCAATTGGCTTACTAGCCTTTTTCTCTTCACCCACATCCACTCAATTATTTGTGGATGTATCCTTCCATCCTCCATCTTGGTACTCCTCCCATGAGGGCTACCATCATCCCAAATCAGATTTCTGCACTTCATGGGATTTTGAAATGCAATCTTCTCAAGGATCAATTTGATCCCATAGGACCCAAATAGGTGGTAGGAAAAAACCTCCCATCATGATGTGTATGGCTCAAGAAGTGTCCAACACAATCATGAGAGATGTCATCCATCTGAATATGTCCTCCATCATCTATCTTCTCCTCCTTGAATCCATGATGATCCAAGTGTGAGAAGGGAAGAACCTCCTCAAACTGTTGAAAAACCTTGCACTCCATGATGTGTTGAAGTGCACCTCCAATGAAATCTCTCCATGATATCTCCTCCTCATGCATGGCCTTCCAAAACCAAAGAGGTCTTGGATCTGCTACAAGTAGAAGTCTCTCTTTGAGTTGTGGCATGCTCATTGAGAGAGTGTAATCTAGAGAGGAGAAAGAGTTTCTTATCTCCAGATGACTACTCCTTCTTACTGCTCCCTTCATGGCTTCTTGAATGAAGCTGCTATTTGAATGCTCCCATGAGGAATGTTTCATCTTTTCTACATAACTGCTCTTGTACAGGGTAGTGCAATCTTGTTGCTCAGTATGCAATGATGTGGACCCATCCATTATGGTTGCTGAAATGATAAGAGATGGACACTTAAGCATACCTTGGTGAAATTTGGAAGCTCCTTGCAGGGCTGCAAGAGTTTCCTCCTCATATGTGTTGGCTTCCCAAACTGTTGAAGATGAAGGCTACTCCTCCATGGTCTCAACAGTGCTGGTACATGCCTCTTCAACTGGTGATGAGGGCTCTTCCCTCCTTTGGCCAAATCTTCTGATCATCCTTTGGGAAAATTCAACAATATTAGATACCCTTGCATGGCTCCAATGACTGAACCACCAAGTATTTTCTTCACCTTCAAGGTGCAGCGCTGCAATTTATACAACCTTTCTATCTACTATAGGATGTAGCAGGAACAAAGCCTCTAAATTCTTCACCCAAACCTCTTCTGCACATGTGAGTGATCCATCAAAGGTGGACAATAGAAATCTATTGCCTCTCATCATCCCATAGCTATGGGGTCTTCTTTCTTCTTCCAGCTGAATAAATTATGGTAAAGCTAGAGTCTTGTTGAAGGCTCTAGGTTTATCTTTGTATTCAGAAAGGTACTCACTTATAATTTTGAATTCCAAGTGTTCTTCATGCTTCATGCCTTCTTCTCTTTGAGAATAGGAAGTGCATGGTCCTTCCTCTTCTCCTTCTTCCATCTTCTTGACCTCCTTGGAGAGGTCCTTTCTGGATCTGAAAAATGATGAGAATAAACTCATTCTCTTCATAATCTTGACCTCTTCTTCTTCTTATGGCTGAAACTCACAGGCTGAGCCAAATATCATGCTTTGATACCACTATAATATCCCAAAATAGGGAAATTCTACAACAATAAGAATATCTTAACTTATTCTAGAGTTGGAGATCCAACAATATGTAAACACACCAATGGAATAGCAGTGATACATTAACATGGAGAATGCAAGAAGATCAAAATAGCCATTATATTAGATCATAGCAGCAAATGTGTATACAAATCCTTGAGGAACAATCACTCAAGTGGGAAATACAACCCTCAATAGAACATATACATGATAAATGAAGAACACTGCTACATGAAGAAAGCCCAAGGCTATAACAGCGCAGTATATATAGAGTAACTACTAAAAAATGATGTCAATACATGGATATATCAATGTACATCTCATAAAATATGGGGAGCAAGGATAAATACTCCCAAAGGCAATTTCTAGACAATCCTGGAAGGATTGGCTGAAATTTGCAGAAATACAAAATTCCGGAGTTGCAGGGTAGAAACTACAACTCGGAAACTGGAAATGGATGAAGATAGCTGATGATTCTGCATATGATGAATAGATATCATCCAATGGATCCTTCAGGTGAAAGGTTGTTCCAATCCCTGAATATCTCACCCTCCAAGATAGTGGAGCAAGTCCCCACTACAAATATGCTCATAAATAACGTAGTCAAGGAGATGGACTGCGTTGTAGGAGATAGGAAGTGCTTGGCCTGGTGCCAAATATGTGCAATCAGCTCCTGAATATTCCTCACTAACCTCCTAGAGGAATATAATCTCCCTCCTCTGAAATATGAGCCAAGGAAATGGTGTTGTGGAACCCTCCACTGCAACACCCTGCAACACAACGTTTCTTGCTACAGGAATAACACTGTAGCTTAAGGAGGTGGCTTGGCCTTGAGCATCAAATGTGGAGAATGAAGTGAAATCCCTACAGAGGCCTCTCAAGAAGGGATAAGGATTCCTAAACAGGAAATCCCTTATGCTAAGCAGCACTGCAACTCTGCTAAACAACAGGAGAATGCACAAAGAGTCTAAGAAGACAAATTCTATATTCAATAACATATGTATCTATGGCTACCTTGTCCTCCCTTTATACAAATGAAATCCTTCTTGCCTTGGCCCCCACACATTAGGGTTGCCTCCACAAAATGATCTTCCCTCCATTCACACTGTGCTGTCTTCTCAAGTGAACCACTCCCTCTATGGCAGCGTTGTTGACTTGGTCAAACTTGACCTTGTCCTCATGCATTTTCCCTTTTTCACACTTGAGGGTGAAAAATATACCTATTATGATGATCCCTTTCACACTATGAGGGATTTTATTCCTACTCATGGGCCTCCTTACCCATTTATTCATCTCCTAGTTGATATAGGAAAAATTAATGTTCCAATTAGCTCCATGCTAAATTTGGGAACATTACAAATTGCTCCATTTCCTCCAATTAAACCATATTCGGCTACATGAATGAAAAACATATTTCACCCTTCTCACTAAGCATAATATGACAAAAAATGTGAATAAATGTGAGAAATAGATAGTTCTAAAGCTAGAGGATGGAATTATGACCCTTTATAATGTACCTATTGATGAGCCTCATCATATACCACTTGTCGGACCTTTTTTTTGATGTGTATGACTAGTATCTCCAGGGAAGAACCCCTTTAAGGTCGTAGAGTTAGGGTTATACTATCAAATTTCCCTGTCTATCTACCACTTTCCAGAATTCATTTCCTAGCTTGTTGCATCATACGTGGAGGAGAAGAATTGTTTCGTATCCTCTTCTAGGGTGAAAATTTTGGAAATAACTCCAGAATTAATTCAAAATGATTTCATTAACCAAAAATACCTGCACCATGATAAATTCATAGAGACCACCCTATTTTGTAGCTATAACGCCCTCTCATCTAGAGAACAATAATATTTCCTTCAAATGATTCTGGCCCCTAGTCATCAAATCCTACCTATTGAAGATTCATTTCCTGTATCCATGTTCTCTGAATCCTTACAATCCATCTTTATTGTTATTTCCCTAATTTTTAGGGAAGATAAAACTGCCAACATTACTAAATCCTCCATAGGGTTTTTGCACACAGTTATGCAGACGGGCTTCATTTTTTACATACCCTCATATCTTGTTGAATCTATAAAATTCCAGTTGCATAATTTTCTTATAACTACTTACTTCAGATACTACTCTATTTTTTTCTACCTTTTCGTCTACATCCATGTGGAGGGGTTCAAATATTTGGGCCTTAGTATTTATATTCCCACAAAAAACTAACATGTGGTTGATTGGGACAACATCATTAGGAAAAGAATTGACAATGAAGGTTATTCCCAATTCATATCTACGTACATGTCCACTTCTTATAAAATCATAAATATCATATCCCCTCCTAGGATTCCTCCCCCAAAAAAAAATCCCCCCATCTCAACAAGGATACCATGGATAGAATTGGTTCTTGTTTGAAGGATACACTATAATTAAGGTCTATGGGTCAGAGCTTCCCCTTACCGATTGTTTTTTTTCATGCCTATGATAATTGTTTCCCTATAATTCATTAGGAAAATCTTGCTTTTTGATCAGAACCACTTTGTTCCTCCTAAGAAGGGCTACATGTTCAAATTCGGTAAACTGATAAGCCCCTTTATTTTTAACGCAAGACAAGCCTATCAACGACTTGAAGACCTATTGAAAGAGCTAAATATAAAAATGGGATAATATCATAATTATGGCACCATGATCACCATGGTGTAATAGAAAACATGAGGAAGGATATTAATGCTTCAACTTGTGAACATGAGTCTAGGCCTGAACTTGAATTGAATGCTAACATAGATTCCTGTCAAATTATTATAGAGATGGAGATTGAAATTCCAAATGAAAAGGATAAGGCCGAGAAGAGAAGCATGCACAAGGCTAGAGAAAAAATAATGGAAGAAGAAACCTCCAACAAAAAGGCCAAGATACAACATCTATTTGAAGAAGAAATCAAGACTAGGTTTATTGAGACAAACTTGAACCAACCTAGCTTCCAGGTAACCATAGGACACCATCCTCAAGATACCACCACTACGTCTACAAAAGTATATATTTTTGTCTCTTCAGGAAGCTCAACAAAAGCAGACCCTAGGTTGGAAACAACACAATTCAAAGAGGAAAACAACAAAATAATCAGGGATGAAATGCAACAATAGTTTGCATCATAGTCGGTCCCTTATCAGGCTAGACCCCTAGCTTATATGGACTTAGAAATAAAGTAGATGAAGCTACCATTGTACCACCCCTCAGCATAGTCCCTCCCATAAGGACCATAATTCAGAAATGTGGATGTGTCATTGGATATGGATAATCTCTCTCTACTGGAAAAAATAATTTTTCAAAAATAGGTTGAAGAAACTCTCTATAGTGAGCTGAGCAGAAACACTTTGACAATCAAAAAAGCCAATAAGTTATTGGAAAATGATGCAAATAGACTGAAGCAAGAAAGGGACAACTCTAGATCTCCCATCTATAGAATGAAAACTTTAAAGAGTTTATTTTTAAATTAGGAGTGAACCTAGAGGATAAAACCATGGCAGAGACTCTTGTTACAGGGCGATTTGGGCATCATCCCAAAACACATATCAGTATTTATTAGGGTCTATCATACTCTAAATTGGTTGCTACATGCCCTAAACAAGTCATCAAATTCATGGTCTTCCTTCATGAAAGTTTCACTGCTTAGATGCCAGTTGAAGTGCCCTATCAAGCCATCAATGCACCCCTAGACAACAGTAGCTTCTTTGTAGAGCATCTACTCCCATGCAAGGCTACGTTGTAGAGGACCTAGGCCCACTTTGGAGTGCGTTTTTCGATTGGGAGTGAGTTTTTCCTTGGATTCTGGGAATCTCCCCAACTTCTAGTGACTTCCAGAAGTTGTTCCAGCTCTCACCTCATCTGTTAGCCTCGAATTTGGAACCCATGAAGTCATTAAACCTCTTATACTCCTATTCCCATGAACAAGAAAACCTCTTCATCCATTTTTAGGAAATTCATTCAATGATTCATTTATGTCAAAATACCTTCATCTACTTATAAATAGAGCACTTAACATATTGCATAAGAGATAAAGAATTCGTGTTAAGTAGAGTTATGCTGGTGAGATATAAACTCTTGAAGGTGTTGTGCATTTACTGTGATGCTGTCGGATTATTGATGCTGGATGTGATGAGGATGGGACTCAAGTTGGATGAGTGACAAAAAATCGATCAAATAGTTGTACTCTTCCTTCTACTTCATAATTAAGACATTTTTTCCTTTCCCAATTCACGTGTCAATGATGTTATATGTGTATTAATGAGTTTAATTGATTCAATTAGTTTAATGTTGTAATGTTTCAAATTGGGAACTGCTCATGAATCTGGAAAATTATATTCCCTTTTTAAAAAAAAAATTAACAATCCACAACTAAAATATTCCAGAGATTGAATGTAGGGGAATTTACTGGGTATGTCACCTTTACAAGAAAGGATGAGACCCAGAGGCTAGCTGGCCCACTAGCAGACTCTGTCTATAGAACTATGTCAAGAACTAATATTTCCAAGAGGGGATCTGATATCGAATATTGGATCCCTTATATATGATAATATAAAACCAAATTCCAAGAGGATATCAGAAGCTAATCAGACTAGGCGGGTTAAACAGTTCTCCCACACCTATTTGCCTTGAAAACTGTCGAAATAAGGGACTGCAACAATATGGAAACTGTATAACGGTATTGCAATGATAAATAAGCTTAAAAAATATTTAATATACATAAATACATTTCTTTAACTACAGCAATGATTTATACAACATTTTATGAACCAAGGGTTGGGGAAAAGTGAGGATTTAGGCCCTAAAACGAGTATAATCATAGATATGCGTACCAATAAGGTGGGAAAGTGTTTGGATATGATATATAGGGTTATGAGGGGCTCCCATGTCGAATTTCAGAAAAAATAAAAAATAAAAAAATTCTATGTTAAACAGTTCCTCCTTCCCGACTAGTCAAGAAAAACACCCAATCCCCATGACTTTGAATATGCAAAATTTACTGAAGCTCATGCAGCGTGATTTTATGAATATATTAGTTGGAATATGACAAAATAATCAGAAAATCAGCTTGGGTTCATAGCTTAAGAAAAATATGTAATAAAAACAGAGATTTACATGAAATAACCCTCAAGATTGAGGTGCTGCAACATAGGAAAAAGACTGCAGACTATATCAACGTTATTTTTCAGGGGTTTCAGCTAATTTAAAACTCATATCTATGACAAATCTATGGCTGAAACATCAGATCCATGACAAGTCTAGAAACTACTCAGCCTCCTCTACAAGATCCCCTTGGGATTTCATCAAAATATTGCATGAATAAGTGTAGATCTGAATTATAAGCTACAGGACTACATAATACAAAGAATTTCTAAATATGACTTTATTATAACATAAATCAGATCTGAAATAGCTTATAATAGTAGCTACGTCAAAGATTTACAAAGTGAGAGGCAAGCCTCAATCACTATAGATCTTCTATTGCACAAAAACTGGAATAACAATAAAACCCAAGTGCAGAAATGCAGTTCTTGAGAGGGAATGCGTAGTAGCTATAGAAAAGTGAAGAAAATTCGATATGATATAGATATGAATACAAAATAAGAGTGAGACCCTCTTCCGGGTGGTCACAAGACACCCTCCCTGAGAGAAATCTCCTCCAAAACAACTAGATCTCTACAGATCTAGACTATGACTTGCTGCAACTCAAGCAGCTACAAAATCCTCAACAGGACCAGCACTGCTAATAGATGGAGCTTGGCCAAAATTCCAGATGGTGGCTCATTTCAGTACATTCTCCTCCAAGAGCTACTCAAGGAAGGAGGGAGGATTCCTAAACAGGAAATCCTCTTCCCTTAGGCTAAACAACCAAGAGAGCTAGAGTTTCTCAAGAAACCTCTATTTCGAAAATCCTTCAACAAACATTTCTTGAGCCCTCTCCTCCTTTCCATAACTTGAAGGGGTGCACAAACCCTAAACCACTTCAGTGGACATAATCCCTTTCACATTGGATCCCTCTTCTAAAACTGCGCTGGTTCTCCAAGGTGGTCCAATTTCTGTTCACACACAAGTGGATTTTGTTACAAAAGGCCCAGATTTATCCCTTTTCACATTGGGCATGTATTTATTATTTGACTTAAGGATTTTTTCTTGTCCTCCTTTACATTTTATTCATTAATCATGAAATACAAAAATGAAAAAGGCAAAGTTAATGTTCCAATTAGCTGAGGCTAATTTAGGAACATTACGGTCTCCCCCTCCCAAATGTTTCTTGTCCTCAAGCAACTACAAGGAAGAACCAGACTTCTCCTTCCTTTTTCTGTGGCCTCATCAATGGATCCCACCATAACTACAAATGATAAGCAAGGAATATACCCTCCAATGACCTTCTCCAAGTGCAAAATAGCAAGTGTACATCATGAGAAATGGGAGGTACAAGTGGTGATCTCCTTGTTGCTCAATGGCCTCATCAGGTAGGATTGATGAAGAACATGGGGAAAACGTTTCCCAATGAGTGTCTCCCACACCCATGCTATCATCCAAATAAAAGGAGCCATCCTTGATAGCTCATAAAAACAATCATTAATCCCCATGATGTGCATTGAGTAGGGGCTACAAGGCTGGAAATGAGGGATGAATATATCCAACTCACGTTGTCCCTCTTCCCACTGTTGATGGATGTGGAGTTGTGGATCCTGGGCTGCAAAAATGTGGTCACCATGAAGCCAAAAGGAATCTGAAACTTCATGATCTCCTCACTTTATTTCAGTGAACCTCCTTTCCCACCCTCTTATGCATACAATGAACAATTTATCTTCACCATATGTGCTCCAAAAGACATGTGGACTAAGCGCCATATGATGTGTTGGATGGTGATAGTAGTCCCTCCCTTGAGACCAGTGTTTTCCATCATCTTGCTGCCTCAAGTCATGATACCATAAGTGGCCATCCCACCACTTGCTTGCTGAAATAAGCTTCTTCAAAGCTTGGAAATGATAGAGGAAAATAAGTGTTGGCTGAATGGAGATCAAGCAAAACATGTCTTTCTCTAATTCCTCCCATGTGAGAGGCTCCCCTTCATGATACAAACTCAATGCATGACCATTTATAGAAGATGATACAATATACCATGCAACAGCCACAAAAAGTTCCCTCCTCTTCTTGAAATACAAATGAATATGGGAAAATGCATTCCCAAGGGATACATTCATCCAATGTATCATTCCTCCTCTCCCACATATGCTCCTCATAAAAATAGAAACATCAACAACATAGGGAGCAAGAATAGAAATCATGTTGGCTGCCATATGCAACAAATGTGAATGGCAATGATCCCTCATATGCAACCAACGCAGTTTGGACCTCAACTGCAAAAGAGACTACTGAAAAATGTTGTCTCCCAACCACTTGCATGCTGCCCCAATCTCTTCATAAGCTTGGAGGAACTGAATGATAGATGAGCCAATGTAAGTATGTCCTCCAAATAAAAATCCCTCCCCAAGTCCTCCTAGGGAGAGGTCAACAATACTGCTCATGGCCTCAAGTAGACCATGCAACCTCAAAGAGAGAATGCTCATCCTTGGAGCAACATTCTACACATGTATGGTTAAGGAAGCAATATGTAAATCAACAAGTAAATAAACAATGTCCTTACCATATTTTTTTCTCATGCAAAGGGAGCAGCTCATAGATGAGCCTCCTTCCATCCTCAAAGAGAACAAAGGAGACTTCTTTAACTCTTCCCAAGAGTCATGTGCATGCACAGCCCCCATGCCAAATGTAAATGTGGAAAGGTTGTTACCCTTCCCCTGTTTCTCTTGCCACAGCATAGAAACTGAAATGAGAGTGGGGGTGGATGATATTGAGAGACTGTTTCTCTCCTCCTTGAGCCTACCCAGGACTCTCAGCGCTGCATCAAGACCTCCCAAGGTCTCCACTTCTCTAAAATCAATGAGCAATGCCTCACCATGTCAAGCACTCAACTCCTCTTGCTGATCAAGTGGCCTCCTTTGTGCAATGTCTCCAGGAGATGAGACATCATCTAGTGGTGACTGAATACATGAATGGAGAAAACCCTCCATGCTTCCACTGCGCAATCCAATCACCTCTTTTGGTGCATCAAATCTCTGCAATAGATAGGAATGAGATTGGCCCTCTTCCCCATATTCTCTTGGTATCCTCATGAATTTTCACCTTCTCCATCTCAAGGGCTTGTGAAATGCATCCCCTTTGATATCTCCAAGGGAAGATCTTATTCCTCCCTTACTGCTCTTGCACAGTGTAGTGCAATTCTGTTGTTCTAGATCAATAGCACATAGAAATGTAGATCTCTCCATGCAATGGGTTGAAATGAAAACAGATGAATCTTTGACCATACCTTGGTGAAATGTAGAAGCAAGAAATTCTTTTGCAACTGTGTAGTCTTTCTCCATTGAACATGAAGGCTGCTCCTCCAAGGTTGTGCCAGTGCTGGTACAAGTCTCTAGCCCCTCAATCTCCTTGAGATTTTCTTGAATATCCTTCAAGGTTTGGAAAAAGAGTGAGAGAACCTCTTTTTCTGTCATTCCTTCTTCTTCTCCTCTTTCTCTCAGCAAGAAAGTGGGGATGTGACAACATTGTAAATCAGATTGTGTGGCTGAATGCTCATAGACATCATAAGAAGTACTGGGTGATCTTTCATCTTCCTGAAATTCTCTAGGAATTTCATTGTAGCTTCTTCCGCTTTGAAACCCTCTTGGAGTTTCACTGCATCCTTCTTCTTCCATGGGTTGAACCTCCTTGGAGAAGCCCTTTTATGATCTGAAAATTTATGAGAGTAATCTCATCGTCTCCATCAAACTGATCTCTTCTTCTGCTCTTAATTCAATGATAGCTTGATCTCACAGGCTGTGCCAAAGATCATGCTCTCATACCACTGTAATGTTCCAAATTGGGAACTGCTCATGAATCCGACAGATTATATTCCCTTTTTTTCAAAAAAATTAACAATAAACAACTGAATTATTCTATAGATTTACTTTAGGGGCATTTACCGGGTATGTCACCTTTACAAGAAAGGATGATACCCAGAGGCTCGCTGGCCCACTAGCAGACTCTATCTATAGAACTATGTCAAGAGTTAATATTTATAAGAGGGGATCTGATATCAAATCTTGGATCCCTTCTATCTAATAATATAAAACCAAATTCCAAGAGGAGATCAGAAGCTAATCATACTAGGCGGGTTAAACAGTTCTCCCACACCTAGCTGCCTTGAAAACTGCCAAAATAAGGGACTGCAACAATCTGGAAAATGTATAACGGTATTTCACTGATGAATAAGCTTAAAAAAAA
Source organism: Pinus albicaulis (assembly GCA_034641835.2). Classification (NCBI taxonomy): domain Eukaryota; kingdom Viridiplantae; phylum Streptophyta; class Pinopsida; order Pinales; family Pinaceae; genus Pinus; species Pinus albicaulis. The sequence continues at coordinate 1,567,624,015 of CM076579.1, read as the reverse complement.
TTCAATAGACAAAAATACATGTCTTGAACTACAACAATGATTTATACAACGTTTTATGAACCAAGGGTTGGGGAAAAGTGAGGATTTAGGCCCTAAAACGAGTATAATAAAAAATTTGCGTAAAAATATGGTGGGAAAGTGGTTGTATCTGATAGATATGGTTATGAGGGACTCCCATGTCTAATTTTAGAAGAAAAAAAAAAAATTTCTATGTCAAATAGTTCCTCCTTCCCGACTAGTCAAGAAAAACACCCAATCCCCATGACTTTGAATATGCAGAATTTAATGAAGCTCAGGAAGCATCATTTTATGAAGATATTAGTTGGAATATGATACAATAATCATCAAATCACCTTGGGTTCATATATTAAGAAAAATATATAAGAAAAACAGAGATTTACATGAAATAACCCTCAAGATTGAGGTGCTGCAACATAGGAAAAATACTGCAGACTATATCAACATTATTTTTTAGGGGTTTCAGCTGCTGTAAGTGAAAACTCAGATCTATGACAGATCTATGGCTGAAACATCAGATCCATACCAGATCTGGAAACTACTCAGCCTCCTCTACAAGATCCCCTTGGGATTTCATCAAAATACTGCATGAATAAGTGTAGATCTGAATTATAAGCTACAGGACTGCATAATACACAAAATTTCTGAAGATGAATTTATTGTGACAGAAATCAGATCTGAAATAGCTTAGAACAATAGCTACATCAAATATTTACAAAGTGAGAGGCAAGCCTCAATCACTATAGATCTTCTATTGCACAAAAACTGGAATAACAATAAAACCCAAGTGAAGAAACACAGTTCTTGAAAGGGACTGTGTAGTAGCTATAGAAAAGTGAATAAAATTCTATATGATACAGATCTGAATACAAAATAAGAGTGAGATCCTCTTCCGGGTGGTCACAAAACACCCTCCCTAAGAGAAATCTCCTCCAAAACAACTAGATCTCTGCAGATCTAGACTACCACTTGCTGCAACTCAAGCATCTACAAAATCCTCAACAGGACCAGCACTGCTAATTGATGGAGCTTGGCCAAAATGCCGGATAGTGGCTCATTTCAGTACATTCTCCTCCAAGAGCTACTTAAGGAAGGAGGGAGGATTCCTAAACAGGAAATCCTCTTCCCTTAGGCTAAACAGCCAAGAGAGCTAGATTTGCTCAAGCAACCTCTATTTCGAAAATCCTTCAACAACCATTTCTTGAGCCCTCTCCTCCTTTTTATAACTTGAAGGGGTGGACAAACCCTAAACCACTTCAGTGGACTTAATCCCTTTCACATTAGATCCCTCTTCTAAAACTATGCTGGTTCTCCAAGGTGGTCCGATTTCTGTTCACACACAAGTGGATTTTGTTACAAAATGCCCAGATTTATCCCTTTTCACACTGGGAATGTATTTATTCTTTGACTTAAGAAGTTTTTATTGTCCTCCTTTACATTTTATTCATTAATCATGAAATACAAAAATGAACAAGGAAAAGTTAATGTTCCAATTAGCTGAGGCTAATTTAGGAACATTACAAATTTGAATAGATCGTATTGCCTTTATGTTGTTTTTTTTTCTTTTGTTTTCCATGGCAGGTATCAATAATGCAAGTTAAGTTGGATTGAGAGCGATGAAAGTGACGAAGGGAGGCGAGGGAAAGCGAACAGATTAAAAGTAGCTGTATCTCCCTTTATCTATTCACTTTAAGGAAAATATCATATATCTTTCTTTCTATTGAATCACCCACTTAGGGAAAGCATACTTATCCATAGGTTTGCATTTCAGTAAAAAAACCCTCATCAAAAGTTCCCAAGCTAAGATTCAAGACCTAAGGCACAAGTTGAAAATGCCTTCTAGTGAGCATGTGCAATCCAAGGAGCTGGCCCAAGTAGAAGGGGGAAAATAAATCCTGGAAAGTAACCTATAGATACAAAAAATGAGGTGGTATCCCTTAAGCAATAGGTCGCAAAGCTCCAACAGAGATTTGATTCACAGGTGGTAGAGATCCAACAAAGAATAGATTCACATATTTGCGTTGTGATTATGATATAAGACCCACTAAATCCCATTAAACAATTGACCAATACCCTCACTGAGTTGCATCTCTGAGAGGGTGAACTTAAAAAAGTGCAGGGTGATTTGGAGAATAATAAGAGTGCTCTTGCATAAAAGGAGAAGCAATTGGAGACAACTAGAGGAAATGTCGAGAAAACTAGAAAAAAAATGTAGACCACAAGCCCAGAGATCATTGAACTAAAAATCAAGTTGAAATAAAATGTGTATCTCATATAGGCTAGGAAAACAAGTTGGGATGAGATCATTTCTGAAGTAAAAATCATTTGGGAAAATATGACCTTAGTGGAAAAGAAAAAAAATTCTATTAAATAATTCGAATTCTTTATCCTCATGACCAAGGAGGAAGATAGTAAAAATGTCAAGACAATAGAAAGTTAAACAACTACCTTAATGAAATTCCATCTAATTAATTAAGGACCATGGATATTGTGGACTGAATTGGGATAATCAGTGAAATTTCCAAGATGATTCAAAAGGAAACAACCAGGCTAATGACAAGGAATTTCTAGGTAATGTATTAAAATATGTATTTGAATTTGATTCAGATTTTGATCGAAGTGTTAGAGTCGAATTTCCCAGTTGTTGGGAAATTCTATGGGAACTGGACCCATGGGAGCAGTATAGCTAAACGATTTTGGAAGCTAAAATCTAGTCAAACTCTTCTCGTGAGAATACCTCCACCCTTAAAGGGAAAACTATAGTCAAATATCTGTGGAGGGAATTCCAACTATTCTGGATCATAAAAACTATGTTTGTTTCCAAGCCAAATTATATAGAGCTCGCGAGTCTAAGGATAAATTATCAAAATTTCTTTCGCTCTCCTCTATCAAACACAACATTATGGCAAAAGTATGACCACTTTATTAATCCACCACTAGTCTGATTCATAGAGCTGAGATCCCTCCCGCCAGAACTAACTCACGAGTAATGAATATATTTTGGATGTGTCCATCATGACACTTTAAGTTATTTTCATGTTTTTGTAAATATTTTATTTCAAGAATGTAATCAAAGTTTTTATTTGATAATGAGGACAGTTGTGCTAGTAGCACACTTGAATATATTAGATGGTAGGAAGTTATGAGAATAGGAAGAAGGAATATTTTGTAAGGGGTACTCGTCTATGAGACCCTATAAAATTCTTAAAATATTCATGAATAGGGCTATGAAATTTGGATTCCATAGGAAACTCTAAACTGTGAATTTTGAAAGTGTCTGAAGAACGACATATTTATGCTCTTTTGTGGATTAATAAAGAAGCTATGTTGATTCAGCATTAAATGTGTAGTGTGTGATATTTATTTTGTTTATTTCCTTATGTTTTTCTTTCCACTCAGAAGGAGCATAATTATAGTGGTTGGATTTAATCTTAGAGATATGGATTCATCTATGTCAAATTTTGATGAAATATGTATGTTATGAATGAAGTCTAATTTCGTTAATATGCACTTAATTTCATATATATTTTCATTTACATTATCTATTTCATTGGTTTCTACTGAATTTTGATGCATGTGATTCTAAAACCAGCCCTCAGTGTTAAATTTATCTTCCTTATGTTCTTCTTTAACCCTGTTTGGTTCTAATTGATGATGTCAATCAGAGTTCAATTTAATGTCAACCCGGCAAGGTAAACTTAGAAGTGCTTATCTAAAATATATAGATATAGAAATATTCCTAATTTGTCCAAGATCTTAAAGTTCCCTTACAAGAACATATTCATCAAGATCTCTTTCAACAACTAATCAAACCTAGATCTAACAATTGTCAAGATCCTAAGGTTCTCTTACAAGAACACCTGAATTTTAGGATCTCCTCCAATATTAGAACATTTAACAAAACTTAAAATATGAAATGAAACAAACCTAAATATAATAATTGTCTGAGATCTTATGGTTCTCTTACAAAAACACTTTCAAATAAGATCCTTCCAATATTAGAAAATTTAACAAAAACTCAAAAGCTGAAATGAAACAAACCTAGATCTAATAATTGTCCGAGATCTTATGGTTCTCTTACAAAAACACTTTCAAATAAGATCCTTCCAATATTAGAACATTTAACAAAAACTCAAAAGCTGAAATGAAACAAACCTAAATCTAATAACTGTATGAGATCTTACGGTTCTCTTACAATAACACTTTCAAATAAGACTCTTCCAATATTAGAACATTTAACAAAAACTTGAAAGCTAAAATTAAATAAAAACATAAATTAAATTATACCTAAAATAAGTATGCAAGTGAGGCCATGGGGGCCCTCCATAACTCCACAAGCACACCACTCTAAAGGAGACTCAGATGTAGAAGAAAAATCGAAGTATGATTCTTTATTTCAAAATCTCCATTACAAACCAACTCTAAGGTTACAACTCTAAGCTTCTAAGATTACATACTCCAAAATTCTAAGATTACAAAACTTAAAAATGGAGGAGATTGTACTCCTATTTATACAATGGGATGAGATAAAAAACTCATAATTATGATCCACTAATCTCTCTTTAGTTCCATACATCTCTCAACCATCTAGACACATAACGCCCTTTTGTCCTTGATCTTCTCCATGAGATCATGATCTTTTCCATAAGGCTTATCTTATCAAATTCGAAATTGATCATTCAAGGCCACATAAAGGTGTCCTAGAAGCTTCCTTGGAACCTACACATGTCACAAAAACAATCCACTTTTCATATATGAAGTAAAATATATTATTTTCTAATATTTAATCAAGAATTTCTCTTAAAAATGCTTGAAAATAAATAATATTTGGAAGATATAAATGAGATCCATTAATGATGAACAATAGGGAAAATGAAGTGACATGGTAGTGAATAATTAGTGATATAATGGAAGCATAGGTGAAAACTGTATGGTAATGAGTGATATTTGTATGAAATTTTGAAGCCCAACATACCCCCCAACTGAAGCTCTTGCATGTCCTCATGCAAGCTACTACAATGACTTATTTGATTTGATTCTTAGATGAGCTTCCTTTGATTGAATTACAAGATGTTTTGTTCTTGTGTAACAACCATCTTTCAATCATGGACTTCCTTTTAACTTTGCACATATTTTGATAACTTTTATTTTTTCAAAGCATTTGCATCTTTTAATGATTGGTTATTGTGTTACAATCATTATTTACTTTGTTGAGATCTCTTTTTAATGATTGGTTATTGTGTTACAATCATTATTTACTTTGTTGAGATCTCTTTTTAATGATTGGTTCTTGTGTTACAATCATTATTTACTTTGTTAAGATCAATAATTTTTAAGAAGTAATTTAATATGCTCATAATTTTGTAGTATTTTTTATTGTGGGAAGACTATGTGGGTTAAGATGTAATATGAATGAGAGAGAAATGAAGTTTGCAATCCCCCCCAACTGATGGTTTTTGGCAATTTTTAATGAGAAAGGGAATAGTGAAATAGTGGAATATTTTCCAAATATCATCATTTTAGCATCTAAAAGGAATTTCAAGATTAAAGGTTAGCAAAAATCATACCTTACTTTCCTAAAGAAGTGGATGAATCATGCATGTTCAGCTGCAGCAATTCTGATCTGAAGCTTCTTCTACAAGTTGTGGATGAAAGATGGACCTGTATTGTCGTATCTGCTGTTGGATCTTCTGTTGGATAGTCTGATGAATCTGATGAGTCTGCTGAATATGGCTGAAAATGTATAAGGCTTGGAAGGTATACAAAATTCAGAATTTACACTTTCCCCCCCAGCCTTATTTATTGACTTTTCCTCAAGTCATTTACATCAAAAAAAAAAAAAAAACTGAAAAACAATGAAAGGAAATTTGCTTCAGTTGTTACAAAATATGGGTCTTCAAGTCCTCAACGCTTGATGGCACAAATCTTACTATGTGAATAAATGTTCTGGTGTCGAACATAGAAATAAATTTTTAACTTAGTGGCCATTAATGAATGCCACTAGCCAACACGATAACTCCCACCATTGATTCCAATGGGAGTCAAGATGCCTAACACATCTTTGTAGGTACGAATAAAGTTGTTGTGGTCGAGTCACCTACAAGATCCAATGAACACAAAATATTAATGTAATTCCATTATTCATTGGCAAGAGTACTTGCCATAAGGCATGCAAGTCTCTAGGTGTTTTTTTAAAGATTATTAGACTCTAGGACTTTGAGTCAATGATATGTAGAAGCAGGGTTTTATTGGTGGAAAATGAAAAATAGTAGGAAAAAGGAAATGGAAATGGAAAATGGCAAGAAGTTTGTAGGTAAAATTCTTTGCTTTTATTGGTGGGTTAGGAATGGATGAAAGGAAATGCATGGTGAATGAATAAGAACTCTTGCTATGAAAAATGGATATGGAAATGGCATGCTTTATGGATTTACAATTGGTGGAATTCAAAATCTTTTTCAAAAAGGGAGGTGCAAGGTAGTGGTTGTGGACATGGATTTGTCTTTAGAATTTTTCATGAATTTAGTCTTTGGAAGACCAATTGTCGTCAAAATGTAATCTCCTTAATGATCACTTGATTATCTTGTAATCTGTAAAAAAAACTTGGCAGAAAGAAAACATAAGTGTGTTCAAGAAGAAATGGCCATTTCCTTCATGATTCTTACGCAAAAATTTCATACCAAATAAAACAGATTTAATAAAAATCAAAGTGTTGAACTTAACTGAATTCATGATATTAGTATCAATCCATTCTTTAAAAATAACGATGAAAAGTAATACTCCCTGTTTGTATCAGATAACTCATGAAATGTGCTCGGCAAAAAGATTGGCATTAGAAAGATTTGTTGTGTTCTGCATATTAGTATGTCACATAAAAGCATTCAACATAAAGATGTTATGAGTTTAATGCCAACTTGAAGCTATCGAAACAAGATAATCATTATCTATAGAATCCTCCAAAATGTCGTAATTTGTTTCCAAGTGTTCCATTATTTATTTTCAAACTTGCACGCAGTTTTTGTGAAAAGTATGATTGTTTTTTTTTTTTTTTTTTTTTTTTTTTTTTTTTTTTTTTTTTTTTTTTTTTTTAATTTTGCACTTGTACCAACTCTTGCAGTTTCATCCAATTCCTATAATTCTCAATTTTCATACCACCAAATTTTTGTTTTATAAAATGCCAATATCCTTCACATAACAATATTCACCCTTTAAATCCTTCAAAACAATAACTGTCACAAAACACATAACGATTTTTTTATTTTTTATTTTTTATATTTTTATTTTTTAAATGATAACAATCATAACATAACAATAACAATCATAACCTAACAATTAATACAATTATAACATAACAAATAAAACAACAATTATTTACAATAAATAACAAGAAATTATAACTATATTAATTAATGCAATTATAACATATTAATATATTAATACAATTGATATATTAATACAAACATCATATACAACAAATTACAACAAAAAAAATATATAACAAATTACAATAAATTAATACAATTATAACAATATAACAAATATTAAATATGTACAACAAATTACAATTAATACAATAACAACATATTAATATATATTAATATATTAATCCAATTAATACCATTAATATGTATTAATACAAATACAAATATAACAAACATGAGAACTAAGAATATATAAATAATATAATCAAATCAAAACAAGACGCAAAATGTGAAATATCAGGATATATGGAGGGTTTTTGGTTAAGGCATATTCAATGAACGGACGTGCTGCAAGGAGGATCGGATTTGCCTGGATATTCCAGGCCGATTTCCTTCGTTTTCTTGTTTTATCAACGCCATCAGACCTTGCCTGATGATTTTTCTGACGTGCTTTGGCAGCATTTCCTCTTTGTACGTCTCGACGAATCTGAATTTATGCTTATCGCCATATCTTTTAACGTTAAGCTACATGCGTTCTCTTCCAGCATGGCCTCGGCATCGACAGAATTTAGAGGGGTACCATAAGAGGTATGCTACGGTTGCTACATTCCTTGCTTCAAGTATGATCTTACCTTAAGGTATTAAAATGAATTTAAACACACAGGACATCAGACTGCCTTTGTTTTTTTTTCTTTTAAAAATAAACCGAAATCGTTGGTCTCACCTTCCTTGGGCGACCTTGGAGCCCTATTATCCTTGTCAAGCCTGGCGTTCAATTGTCAGGAATAGCATCTGGTGTCTAAAGCCTGAGATTTTGCAAAGCACGGGAGTGTTGCTCTTCTACGGCTCCTCCTGATTCTTGAAAAGAAAACCGAAAAACACTGGTTAAGATCGACAACTCACTCCAGTGAAATACAGGCGAGCGGCTGAAATTCGGAAGAGAGCTTGCCGAGACTTGGATGCTTATGTTGAGGAGGTTTTGTACTAGAGATTTAGCCTATCTGTTACAAAAGTAGTCTCAGCCTCGGCCTCTTTTCAGAATTCATGAAATGGGTCGTAGGATTCAGGACATGGATTTCGTGGTTTTGTTTTTCAATTTTTTTATTATTATTTTTTATTATTAAAAAAAAGAAAAATGCAATTAAATCTATCTAAAAAAATGTTAGTTTTCAAAATATTTTAATAATAATAATATATATATATGATATCTATTATTATTATGGGAGAATTTTTTGATTTTTTTTTTAATTATTTTTTTTTTAAACTAAAAAAAACTAAGTTTTATCTAAAAAAAATTTAAGATGATTTTTTGCTCATGCAGATCAATTTTCCAGCAAAAGTATTTTTATTGGAGTAAATCAATAGATTTTATGATCTTCCTGATCGCACGAAGCACAGGAAGAGAGCATACTAATCTCTTGATTTGTTTTTGTTTATGCAGGTTAGCGTGGATGTATATAAATACAATCAAGATTTGCGACAAAAACTCGCATTTATCTATACTCTTTCTGCAATGTTGCGGGGGCGTGTAGACTCTCGGAATACAAGGCTTTCCGATAATCAAGCTCCTGGCTTACTCATGATACAGAAACAAGATAGAGAAATGCGAGGATGTGCCACTGAATTTATTCATGATGATTTATTTTTTGAAAACAAGACTAAAAACTTCTAATGAGATTTCATTTTTATTTTTATAATTTATTCTACCTTAACTTACTTGAAAGATGTTTTTATTTTCTAAGTAAAAGAATGCTTCCAGTGAAGCCATCTACGGATTAAAAATTCGAACATGCTCACATCAAAATTTAAAATTTTTATGTTATGTTTTACAAGTATGTGAGGAACCTGTCTTAGAGTTGGTTCAAGGTTATTGTCCTTGCTCTCCAAGAAACACCTGTTCAATATTGTCAAATTCCTCATCCATAGATGGATTAGTGAGAAATGGGGGGTTTAAAATTGAATTTAAATTAACTATATGCGAAAATAAATAAAAGGCTCCAAACTTTGAACTTCTTTTATGAACCTACTATCACCAAGTTCCACAAATTAGTCCAGAAAAAAAATGCATAAAATAATTACTAAATCCTTCTAGTTGCACTTCCCCGGCAACGATGCCAAAATGTTTGGTTCTAATTGATGATGTCAATTAGAGTTCAATTTAATGTCAACCCGGGAAGGTAAACTTAGAAGTCCTTATCTAAAATATATAGATCTAGAAATATTCCTAATTTGTCCAAGATCTTAAATTTCCCTTACAAGAACATATTCATCAAGATCTCTTTCAACAACTAATCAAACCTAGATCTAACAATTGTCAAGATCCTAAGGTTCTCTTACAAGAACACCTGAATTTTAGGATCTCCTCCAATATTAGAAAATTTAACAAAACTTAAAAGATGAAATGAAACAAACCTAAATATAACCTAAATCAAGAATTTCTCTTAAAAATGCTTGAAAATAAATAATATTTGGAAGATATAAATGAGACCCATTAATGGTGAACAATAGGGAAAATGAAGTGACATGGTGGTGAATAATGAGTGATATAATGGAAGCATAGGTGAAAAATGTATGGTAATGAGTGATATTTGTATGACATTTTTGGAACCCAAACAAACCCATACTCTAACAAACAGTTATAACTATATGTTTCTATAACTAAGCCACCATATCTAAATGTTAAGCTATCTAAGAGAACAATCAATATATGCTTATGATTGAATCTGACATTGGAAGAGATGTCTGAACCAATTTCAATTCATAATATGTTTCAATGCTTAATTCTAACGATAAATACTTCAAACACTCTAATATGTCCTAGGCACTAACCTTATTCAACTTAGAGGTTGTCTCTAGGATCCCCAACATCTTCTGTCGTCATTGTCAAGGAACGAATTAGAATATTTTCCCTAGGTAAATGACCAAAATTTGGATCAGGGGCAAAAATTAGCTCAAAAATGAAAGTGCTCAGAATTGCACCATACTAGAACGAAAGTGATCGACCCATCGCCAGGAATCCAACAAAACTTGTTTCATCGAAAACCAAGTTTAGATGAAGAAGTTATGGTCTGTTGATCGCCGTTCAGAATAGGCAAAAAAAAAAATGCAGAGCAGTTATAGGTTGATGACATGGAAACCCAGTCAGCATGCAAAGAATCTTCTTCATTTTTTGACTAATGGTACTATGACAAGTGTCACTATTCGATTTGCTGGTTTTTTTTTGAGAAGGTGAAATTTCCCAATATCCTCCTAAAGTCCTCCTAAGGTTGAATTTGATTTTTTTTTTTGTTTATGTGTGGGAGGACATCCTAACCAAGGACCACCACGTATCTCCCCTGGTGGACCTCCTCTCCAACTCCAAGATTCGAATTTCATTTCTTATGCTAAGGTTTAGATTAGTTTTGTATATGGTGGGACTTTATGTTTAACCTAATGCTTGGTTTGGGTTATGTTGAATTGGTAAAATATATATAAACCTATAGTTTTAAACTATGTGATGGAGGCATATATATTCAAACCATAGTGTTAGTATGATTCTTTCATCATAAAAGATCACTTTAGATATGCATATCAAGTAGCCCTAACATCAAATATGGTTGCAAAATATCCTTAAGTTTGCTACATAAAATTAGATCTAAGCATAAAAGATATTAAGCAGATAAGATATAAAATGGCTCCATGCATCAAATGAACAAGACGAGAACAATGTATAAAAAGAATCTTATATTATATTAAAGAATGGGGCACCTGAGAGGAAAACAAGAAAGGTGTTTTCCAGTTCTCCTCAGTGGGATGGGTTCTTGGAAGTCCTTAGTGTTTCAGATCTAAAATTCCTCTCTCTTATTGGTGTAGAAAAACAAACATGGAACTCAATGGGAGTTCATAAAGCAAAATGGAAAATGGTGACCAAGAGTAGATCCAGAGTGATCTAATGCAATGAAGGTGACTAATGAATGGGAAAAACCCTTCTATTTATAACAAAATATTGGGGTGTTCTAGAACTTGGTGCATGAATAAAATATTATTAATCACATTCTAGAATCACCCTTTAGGAATATTTTATTATATTTGTTGGAGGGAAAAGGGTTTTTGACTTGGGTCAATTCCTTTATTTAGAAATAACAAATAAATAAATGATTTATTTATTATTTAAGGGAGATGAGGGGAATATAATTAAATAAATAATGGTTTATTTAATTATTTAAAAATGATTTAGTCAAATTTAACTAGGAATAGTATTTAAATAGTGATTTAAATAACTTATTATTAGGAAATAATTAAATAAATAATGATTTATTTATATGATTACCTTGTTTTGGGTTAAATATGACCAAGAAATGTAAACGAATGTGGTGAAAGCGATTTTACTTGGGGTAAAATTAGTATTACATGGTGTACTTGGGTTCATCTAACGATAATGGGTTAGATGACCAAAAAATGGTGTAACAGATTGCTCCCCAACGTACGAGTGTTAGGAGCAAATCGTATGACTGAAGTACATTGTAAGAACTGAATCACTAAACAGCAAGATAGAAATGAAAGAGAGGAATGTAAGGTAATCTAAAGTGGTGGAGGACTAGACCCTGAGGAGATGAGACTTACAGGTGCAACAAGTCTCAAGTGTATGATGTGGTACCAATGTGAAAGGCAGCGGGGGAGGCATACCTATGCCCGCTGAGACAATAGTACAAAGAATAAGGCGCCCGGAAAACCACGCAACGCAATAGTAAAACCAGTGTCGGCCTAATCATGAGCCAGAAATCAAGAATGATGAATCCCACATACATGCGATGCCTGGAATAATCGTCAGGACTTATACAATAAGATGGTAGTACATGAGATATTAATACACCCAAATTTCCCCTACACATAGGGAAGGGCTTGTGAAATCGGACCGACACGTACAAATCGAAGGGGTGCTGCAAGTGACTGAGGCCGATATCATCAGATGAGAGGAGCTGCGTCAAGTGTTGGAATGAAGAAGTCATTCGGGTACGTGGGGGGCTACCTGCAGGGCCACCCCCTCCTGAGGGTTGAAACATCTCACACACACCCGGGTATCACCAATAGCTGCTGCTGCATCACTGAACCATCAAGTGTATAGAGCACGATCAGGCTGAAAGGTGCTCGAACCAAGGTAGACTACCCCCTAGACTTGAATTCTGGATTAAATGAGTTGATGTCGACAGAAGTAGGTCTGCCATAGGTGAGGCAATAAGGGAACCCCAACTAAGGCATGAGGGAAAATAGTGGAGAAACGAACAGATAGACACTAATGATGATGATGGAATGAGGAATACTGAGTAGCGGATGGATGACTTCCCGTGTTAGAGCACAAAGGGCATGAATGGCTTGGTAGCGACTGACACAATATCATGAGGGATAGGGGACAGTGGGACTGAAGGCCATAATGTGCGACACGAGGGAGGGACCGAGCAATGAAGGATGGAGGGCTATAGTGGGATACAAGGGACTCAGGATAGATTCCATGAATGCGATGATGACTCAACTTAGATGCTCTAAACAAGGGCGACTCGATGGTGTTGCCACACAGTAAAGGTCCAATCGAGGACCATAATAACATGAGTACAATAGGGTATCTCATGATGAAAATCAACACGAACAAGGACAAGTAAGGGGGTAAAGTGTTTCCCCTAGTACAAGTGTTGTAAGTGAGGAAATTCGATTTGGAGGAGAGGGGAATAGACACTTCGTGGATGCAATGGGTCCTGGTGAAGTATCAAGGGACTAAAAATTAATAGGTACCTAGAGCTCATGAATAGGCCAGGTCGCATTTTGTGGGGTTTGTGCTATGGCCTGGGTAGCAGGTACAGCACAAAAAACTGTGACCTATCCCAGGAAATGACCTGAAAGGTGCGACCTGTGAGAGAAAGGGGGTTTCAGTGTTGTTTTTGGCTGAGATCTGGGATTTGTATGGTTAAGGGGACTAGGTGCCCCCAAGCATGTTGTAGTCATGCCAAAATGTATTAAGGGGGATCTAAACACATTTGAATGATGTGATGCACCATTTGTTTGTGTTATGGTTATGCAGTATGAGAAAGGAAATGGAGGATTACCAATCTCTTTTAGTACTGCATATATGAATCAAATGGACTTTAATTTTTTGGGTCGGCATACCTGGTGTCACTATCCCAAAGAGAGGATTTGGAGATAATGAACTGATGCTCTTCTGGAAAACCTATAGGTTGGTCAACAACAATGTCTAAGAGACTGGGTTGCGGATGGAAAATGAAGGAACGATAAGGGGTATCATCTCGAGAGTGATCTGAAGTGATATGGGACTCTAGAGTTTCTTCTAAATGTGGAAGAATAATGGCACTAGAGTCGGCACAACCAGATATACTAGGAGAGTTGTAGAGAATTTCTTCTCTTGGTCTCTCAAATATGGGTGCCCCCTTACTCAAACATTGGGTTTCAATGTAATGGCCACAAGGTGTATGTGGTGTGAATGCATGGATTCGATGTAAGGGGGAATAGATAAAGTCAGGGGTGGGAATTTCTTCCATAATTTCGTCATTGTGATAGAAGATAGGGTGACTGGTGGAAGAAAGACCACCTGATGTGGCAAAGCTACTTGACTCATCATAATGAGAAGAGAGGTTCACATGGGCATCGTCACAAGGGGTGACAGAAGAGTAAGAAGATAAGGGATCTGTCGATGTTGAGCCCAGATGATCGCTGAAGGAAGGTCAAGCGAAACAACAGGGGAGGATTCAGAGGAAATGTTCCTCGAGGGTCGCATGGATGATGATAGGTAGAATATGGTGGATGAAGGATCCGTCATCTTGATACCAAGAGGGTGAATGCCAATGGGAGCCATCCTGTCTAGTAATTCTGGTGAAGAAAAATGTGCAAATAGGGGAGAGGTGGACTCATTACGCTTGGCCTCGAATTGGTGGACTGCGGCTAGAGAGGTGCGGAAGTCCTTGAGGCGAGGACAAAGGTGGGTGTGATGGCCATGGAGATCACACAAGGCACAGGGGTGGTTAGTGTGAATAGTCTTGGGGTTCTTGGCCGTGGCCACTGAAGGAACAAAGGCTTCTAGGACCATGGATTCAGGGGGCGCGACATTAACCATGGGTTTGAGATGAGGCAATTCAGGGTAGGTATGGGTGGCATGACCAACAACATCACACAAAGCACACTGGATGGTATGCTTTGGACGCCAAAGAGGGGCAGGGTTTGTCGGGTCTACCTTGTCCTTTGATGCCCCCCTGCGAGCTTTTCCATTCTTACCCGAAGCGGTCACAATAGGAGGTGGGTCCTGTTGAGGTGACGGAGGCACTGTTGCAGTGGGAGAAGTTATGGGGACCAGTTAGACCGGGGTCAAAGCAAGATAAGGTTTGGGTTGACCAGGTGGGGTAGCGGTTGGAGGATCAAGGTACCAGACTAGAATCCTAAGGGTCAGGTTAGGAAGAGAGAGGGTGGCCATGACAGGTACCGTGTACACTCTTGGTGGGGGTGCTAGAAACGGTAGCTGACCAGCGTGGTAATGGCCAGGAGGGACAGCGCCAAGATGGTTGATATTTGGTGGAACCGACCCAGGAGGGTAGAGAGGCACATGGGTATCAGCAGTAGGAGGAGGGACATATGGGAGAGGTCCGGTTGGCTGAGGCGAAGGGCTAGGAGCGAGTTGTGGCGGGCGAGGTTGAGGGTGCTGACTAGCCGAGGCGGGCTGCTTAAGGTCAGCCGGAGACGATTGCATCATGCAAACATTCGCTAAGATGGGATCAGAGACAGGAGGAGGAGGAAGACCAAGGAAGGTTCCAAGCAAGGAGGAGGATTTATAGACGCCGGGGGAAATACTGGTCAAAGAATCAATGGTTTTTTTATTGGTTACAGAAGAGAGGGTTGACTCAGGGGAGGTCGGAGATTTAGGCTCATGATACGTCAACTGGTTGATGGTGACTATATTTCCATTGTGAGGGAAAAACATCTTGTGGTGGACCGCGGATGGGACAGCAGACATGGCATAGGTGTAGCTACGCCCTAAAAGAATGTTATAATCAAGAGGGGCATCGATGACTTCAACGTCAATGCAAATAGTCTTGCCCGCAAGAGTGATGGGACAATTACGAAAAAGGCCAATGGGCTAGGAGGCGTGGCCATCCCACGCTCGAAGGGTGATCGTGGAAGGGGCCAACTCAGGAGATCCGAGTTTTTTCCAAACCGAAGCGGACATCACACAGGCGGATGCCCCCTCGTCAATGATGCACCGGGAAATGTTAGCGTTACGGATTTTGACTGAGATTTGGAAAGCTACGGAAGCAGGAAGAGGATGAGACTCCGGCTGATGGGCATCGAAAATAATCAATTGGTCATCTGCTAGATCTAGAGCACCTAGGGCAGATAGAAGAGCTTTTCTTTGGGAGGGGCACGACTGGAGGAGTTCTAGCATTGAAATGGTAACATGAGATTGGGCCAGCTCATCTACTATGCTAAACTAATGGGCAGCTCGGTCAGAAGCAACATTGCGGCATAATGGTCCCTTAGGAATCTTGGTATGAACCTCGGCGTTGGGCGGAGGGATATGCAAGGGACCATTAGTTATCGAAAGAGGCTCGGTAGAACCTAAAGAAGGTGATTCGGGGGCAGATGGAGCAAGAGGCTGGGGGTAAGGACGGGACTGAGTTTGAAGGTTAAGGTCGACAGTTATAGGTTGGTCAGAGTTCATCATGAGGATCTGGTAATCAGAGGTACTAGATGGAGGAGGTGGAGTGGTTACCGGTCTGTGAGGTGGTTGGGTAGCCACAAATCCCTGTTGGGCATCCACTTGATCTTGAGGGGGTAGTGAATGCTGTTGCGGGGGTTGAAAAGACGAGGGAGGTGGAGGTGCGAATGCTGGAGGAGATGGAGCACTAGGCTGTGGATATGGATAATAATGAGGTTGGGGAATAGTGTGGTAATCTAAAGGTTGGGCAGAAACACGATGCATGCCGGATCCTGGATGCATGCTACTGGGAGGGGGAGAAGTGCAGGAGGTGGTGCCCCCTCCCCCAGGAAAACCATATCTCATGAGAGGTTGGGCAGATGGATGAGAGAGAGCTCCAACGAAACTTTCGGCGACATGAGGTGCCCCTGGTGCATTAGTGCCACTGGGTCTGTGAAGGTCAGGAAGGATGGTATAAACATATCCAGATTGAGCATAGATTAGGTCATATTTCAAGGCTATTTGGAGGGTGGCTTCTTCGGTTTGAGGGAAGTGGGATGCAACATCTTTTCCAATGGGAGGTAAGAGAGAGTGAAGGAAACAGTCCATATAGACACGGTCTTCAAAGGTAGGGGCTTGACATAGGCTCTTTCTTCTCCGCCATTCTTTAACATGATCGAATAGGCGGGTCGTAGACGATTGACGGAAAGAGGTCAAAATTTCGATACCAGTGTCATAACGAGGGGGAAACTGGAAATAAGATAAGAAGGCGTAGGCAAGGGTCGCAAAGGGGGTATGGGAAGAGGTGGGCTGGTCAACATACCATTTAGCAGCATCGCCTGTAAGCGTGCGTTGGAACAATCTAAGACAAATGGAGTCATCGGTGATGGAATTAGAGGAGCAACACATGTGGAAAGATCGAATATG
Organism: Pinus albicaulis; assembly: GCA_034641835.2. Lineage (NCBI taxonomy): Eukaryota > Viridiplantae > Streptophyta > Pinopsida > Pinales > Pinaceae > Pinus > Pinus albicaulis. The sequence goes on along the minus strand of CM076579.1, from coordinate 1,567,606,981 downwards.
GTTAGAGGGATCTTCGCTAGCAAGGCCTTCGAACTTGGGAATGTCGTAGGGGAGCTTGGTTGGCATAGTAGGCCAACTAACATTGTGGCAGATAGGATCATTGATTAACTGATTGAAATCAAGAAGACTGAGGCCTGCCCATGAAGGGGAGCAAGGGAGCAGTTAAGGGAGTGCCTGTGGCGGTTCTGCTAGTAATATTCCCAACATTAGGGCTGGGGTTGCCACTAGCATTAGGCCCTGGACCAGACATGGTGAAAGTAACAGGGAGAACCAAAAGTAGGGGGAGGAACCAAAGAATTAGAAAGTGAGTCAGAGTGCGAACGCGGGGGAGGGCTAACTTGACGATGAAGGGAAGGAGGAAGTCAACCATCCAAAAACTGAGGGTGAAGGCCAAGAAGTCTCTGGGATAAACACCTTGCAATGAGAATGGGAAGAAGAATATCCGACAAAGGCAGGGAGGTGCAAGATCAAGTGAGGTCAAGGTCGAAACAAGGGCAGAGAGGTGCGGTGTCAATTGATTTTAAAGTCTTTGCCAGGTGGTGTTAACCAGGCTCTTCTTCACTTAGGGTCAGTGTGTGGCATGCGTTAATTTTAATTGATTAAACCCTGATTTTTTGAGAGAAAAAGAAAAACTGTGTTGCGTAATGGAAAAGAAATCTGTAGTAAATAAGACTGAAAGAACAGAAAATTAGCAACTAAAAAAGGGCAGCAATCGAACCCAAGAAGGTGGGTCTCTCAAAACTAGTCTTAGAAGGGGTAGAGCATGCTAACAAGAGACCAATAGATCTGAGGTCCGGAGGGACTGGGATCTAATGGAGAAATCTGCTGGAAAGTGGTGCAGAAAGCAGCAAAGAGGCAAGGGCAAGGTTGCTGCTAGAAAATAGGAGATCAGCTAAAAAGAGGGGGTCAAAGGGGTGACCCTAGAGATGAACCCCAACAAAGCGAAAGACAGTGTATAGCAAGGGAAGAAAAGGTGACCTATGAGGATCTGAACAGGAGATATCAGATCTGAAATAAGGTTGAAACTTCTGGAACTTCAGACGTCTGAAAACAGAAACAAACTCTCCCACAAAAATTGGAGGGAACTGAAGCCCTAAGGGGCAAGAGTCCCACTTAGGTGAGAGAAAATAGATCAGCAACAGGTCGAGACAGAGGCTGGAAAACCCTGACAGAAGTTAGAATTTTTAATGTTTGAGGGTTTTGGAGAGGAAAACTAGCATAAAAATGGAAAAAATAGAAAAAAATAAAAAATGGAAGAGAAACTCTAGGGTCTGAAACAGCTGAATATGCAGGAAGATAGAAAACGACAGTGGTCACAAAAGAAAACCCATGTGGAGTCACCAATTGTTAGTATGATTCTTTCATCATAAAATATCACTTTAGCTATGCGTATCAAGTAGTCCTAACATCAAATATGGCTGCAAAATATCCTTAAGTTTGCTGCATAAAAGATATTAAGCAGATAAGATATAAAATGGCTCCATGCATCTAATGAACAAGACAAGAACAATGTATAAAAAGAATGTTATATTATATTAAAGAATGGGGCACCTGAGAGGAAAACAAGAAAGGTTTTTTCCAGTTCTCCTCAGTGGGATGGGTTCTTGGAAGTCCTCAGTGTTTCAGATCTAAAATTCCTCTCTTTGGTTAATGTGGAAAACCCTATCAAACATGGAACTCAATGGGAGTTCAAAATGAAAACAAATGAAATTGGTGACCAAGAATAGATCTAGTGTGATCTAATGCAATGGAGGTGACTAATGAATGGGAAAAACCCTCCTATTTATAACAAAATATTGGGGTGTTCTAGAACCTGGTGCATGAATAAAATATTATTAAACATCTTCTAGAATCACCCTTTAGGAATATTTTATTATATTTGTTGAAGGGAAAAGGGTTTTTGACTTGGGTCAATTCCTTTATTTATAAATAATAAATAAATAAATGATTTATTTATTATTTAAGGGGAATGAGGAGAATATAATTAAATAAATAATGGTTTATTTAATTATTTAAAAATGATTTAGTCAAATTTAACTAGGAATAGTATTTAAATAGTGATTTAAATAACTTATTCTTAGGAAATAATTAAATAAATAATGATTTGTTTAATTGATTACCTTGTTTTGGGTTAAATAGGACCAAGAAATGTAAACGAATGTGGTGAAAGCGATTTTACTTGGGGTAAAATTAGTCTTACATGGTGTACTTGGGTTCATCTAACGATAATGGGTTAGATGACCAAAAAATGGTGTAACACAGTCTAAATTTAATTTAAATGTGGTGTATTCAAAACTTATAGTCCAAAAAGGTTTTCAAACTTGTATTAAATGTTTATTAATGGAGCATATTACATTTTATATGGTATAAGACTAAGTTTTGGAGTGCATATTACAATTTTGAATCTTTGTTTAACGGTGGCACAAAGGTTTTGTTTGGAGCGCGAAGTTATATGGTGCAAAATGTATGGAGGGGTGGAGGTCAGGGTTCAACCCCATGACCTCCCCCCAGCTACTACCACCTCTTACCAATGAGCCACATCGTAGTCCTTGTTAAGGATGGGCGCGAACTTATATTTGAACCTCAATTGCGTATCCGATGGCGGGAAGGAAGGGGCCAACCCTCCTCCTACATGACTACACTATATGCCCAAGTCCTAGCACCCAAGTTAAATTCACTTAGTGCACATTAATCATAGATTATCCACTAATTAAGACTACAATTAAGTTATCGACGGATTCGGAGGTGCCCCCAAATTCAGCGGATTTTCTAAATTGTCAGAGTTAACTAGCAGTATCTATAGATTAAGAGGCAGAATCTAGGGGAAAATTAAATGAGCCCTATATTGAGAAATTTTCGACCAATTTTGGCTTAATAATAGTTATTCCTAGTAGATTGGCATGCTATGAATCCATTTTAATAGCTTGCAAAGGCAATATAGAAAATATACAAGTGTTTTTTGCTTGCTTGAATAATTTTGAAGCTCGGGGCCACCAGGAGGGAAGGCCATGCCCAGATCAACTAAAGGAAAAATGGAGTGAATGAGTCTTTTTTAGATGTATTTGATGTTCTGAACACAATGGTATAGTTTTTGGAGGCGTTGGAGCACATCTGGAGGTGTTTTTATAACTTTGGAGATTAAACAAGCCCATGGCCACTAGGATGGGAGGTCAAGCCTAGATTAACTCGAAACCAAATTCCGAGAGTGAATAGTAATTTTATGGTGTTTTGAAGCCAATGGAATAGGATGTAAATAAATTGGAACACTACAGGTGTATGTAAACATACATTTTGACTCTTAATCCCACGAGGGACTAGCTAGTTGAAGCAGGTCCATGGGGATGTAACTCGGGATGGGTGAACTATGTTATCATCCATGGTATTATGTGATTGCTTTGTGTTATATTTATACATTTAATTTGTTGTATATGAGTTTTTAAAATTTAATTGACTCATAATTTGATCATCAAAGACACATTAAACTTGACACATAAGTCATTTCACATGGAATATTCCCAAATGGGGAAGCAACAATACATGAACACAATAATGGAAAGAACAATGAATAAATCAACACACCATGATATGAGACAAATGTACAGCCATATTATTAAACATATAAGCAAATAATAAGCACAAGATCTTGAGGATATAGTCACTCAAGAAATAGAAAACAAGCCTCTACAAGAAAAATATTCCTCACATGAGAAATAACTGCCATACAAATGCCCTTGAGCTAAGACAATGAAATTTTAGGGCATAAAATGTTGCATACAGATAGATCAATGTAGATCTATTTTTATATAGCTTAAATAATGCTAGGAGTGAATATCTAACCTCCTAGACACCTTTCGAAGAGAACCCAGGAAGAGTTTCCGAAAATGCACCCAAATACAAATGGTGATCTAAAGCCCTAGGACTGAACATTAATTGCAAACTGAAGCTCATGAAAATATAAGGCTAAAATAATATATATCTTATGTAGATCTCCTCAAGTTTATCCTCCAATGAAAGGCTAAACCCTTCACCTACAGGAAAACACTCTAAAAGAGCCAATAGATACTCCTCTGAAACTGCCCTCCAAAATAACGCAATTCCTAGCTAAAACTGTGTTGTAAATGATGGAGATAAGTTGGCCTGATGCCAAATATCTGAAATGTTCTCAAGAACCCTCCAAACGGATCTCCCAAGAGAAGGAATCCTTCCTCCTATGAAAAAATAGCTCAAAAAGTGGGTTTATCAACGCTCCACTGCAACACCCTGCAACACAACACAACATTTTGTAGAAATTGCACTGTAGCTAAAGACTGCAGCTTGGCCAGAATGCCAGATATGTGGAATGATAGATCAGTACTCTCCCAAGAGGCCTCTCAAGGAAAGTGGTGGGATTCCCAACCGGGAATACTCTGTGGTAAACATCACCAACAATCTTCGCTAAACAGTTGAAGAGAGAAAAAATCTAAACAAACATATCAAAATAATAATCATAAGCTAACCTCATATGGCTTCCATCCTCTTACTTTTAAAAAATGTGAGCCTTTTCACCTTGGGTCCCACTCGTTAGGGTTTCCACCATCACACAATCAATCTCCCTCCAAAACTATGTTGTCCCATCATTAATGCCACTCCTCCATAACAATGTTGTTTGATTTGGTCGAAGTTGACCTCTTCAACTTGCTCCAGCCCCTTTTCACACATAAGGGTCTGTTAGCCCCCCTATAAATTTTTCACAAGAAAATGGGGGGCTAAAATGTTGTTGAGCCTTCAAGGAATGCATTTCCCCTGAAAACACATCATCCTTGAAGCCTCCTTGTGCCATTTGTCCTTTGATAAAATCCCCTCTGCTGATTTCCATTATAAAGCCTCTCTGTTTGTGAAGAATGCCCCAAAGGACTCCTTTTCCTCTTATTTCCCCCCACTTAGCTTCTATTTTGTCCTCTTTTGTCTCCCCTTCTATTTCCCTTTTTTATCCTCTAAAACCTCCCAAAAATCCCTTTAAATATCATATCTAACATTTGTTTGGCCAAATTCCCCTTTGGTCCCTCTATTGTTACCCTCTAACCATCAAAATCCATTGGAAAAGGCCCGAAAACCCACTTTTAAACATTATAATAGGGCCTAGCCCTTTCCTGCCAGCCCCCTTAGAGCCACTTCCCCATACGACCCAGCGCTAAGACCAAGTGCTTAAGTCTTGAGCGCTAATCACAAATCGGAGTTCGTCAGAGGGGCGAATTCCTTTGTTATATCAGAAAAGTTCCGATGTGATTGTTTATTCAACAAGTCCTGTGATGCGATCAATGTTGTTGATCTATCCTGAAGATCCGACGGTAGAGCGCTAATCACACTCCCCGCCCAATTGCAATCACAAGTTGCTTTGTGCCACCCCTTCCGCTCCTTCCGATTGTGACGCTCCGATCACATTTGGACCATCGATCTCCCCACCGGATCGAACGGTCCAGTGCTAATCGCACTCCCCGCCCAATCACAATTGGAACTTCCAATCACTGCCACCTTCTATCCTTTGTGATTGTGATCCCCGATCAAAATCTCCACCGTTGATTCCCCCCATTGATCCAACAGTCATCGCTTTCCCGTTCCAATTACGTCGCAAGTTCTCCTTCGGTCGCCCCGATTCCCCGATCGCCCGCTCCTCCGATTGATCGCATTGCAACTCTGTTTCTCCCAATTTTGATTGCGATTGGTCTCCCGATTCTAATCTCCGATTGGGACCCCTGGTCCCACCACTTAAATCTTTCGCTCATCCACATAATAAAGGGTTTTCCTTTGTTAAACTCGAATTTTGGGTTTATTTCAAAATACAAAGGGTTGTTTCCAATCGCATCGGAAATTTTGTTTCATATATATGTATCTCTGCCCCACTCCGATTTGTGATTGCGATTTCCATTTGAGTCCCACCTCATATGCGTTTCTGTGGCATTTCATGCATTTCCTTTGCATTTCCACCAAAGTCTAAAGTTTCACATTTTGCATTAAAGTTCTTTGTTTCATAGTTATTCCACCACTGTTCATAAATCATCCCGATGTTCAATCTCTACCATCGTTCCTCCGCCTCCGCAGCATTTCTCCACCACTGCTCGGGTTTGTAACAGGTCTATTTCATTATGCAGGTAGCACAGAGAGGTCATTTCAGCATTTGTCAGCAGACTAGCAGAAGAGTTTCAAAGGGGGTTGATTCCTATTATTGATGTAATTAATGTTTAACCCCACATTCAAAGAATCAAGGCACAATTTGAAGACTTGAGCACGCAAAGGGTCATATCCGTGTTTTGATATCAGCAGAACGCATTCCTCCAGGAAGGACGTTTACCTACAACACTCCTCGTATCTCCTCAAGCCCTGAAACGTTAATTATACTGACAGAGCTTCTTAAATACTGTTTGGACAGCAATTATGAGGTATGGAGAGTCTTGCAGTTTTCCCATCCATGTCATTTATTCCAGAAGGCTACCGCAGAGCTCCAAACAGCCAGAGAGGTACTTCACGAAACACCAGAGGTCAAAGTCGACCTGACAGAGATCTCCAAACCGGTCTACAGAGTACTTACAACGATGGAGGTGCTATTAAGCAGAGTGGGCTCGGGCTTTTCCACCACTCTGTCTTAATGAACACATTTAATTTGTATCTACCCCTATGATTCTCATCCTCCTATAAGAATTCCCAAGAACGAATTGTAGAGGTTGTTGTTCGGCTGCTTGCCATTGTAGTTGGAGGGATTCTATTTTGACTGTTAGAGTAGTTTTGGGAGGGATTAGCAGAGTAGTTGTTATGTAGTAGGCTGGGAGGAGAAGTCTGGACTGTCACAGCCATTGAGCTCAGAGTATGTGACTAGTTTTTCATCATTAATCAAGCACATTTCACAGGATCCTGGTCTATTACTATTGGTGATTTTTTTCTTACTTTGTTTATTACATTTCATGCTGTTCATTGTTCTACTGGCTTGCATCAAAAATTTGGCATAGGATTTTCCCTTGTTAGGCACTCTATGCTTTTGCTCTCCTTGCCTTAGATGTTTTCTGCTTATGTGTTATATAAGGGTTGGTTTCAGTTAATTTAACCACTGTAGTGGATTTCATTGCCTGCTAGTTGATGTATGGATTAAATGAATATATCCTTAGATGTTCTTGTTGGGTTTAAGCTGGAAGATTTGGGAACACTAGGGATTAGAGTTAGCCCTGTCCACTAGGATCCTTCTACGACCAGCTGGACTTTCTAAGATCTCTTTGTTAACTTATCTTTGTTTTTCCTTTGGAGCATGCTAAAGCTAACCTGAAGTTAAATGACCTCTGGTCCGATCTATAAGCTAGCCCTTCGTCCCTTCTTTGAAAGCTGTCTTTGAGTATGTCCAAGCAGTTCTGGAGTTAAATGACCTCTGACCTGATCTGTAGACATAAATTGAGTTTCTTTCCTTATTTCACTTTCAATCCTAATGTTCCATCCCATCATCTAATCTAAAGATCCTTTAGTATAGATGACTTGCCCTTTGAAAGCCTTGGCTAGTTGTTGCATGTAATTTCCTTTCATGACTCCATAGCCCAATGGATGGTACTTTCTTAACCGATCCTCTTTGCTGAAACATGCTGCTGCTTTGTTTCCTTTTCTCCCATTACTTTCTCAGTCTATGAACTCATGACCAACCCACCAACCCACCAACCAAATCATTTAAAACCCCCCTTTGTGCTTCATAACTAGCCCAACATCTCATCTTGAGCTTCAAAGATATATTATTCTTTTCTTTATTGGAGAGATCCCTCTCTGGGTCTAGGAGGGCTAGATCCTAGGGCCCCAAAGCAGTTCTGATGTTGTCTCATCTTTTGGTCTTTCCAATCTGGCCAAAACATGGGAACCCCAACATAATGGCGACTCCACTGGGGAATTGAGTGCATTTCACCTTAAACATTTCTTAGGCACTCAAATACCCAAGATCTCTAGTTAGATTGGCATTCTATTGCTGATGGTGGACATAATCCTACTTCAACATTCATATACATCCACCTGGCGACTCCACACTCCATAAATCTCAAAGACTCCACTGGAGGAAGAACCTAAAATATGGCTAGACCTCATAGAAGGACAGAACACATGGGTTGGATTTGGTTTAAATAATTCATTGTCTTTGTTTACCACTATGTTCTGTCCTACTTTAAGCCTGATCAAGTGCACCAAGATGAGACCCACAATGAGTATGGAGAAGATCTCAAGCCTCAGTCTTTAGACCATGAGGAGACTTGTACCCCTATGAAAGACCTGGTGGAACAAGATCCGCATGTAGTATCCCCCACTCCCAAAGAAATTGCAAGCAGTCATGAGCCTCTCGTTGCACTACCCACACCCACAAAGGTCATAGAAAGATACAAGCCTCTGGTTTTACCCCTTCTCTTCCAACCCATTCCTGCAGAACTTATAAACCAGCTGCCTCTTTTCGATGGAGAAAATAAAAGGACCACTGCTGAAGAACATGTTCAAACCTTGAAGATTTACTTGAACTGTATGAAATAGAAGAAGATGATGTGCGCATCAGAATGTTTGCCTTGTCATTACAAGGAAATGTTAATAGTTGGTTCAAAGGCCTGCCGGAGGTAAGCATTTGCAGCTTTCATCAATTTTCTCAAGTTTTCCTTGATAAGTGGGCAACCCCAAAGAGTGCTCTCCTCATCCGAAAAGATTATCAAAACTTGAAAAGGCAGCCAGGAGAGACAGTACAAGAATATTCAGCTAGGTTTAATAAGGTATATGATGCAATACCTTCAGATCCAAAACCACCTTTGGGATAGGCTTTACTACACTATCCAAGTTCTTTTGACCCCGAGGTGGAATTCCATATAAGAGAAAGAGAACCTTCGAGCCTAAAGGAAATGCAAGAGGTAGCAATTACTGTCGAATACAACATAAAGTGTAGGGAGGAAAGATTAAAGGTAGAAAAGAAAGACCGGGTAGAACAAATAGCGCAGATCTCTTTAGAGAACAAGCTGGAAAGATTGATAGAGACTGCCAATGCCTTGCTGAACATAGAAGAGGAAGAATATGAGGCCGAAACCAGAAATGATGATTGGAAAAGACCCGCTCCTTGTCCTCAAGAAAGATGAATCAGATCACTGCAAGACGGAAGCAGCATGCCAAGCATATATGATGAACAAGAGTTGGAATAAGAAAATGAACTTGCAAACTATTTTGAGGAAAGACTTGCCGAGAGTCCCGAAGATTTCATGGGTGACAATGCTTATAATTATGATTTCTCTGATGTTGATCTGTCTGATGATAATTTTTTCCAAGGGGAAACTGAGCTTGCAGGGCCATCATTAGTAGATTCATGGGAGGGAAATTACAACCATCAACTTCAAGAAAATGATGAGTCAATGCGGGCCATCTATGATATTGATGAAGAAAGCATTGAAAGCATGATAGCAGACGAAGATTCATTGAATCTTCTCTCTACTTTATATCCAAACATCAGTTGTACTTGCCAAGAGGACAGAATCTAGCAGCTCTTCAACATAGAGGACAAGGAGGAAAGGGTTGAAGAAAATTTTGAGCGGAATGAATATCCCGAGCCTTATCCTGAAAGGATTAAGGTAATCAAAGAAACCCCCGTTCAAGAATATGTTAATTTTTTCACAGAGTTTAATGAACCAGCCTGCGTTACTAGAGGACAACACTGTCGAATATAATGAGCCCTCTAGCTCAGGCTGCAGTGGAGATGAGCGAGACCTTCTTTCTCACAGACATCTTTGTCTTGATCCAGTGGAAGAAGAGATATTCCTGGTTGATGCTCATCTGCCAAATACTACCAACCAGGAAGAGGAGGAGTATGATTACGAAGGCCTCACTGCGGATGCAGTGATTGAAACTACCCAGGATGCAGACAGCCTACCAATCATGGCAGGTTTTAAAAAAGAAAGTTTATATCATGTGCTGATTAATCTTGTGGCAGAATACATGGAGGCCCTAATTGGCTCAGCTCCTCAAGCATCAATATTTTGCAAGAGCCAAGTACATTAGAATTGTTCACCACTGCTGGTGACCTTAGTTTTGAAGATCCACATGGAGATCATCCTACGGTTTTCTCTCATGAGCAGTCAGTTCTTCTTCCCCTTTTTGCTATTACTTGACTGGCTGCATTGGCATTATTGTATCACCTAGAGCATCAAAGATTTATAGTAAGAGTAGGGTAGGTAGGAAGTCTAAAATAAAGCTCAGTGTGTGAGCATGTAGTTAGTTTTTTAAATTTCTGCAAAGTCCAGCAAGTCAAACAGTCTAATCCTGGCTTGACTGTTTTTCAATTTCTGTCTTAGAATGTAGAGAAGAAATCTGCTAGACAGTTTAATCCTAGCAGATGTTAGTTTAGGTAGAGAAGCTATGAGGCCAATAGTCTAATCTGGTCTCATGGAGTAATAAGGGTAGAAGTAGAATAGGTTTATTTTCCTTTTTGTAAAAAATTATGATGTAAAGGGTCTGCAAGTCCAAATGCACCCAGAAGAAAAAATGTCAGGAATATAGTGTGGGTAGGTAGTTGTTTGGGGGAAATTTTACTGCTGATATGATGTCACCATGATTTGTGGAAGCTGGTCAAAGAAAGGAATGAATGAGTCAAGCACCAGGCATCTGGCCTACACCAAAGATTTATTTTCTGAATTCTTGACTCCTTCAAGAAGAAGCCATCCCCATGTGGAGCCACTGTTAGCCCCCCTATAAATTTTTGACAAGCAAACGGGGGACTAAAATGTTGTTGAGCCTTCAAGGAATGCATTTCCCCTGAAAACACATCATCCTTGAAGCCTCCTTGTGAAATTTGTCCTTTGATAAAATCCCCTTTGCTGATTTCCATTATAAAGCCTCTATGTTTGTGAAGAATGCCCAAAAGGCCTCCTTTTCCTCTTATTTCCCCCCACTTAACTGCTATTTTGTCCTCTTTTCTCTCCCCTTATATCTCCCTTTTTTATCGTCTAAAACCTCCCAAAAATCCCTTTAAATCTCATATCTACCCTTTGTTTGGCCAAATTCCCCTTTGGTCCCTCTATCGTTACCCTCTAACCATCAAAATCCATTGGAAAAGGCCCGAAAATCCACTTTTAAACATTATAATAGGGCCTAGCCCTTTCCTGCCAGCTCCCTTAGAACCACTTCCCCATACGACCTAGCACTAAGACCAAGTGCTTAAGTCTTGAGTACTAATCGCAAATCGGAGGTCGTCAGAGGGGCGAATTCCTTTGTTATATCAGAAAAGTTTTGATGCAATTGTTTATTAAACAAGTCCCGCGATGCGATCAGTGCCATTGATATATCCTGAAGATCCGATAGCGGAGCGCTAATCGCACTCCCAGCCCAATCGCAATCGCAGGTTGCTTTGTGCCACCCCTTCCGCTCCTTCCGATTGTGACACTACGATCACATTTGGACCGTCGATCTCCCTGCCCGATTGGACGGTCCAGCGCTAATCGCACTCCCTGCCCAATCGCAATCGGAACTTCCAATTGCTGCCACCTTCTATCCTTTGCGATTGCGATCCCTGATCAAAATCTCTGTCGTTGATTCCCCCCGTTGATCCAACGGTCATCGCTTTCCCGTTCCAATCGCGTCGCAAGTTCTCCTCCAGTCGCCCTGATTCCCCGATCGCCCGCTCCTCCGATTGATCGCATCGCGACTCTGTTTCTCCCGATTGCGATTGCGATTGGTCTCCCGATTCTGATCTCCGATTAGGACCCCCAGTCCCACCGCTTAACTCTTTCGCTCATCCACATAATAAAGGGTTTTCCTTTGTTAAACTCGAATTTTGGGTTTATTTCAAAATACAAAGGGTTGCTTCCAATCGCATCAGAAATTTTGTTTCATATATATGTATCTTCGCCCCGCTTCGATTTGCGATTGCGATTTCCATTTCGGTCCCACCTCATATGCATTTCTGTTGCATTTTATGCATTTCTTTTTCATTTCCACGAAAGTCTAAAGTTTCGCATTTTGCATTAAAGTTCTTTGTTTCATATTTATTCCACCGTTGTTCATAAATCATCCCGCTGTTCAATCTCTGCCACCGTTCCTCTGCCTCCACAGCGTTTCTCCACCACTGCCCGCATTTGTAACAGGTCTATTGCATTATGCAGGTAGTACAGAGAGGCCATTTTAGCATTTGTCAGCAGACTAGCAGAAGAGTTTCAAAGGGGGTTGATGCCTATTATTGATGTAACTAATGTTTAACCCCGCATTCAAAGAGGAAAGGCACAGTTTGAAGACTTGAGCATGCAAAGGGTCATATCCGCATTTTGATATCAGCAGAACGCATTCCTCCAGGAAGGACGTTTACGTAAAGCACTCCTCGTATCTCCTCGAGCCCTGAAACGTTAATTATACTGACAAAGCTTCTTAAAGACTGTATGGACAACAGTTATGAGGTATGGAGAGTCTTGCAGTTTTCCCATCCATGTCATTTATTCCAGAAGGCTAGCGCAGAGCTCCAAAAAGCCAGAGAGGTACTTCACAAAACACCAGAGGTCAAAGTCGACCTGACAGAGATCTCCAAACCGGTCTACAGAGTACTTACAACAATGGAGGTGCTATTAAGAAGAGTGGGCTCGGGCTCTTCCACCACTCTGTCTTAATGAACACATTTAATTTGTATCTACCCCTGTGATTCTCATCCTCCTATAAGAATTCCCAGGAACGAATTGTAGAGGTTGTTGTTCGGATGCTTGTCGTTGTAGTTAGAGGGATTTAGTTTTGACTGTTAGAGTAGTTTTGGGAGGGATTAGCAGAGTAGTTGTTATGTAGTAGGCTGGGAGGAGAAGTCTGGACTGTAACAACCATTGAGCTCAGACTATGTGACTGGTTTTGCATCATTAATCAAGCACATTTCACAGGATCCTGATCTATTATTATTGGTGATGTTTTTCTTACTTTGTTTATTACATTTCATGCTGTTCATTGTTCTACTAGCTTGCATCAGAAATATGGCATAGGATTTTCCCTTGTTAGGCACCCTATGCTTCTGCTCTCCTTGCCTTAGATGTTTTCTGCTTATGTGTTATCTAAGGGTTGGTTTCAGTTAATTTAACCAGTGTAGTGGATGTCATTGCCTGCTAGCTGATGTATGGATTAAATGAATCTGTCCTTAGATGTTCTTGTTTGGTTTAAGCTGGAAGATTTTGGAACACTGGGGATTATAGTTAGCCCTATCCACTAGGATCCTTGTGTGACCAACTGGCCTTTCTAAGATCTCTTTGTTAAACTTATCTATTTTTTTCCTTTGGAGCATGCTAAATCTGACCTGGAGTTAAATGACCTCATGTCCGATCTATAAGCTGCCCCTTCGTCCCTTCTTTGAAAGCTTCCTTTGAGTATGTCCAAGCAGGTCTAGAGTTAAATGAACTTCAACCTGATCTATAGACAAAAATTGAGTTGCTTTCTTTCTTTCACTTTCAATCCTAATGTCCCATCCCATCATCTAATCTAAAGATCCTTTAGTATAGATGACTTGCCATTTGAAAGCCTTGGCTAGTTGTTGCATGTAATTTCCTTTCATGACTCCATAGCCCAATGGATGGCACTTTCTTAACCCATCATCTTTGCTGAAACATCCTGCTGCTTTGTTTCCTTTTCTCCCATTACTTTCTCAGTCTATGAACTCATGACCAACCTAGCAACCCACCAACAAAATCATTTAAAACCCCCCTTTGTGCTTCATAACTAGCCCAACATCTCATCTTGAGCTTCAAAGATATATTATTCTTTACTTTATTGGAGAGATCCCTCTCTGGGTCTAGGAGGGCTAGATCTTAGGGCCCCAAAGCATTTCTGATGTTGTCTCATCTTTTGGTCTTGCCAATCTAGCCAAAATATGGGAACCCCAATAGGGTCTTCAATCCAACTTTTATGTGACTATCTAAACTAATCCACATTCATACTAGGTTGTCTCTATTGATGATTCACTCCCTCCATTCCAGCTCTATTGACTTGGTCAAACTTGACCTTGTCTTCATGCATTAGCCCCTATTCACACATGAGGGTGCTTTATCCAGCTATGAATATGATCCATTTTAACATTAAGAGGGATTTTATGCCTACTAAAAATATTTATGGGCCTACCTACCTGATCAGGTGATCATGTCCAAAGTTGAAAAAATTCTCAAAAATGGAATTGCTCAGAATTAGTTGAAACCTGAATGATCGATAGGCCTTGTCACTGTGATTATGGCACCCTGAATGACACTCAAATCCGACGCCGTATGTGAAAGTTATGCAGGTTTGAAGTTTTCAGTATCCTTCAAAAATCTAGTTAACCAAAGTTGACCTTTAACTTTGGAAATATTAAAAAAAAAAGAATATTCTAAAGAATGTTTTGAGAATTTTCCTTGGAATATACCTAGGAACATTCCAAATAGAAAAATCATTGATGTACAAGTGTCAGGCCTTCATTGGTTAAGTGGTTGACTTTTAGTTTATTGGCCAATCAGAGGGTGCCATGTGGCAAGTCCGGAGGCCACCACATGGCCCCAGGCTGTGGAGAATTTGGGTTGGTACAATATTTTTGTAGCTACCGGGTTTGAACCCTAGACTTGTCCGCATTAAATTCCATGACTTACCATTGTGCCACACACTTGTTTCTTAACTATATTGTTGACACGACATATTTCAAATTTTCTAAACTTTGTGATGGCGGTAAAGGGGGCCAACCCCTTAGGGCCAGCCCCCACTTCATGGCATTCCAGATGACCAGGGCCCGAAAAACTAGATGCCTAACCTTAAACCTGTGGGCATCAAACGGTTAATAAAACCATAACATATGTGACCATCCATAAGTTTAATGTGGTGGTTCAAAACCTTAACCGCCCAACCGAAACTGCTAGCGCTTATTGCACATGTGAACGCGACCCAACATTTAATGCCAAACTAAAACGGTTCCACCAAACTTGGCGCCGGTTCCACCAAATTAGGAATTATGCCAAATTTAGCAGTGTTAACTATAGTTAGCCCACATTTAGTGGGGTTTTCAATTGACATATGGGCAGAAATTTGTTTTCATCATAACGTCTTCAATATTGAACCAATTTGGACGAAATGTTGGTCAATTTTTGGTACTCTGAGCATTCTGGAGTGTTTGGGACAGGTTTCAAAGCTAACAGAGGTGTTCTTCAGCCATTTTTTCTTCAGGGAAGCTTGGAGAGCCACTAGGGCCATGAGGTAAATGGAGCTACATTGGGCTATACTTCACTGTTTGAGGTGAAATAAAAGCCATTCTTAGTTTATTTTTGTCTTCTGAATTCAATTTAATAGCTTATTCTTCCTATTTAGGCATATTTTTCATTGTATAACCAATTTGAGCAACTTAATAGAGCAAAACCATGCCCATATTTAAGATGTTAAACAGTAATTTTAATTAACATTCCCTCACACATAAACTCAGAAATAGTTATAAAAAACACTTTGTTTAAATTGCAAGACATGATGAACATTTTCCACACTTAATTTAATGGAAATGGATACTTTGCACAGCATTAAAAATACTTTCATTTTCAGATCAGATGGTATTAGAGCTAATGATTTGAGCCTTAGGAGCTAGAGTTTTACTTAGCATTTATTTTGTGCAAAGATATAGTTAATTGTTTACAAGTTTTGATGCTTACTAGGCTTAAAATCAAGAGAGGTGAAGGACATTTGGTTAGTGCACAAAGTAATCCACAACCAAGGAGGACCAGAGAGCCATCTCCAAGAGCCGTAGAAGCAGCTTCAAGCATGTCTTCAAGAGAGGAAGAAGCTCCTGAAGATATTGATCCCAAAGAAGAGGAACGGGTGTTCCGAAAGGCTTTCTTGGACATGACGGAGATGGTGAGGGTACTCTACCAAGAAAGGAATGATAGGATTGTTGGAGAAGGGTATAAAATTAGAAATAAGGAGAGGTTTCTTCAGGAGGAAAGAAAAGTGATGACAAGTCAAAGAAAGGACACTGAGGAAATGGTGATCCACCATACCCATCTTCATCCTCTTCCTCTACACCGTCATCCTAAACTTCGATGAATCAATCTCACAAGTCTAAAACCACTGGTAAAATTCCATTTTTAAAGCTTGATGTTAAGTTTTATTTGCCTATGTTTAATGGTGAGCTAAATGCAGAGAAAATTGACAATTGGATAAGACAGTTGGAAGTTTATTTGAGGATACAAAACCTTCATGAAGGCTACACCAAGATTCAGTTAGCCTCTTTAAGAATGGAAGGAGAAGCATTGGTATGGTGGGAAGCCAAGAACAAGGATGAAATTAAAAAACATGGTAAGATCACTTTATCATGGGCTGAATTTATTTTTGTAATTAAGCAGCAATTTTATCCATTAGCTCATTTACAAAAGGCTATCATGAATTGGAAAATTTTTAGACAACTTAAGGGACAAAGTGTTCAAGATTATACTCAAGAATTTAGAAGAAGGGCTTTATTACTTGGAATTTATTTGCATAGTCAAGATACTTTGCTGAAATATATACGTGGTTTACACAACTATCTTATACATACTATCCTTATGTTCAATCCTACTAGTCTAGATGAATTTTGTGTACAACCTACGCATTTAGAGGCTATAAGTAAACAATATTTTGATGGGAATATGGATAGTGAATTTAAAGGAAAATTGAGGAAAAGAAATGCAAAATCTAGGAAATAAAAAGGAAAATTCTTTTGTAAAAACTGTTCCAAAATAAGCCACAATAAAGACCATTGCTGGAAACTTCATCTAGAGCTGAAACCAGAAAAAATTAAAAACAAAGATAAGGCCAAAGAAAAGGGAAAAACCGTTGCGATTATTGAACAAGACTTAGGGTCTGAATCAGGTGATGAAACTAAAAGCATAGCCATGGTACTCAAGAACATAAAGGTGAAAGAGATTGTAAATGGAACAAATCCCAGGTTTAGCATGTTAAACTGTCACATAGAAGCTCAAAATGAAGAGAGGAGGATAGAGAAATTTCATATAAGGATAATCTCAAAACAGACAAAGATAGACACACTATTTGATAGTGGGTCTCAAGAAAATCTCATCTCAGAAGACTTAGTCAAGAAGCTGAAACTTGAGACCATACCTCATCCAAAGCCATATCCACTTGGATGGATTTTCAAGGATGCTAATTTACAAGTCTCAAGAAAGTGCATGTTGCGCTTCGCCATAATAGCTCATTATGTCAATTTGGTTGAATTAGATGTGGTATCGCTTGACATTACAGGTGTTGTGTTGGGTATTCTATATTTATATGACAGAAAAGAGATCTTCCATCACCATGAGAATAAGTATCATTTGTTCAAGGATGGTAAGGATTTTATTGTGAGAGCACATCGGAAGAAGCTAGAATCATCTTTAGTGAATGCAAGGCAATTGAAAAGGCTTTTCAGTGCAAGTCAAAATATGACTTTGTTGATGATTAAGCAAAAATATTTTGTACATAACCCTTTTCATGTTATTGCTAATGTAAATGATGATATGTTTCAGTCTGAAAGCAAGTCATCTTTGGAAGAAGATGACAAGATGTTGTAGAAAGTGCCTTTGGTGTCGATTGGTGCAAGGTGGTGCGAGAATCCAAGAGAGGGTAAAGCATGCAAGCAAAGAGGGCACAAAGTTCATCATGGGTCATTGCTGGTTTTAGAATGGAAAATTGGTATGGCAAGAAAACTTGGTTGGGATTCGTCGCAAGTACATGGCTCAATCTGCAAAAATTTTCCATGACAACAGTTGGCACGGTGAATCTCAATTTCAATTTCCTTTGAAGGTAGACCATTGTAGGAACAATATGATTTCTACAATTTATAGTTGTTGTTTTGCAAATTTCAAAAATTTGCATCATGAGATAGTCAAGGTTAGAAACAGTTGGTTAGTGGATTCAATAAGGAATTTATCTTTTTATGAGAAGTTCAATTTGATGAAGTCAGGAAGATTTCAGTGGTTCAAGGTTGGAAGAGTGGAGAATCAGTCTCCTCATATTCAATTTCTGTAAATCAGAAATATTTTGGGGTCTAAAAGCTTCCCATTTGGGAGGTGTGATTAGGTGATCATTTCCAAAGTTGAAAAAATGCTCAAAAATTGAATTACTTAGAATTGGTTGAAACCTGAATGATTAGATAGGCCTTGTCGCTGTGATTCTGGTGTCATGAACGACACTCAAATCTGACGTCGTATGTGAAAGTTATGTAGGTTTGAAGTTTTCAATATCCCTCAAAAATGTAGTTGACCAAAGTTGACTTTTGACTTTGGAAATGTTTAAAAAAAGAATATTCCAAAGAATATTTTGAGAATATTCCATGGAATATTCCAACTGGATGAATCATTGATGGACAAGTTTCAGGCCTTCATTGGTTAAGTGGTTGACTTTTGGTTTATTGGCCAATCAGAGGGTGCCACGTGGCAAGCCGGAAAGCCCCCACATGGCCCCAGGCCATGGAGAATTTGGGTTGGTAAAATATTGTTGCAGCTACCGAGTCGAAACCCCGGACCTGTCTGCCTTAAATCCCATGACTTACCATTGTGCCACATAGTTTTTTCTTACCTATATTGTTGACACGGCATATTTCAAACTGTCTAAACGTTGCGATGGTGGTAAAGGGGGCCAACGCCCACTTCATGGCGTTCCATACAACCAGGGCCCGAAAAACTAGGTGCCTAACCTTAAATCTACCGGTAGCAAATGGTTAATCAAGCCATAACATATGTGACCACCACCCCGAAGTTTAATGCGACGGTTCAAAACCTTAACTGCCCAACTGAAACTGCTAGCGCTTTTTGCGCATGTGAACGCGGCCCAACATTTAATGCCAACCTAAAACGGTTCCGCCCAACTTGGCACCAGTTCCACCAATTATGGAATTATGCCAAATTTAGCGGTATTAACTACAGTTAGCCCACATTTAGTGGTGTTTTCAATTGACATTGGGCAGACACTAAATTGGTGTTTTCAATTTATTTTCTGAATTCTTCAACCATTTTTGCTTCAAGGAAGCTTGGAGAGCCACCAGGGCCATAAGGGAAATGGAGCTGCATTGGGTTATACTTCACTGTTTAAGGTGAAATAAAAGCCATCCTTAGCTTATTTATGTCTTATGAATTCAATTTCATAGTTGGTTCTTCCTGTTTAGACATATTTCTCACTATATAACCAATTTGAGCAACTTAATAGAGCAAGGACATGCCCATTGGGAGCCTTGGACCCGACATATGTAGCCCAGGAGGGGTGACCTACCTCATCATGTTGTTATGTTATCTTATGGTGAAGTTTTTCTGATGTGTATTTCTTATTTAAGATGTTAAACAATAATTTTAATTAACATTCCCTCACACATAAACTCAGAAACAGTTACCAAAAACATTTTGTTTAAATTGCAAGACATGATGAACACTTTGCACACTTAATTTAATGGAAATGGATACTTTGCACATCATTACAAATAATTTCATTTTCATATCACTACCCACTTATTCATCTAACTACATTCCAAGAGAAAAATTAATATTCCAATTAGTTGCATGCTGATTTAGTAATATTACAGTCCTCCCCTGCCAAATGTTGCGTGTCCTCAAGCAACTGCAAGGATAGAACCGAAGAGCCTCCTCTTCTCCTCCTACATCATCCTCATATGATAAACTATGCCAAGGAAAAAGATGATCTTTCATCAATATATCTCCAAGTTGGTCCTCCCAAGTATGCAAGTTAGCTTTTGGTGACCATCCCAAATGGCTATCATCATGTAGAAGTAAAACACCCATGGAGGCAACAATGTGTTTTCGAGAGGCCTTATTGAGGCATGGAATCTGAGATATGTTGGGAACTATCATCCCCAAGTGAATATCCCATCCCCAAGCTATCATCCATACAAAATGAGTCACCCTCCTCTTAGGGTCCTATAATAATAGGGTTCATAGTTTTTGAATTGAATTTGATAGCCTTGTAAATATGTACATACCTTGCTTTTTGAAGGTTGTTTTCCCATATTTTGAAAATGAAAAATAAAAAAAAATGAAAAGACGGTAAAAGTCCTAAAAGAAATATCAAAGGAATTAGAAAAACGATAGACCCCAAAAGAAAAAAGAGAAGAATAAAACATGAAAGTGAGCAAGTCAAAATTCCACTACTATTTACTTTTACTGTAAGAATAATGATTATGTGTAGATTTTCAATAAATTCCATAATCCATGATCATTTAAACAATTTAATCTTAACTTTTCATGCTTTGAATTTCATGTTTTAGATAGAGAATAAAGATATGTCAAACATTTTAAACTTGACAAATCAATAGATAAGATAGAGAATAAATGAGGAGCTCAACAGTTTAATCTGAGCCCTCGGATGAAATAAGGTTAGATTTATATAGATTTATGATTTGAAAGAAAAATGGATTTAGGGTTGCAAGATTAAATGCACCCATGAAAATGAAGTAAAAATGTTAGAAATAATGATGGGTAGGTAGAAAGCAGTTATACAAGACATGTAATAAAGCACCATCGGGCAAAAATTACTAATTTCCCCACCCTTACAATGATCTAGTATTCAAAACCTTCAGTTAAAGAGGCTCAAACCATTTCTCTGACTTCTGTTGGGACTGGACCCAAGGCTTGAAAACTGACTGGTTAAAAATACTTAATTCCTATATAAAACCCATTTTCATTAACATTTACCCTTCATCCATAATCATGATCCATTTTCCTAAAAAAAAACCCATTTTTACTTAGTAAAAGTAAAAACCCTACATAATTAATTTCATCTTCATTTAGAAACACTCAAAAACCCATAAAATGCATTTTATGCTAAGTTTAAGTGTGAAAAAACCAAAAGGGACAAAATATGCTTATTTGTCTATCTTTACACTTTACTTAGTGTTAAAATTATGTGTTTTTCATTCATTTCCTATATTACCCCTTTATTTCATATTAATTTATAACTATATTTATTAATTCCCTAAACTATACCCTTCCCGTATATTAAATAAATCCTTTATAAAGTAAATAACCCCAAAGCCCACTAGTTTAATGTTTAAACCAATGTTAAAGTATCCCACGTGAAGTAAAAACCGCTTTTTATTCCCATTGATTTAAATGTATCAATAAAACTAATCCCCGCCTCCCTATGGTATTTAAACAATTTTCAAAGGTTTATTATACCATATATTATTAAAACCCGTGCCCATGTATTGGTTGAAACATTGGTTAAATTTTTAATTAAAAACATGTATAAACATTACCCCCTGCCTATCGTATAACCCAAAGTTTTAAACTTCATAAATTTATATTTATAAGATTTAAACAAACCATCCTGCCAAATATGAAAACCCTGGACCCCACTACAATCTCGATGCAGCTTTTGAAATAGATATTGACCGTTTGCAATCGAACCCCCCAATCCAATGATACAAAGCCAATATCGCAAATAAAGTTTCCTATATTTAAAAATTTCATTTCTATGCGAAATGGGTTGTTTCGCCCGTTTCTCTCTCCTCGACATGGCATTTTCTCATTGGATCGCATTCGATCTATTCAAAACTGCTTGTTAGTCATCAATAATTTTGATCTTATCCAAAGATGACTAAGTTGAAAATATCATATTTCTAGAAACAGTATTTGCAGAAACATTGTGAGTTCTAGAAATCTCATGGCCTTCATTATCCCAAGTCTATCAATTCACTGAATATCTTTGCTTAAATCCTCCAAGTTATCCTGCCATCTCAAAAAAAAAAAAAATGTTTTCAAGCTATATTTCCCATTTTTCACCTCCATCATATCTACCCATTTTCACTCATTTTCACTTATCCAAACAGTCATTTTCCCCCTGCAAAAAAAGGTTTTCTTCCTTTCTCATTTATCCTCCATTCTCTCTAAAAAACCCTTTAAACCATGATAGACACCCTTATGTGGTTTAAATCACCCTTTTTTCACCTTACTGAAAACTTCTTAAAAAGCCAAAAACCCTCTTATAGGCCTATTATCCGCCCATTTTTTGACATAAGGCCTTAAGCGCCTTTTTCTTAAATGCCTTCCACCCTTTTCCTTCATATGACCTAGGGGCTCGACCACTCGTTAATCCTCAGCCCCTTTTTCCTTATCCCGGTCACATTCTCCCCACACTCTACCTCAAGCCCCCTTCGCTCCTTATTTTATCTCATGCCATTTTTTTTTCCTCCAATGTAATCACAGTCATTGATCATACAGATCCAACGGTGATCGCATGCCCACACATCATCAGCTCGCCCAAACTTTCCCTCATCCACTTTTTTTTGAAATAATCTCAACCATAGATCTTATAGATCTAACTATGATCACTTACCCTCTCCTACCCTCGCTCCCGATCATATTTTTTCATGCATACATCCCTGCAAATAAATCTGGACCATAGATCCTCCAGATCTAACGGCCCACATTAATCCCAAGGTTTCACACCTTGCCTCCAGCCTTTCTGCTACCCGACAGAACTATACATGTCATCGTCGGACCCACCTTCCACCCACAAAAACATCGCCCAATCCTTACCTGCCACCTGTCTTCCCCTACCAACCTGCACCCCCCATCGGACTCCTCCCACACCGTCTATCTCACTCCATGAGATCTGATGGTGGAAATCACAAATCACGTTCATTTCTCTGTCGCGGTTTAACAAGCATTTTTCACGCGAAAAAAGCAGTTTTTCTCGGGATGTGTGGCAATCTCCGAGTGGAATTTCGTTCGTTGGCCCCCAAACTGCTTACCGCCAATCGATTGCGCGATAAACCATTGGTGGTTTGGAAAAACCACCTTTCTCCTTTTTCGCGCCCAAATTCAAAAACTTGCCACAGTTTCTCCTGGTTCTGCTTATGGAACCCTTCCATCCATGCATTTTCCTCTTCTATAATCGCTCGAGCCCTCCACATAACCTCTAAGAGTAGTTTTAACCACATCCTGTAGGTTTTCATTCAAATGTTTTTGTTTATTTTTGTAGGTTTAATGGCGTATGAAATATTACATGCCATCCCACAGTCAAATTGAGTGACTAGGGTTTATGGATGACGATCCATGAGGCCAAATAGAGGAAGAATGGGTTTAAGGGTTTGATTCAAAGGTTTAATCAGTGTTTCATGACCACTGGTTGAATAATAAAACCCTCCAATGCACCAAAAGAAACCCCTGTACACAATAAAGAAAGAACAAAAGATCAGTGAAGAATAAAGGAGAAGACAGAAGATTAAGGGCTTGATTGCAGATTAAAAGAAATAACACATTTAAAGATACGAAAATAAAGGTTCAAATAAATCAGATAAAGAGTTAAGGACAATATAATGAATTATGAAGGCTAAAAGTAGAATTAGGCCAAAAACATAGTTTAAAGGGATAAATCAAGGAAACATAGGCTAAAAAGCCTCGAATACATCAAAGGGAAGCAGTTATTAACTCAGAAATATATAGCTGACACTTGTGGCCTACTTTCTATCCATAAATCCAATCAGTAGTTATTACTCAGCTAGAAATATTTTAAAACTATCAAGACAATTATTGTAAAGATAGGATAGAGCCTTAAAAGTCAATATTTTCTCCTATCTGCCTCTCAGAAGTTAAGACAAAGTTATTAAAATAGAGAATTAGTTGCACCTATTTCTGCCTTATGCCTTTCACGATTTTCAAGGCTAGAAATGCATTTAATCTGTAATTAATAACACTTGGACCCTAGATCAGTTCCACCTCCACATTTGCAGCATAAATACTACATTCGAACTCATTGTATGTGGGCATTTGGTGACTCTTTGAAGTAATATATAACTCTGCTAAAGTTGAAAGGAAATTGATTTTCTAGAACCTGTGGATGTTTTGACTTATTTGTTGATGGAGAAAGCTCTGCCATTGGATCCTTGAGCTTGGCTATTGGTGAAGTACTCTAAATCTGTTATCGTTATTTCTTGTTTCATTTTGTTTCACCATTCTCTGTGGCAGTAGAGTAAAACGTTTAGGCTAAGAAATGTCTCTTGAAAGCACCTTAGTTCTGTTTACTCTTCACTGTCTTTATGTTTTCTTCTACTAAGATATTCTAGAGAATTCTTAATTGCTCTCTAGAACCCTTATGCTTGTTTATTTCTTAAATAGTTCAATACAGTTGGCCTCAAGAATGATTTATGGTTTTCCATGCTTACTTGCTGCTACTTAAAAACTATTTCTGAAGTCTCCCTTCAAAGTACCATTGTCCAAAGTCTGCCAAAGAGGTTTTGTTCCGATCATACCCTTTTTACTTGCTCAAATAATTGTTTTGAAGGTCTTGATAGCTGTAATCAAAGATTTCTAGGAGTTCCCTCTTCTATGAGTGCATTTATTTGTGAATCGTGAATGTTTTATTATCCTTGAAAGTGAAATATTTGGATGAAATAGAGTGTTCCTTGACTCCTAGATTTCATTTGAAAATCTTGTCTTGAAATTGCTATTTTCTAAAGTGTGGTTTCTAGAATTTATAGCTAGCCCTGTCTATGGAATGCCTCTTCATTTTTAGATAATGTTTTAAGTGCCTTTCTTGAGAAGTACATATAAATAAGGATTCTTAATTTCCCTTAGTTCTACTTTTCATTCTAAACCTTTGATGTCCATTTCATTTCACCTAAAATATTTTGTAGATCCATTGGCCAAGTTAGATTTTCCCTTTGATACCCTTGATCCCTTTACAAACTTGTTACAATTTTCACTTGACTCCATTTCCCAATGACTTAGAGCTTTCCCTTTTCTATCTATGCTGTCAAGATCATCATGTCCCACCAAACAATCAAACAAACTCATGCTTCATAACTAGCCTAAAATCAACTCTTAAAAGCAAACAAGCTCACATCTTTGCAA
This sequence comes from Pinus albicaulis, assembly GCA_034641835.2. Lineage (NCBI taxonomy): Eukaryota > Viridiplantae > Streptophyta > Pinopsida > Pinales > Pinaceae > Pinus > Pinus albicaulis. Next base: position 1,567,582,166 of record CM076579.1, on the reverse strand, counting down.
AAAATTGAGAGATCCCTCTCTGAGACTAGGAAGGATAGGTCCTACAACTCTAAAGACTGGTTTTGATGTTTCCTTGTCACTTGGTATACCAATCTGCCAAATCACAGGACCACAACATAATGGCGATCACGGTGGGACCTTTTGAGTAAAATCCCTAAAAAAGACACCCAGTATTCATTCAAGTGAATTATAGCTTTCTTCAAGCACCACCAACATAATGGTAATCATGATAGGGCCTGTCTAAATCAGTGGCAATCTAAGTAACCCTTAGGATTCTAAGAGACCCTTATCACACCTTGAAGAAATCAATTGATAAGCCATAGAGTAGACTCTGTTTGTTTGACCACCTTAGCTAAGTGTTGAATTAGGTATAGGAAACTCTCAAAACCATAGAACTACAAAAACTCAGAAAACCCAAAACATTTCAGATTGGTTTTCAAATAAATCATTGGTGTTGGACCATAAAACATTTTACCTTCAGAAAAGCTAAAAATTTCCACCTGGCGACTCCACTAGCCCCAGTAGGCCTATTACTTCTCTAGATCTCCATATTTCCTTACGACTGTGTTAACCAGCTCTGAGGAAGTTTAGAAACATAGTCCCCTATTACAAAAATCACTGAGAGAGGAAAATTTTGAAAAAAAATTCTAAAAACCTCACCCTCTCTAAATTTTTGAAACTAAAATATGGCTTCACATAGGGTCAATACTAGATCCCATCCAGATCCTAATCCTCCTACCATAGTTGACAATCCAGAAATGATTTTGTGGAAAGCTTCTGGATCTGGAAAACCAACTACTGATAGGACCATCCCAAGAACAAGATCTATCCCTGAAAATCTCACAGTCTTGAAAGATCCTCACTTTAACTTACCTCACACAAAGAACCTATTCAGAAATAAGTCTCAAAGTGATTTAAACCAAGATGATTTTGAAACCACAGATTTGCAACAGAGCTTTAACAGAGAAGCATCACCTTCTACTCCACCTGATTCTCAGCTTCTTCATCATTTCGGATCCTTCCATAACAAATCTACTCATCATCAGTTTGCTGGCCCAAGTGTTTCTTCCACTCCTGTACACACATACACTGTTCAAAACACTCCAACTCAGCTCACTTTCCATCTTGTAAATCCACCTCTTGTAAATCCCCCATGATTTCCTATCATGGCAACATGGTATGCTCCACTAGTAATAACACAACCTCTAGTTCCTTTACCGAATGATTATCAGTCTAGAATTCCCCATTTCACTGGAAATGAGCCTACTACTGCCCAACAGCACATAGATAAAATGAATGATGCTTTTGATTACATGGAAATAGAATAAAATACCATTAAGATGAGAATCTTTGCCAAAATTTTAGGAGGAGAAGCCAAAAAATGGTTTAAAAGCTTAACTCCTAATAGCATAAATGATCTCCCTTCTTTATATCAAACATTCATAAACAAATGGGAAATTTGGAAGAACCCTCTCCAAATCCTTTCAGAATATACCAACCTCAAAAGAAACATTGGGGAAAGTGTCCAAGATTATTCCACTAGATTCAATAATGTTTATAATGCACTTCCCCCAGACATGAAACCTCCATTAGGCTTAGCCTTGGCTAAATTTCCAGAGGGCTTTGATCCTGAAATGGCCTACCAGCTAAGTGAAAGAGACCCCTTGACTTTAGAAGATATGAAGAGGGGAGCCTTAAATGTGGAAGAAAATCCGATTGAGAAAAGAGCTAGGTTGAAAGTAGAAAAAAAAGTTACATACAAGGATGAAACAATGGCATCAATCTCATCATCCTATGCCAAAATTGACAGCTTAGTAAGGGTAATGGAGAGGATGCTTGAAAAGATAAATTTGAATGATAGAGTTCCTCCTAGAGAAAACCAAAAAAAACCCCAAAACAGAAATAGAAACCCAAATTTTAGAAGAGACCCTAATCAAGATAGGCAAAGAGACAATGACTAACAGATTAGGCCTCTGTTTCAACAGAACTATGTTGATCAAGAAGAAGAAAGGGAAGTTGAAAGGTTGGAAGAAAATCATGTAAAATTGATAGGATCTGACAGTGAGATAGATGTTTTTCTCACTGAAGAAGAACAAGGATTCTTCTCCTCAGAACAAACTAAAAACAACCATGAAGATTTTGAAGATTACAAATTGGGGTTTGAAAATGCAATCATGGAGGTACACAAAAAATATAATATTAGAAGCGAAGGGAACCCAGAGATTTCCAATGACAAAAACACTAGTAGTATTGTTAGTAAAACTTCAGAAAAACGGCCTAAGAAGACAACCATTAACACCAACACTACGCCTAAGAAAACTGATCTAAATAAAGACAAAAACAATCAGCAAAGTGTTGAACAAAGCTGCCCTAGTACTTCTGCTAGTGGCTGTTACACCATTTTTTGGTCATCTAACCTATTATCATTGGATGGACCCAAGTACACCATGTAAGACAAATTTTACCCTAAGTAAAATTGCCTTCACTATGTTAAATAACTTAATAAACCACATTTATTAGGTTGTTTATGGTCTAAACAGAAAACCCCAAAAGGAAACATTAAACAAACCTATTTTGTTTAATTTTCCTCATGGAATAATTAATTAGACCATAATTTAATTATTATTCCCAGTGATGTTTAACCCAAAAACAAAGAAATTAATTAGATAAACCTTCATTTATCTTATTATTTTCTAGGAATAATTATTTAAATCTTATTTAGATAATATTCCTTGTTAAATATGACCAAATCACCCACAAATAATTAAATAAATCATTATTTATTTGATTATCTTCTAACCGCTTCCTTAAAAAGATAAAAAAATCATTTATTTATTTATTTTTGACAAATCAAGGATTTGACCCAAGTCAAATACCTTTTCCCTCCAACAAATATAATAAAATATTCCATAAAAGGTGGATCTAGATTTGGTTAACATTATTTTAATCATGCACCAAGATCTAGAATGACCCAATATTTTGTTATAAATAGGAGGGTTTTTCCTACCATTCTTCACCTTTTGTTGCCTATTAGATCACTGTGGATCTATACACTTGGTCACCATTTTCTGCCATTTGCTGTGTGAGCTCCCTTTGAGTTCCATTCTTTGTGTGGGTTTTCTACACCAACAAGAGAGAGAAATCTTAGATCTGAAGCGCTGAGGACTTCCAAGAACCCATCCCACTGAGGAGAATTGGATATGCCTTCTTGTTTTCCTCCCAGGTGCCCAATTAATACAAAAATTCTTTCAAAAATTGTTCTTGTCTTGTCTATTGGTATATGGAGCAAACCCTTGTTTTTACTGCTTAATGTCTTTCTATGCATAGATCTGGTTTTTTGCCACTCTTTTCTTGTTCAACTAACCGCAGATCTGAAGATATTGGCAGGCACTTTTGTTGTTAGGGCTATTAGTTATGCATAGCTAAAGTGGTCCTTTTTCGTACACTTCGACAAAGGATTCATACTAACAAATGGCGACTCCACACGGGTTTTAAATTACAACCGCTGTCGTTTTTCATATTCCTGCATATCCAGCTACTTCAGGCCCTAGGGTTTCTTTTCAGCTGTTTATTTTTCCTATTTTTATGTTGTTTTTCTCACATAAAACCCTAAAACATTAAAATTTTTAACTTCCGTGTGTTTCTGGCCCTATTGCGTAGGTAAGCGACATCAGCTGCAACTGAGACGTCAACTTTTCCGAAAATCTGCCGCCGAGACAACCGAAACAGGAGGTCACACTTTTCAGCCCAAAATGTGCGACCTGGACCTCCAGGTCACACTTTTCAGCCTCTTTTCTGTGACCTGCACTGAAAACAGGTCAGAACATGTGACCTACCAATTTTTCAGTGCTTTTTCTGCAATTTTTCTGGGTTTTGCTGAAGCTTCTGTCAGGGTTTTCCAGCCTCTGTCTCAGCCTGCTTTGACCTAGTTCTAATCCATTTTTACTCATCTAAGTGGGAACCTAGCCCCTAGGGCTTCAGTACCCTCCACTTTTTGTGGAATATTTTTAGCTGTTTCAGTCGTCTGTTTTTCAGAGTTTCAGCCCTCCCTTTTTCAGATCTGATACCTCCTTTTCAGATCCCTTTAAATCAGCCTTTTTTCCTTTCAAATCACCTCTTGTCGTTTTGTTTGGACCTCTCTTTAGGACCTCCTCCCTATCCTTTCCACTTTTTGTTGATTTCCTCCCTTTTTCCAGCCACCTTGCCTCTATCTCTTGGCTGTGATCTACACCTCTTTTGAGCAGCTTTATCCTTTAGATCCCTGTCCCTTTTGACCTTAGATCTATTGGTCTCTTTTCAGTGTGTTTTGACTAGATTTTTTCCCTTTTTTAGACTAGTTTTGAGGGACCCGCCTCCTTGGGTTAGATAGATGCAATCGTAGCTGTTAATTTTTTGTTCTTTCAGCATTATATACTGTTATCTGCAGACTTATTTTCAGTTACACAACACACTTTTTTCTTTCTCTCAAAACGGAAAGGGTTTAAAAATTAAAATTAACTCACGCCACACACTGACCCTAAGTGAAGAAGCACATGGTTAACACCGCCTGGCAAAGACTCTAAAATTAATTGTCACTACACATTTTCTGCCCTTGACCTCACTTGATTCTATCCCTTTTTTCCCTTGTCGGTTTCCTTCTTCCCGTCATCACTGCGCCCCCAAGGTGCCTTTCCCGGAGACTTCTTGGCCTTCACCCTCAGTTTCCGGTCGATCGACCTGCTCCGTCCCGCCGTCGTCGAGCCAGTTCTCCTCCGAGTCTGCACTCTGACTCCTCTTCTGATTCATTGGGTTCTCCTTCTCCTCCTGGTTCTCCCCCTGTCACCTTCACTATGTCTGGTCTAGGGCCTAACGTTAGCGGTGCTCCAGGCCCTAATGCCGGAACCACTACTAGCGGAACTGCCACACGAACTACCTCGGCCATACCCTTGATGCCGTACATTGTAGGCCTCAGCCTCCCCGATTTCAATCAGTTGATTAATGACCCTATCCGCCATGATGTTGGTTGGCCTGCTATGCCAACCAAGCTCCCCTTTGACATCCCTAAGTTCGAAGGCCTTGCTGGAGAAGATCTAACCAATCATGTCTGATCTTTCCACATGTGGTGTTCCTCCAATTCCATTACCGATGACTCCATCTGTCTTCGTTTGTTCCAACGCATGCTTACCGTCGATGCTTCTAAATGCTATGTCGATCAAGCCACCTCTTACCATACCACCTTTGTGACCATTGCCCAAGCCTTTTTATCTTACTTCCGGCTCCCTCTCCGATATGATACCGGTACGGAGCTCTTGACTTCCTTTAAGCAAACATCTTCGACCCGCCTTTCCACCCATGTTCAGGAATAGCGACGTAGACTCAGATTATGTCGAGCTCCCCCCTTCGAAGATCGGATCTATATGGACTGGTTCCTTCGCTCTCTCCTAGCTCCCATCGGAAAAGATGTCGCCTCCCATTTCCCTCAAATCGAAGAAGCCGCCCTCCAAATAGCCTTGAAATATGACCTGATATACGCCCAGTCTGGTTATGTTTATACCGTCCTTCCTGACCTCCCCAGGCCCGGCGGCGCTAACGCCCTGGGGGCATCTCATTCCGCCGTGACAGTGTCTGGTTGGGCCCTTTTTTGTCTGTGCTCAGCCTCTGCCATGGGCTAACTCGTCTCCATGCGGAGAGACGACTCTAGCACTCTTCCCCCTCCCGGTGTGTACCAGGATCGTCATGCCTCCTCCTTTGCCCAACCTCTGCTTACCTCGCGTGACACCCAACCCCAACGGCCGTACATATCGCGGCACGGTGGGCCGGCTCCTCCTTCCGCTGCCCTGTCTTCCAGCTCCTTGCCGTGGCCTCTCCCAACCCAACAACGACACCTATAGTCCCCTTCGGGCAAGTATTTGCACGGCGGTGACTAATCCCCCTTCTTATCCAAAGGAGCGGGAGGGCAATCAAAATCAATGCCTTTTGACACTGCGTGGACCCAATCCTCAAGGTTTTGACCCTAACACTGCTAACCAGCAACAGGGCACTCAGCCCAAGCCGGACAGGCCTCTTCGTACCAACAAGCCTTGTTCGTGTTGCGGTGTTTACGGTCATTACACCCATGATTTTCCCCTTTTAGCACAGATGCGGCAGATGTGGGAGTATCAAGCCACATTGCGCGGACAACATGCCTCCCCTCACGCTCCCCCTAATGTGGCAACTACTCAACCAGCTATGTTTACTGATCCTTTCCCTCAGCAAGGATTCGTGGCTACCTAGCCACCTGACGGGTGGGTCTCCACTCCACCCTCCATTTCTGGTTCCTCCAATTACCAGATCCTCATGATGACCTCTGATCCATTCCCAACTGTCGACCTTCACCTTCAAACTCGGTCTCGCCAGTACCCCAAGCCTCCCACTTAGTCTGCCCCCGAGTCCTCTCCTTCCGGTTCTACAGAGCCTCTTTTGTCATCCAATGGCCCCTTACATATCCCTCAACCCAAAGTTGAGGTCCATCCAAAGATTCCTAAGGGACCATTACATTGAAATGCTGCTTCTGGTCGAGCTGCTCATTCGTATAACATAGTAGATGATTTGGCGCAATCTCCTACTACCATTTCCACACTGTAACTCCTCCAGTCGTGCCCTTCCCAAAAGAAGGCTCTACTATCTGCCGTGGGCGCTGTAGATCCTGCTGATGACCAAATGATTTTTTTCGACACCACTCAATCGGACCATCCTCCTCTCCCTCCTTCCGTCACCTTCCAAATCCCAGTCAAAATCCGGAACGCCAACATTTCTCGGTGTATAATTGATGAGGGGGCATCCACCTGCGTGATGTCCACTTTGGTTTGGAAGCAACTTGGATCCCCTGAGTTGGCCCCTTCCACGATCACCCTCCGAGCGTGGGACGGCCATGCCTCCCAGCCCATTGGCCTGTTTCGTAATTGTCCTATCACCCTCGCCGGTAAGACTGTTTGCATTGACGTTGAAGTCATAGACGCCCAACTAGACTACAACATTCTATTGGGGCGAAGCTACACCTATGCTATGTCTGCTGTCCCATCCACGGTTTTCCACAATATGTCTTTCCCCCATAATGGAAAGATAGTCACCATTGACCAGTTGACATATCATGAGCCAAAATCTCATACCTCACCTAAGACGACCATCTCTTCTGTAGCCAACAAGCAAACCGTCGATTCCTTGACCAGTGTCTCTCTTGGCATCTACAAAGACTCCTCTTTGCTCGGAACCTTCCCTGGTCTTCCTCCTCCTCCTATCTCTGACCCCAGCTCATCGAATGTTTGCATGATGCAATCGTCTCGGGCTGCTCTCAAGCAACCTGCTTCGGCTAGTCAGCAGCCATGCCCCTCCGCAGCTTTGCTCCCTAGCCCTTCACCTACGGTTGGTGGTCCCATGAGCCCCTTATCCCTCTGGCATGGTTCCTCCAGGGCTTTGTACTGAGGTCGTCCCCCTGGCTTCCATTTACTACGGGCCAGGATGCCATTCCCTAGCTCCCCCACGAAGGGAGTGTGAAGTCTGCCGGTCCGCCGCCACCCTCTCTTCGAACCTGACCACAGGCACTGGCGATCACCGGTACCTCGACCCTCCGGCCTCTACCCCTTATACCAGGTCCAACCCAAACCCCTACCTTGGCGACACCGGGTTCAGCGCGTCCCCCTCACTTCCCCTCCCGGGCCCCAGCACCTCCCCAAGACCCTACCCCTGTGGTGCAGCTGGAAAAGAAGAGCCAAAAGAAGCTCGTGGAGGCAACCCCCTACCCCTCCGCGACCGCCAAAGCCCGCTATCCAATGCGCTTTGTGCGATGTTGTCGGTCACGCCACCCATCTGTGTTTTAAATTGCCGCACCTCAAGATCCTGGTCAATGAGACGTTCCCTGACTCTGACATCCCCGAAGTCTACGTCACTATCCCGGACTCTATACCGAAACTAAAAACCTTGCGCACAAACCACCCTTGTGCTTTGTGCAATTTCCACAGCCATTACACCCACCTCTGTCCCCGCCTTGATAAGTATCATTCCTCCTTGGACATGTACCGCCAATTCAAGGCTACGCACGACAAGATACCTTCTCACTTGTTTGCGAGTCATACTTCGATAGGACCAGAGGATATTCCTACTCCCATTCACATTCCTCCTCCCACTATCGAACCAACAGAGCCTTCAACCACCATTTTGTACCTATCATCATCCTTGCGAGATAGTTCACCTAACCTTCAACCCGCAGATACTCTCGGTTCCTCCTCAGTCGACCTCGGATCTGTTGACATTGCGCATCTGAGCCCTTCACCTCCAGATGACCCGTCACACATCACTACCTCCTCGGGTGACCCATCTTCCTCCAGTCTTCCCATCTTCCAGTCCGATGAAGACATTATGGAAGCCATGACCAACCCTGACTTTCCCTGGGATGATATGCACCATCACGCATACTTCCTCCCATAGCAGTCCCATGACCAATATGCTGTGGAACCAAAGACTTCATTCCCAATGCAGTTGATTGGCTCAAAAATCACATCCCTGCACCTGATGCTTTCGAAGAAGGAAACATGGCCAATATCTCTCCTACCATCAAAATTGACATTTCAGTCAAACCAAGAATCGAAGAATATATCACCTTGGGCGCCCATTGCACCCCGGAAGAAATCGAAGCTTACACCAAGCTTTTCAAAGAATTCCGCGATATCTTCGCCTGGTCCTATTCTGAAATGCCTGGACTCGATCCCGCCATTGTCAAACACCATATCGACACATGGCTTGACGCCAAACCAGTCTGTCAAAAGTTGAGACCCATTCATCCTTCCAGACGTGACGCTATCAAAGCCGAAATCGATAAGCTCAAGCAGGCTGGTTTCATTTACCCCATTGAATACACCACTTGGGTATCCAACCCAGTTCCCGTTCTCAAGAAACAAGGCACCATCCGTGTCTGCATAGACTTTCGCGACTTGAACAAATCTTGTCCCAAAGAAAACTTCCCCACACCGTTCATTGACCAAATCATTGACGAGTGTGTGGGGCATGAGGTTCTATCCTTTATGGATGGTTTCTCCGGACACAACCAAATTGTTATCCGTCCTGCTGATCAACTAAAAACCGCGTTCATTAGTCCGTGGGGAACTTTTTCTTACCGGGTCATGCCTTTCGGCCTTAAAAACGCCGGCGCCACTTTTCAACAGGCCATGTCTTATTGTTTCCATGACTTAGCTCATATTATCCTTGCTTATTTAGACGACCTCACTGCACGTTCTAAGCATCGGGCGCAGGACCTCCACGATCTGCGTACCATTTTTCTCTGATGTCGCAAGTACAATATCTGCCTTAACCCGTTGAAATGCGTCTTTTACATTCCCGCCGGCCATCTCTTAGGCTTCATCGTGCCTAAGGATGGTATCACTCTTGACCCTTTGAAAGTTCAAGCCATTCTTGAACTTCCCATTCCGTGTACCCTCCGCCAGCTCCAAAGTCTCTAAGGCAAAGCTAATTTTCTTTGTCGGTTCGTCCCTGACTATGCCACCACTGCACATGGGTTCCTTAGACTCCTCCGATCTACTATCCCCTTTTTTTTGGATTCCTATGCTCATGAGTCTTTCGATTCCCTCAAGCAGGCTCTCACATCCGCTCCCTTGATCCGCCCTCCCGACTTTGATCGGGACTTCATCCTGTATATCTCCACTTCCACCTATTCGGTCGCTGGAGTCCTTATCTAGGAAGATGACAATGGTATCGAGCATGTGATTTACTACGTCAGTAAGAACCTTGTAGGGCCTCCTGTTTCCTACTCATATGAAGAAAAATTAGCGCTGGCTGTCGTGTTCTCAGTCCAAAAACTTTGTCATTATATCCTCGTGCACTCCACCAAGGTCGTGACTAATTCCAACCCCATGGCTTTCCTATTGAGTCGTCGTATCCTCACTGGGAAGTACACCCGTTGGGTCGTTATCCTTCAGGAATTCGACCTCGAATTTGTCACACCAAAGAGTAAGAAAGGCTTAGCCCTTGCTGAGCTCATTTCTGAATTACCTACCGGATCGCAAGACCCTCCAGTTAATGATGATTTTTCTGATGAACACCTATTTTCCATTACTTCCGAGGACCCGTGGTATGGCGATATTCTTACTTACTTGCGAACCCAAAATTTTTCCCTCCACCTTGATCGTGAGGCTCGCCGACGTATCCGACACCAGGCTCCCCGATACCTCCTTATCGGCGACGACCTCCATTGTCGCAGAGTTGACACTGTCCTTCGTCGTTGTCTCACACACGCTGAAGCTGAATAGGTCCTTAATGCCTGCCATAGCGGTGCTTGCGGTGGCCACCTCTCTGGTCTTGCTACTGCCCAGAAAGTCATGCGCGCTAGGTATTTTTGGCCTTACCTCTTCAGTGATTGCATTGAGGCAGTTAAACACTGTCCCAATTGCCAACATTTCACCCCTAAGGCGCGAGCTCCCCCAGCTCCCCTCCATCCGGTCATCTCCACTGGTCCCTTCTGTAAATGGGCCATCGACTTTATGGAGTGTCACCCGCCATCCGCTGGTAACCAAAAATATATCATCGTGGCGGTCGACTATTTCACAAAATGGGCCAAGGCCATGCCAACATTTAACAACACGGCAGCTACCGCGGCCCTCTTTTTCTTTAACCACGTTATCGCTCGATTCGGGGTTCCGAAACAACTGGTCTCTGACCATGGCAGACATTTTGAAGATGAGATATGGCGCGAGCTATCCTCACTGTTGGGTTTTGAGCACCAATATTCCTCCTCCTATTACCCCCAAGGTAATGGCCAAGTTGAAGCAGTCAACAAAATCCTCAAGACTATGCTTCAACGGATGGTGAATAAGCACAAAACCAACTGGCATCTCATGCTCTTCCCTGCTTTATGGGCCTATCAGACTTCTGTTAAAACCGCCACCGGGTTTACTCCTTTCCACCTCATTTTTGGAGAGGAGGCAGTCTTACCGATCGAGTGTGAAATTCCTTCCATGCATCTGGCCGTTGAGCTTCTCCCTGACACCTGTTAGGGTCCCGTGATTTGGCCGATTAGTGAGCCAAATGACGATGTAACATCAAACCAAGATTTGGAGCCTGAGGACCTAGCCTTCCTGGACTCAGAGAGGGTTCTCTCTATATGTGTAAAAGATATAGGTGTGTTTACTTATGGTTTTCTGATATTAGGCTAGTTATGAAGTGAGTTTTTTTATTTTTGGTTTTTTAAGTTTGTGAGGGATAAAACTGATTAAAGATATAAACTATGGATAACAAGAAGTCAGATCAATTGGGCTATGGGGTCAAACAGGTCAAAGAAGCTATGAGATGATGATGTAAGGCTGCTATAGGGCCGATTTGATTCAAGGTAGAAAGGATGTTTGGTAAAAATGGAGTAAATGAACATCAAGCTTGTGAAAGACAAGGGATTTCAAGTGTAACTAGTTGATAGAAGACATAAACATGTTATAGCAAGCCATTAATCATGCTGAATGTAACTATGAGCTAATTAATACATAGAAATCAAACATTCCAGCCATGCATAGAGGTATAAGACCTTCTAACTTTGGGAAATGGCTATCAGACTTTGGGGAAAACACATAAGGAGGACTAACAACTCATAAAACTATGCCGGAACGCCTAAACACAGTCTCTAAGTTATTGGGCACTTTGACAAACAAGCTTTCATAGTTTTAGACAAAGGGCTAGATCGGGACTAGGCCTCCTTGGTTCAACAAGATGATCAACTAATCAGTCAAAGAGAAAGTTTTATGGACAGAACTATGGACAGCTTATAGGTAGGCAGGGCACACCATACATCCTAATCAACATGCATAGAACTTGTAAATAAAACTAGCAAACAGTACCTTAAGTTACTAAAGAGCAGTTAAGAATTCTTTAGTATAACTAAGGAAGAAGAAAACATAGAGCTATGAAGATTCAGGAATTTTGAGGTGCCTCCATGGGCATATCTCAAAATCAATCTCTACTGATCTATAGCAGCAAGAAACATGTATCATGAATGAAAACTAGAAGATAAAAACATAGCAAGAAACACTATACCATTCTACCATGTCATGGAATCCATCACCAATCCTTCATCATTCATCAAAAGCATCCAAGAGGCAGTCCAAAAATCATAACACAAGTATGTTCTTCAAAGCTCATATGACCAATATATTGATTCTCCTCTCAAGTTCAGCCTCTGATTTACAATGAAACCCATGGAATAAATAGGCTTGAGGGAGGAAAACCTCATGGAGCAACTAGCTATCCCATTGGCCAAGTCAAAATATCTAAACTTGTCCTTGAGGCTTTTCAAAGCCCAAGGCACAAAATATCCCATAAAATATCTTAAAAACTGCTAAAAATGGAAATTATATTGACTTTACATCATTTCCCAAGTATAAAAATAGCTAAACACACATTTGGGAAAAGCAGATTTTTGAGGTTCAGAAATTACAAAAATACTTCATATTTATGTCTGAAAAAGGTCCCCTGACTTGCTGGAGGCAATTGGCAGCCTTCCCGGTGTCGAAATGAGGCTCATGATAGCTCGTTGGAAATCTCTCTGTGTCTACTTTCCGGCGCAACTGAAATCATCTCAATATGATGCCTGAAAGTTCCCCAAAACTGTACCTATGTGCCAAAAACCAGGAAATAGCAGACTGCTGATATGGCGGGCAGAATGTGCAAAAAGCGAGCATTTTTCACCAATTTGAGGGGGCGAATGATCTCCAAATGCTCTGAAAATCGCTGGTGACCTGCTCATAGAATTATGGCATCCATTGGTATCATCCTCCTCTCTTGACAACTCCTCAAACTGAAATGGAGAAATTATGAGTTTTCGACCAAAAACCCAAAAAATGCCAAAAAACAAAAAGTTGCCGAAATAGGCCACAAATTGGCATGTATGACCCTCAGGGGTCCATAGCAACATGCTCCGAAGCTGAGGCCAAAATATCAAGGGATGATATTCTTTTCCCTTCTTTCCGTGCTAGGCGCTTCCCCTTTGCCTTCTTCAATTTATCTTGGGCTGCCTTTAGTTTGCGCCGGGCAAACTGATTTAGCTTTTGGAAGTGATGTGTCCTCTTCCTCTGCAGCTCTAAATCTCGGTTTTCCCTCTCAAGCTTCATTTCCAAATGTTTGTTAGCTCTCTCAAGCCATGCTTCTTTGTTTTCTTCAATTTCCTGCTCAAGGAGTGCAGTGAGAGGAAAGGCTTGGAGATGAGCTTGTTCTTCTGCTCTCTGCTTTTCTAAGGCTCTTTTAAGCCTGATGGTCCTAGGCCTCTTCCGCCTAGGCTGGTCTTCCTCCTCTTCATCATCAAACTCACCAATGAGTTCTTCTATTCTCGCTTGTGCCCTAGCTGCCTCATTTTTATATTTGATCGCCCGTGCCTCATGAACAACTGTGTGCACATTCATTTGTTTGTTTTGAATCTCTAAGAAGTGGTTGAACTTCCTTGCCCTTTGAAGATCCTCCTCTAATGCCTCAATTTGTCCCTCTTTATGAATTAGGAGGTTTTTGAGAAGGCGGGCCTCATTATCACTGTCATCGCTTTGGATAGGGATGACAGCTAATTCACCTCTATGCTTTGTACTTTCTCCAACTTTTCTTTTACCTTTGAAAGCCAATCTGGTGCTTTTCCTCCTTGGCATGATAGAAGATGTCCTTTTGGGCGATTTCCTCTTGCTAGGAACAACCTTTGTCACTGTTTGAGTGGCAGCTTTAGACCCTCTCTTCCTTGCTGTCTTGAGCTTTGTTTCTTTGGAGGAGGGAGCTGGTGATTTCTAACCCCATCTTCACAGACTTCTTATTCCTTCTTGAGGAAATTCTTTGGATGCTTTCCTCTTATTTATTCACTTGGGCTGCCTGTTCCTTAGCAACCCCAGCTTATTCTTCATCTTGCACCTAACATTCGCATCATCCAGCTACTTCTTGAATTTCCTCATCTCACATCATTCATTGTCCTCATTGGACTCATCCTTCATCATCTATCTGCTGCTGACCCTCATCCCTTTCTTCTTGCTGCTGTTTACTACCCTCTCCTTCCTCCTGTTGACTTGGTTGTCCAACAGTCATTCTGAGCCTTCTAGGAGTAGGCCTACTGGACAAAGGTACCGGGCGATGGATAGGCTGAGTGGGAGACACATGAACAGGAGGAACAGTAGAGAAATCTGGATGGCTGATGAATAAATCCCATGGAACCTCTTTCTTCTCTAGCTGGTATAGGAAGATAATCTTGATCAAAGAATGATGAAAAAGAGAAGGGATTTGCTGAGGTGGTGCCTTCTTTTGGACAGTAGATGCCATTTTCTCTATGCTTTTGAACAAAAAGTAAGGGAGGTTTAGTTGCCTTCTTCTAGTAAAGTGCATCAATAAACGGATATGGTAGGCATAAATTCGATCAAACCGCCCTTCACAAGTGAAATATTTCATTATGACTTTCATAAGAGGAGCATAGCTGTCAAGGAGATATGAAAAAGGGAAAAAAGCAGTGAAAGCCGCTCTATGTTCAGGCTTGAGGAAAGGTTTGTAATCTTCTAAATCAAGATGAGCCTGTTTGAACCATTTTTTGCCATGATATGGAATCTTGGTGGCCTTGGACACATACCTTGGAGAAATCTTGAAATCAAGACCTGCCACTTGGAAATGTTTTTCTTTGAATCTCAGGGCGCACAAGTGAGTTAATGGTGAAAAACTCTTGACTTCTTGTACTTTCTGGCAAAACTCTAGGCAGCCTACTTCATGGAAGTTGAAAAGGACAGATGGATGAGAATTAACCTCTTCCGTAGAGATAGGCTCATATCTTTTGTGTGGACCACTCCTCCTGTCTTGCCTTGGAGGCATTCTGACCTGAAAATGCTTTGGAAGAGGTAAAACTGCCTTCACTGTGTGTAAAATGTCTTGTTGGAGTCAAACTGTGTCACTTTACTGCTTTGACAGATAAACAATGTGAGTTGGAAGGCTTGCAATCAAGTTTCTTATAATACACAACCTCTGCTATCTTAAAACTTAGCCTTCTACCTTTGAATGTACCTCAGCCAGGCAGATTTCTCAATAGGGTACCATATAACAAAGAGAAGACAGACTGCTGGGTAATTTTCCTATGCACAGTGTTAAAAAGTCACCTTTTCTTGTGAATTTGTTAGAGGTCAATCAACACACCTACATCTCTGTCTCCAAGGTGAAATTCCCAATCATTAAAATCCTACCCTTCTTGGAGTGCAAATAAAACAACAGACTTGTGGATACGCAGTCCAACTTCAGTGTAGGTATACAGTCAACTTTACTGCTTTGAAAAAGGTGACAGAGTTTGGAAAATGCCTCAAAAAAGTTTCAACAAGGTCTGCAAGAGCCTTTACTTTGCCAAATAGGCAAGACCTCCTACCAATGTAACACCTCTGGTTATGTTGAAAAAACCTTTATTTTGGATGAATACCAACTTATAAATAAGCCTGAAAAACACAAGGCAGTCAACCAACTTGCATATGTGAAAACAACCCCTTTTCTGAGTGCAATTCACTGTTTTTAATAATGTGGCAATGTCTTGAGGACAGTGTGAAATGTTTCTCTTTAGACCTAAACCCTGTCTCTTTATAACAAACTCTCCTTTTACCTTTTTAGAGGCTTCTTTTGAGGTGGCAGTCAAAGATCTTATAACCAACAAACTCCCTTTAATCAAAACACAGTTCTTTATAGGAAAAACCTCTGCCCTTTGATTTTTTTGAAGATGAAACAAGCATGCTCTTAGTCTCAAAACCAACCTTTTCCTGTAGGTGCCCTAAATAACATTACTAGCATCTTATCACAGTCTCATACTTCGAATAATCATACAGTCAAAACACCGTTTTTCTGAAAAGGTGACAGGGTTCAAGAGTCCTGTATGGTGTGGTATGAGAAATCTGAAGAAGTTTAACACTCGGTTCTTTCTATAGGCACCCTCAGCAGTGAATTTACCTCTCAAACATAGCTTCAAACTATGGGCATTTTCATAGTAAAATCATTTGCCGGATATGGTGAGCAAATTTTTGAAATCGAGGGGAAAATATATAGGAATACCTTCAATTTAGATGAAAAACCCTTGGAGAGGGCTGGAGTAGCACCGGAAAGCCCTTAATTATGCGCAGCACTCTTTAAGGACAGCACGGCACGCAAAAAATACCACCCGGGTGGCCTGTCGGGTCGGGCAGTCGGGCGGTCGGGCGCCGTGTACAGGCGCGTCGCGCCAACACTGGCCACCTGTGCAATCCTTCCACCAGGCGCGTCGCGCGGCCAAAACTGATAAAAACTCTTTGAATTTGCTTGAAAATTGTTTTGATGCTTGAGGATTTTGGAGGCAAACTAAATTTCTCGCTTGGTGTGTTGAAAATGAAAGTTTTTACCTTCGACCCCACTTCTTTAAATGTGTCGAGCCCCAACGGTCTTAAAATTTTGAAAAATAACTTTGGCTTTCAGCTCTGCTTTGTTTAACCTTCGTAACACTGCCTTGGTGTATTTCTTTGACCTTTGAAATCACATTGACTTCATTTGAGGGGTACTCCCTTTTTGAAATGGTTTCGGCCACAGAAATTATATCCCCTTTAAAGAATGTCAATACAATTTTCAACTCCTTTTCAAAGAAAACAAACACAATTTTTTCCCAACAGGTCAGAACTCTGTCCATTTAGGAATATAGGTCTGAGGGATGGTTCTTGTTGATTTTGTCTTTTTGGTGATATTTCAACACCGAACTTCGAACCTTGAATAATAGCTTGATAACTTTCATACCATTTCTGCCACTGTTTTTAATGATGCTGGTGCTATTCCTGGTATAACCCCCACTTTAACACTGTCAAGAGAATGCCTGAATATTGGTTTGTTTCTGAAGGACAGGGCTTGTTTTGTCAACTTGTTTTGACAGCCCTTGGTCTTTGACAGCTTCTTCAACCTTTATCTACAGCAGGTGCAAAGTTTACTGGTCTTCTTGGACCTTTGATCTAAGAAAAGCTTATCCTTTCAACATACTTTCTTTCCTGTAGGTGTATTATTTATGATATATCTGTTCTTTGGAATAAAGAAAAACTGTGTTTGTTATTTAAATCATCTAAACAGTGGCATTTTATCAAAACAAACTCCTTTTGCCTATTCATAAATTTGTATACCTATTCACAATGTCCATCTTGGGAACTAAACCTGAAATGCCTCCCATTACTTGTGATGTATATTCTGAAAGGAGGAAATCATGAAGCAAGAAGAACAGGTCTCTTGGAAACAATTATCATTTTGCTTTGACCAGTTCATTGACCTTTTTGTAATAGAACCATTCCATAGCTCAACTCTGTTCACTGTTTTACCTTCTTGGTGATATTTTAAAGAAAAATCACTCAAAATGTGTCAAAGAGCATTTGAAAAGCCTTGAAAACTGTTTTGTCATTTAACAGGAGATGGCCTGTCTTCTGTTAGGGTCCCGTGATTTGGCCGATTGGCGAGCCAAATGATGATGTAACATCAAACCAAGCTTTGGAGCCCAAGGACCTAGCCTTCCTGGACTCAGAGAGGGCTCTCTCTATTAGATGTAAAAGATATCGGTGTGTTCGCTTATGGTGTTCTGATATTAGGCTAGTTATGAAGTGAGTTTTTTGATTTTTTGTTTTTAAGTTTGTGAGGGATAAAACTGATCAAAGATGTAAAAATGGATAACAAGAAGTCAGATCAATTGGGCTATGGGGTCAAACAGGTCAAGGAAGCTATGAGATGATGATGCAAGGTTGCTGTAGGGCCGATTTGATTCACGGTAGAAGGGATCTTTGGGCAAAATGGATTAAATGGACAACAAGTTTGTGAAAGACAAGGGATTTCAAGTGTAACTAGTTTATAGCAGACATAAACATGTTATAGCAAGCCATTAATCATGCTAAATGCAACTATGAGCTAATTAATACATAGAAATCAAACATTCCAGCCATACATAGAGGTATAAGACCCTCTAACTTCGGGAAATGGCTATCAGACTTTGGGGAAACACATAAGACAAACTAACAACTCATAAACTACGCCGGAACGCCTAAACATAGTCTCTAAGTCATTGGGCACTTTGACAAACAAGCTTTCATAGTTTTAGGCAAAGGGCTAGATCGGGACTAGGCCTCCTTGGTTCAACAAGATGATCAACAAATCAGTCAAAGAGAGAGTTTTATGGAAAGAACTATGGACAGTTTATAGGTAGGCAGGGCACACCATACATCCTACTCAACATGCATAGAACTTGTAAATAAAACTAGCAAACATTATCCTTAGGTTACTAAAGAGCAGTTAAGAATTCTTTAGCATAACAAAGGAAGAAGAAAACATCAAGCTATGAAGATTCAAGAATTTTGAGGTGCCTCCATGGGCATATCTAAAAACTAATCTCTACTGATCTAAAGCAGCAAGAAGCATGTATTATGGATGAAAACTAGAAGACAAAAACATAGCAAGAAACACTATACCATTCTACCATGTCATGGAATCCATCACCAATCCTTCATCATTCATCAAAAGCATCCAAGAGGCAGTCCAAAAATCATAACACAAGTGTATTCTTCAAAGCTCATATGACCAATGTATTAATTCTTCTCTCAAGTTCAGCCTCTTATTTACAATGAAACCCATGGAATAAATAGGCTTGAGGGAGGAAAACCTCATGGAGCAACTAGCTATCCCATTGGCCAAGTCAAAATATCTAAACTTGTCCTTGAGGCTTTGCAAAGCCCAAGGCACAAAATATCCCATAAAATATCTAAAAAACCGCTAAAAACGGAAATTATATTGACTTTACATGATTTTCCCATGATAAAAATAGCTTAACGCACATTTGGGAAAAGCAGATTTTTGGAGTTCAAAAATTACAAAAATACTTCATATTTATGCCTGAAAAAGGTCCCCTGACTTGCTGGATGCAAATGGCAGCCTTCCTGATGTCGAAACGAGGCTCATGATAGCTCGTTGGAAATCTTTCTGTGTCTACTTTCCGGCGCAACTGGAACCAACTCAATCTGAGGTCCGGAAGTCATCCAAAACTGTACCTGTGTGCAAAAACCCAGAAAATAGCAGACTGCTGATATGGCGGGCAGAATGTGCAAAATGAGGGTGTTTTTCGCCAATTTGAGGGGGCGAATGATCTTCAAATGCCCTAAAAATCGCTGGAGACCTGCTCATGGAATTATGGCATCCATTGGTATCATCCTCCTCCCTTGAAAACTCATCAAACTGAAATGGCGAAATTATGAGTTTTCGGCCAAAAACCCAAAAAATGCCAAAAAACAAAAAGTTGCCGAAAAAGGCCCAAAATTGGCATGCATGACCCTCAAGGGTCCATAGCAACATGATCCGAAGCTGAGGCCAAAATATCAAGGGCTGATATGCTTTTCCCTTCTTTCCGTGCTGGGCGCTTCCCCTTTACCTTCTAAAATTTCTCTTGTGCTGCCTTTAGTTTGCGCCGGGCAAACTGATTCAGCTTTTGGAAGTGGTGTGTCCTCTTCCTCTGCAGCTCTAAATCTCTATTTTCCCTCTCAAGCTTCATTTCCAAATGTTTGTTAGCTCTTTCAATCCAAGCCTCTTTGTTTTCCTCAATTTCCTGCTCAAGGAGTGCAGTGAGAGGAAAGGCTTGGAGCTGGGCTTTCTCTTCTGCTCTCTGCTTCTCCAAGGCTCTTCTAAGCCCGATGGTCCTAGGTCTCTTCCATCTAGGCTGGTCTTCCTCTTCTTCATCATCAAACTCACCAATGAGCTCTTCAATTCTTGCTTGTGCCTTTTCTGCCTCTTTCTTATACTTAATCGCCCGTGCCTCATGAACAGCTGTGTGCACATTCATTTGTTTGTTTTCAATCTCCAAGAAATGATTGAAATTCCTTGCCCTTTGAAGATCTTGCTCTAATGCCTCAATTTTCCCTTCCTTATGGATTAAGAGATTTTCAAGAAGGCGGGCCTCATTTTCACTATCATCGCTTTGGATAGGGATAATAGCTAATTCACCTCCATGCTTTGTACTTTCCCCAACTTTTCTTTTACCTTTGAAAGCCAATCTGGCGCTTTTCCTCCTTGGCATGCTAGAAGGCATCTTTTTGGGAAATTTCCTCTTGCTAGGAACAATCTTTGTCACTGTTAGGGTGGTAGCTTTAGTCTCTCTTTTCCTTGCTGTGCTGAGCTTTGTTACTTTGAGAGGAGGAGTAACAACTGATTTACCTTTGACATCCTTTTGAATTGGCTGTTCTTCTTGAGGCTGCTGGATATCTTCTCCTGGCTGTTCACTTGGCTGCCCCTGTTCGCCAACATTGGCTTGCTGTTCTTCATCAATGTCTTGTCCAATTTGTGGCTCAAGAGGTAACTCAACTTCCTGCCTAACATGTTGTTCCTCAACTGCTGTCTGCTGCTGTCCCTCAATCTGTACCTGCTGTTGTTCCTCATCATGGACCTGCTGTCCTTCATCCTCTATCTGCTGTTGTCCCTCATCTCTTTCTTCTTGCTGCTGTTCACTGTCCTCTCCTTCCTCCTGTTGACTTGGCTGTCCAGTAGTCATTCTGAGCCTTCTAGGAGTAGGCCTACTGGACAAAGGCACTGGGTGATGGACAGGCTGAGTAGGAGAAATATGGGCAGGAGGAACAGTGGAAAAATCTGGATGGCTGATGAATAAATCCCATGAAACCTCTTTCTTCTCTAGCTGGTATAGGAAGATAATCTTGATCAAAGAATGATGAAAAAGAGAAGGGATTTGCTGAGGTGGGGCCTTCTTTTGGACAGTGGATGCCATTTTCTCTATGCTTTTGAACAAAAAGTGAGGGAGGTTCAGTTGCCTGCTTCTAGTAAAGTGCATCAACAAACGGACATGATAGGCATAAATTCGATCAAACCTCCCTTCACAAGTGAAATATTTCATTATGGCTTTCATAAGCGGAGCATAACTGTCAAGGAGATATGAAAAAGGGAAGATAGCAGTGACAGCCTCTCTATGTTCAGGCTTGATGAAAGGTTTGTAATCCTCCAAGTCAAGATGAGCTTGTTTAAACCATTTTTCGCCATGATACGGGATCTTGGTGGCCTTGGACACATACCTTGGAGAAATTTTGAAATCAAGATCCGCCACTTGGAAGTGTTTTTCTTTGAATCTCAGGGTGCACAAGTGTGTTAATGGCGAAAAACTCTTGACTTCTTCTATCTTCTGGCAGAAATCAAGGCAGCCTACTTCATGGAAGTTGAAAAGTACAGATGGATGAGCATTAATCTCTTCTGTAGAGATGGGCTCATATCTTTTATGTGGAACGCTCTTGCTGTCTTGCCTTGGAGGCATTCTGACCTGAATATGCTTTGGAAGAGGCAAACTTCCTTCACTGTGTGTAAAAATGCCCTGCTGGAGTCAAACTCTGTCAATATGCTGCTTGGACAGATAAACAATGTGATTTGGATGGTTTGCAACAATGTTTCTTTGAATACACAACCTCTTCTGTCTCTAGAAAATGTCCTGTTCACCTTTAGAATATCTCTGTCAACAGATTCTTAGTAGAAAATGACACAGTGAAAAGAAGGGCAGACTGTTTTTTAGGAGAAGTTGCTGTGAGAAGTGCTAAAACCACCCTGTTCTGTGAAACTTTAGATGTCAACCAATACACCTGTATCTCTCTCTCCAAGTTAAAATTCAACCATTAAAACCCTGCTCTTAATAAAGTGGCCTGGTCACCCTTAGAATATCTCAGTCAACAAGTTCTCAGTGGGAAATAATATAGTGAAAAATAAAGGGCAAACTGTATTGAGGCAGGATGTATACAATGTCAAAGTTTCCCTGCTTGGTGATCTTTGAAAGTTAATCAACACATCTTGTATTTTGGATCAACATTGTATTTTCCAATTATCCCAAACCTGCCTTGTTTAAGTATGCCAACAGTCAACCAACTTGCATGTGTGAAAACAACTCTTTATGTAATTAAATAGTCACTTGGCATAATCCTGAGCCAAGATGACAGATCTTTTCAAAGACTACAAAGATTTTGGGTAGAAGCTTATGTGAGTTTTCTTTTCCAAAACAGTCAAGGGCCCCTTATACATGTAACCCTAGCCTTTGTGGAAAAAATCCTTTGTTTCAACCTGACATCTGTTTATCAAACAAGCATGAACACCTAAAGTCAAACAAGCAGCTAAACCACGAAAACTGTCTTTGTATGAGGAGCAGGAGCAGCCTTACCCTGTGGTCTTTCAACTTATAAACAACCCTTTGTCAAAAACCCCTTTTTCTGAGTGCACTTCACTATTTTAACAATATGGCAATGTTTTTAGGATAGTGTGAAAGGTTTCTGTTTAGACCTAAACCCCGTCTCTTTATAACAAACTCTCCTTTAATCAAAACACAGTTCTTTATAGGAAAAACCTCTGCCCTTCGATGTTTTGAAGACTAAACAAGCTGCCCTTAGTCTCAAAACCAACCTTTTCCTGTAGGTGCCCCAAATACCATACATAACACCTTATCACAGTTTTATACTTCGAAATATCACATAGCCTAATAATAGATATGGTGATGTAGCAGAAGAAACGAGGTCAAGCCATTCTCTTGATTTTGACCCTCACTTTGCTGGGCATCTTTTTAACATATATGTTGATATAAACTAGGTCAATCTCGACAATTTGTCTCACACCATAGCTAAACAAACAGGGTTTTTAAAACTTTATGTCACTTAGCAGTTGGTTTCAAGAAGTGAGAATGCATATGAGAATACCTTGAGAATATAATGGAGGGGCTCACTGACGAGTTTAGTCCGGATCCGAGGCGTTGAATGGCTTAAAAAGGTCAAAGAAGGTGAGCGACGTGCTGATGCCTTGGAGTGCCGCGCCAAAAAAGTTGTCGGGTCGGGCAGTCGGGCGCCGTGTACAGGCGCGTCGCGCGTACACGGGCTGCCTGTGTAAAATCGCCTCCAGGCGCGTCGCGCGGTTTTCCAGGCCCGTCGCGCGATCGCTCAACCCTGAAAATGTGTGCAGAATGCTAAGGCTTGCTCCGGTCTTCTTTGCTGTGGTGCTGAGAACATGGAGGAAACTTTACTTGTGATTTTGAAAGTGCACATTCCCCCTCGACCTTGCCCTTATGTCGTTTCAAAATCTGCAACGGTCACTTCTGCTTTTTAAATGTAAAATGAAAATGTTTGGTTGGATTTTGTAAGGCGTTTAAAGCCCTTTTGATCCTTTTACCAACAACCTTGGTGTATTTGCAAAACTGAATTCATAATCTGTGCATGCATTTGAAGATTTTCGATGCTTTTGGACCGTCTAATCATGGACCAACCCCTTTATGAAAACAAATATAGCTTAAAGCCAGAACTTTGTTTTATGCACAGGTGGTGGAAAAGTGACTTCTAGTTTTTTGTTCTTTGGGTGATGAACACCGAACTTAAAACTTTTGAAAATAACTCAATAATCTTTATATCATCACTGCCACTGTTTTTAATGATGTTGGTGCTATTCCTGCTATAAGGTAACCCTACTTTAACACTGTCAAGAGAATGCCTAAATACTGATTTGTTTCTGAAGGACATGGCTAGTTTTGTCAACTTGTTTTGACAGCCCTTAGTCTTTGACAGCTTCTTCAACCCTTTTCTCCAATGCAGGTGTCAAACTTGCTGGTCTGCTTGGACTTGATCTAAGAAAATCTCACCCCTTCAACACATTTTCTTGCTTATAGGTGTATCATCTGCGCTATATCTGTCCTTTGAAATGATGCAAAATTGTGTTTGTTTCAAATCATTTAAACAGTGACAGTGTATCAAAACAAACTCCTTTTGCCTACTCATAAAGTTGTGTACCTATTCACCATGTCTATCTTGGGTGTATATCTGAAAGGATAAGCTTTTGAAGCAGGAAAAACAGGGTTCTTTGATACACAGTTGTCATTTTGCTTTGACCAGTGTATTGACCTTTTTGTAATAGAACCATTCCATAGCTCAACTATGTTCACTGTTTTACCTTCTTGGTGATTTATAGGCTTCTCTTTGGATTGTAAGTGCCATTTTTGGTTGCATCCATTCAAACTATATTTCTCTGTTTACTTAGGCGCTCCTTTAGACTTTTGGCATGTGACAGTGGGGTAATGTTTGACCCTCTCTCTTAAGGAAACTGTTATTTTGTATCATTGGCCTGCATAGTCAATATTGTATCCTGTCTATCATGATGTATATCCTGAAAGTCATTCCCATATGAATAGGAAAAACAATATTTTTGAATCATAATCACCATCTGTCACCTGTGTAAAGACCTTTGTTTTCCTTCTTTGTATCTTTCCACTGCACTTTTTTACCAATCAGTTTTCAACAACACTCAATGCCTTGGCCATCTGCTCATAAATGGAGGAGGCCCTTCACTTGGCAAGGTATCTGAAGATTATTTGATAAGGCTGCATGACAAGGGTTTGGCTTGGATCATGAGGGTAAGCAACCAACTTAAAAAGAACATCAATACTGTCACCTCTGCTTGTAATCACCACTATGCTTCAGAAAAACCCTAGCCAAAATGTCATTTTCTCTCTGTACTGCTCTGAGGATGACTGAAATGTCATCATTTGTTTTGGTCATCTCATGAAAAATTATTTGAAGGATAGTCTCTGTGACTATGGAGGCTAGTGCCTTTTGAAAAACAAACAACTTTTCTTCTGCCTGTGTGATGACCTGATCTGTCAGCATCTCTTCAATTTGGTCTTGTGGGAAAGCTAACTGCCTATGATTAGAATTGTTTCTACTCATGATATGCCTTTCTAAAGTTCAACAATTCACATGATTTGAAAGCTTCAAATGACATCTTTTATAAGACCAAACTCTGTTTTCCTTTGAAATTGCATACTTCAGACTTTATCCTTGTTATGATCATCATTCATACTCAGAAAAACCTAGAATCTCTGTTTCACTGTTTAGTAAAAAAAAAAACCTGGACTTCTGCAATCCTTTAAGTCAATATGGGCCAGCACCCTCTGCTTGTAGATGAAGGAGGCACCCTAACCCTCTGCTTGTAAATGAAGGAGGTTCTGGGCCATGACAATTTACCAGTTTGCTGTGACAGTGGTGTCCTTTTCTTACTGTGATTTTCATACTGGAAGGAAAACTGCAAGGTCTTGATGAGTGACTTTCTATTTTGCAGACATATCTCAGGCTCATGATACATTTAGAAGTAGCTGTTCCTCTAACTGTAGATTCAAGAATTTGCTCCTGAGATGAAATTGTATTTCCTTTTCTTTGCAGAATCCATAAAACACTGTAAAGCACCTAATAATCAGCTTGAGACTGTGGTTTATGCAGTGCTGAGACCTAGGGGGTGTGAGTGGCGCGACTTAGAGCTGTTTGTCAATTTCATTTGCAGAGTGGGAGGTCAGTCATGGTTGGTCTGTAGCAGATGGAGGCTTTTTGGCTTTTTGATGATTGCCAAGGGTGAAATGCCTTAAAGCGCCACTTCCTAACATAGGGGATACTTTTGCAACAGACTTGGATTTTTCCTTTTGGAGTTGATGGACAGACCAATAGGGCTGAAGCTAGATAGGATAGTGATAATGAGGTTTTTATTTTGACATGGGCGGACTGAAAGGTAGAAGGGCGAAAAAAGTTTTATGAGGGTTTTTTAGATGACATATTGACATAAGGAAATCAGTTTCTAGAAAACTCAACTGTGGATATAGTCATCACTAACATGTAAAAAATACTGATGGCTAACAGTGGCTCCATTTGGGGAGGGCAGCTCCTCGTCAGGAGGTGTCCAGAATTCAGATCTTTCGCTTATGAAGACCAGTGCCTTATCCATTAGCACAAAATTTACCCTTCTTTTGATGTTATTTCTGAAAAGTGACAGCATGGTTAACATCAATGATACTTCTACCTACCCCACTATTTTCCTAACATTTTTTCTTCTTTTGGCGCATTTGAACTAGCAGCCTTTTGACAATGTATATTTTTCTTTTTGCAAAATGAACCTATCTATTTCTACTCTTATATCTGCCGGGAGTTCAGATTAAGCTGATGAACTCCTTCCTTTCTCTACCTAAAACTAGATCGACCGTCAAGATTAAGCAGTTTGACAGGATTTTATTCTCTAATCTAAAACATGAAATTCAAAAATGATCAAATCAGGATTAGGCAGTCTGATTTTTCATGCATTTGCGGCATAAAAGACAAGCTGCACACAAATGTTATTCTGCAATAAAAGGAAACTAGACAAGCGGGGCTAAGATGTACAATGTGTTTTTCATCCCTCGCTTCTCTCTTTGGTTCTGTTTTAGGCATGTGGAACGAGAATCTCTCCCTAATCTAAGCTCTGTGATAAGTCAATCTTACACAATGTTGACTATCTTGGCACTCACTAACTTATCAGCAAATAAATTTAAACATGCTCAGCTATGATTAGGCTAGATAGCTGAACAAGACATTGAAGTACTAGTAGCGGCATTTAGACTTGCTCGCTTTCTGAAAAACTGTTTTTTTTGGAACATAGGGCCTTTGTTTTATCTTCACTTGCCCTCTTTTCTGTTTTTTACTGTTTTTGATTTTTCTATTTTTTCAATATTTCAAACAATGGTATGTACAATGACTGCAAGTGTCCCAAACTCAAAAATGAAGCTCTTGACAAAAATAGTGTTTTAATGTCCTGCCATTCACAGGACCCCCAAAAATTTCAGTCCCATCAGGTTCTTGCAAGAAAAAAGCATTGTTTCCACTGAATGAGCTGATGATGTAAGGCCCTTTCCATAAATTTTCGAACTTGCCATGTTTACCTTTGTCTTCTCTTCTAGAATCCCATTTTAAAACTTTATCTCCAATTTGAAAATCATTTTCCTTAGTTCTTCTGTCAAAAATCTATTTTATTTTGTCTTGTGCTAACTGAGCCCTTTGGTAAACTTCTTCTCTAGTTTGTTGTAAATGGATAGTCTGATTTACTCTCCTTTGTATGTCATTTTCTTCTATTTGGACTTCTTGTAATAGTTTCATTACCAGAACCCCTAAAGATGTTGGGAAAATGGCATCTATACCATAAACTAGCTGGTAGGGGGACATACCTATGGATTTCTTGGTGGTTAATCTATCAGCCCATAAGGCGTGTACTAGTTTCCCATGCCATGCTTTTTGATTTTGTTCAAGAAGTTTTTTGATAATGTTGACTAGGCTTTTGTTAGAAGACTCGGCTAAACCATTACCTTGAGGGTAATAGGCTGTGGAATGCCCTAATGAAATATGATATTTGTGACAGAAGTCTATCATTTTCTTGGAAGAGAAGGCAGCGGCGTTATCTGTAATGATTTTCCTGGGACAGCCAAATCTGGATAGGATATTGGTTTCTAGGAACGTGATGATGACTGAATCAGTGGCGTTCCGGGACGGTATGGCTTCTATCCATTTAGTAAAGTAATCAGTGGCTGTGAGGATCCATTTATGTTCAGCGGAGGAGGAGGGGTGAATTTCCCCAATGAAATCTAGACCCCATTGTTGGAAGGGTCCTTCAACTATGATGGGATGTAAGGGCAAAGGTAAAAAAAATTTCTTGCCATCAAAAATTTGACATTTATGGCATGTCATGACCAGTTTGTGAGTATCAGGGAACAAGGTAGGCCAATAATAACCGGCTCTAAGGATTTTGTTTGCAGTAGTTTTTCAGTAGAGATGACCTCCACATTCCCCTTCGTGCATTTCACGCATAATTTTCTCTACATCAGACTCAAGCAAACATTTAAGCAGCATACCAGTAGGATTTTTCCAATACAGAGAACTATCTATAATGCAAAACTTTAAAGATTTTTGTTTAAGGAATCTTGCTTTTGTTTTTGATAAAGTTGGAGGAGCATTCATATAAGTTAATACATAAAGAATGTCTGCATACCAAGGCGAATCTAAAAATGTTTGATCGATAGGGGGGAGTGTGCACTCTTCCTGTTCTTCTAAGGCATCGACAAAATTTATATCTAAAGCTTGGAGGTTGGTTTCAGCCATTAGTCTCGCAAGTCCTTGTCCTTTAACTAGTTTGGTAGGCCGGATTTCTAAGTCATACTCTAGGATGATAGCAATCCACTTTCCCCTTTTACCATCAGGATCTTGGTTTAGAATGTCCTTGACGACAGTATTAGGGACAAAAGCTATGACATGAGAATGCAAGATGTAAACTCGGAAATCTTTCAGTGCTTTTACCAATGCGAATGCCTGTTTTTCCATGATGTTATATTTCAAGGGAGCATCTCTCAGGGATTTGCTAAAAAAGGCAATGGGTTGCTCCTGCCCAGCTGCATTTTTTTGCAACAACACCGCAGCTATTGTATGTTCTGAGGCAAATGAAAAAATGTAAAAATCTTTTGTGAAGTCAGGGCTTATCAATACTGGCGCTTCAGTTAAGGCCCTTTTAATTAGTTCAAAAGATTTTTTGGCTTCTATAGTCCATTTAACCCCGACCTCCTTTCTTAACATATTTGTGATATCTTTCAGGAGCTCAGCAAGGTTTGGGATGAATCTTCTCAAGAAATTAATCTTGCCGATAAAGGATTGTAACTCCTTTATGTTTCTGGGGTGACTTATCTGTAAAATACCTTCGATTCTCTGGGGGTCTATTTTAATTCCTTCTTCCGAAATAATGTGACCTAGGAGTTTTCCTTCCTCTAGACCAAAAAGTGTTTTCTTGGGGTTTAGGGACAAACCATACTTTATGCATTTGTTGAAGACTTTTCTTAAGTGTGCTAGGTGTTCTTCATCTGATTTAGAATATACTGTTATATCGTCGAGATATATGACTATGAAAACACCTATGTCTTCTGAGAAGGCTATGTCCATGGCTCTTTGAAATGTGGCGCCAACATTCATCAGTCCAAAAGGCATTTTAACGTACATAAAAGTGCCCCAAGGGGTGGTGAAAGCTGTCTTATGTTGATCAATAGGATAAACCAATACTTGGTTATAACCAAAAAAACCATCAAGCAATGAGATTCTTTTAGCACCTACTACCTTCTGAAGTATGTGGTCCATTTTGGGCAAAGGATAGTTATCTTTCAGACATGCCCTATTCATGTTTCGGAAATCTATACAGAGTCTGATTTCACCAGTCTTTTTCCTAACTGATACTAGATTTGAGACCCATTCGGAGTATCGGAGAGATACTATTATCCCGGCATCATACATCTTTTTAATTTCCTTTTCAACCAACGGTAGCAATACTGGGTTTATCCTTCTTAACTTCTGTTTAAAAGGTTTTTGGTTTTCCTTGAGGGGAATTTTATGTTGGATGATGCTGGTGTCATATGATTTCAAATCTTGGTACCCCCATGCAAACACATCTTTAAATTCTTTGAATAGATTTATGTACCTTTGTTTTATGTTAGGTGGGAGGGTTTTCGATAGTTTAATGTTTTTCGGCTCTTCTGGGCTTCCTATGTTGTATTCCTCTATGTCATCTTCTGTAGATTCCATTTTAGGCTTTTTGGCCACATCATTAAAGTCAAAAAATTCTTCTAAAGGTGCGAGCCCTCTGGGTATGGTGTCGTTCTCGCAGTGTAAGACTTCGAGTTCCCTTTGGTCAATGTCTTCCTCCATCTCCCTGTCACATGGATGGTCTACTAGGTTTAGATTGGTCCACAAAGGTGGATTTAGCTCTTGGTCTTGACTTTGGCTGGGTTTCCTTTCTTCATCTCCTGAGTTTGTTTTGGTTATTTCAAACTCATTCCTAGATTGTAGGAAGTCATCAATTTGATCATCATCTTGGAATATTTGCCAATGGTCAAGATTATCTGGTACAGTAGGGCGGTGTTTCACTTGAATGTCATATTGCTCATTCATACATGGTACTTGGCTATTGCTTGCAGCAAAGGCGAGCTCATTTGCCAGACTGTTTTGAATCCTAGGGATATAGGTGAGCTCATATTTTTCAAAAGTTTTAAGGATATCTAAAGCTGCATTCCTATATTCTCTCAGTCTTGGGCTCTTTGCCGAATATTCACCTTTGATTTGCCTGATTACAAGCTCTGAGTCTCCTTGGGCTGATATTCTATTGGCGCCCAAGTCTCTAAGCATGTGCAGACCAATGAGAAGGGCTTCATATTCCGCAATGTTATTAGTACATTGGAATTCTAATCTAAAAGAATGACCTTCTTTAGTATTGTGTATCCAGATGCCTGCTCCTGAACCTGTCTTGCCACAAGAACCATCAAAGCTTATACTCCAAAGAGTTTCCTTTTCATATATGATACTAAGCTGTTTCTCAGGCTTCTTGGGACCTTGGTTATCAATTTCTTCATTCAGTAATGGTTTGGATATGTCTTCAGTTTCTTTTATCTGCTTGTTTATACCACCTTCATTGTATAAGATAAAAGAATCTAAATTGGAATGGATGGAATAGATGGGGGTATTGTTTGGCTTATCTCTGTTGCTAACCATGTATTTCATGCGAGTTTCTCGATATAACCTCCTATTTTGGTTGAAAACTGGGATAGTAGCGAAAGACATATCCATTTGAAGGCTACCTTGTATTTTGGCAGCCCATGCTCTTGACAGTAGCATTCCATACTTGGGTGTGATATCGGCCACTACTACATCCATGACTAAGTTTTTGGCTGGTAGTTGTGTTAGGGCAAAATCTAGATTTTTTATCAGACCTAAACATTTGACCTGACTCGAGTCGAAAGAATACAGGTTTTTGTAAGGTTGAGTCACTTCTAGTCCTAGGTTTTCCATGACTACTTTAGGCATGAGGTTATGGGAAGCACCAGAATCTAACATGGCATTATGTAATATTTTGTCCCGTATGTTTAAGCTTAAATAGAAAGGAGAAATAGTTCCTTCTTGATATTCACCTTCTACTTTAGGGCCAAATAAAACCTCGGGTTTGTCGTCAGTTAGATTCAAGGTATCTGCCTTACTTTCTAGGTCAAAGACTTTGAAGATTTGAGATCTATACCTATCTATAGTTATTAACTCTGTAAGGGGTATGGTGATTTTTATTTTGGAAATTTCCCCTTCGAAGCTAAAAGGAGTAGGTAGCTTGGGCAGATTTGTTTCAGCTTTTTCAGACATAACCTTTTCTATGCTCTTAATTTGCTGACTTTGGCTTGGGACTTCTTTTGAAACAGTCAAATTTGGGGTTTCTTTAGAGGTACTAGGAGTATCTGAGTTACTACTTGTCTGAATGGCCTTACCCTTGTTTTGGTCAGTCTTTTTGGTCCCAATTTTACTACTATCCATGGTTTTATTTAAGATGCTATCAAAGATTTTGGTATCGTCAGGACTATTCTTTTTGGAATGGTTCTGGTTTTTTTTGCTTCTAAGATTATATTGTCGGTGAGCTTCTATTATGGCATTCTGAAAGTCTATGGCAGGATCGTCGAGATCTTCATAGTTGGTCTCATCCTGATTAGGAGAACATAACTCTTGTTCTTCCGCTGTGAGGTATACCTCGCTTTCATTATCAGACCCTACGAGATTTAGATGACTTTCATCAAGAGTTTCTGAATCCCTATCATCCTCTTCCATATAGTTTTCATTGAATGGTGGCCTAATCTGTTGGTCATTTTCTCTTGGTCTGTTTTGGGGCTGTTCCCTCCTAAAGTTTTGGTTTCGGTTTCTGTTTGGAGGGTTTAGCTGGTTGTCCCTAATAGGCGCCTTTTCATTTATCTTTTCCCACATTTTGGCCATGGATTTGACTAAGTCATCTATTCTGGGATCTAGGGAAGGTGATGAAGTGGAGACCTCATCCTTGTAGGTGACCTTTCTTTCTGATCTAGTCCTAGCTCTTTTTTCAGCTAAGTTGGCATCTGCTTTTATGGCTATTTGTTGCATTTCCTCTAAGGTAGGGGGATCCTTGTCTCTCAGATGATATGTCATGTCTGGATCAAAACCCTCGGGGAATTTTTCCAAGGCTAGACCAAGTGGGGGTTTGAAATGAGGTGGGAGGGAGTTATATACACTGTTGAACCTAGTACAGTAAGCTTGGACACTTTCCCCATTTTCCCGTTTTAGGTTGTTATATTCTGACATGATTTGAATGGGGTTTCTTCGGATTTCCCACCTATTTCTGAAGACTTGATGTAGTTCTGGGATATCATGGATACTGTTTGGAGTTAAGCTTTTGAACCATGCTTTGGGTTCACCACCAAGACTTTGTGCGAATATTCTCATTCTGACAGTCTCGTCTTGTACCTCTAGGTATTCATAAGCATCAGTCATCCTACTTATATGCTGTTGAGGTGTGGTGGTGTCTTCTCCAGTAAAGTGTGGAATCTTGTCCTGATATTTGTTTGGGAGAGGAGATAAAGGCGGTGGCAACACCAAAGGTGCGTACCAGGCTGCCATGATTGGAGCTAATGGATGATGTACAAGATGACGATTAGTAGGCTGAGATGAGGTGGTTTGAGCAGTGGTGGTTTGACCAGGTGTGGCGGATGAACTTGGACTAGTGATCTGGTTTTGAGCAGATCTGGGATGATAGGAACCAAATTGATAAAGAAGCTGGGAATCAGGAGGAGTAGTGGGTGAAACTTCTCTAACAGGACTCTGTGGTGGGCTTAGGGGTTCAAGATCGTCAAATTTTATCTTACTATATGATTTTCTTCTGGGAAGAGTTTGTGATGACTCTAGTTCAAAAGGTGAATCTAGTAGGATAGTGCGATGTTTAGGAACTGATCTTGTTCTACGGATGGATCTACCAGTATCTAGATGGTCAGTTTCGGAAGCTTGCCACAGAATCTTCTCTGGGTCATCTACTATGATAGGGGCATTTGGGTCTGGATGGGATCTGGTGTTGATTCTTCGTGAAGCCAGATTTCAGGTCCAGAGTTTAAAGAGAATGGTAATGGTGACTGTTCTGGATGAATGGTTTTTTTTTTTAAGTTTTACTAAGGTGAAGGATGGTCAAAAATAAAAGGGATGGATTAGTGGAGTCGCCAGGTGGAACTGGGTTGTTTTTGTGAAGATAGCTATGGTCCACCACCAGTAACTAATCTAGGAATGTTTTGGATTTTCTAAGTTTTATGTGCAGCCTATGGTTTGTTAAAGTATCCTAGACTTGTTTCAACACTTTGCTAGGGTGATGAGAACAAAAAGAGTTTACTCTAAAAAAATGGGTCTATGGACTGCTTGCTTGTTTATGGTACCTAAAGGACCAAAGAGTCTATAAGAGTTTGCTGGACTATTATGTACTCAGTAAGTCCCACCATCTCCCGCTATATTAGTGATCGATGGGATAGGTCTATCGGATAGTAACCTAGAGTTTGGTCAAATAGTAAGGCCTACTAGAGGTTAGTGGAGTCGCCAGGTGGATTATCAGTTTGTTTTGAGATATACTTGTATGGTCCACCACCAGTACTGTCAAAAACCAATCTAAAGGAGTATTTTGGGGTTTTTTGAGTTTTATGTGCCTACAAGGTTTGGAAGAGTTTTCTATAACTGACTCATCATTTTGCTAAGATGGTGAAAAAGCTATTTTCTACCCTTCAAACAATATCTAGATA
This sequence comes from Pinus albicaulis, assembly GCA_034641835.2. NCBI lineage: Eukaryota > Viridiplantae > Streptophyta > Pinopsida > Pinales > Pinaceae > Pinus > Pinus albicaulis. The sequence goes on along the minus strand of CM076579.1, from coordinate 1,567,548,736 downwards.
TACTAAGATTGATTGAGACTTCAAGAGTTACTAAGGTGTACTTAGATTGTCACTAACTCAGAAGTTCCTACTGTGAGTGTCACTATGTTAGTGAGCAGTGGGATAAGTCAATCAGATAGTTTTCTCAAAAGTATCTAAAGATGAGGGAAACTAAGTTTTTTAATTACTCAGAGTCCCACCGTGATCGCCATTATGTTAGGGTCTCGTGATTTGGCCGATTGGCGAGCCAAATGACGATGTAACATCAAACCAAGCTTTGGAGCCCAAGGACCTAGCCTTCCTAGACTCAGAGAGGGCTCTCTCTATTAGATGTAAAAGATATCGGTGTGTTCGCTTATGATGTTCTGATATTAGGCTAGTTATGAAGTGAGTTTTTTGATTTTTGGTTTTTAAGTTTGTGAGGGATAAAACTGATCAAAGATGTAAAAATGGATAACAAGAAGTCAGATCAATTGGGCTATGGGGTCAAACAGGTCAAGGAAGCTATGAGCAACTAGCTATCCCATTGGCCAAGTCAAAATATCTAAACTTGTCCTTGAGGCTTTGCAAAGCCCAAGGCACAAAATATCCCATAAAATATCTAAAAAACTGCTAAAAACGGAAATTATATTGACTTTACATCATTTCCCAAGTATAAAAATAGCTTAACGCACATTTGGGAAAAGCAGATTTTTGAGGTTCAAAAATTACAAAAATACTTCATATTTATGTCTGAAAAAGGTCCCCTGACTTGCCGGAGGCAATTGGCAGCCTTCCTGATGTCGAAACGAGGCTTATGATAGCTCGTTGGAAATCTCTCTGTGTCTACTTTCCGGCGCAACTGAAATCATCTCAATCGGAGGCCTGAAAGTCATCCAAAACTGTACTTGTGTGCAAAAAACCAGGAAATAGCAAACTACTGATATGGCGGGCAGAATGTGCAAAAAGGGGGCATTTTTTGCCGTTTTGAGGGGGCGAATGATCTCCAAATGCCCTGAAAATCGCTAGAGACCTGCTCATGGAATTATGGCATCCATCGGTATCATCCTCCTCCCTTGACAACTCATCAAACTGAAATGGAGAAATTATGAGTTTTCGACCAAAAACCCAAAAAATGCCAAAAAACAAAAAGTTGCCGAAAAAGGCCCAAATATGGCATGCATGACCCTCAAGGGTCCAAAGCAACATGCTACGAAGCTGAGGCCAAAATATCAAGGGCTGATATGCTTTTCCCTTCTTTCCGTGCTAGGCGCTTCCCCTTTACCTTCTTCAATTTCTCTTGAGTTGCCTTTAGTTTGCGCCGGGAAAACTGATTCAGCTTTCGGAAGTGATGTGTCCTCTTCCTCTGCAGCTCTAAATCTCTATTCGCCCTCTCAAGCTTCATTTCCAAATGTTTGTTAGCTCTTTCAAGCCAAGCCTCTTTGTTTTCCTCAATTTCCTGCTCAAGGAGTGCAGTGAGAGGAAAGGCTTGGAGCTGGGCTTGCTCTTCTGCTCTCTGCTTTTCCAAGGCTCTTTTAAGCCCAATGGTCCTAGGCCTCTTCCGCCTAGGCTGGTCTCCCTCCTCTTCATCATCAAACTCACCAATGAGCTCTTCAATTCTTGCTTGCGCCTTTTCTGCCTCTTTCTTATACTTAATCGCCCGTGCCTCTTGAACAGCTGTGTGCACATTCATTTGTTTGTTTTCAATCTCCAAGAAATGATTGAAATTCCTTGCCCTTTGAAGATCTTGCTCTAATGCCTCAATTTTCCCTTCCTTATGGATTAAGAGATTTTCAAGAAGGCGGGCCTCATTTTCACTATCATCGCTTTGGATAGGGATAATAGCTAATTCACCTCCATGCTTTGTACTTTCCCCAACTTTTCTTTTACCTTTGAAAGCCAATCTGGCGCTTTTCCTCCTTGGCATGCTAGAAGGAATATTTTTGGGCAATTTCCTCTTGCTAGGAACAATCTTTGTCACTGTTAGGGTGGCAGCTTTAGTCTCTCTTTTCCTTGCTGTGCTGAGCTTTGTTACTTTGAGAGGAGGAGTAACAACTGATTTACCTTTGACATCCTTTTGAATTGGCTGTTCTTCTTGAGGCTACTGGATATCTTCTCCTGGCTGTTCACTTGGCTGCCCCTGTTCGCCAACATTGGCTTGCTGTTCTTCATCAATGTCTTGTCCAATTTGTGGCTCAAGAGGTAACTCAACTTCCTGCCTAACATGTTGTTCCTCAACTGCTGTCTGCTGCTGTCCCTCAATCTGTACCTGCTGTTGTTCCTCATCATGGACCTGCTGTCCTTCATCCTCTATCTGCTGTTGTCCCTCATCTCTTTCTTCTTGCTGCTGTTCACTGTCCTCTCCTTCCTCCTGTTGACTTGGCTGTCCAGTAGTCATTCTGAGCCTTCTAGGAGTAGGCCTACTGGACAAAGGCACTGGGTGATGGACAGGCTGAGTAGGAGAAATATGGGCAGGAGGAACAGTGGAAAAATCTGGATGGCTGATGAATAAATCCCATGAAACCTCTTTCTTCTCTAGCTGGTATAGGAAGATAATCTTGATCAAAGAATGATGAAAAAGAGATGGGATCTGCTGAGGTGGGGCCTTATTTTGAACAGTGGATGCCATTTTCTCTATGCTCTTGAACAAAAAGTAAGGGAGGTTCAGTTGCCTACTTCTGGTAAAATGCATCAATAAACGGACATGGTAGGCATAAATTCGATTAAACCTCCCTTCACAAGTGAAATATTTCATGATGACTTTCATAAGCGGAGCATAGCTGTCAAGGAGATATGAAAAAGGGAAGATAGCAGTGACAGCCTCTCTATGTTCAGGCTTAATGAAAGGTTTGTAATCCTCTAAGTCAAGATGAGCTTGTTTAAACCATTTTTCGCCATGATACGGGATCTTGGTGGCCTTGGACACATACCTTGGAGAAATTTTGAAATCAAGATCAGCCACTTGGAAGTGTTTTTCTTTGAATCTCAGGGCGCACAAGTGTGTTAATGGCGAAAAACTCTTGACTTCTTCTATCTTCTGGTAGAAATCAAGGCAGCCTACTTCATGGACGTTGAAAAGTACAGATGGATGAGCATTAATATCTTCTGTAGAGATGGGCTCATATCTTTTATGTGGCCCGCTCCTGCTGTCTTGCCTTGTAGGCATTTTGACCTGAATATGCTTTGGAAGAGGCGCACTACCTTTACTGTGTGTAAAATGCTCTGCTGGAGTCAAACCGTGTCAATATGCTGTTTGGACAGATAAACAATGTGATTTGGATGGTTTGCAACAATGTTTCTTTGAATACACAACCTCTGCTCTCCTTAAAACCAGCCTTTCACCTTTGAATGTACCTCAGCCAGGCAAAATTCTCAATAGGGTACCATATAGAAAAGAGGAGACAAACTGCTGTGTAAGTTTCGTATGCACAGTATTGAGAAATCACTTTTCCTGTGAGTTTGTTAGAGGCCAATCAACACACTTGTATTTGTGTCTCCAAGACAAAACTCAATCATTAAAACCCTGCTCTTCAGAAAGTGGCCCTACACCTTGAAAACATCTCAGTAAACAATTTTTTAATATGATATAATATAGTGAAAAGAAGGGCCGACTGCTAGAATGAGTTTGATGTGAGAAGTGCTTTGATCACCCTGTTCTTGTGAGTTTTAAGATGTTACTCAATACCTCTTACTCCTTTCCATAGTAAATTTTTCAATCATTAAAAACTCTTCCCTGTATAAGTGTTCCAACATTGAACTAACTTGCATATGTGAAATCAACCCTTAGTGCTAATAAACAGTCACTGGCATAATCCTGAGCCAAGATGACAGATCTTTTCAAAGACTACAAAGCTTTTGGGCAGAAGCTTATGTGAGTTTTCTTTTTCAAAACAGTCAAGGGCCCCTTATACATGTAACCCTAGCCTTTGTGGAAAAAATACTTTGTTTCAACCTGACATCTGTTTATCAAACAAGCATGAACACCCAAATTCAATCAAGCAGCTACACCACGCAACTGTCTTTGTATGAGGAGCAGGAGCAGCCTTACCCTGTGGTCTTTCAACTTATAAACAACCCTTTGTCAAAAAACCCTTTTTCTGTGTGCACTTCACTGTTTTAACAATATGGCAATGTTTTGAGGATAGTGTGAAAGGTTTCTGTTTAGACCTAAACCCTGTCTCTTTATAACAAACTCTCCTTTAATCAAAACACAGTTCTTTATAGGAAAAACCTCTGCCCTTCGATGTTTTGAAGACTAAACAAGCTTCTCTTAGTCTCAAAACCAACCTTTTCCTGTAGGTGCCCCAAATACCATACATAACACCTTATCACAGTTTTATACTTCGAAATATCACATAGCCTAATAACAGATATGGTGATGTAGCAGAAGAAACGAGGTCAAGCCATTCTCTTGATTTTGACCCTCACTTTGCTGGGCATCTTTTTAACATATATGTTGATATAAACTAGGTCAATCTCGACAATTTGTCTCACACCATAGCTAAACAAACAGGGTTTTTAAAACTTTATGTCACTTAGCAGTTGTTTTCAAGAAGTGAGAATGCATATGAGAATACCTTGAGAATATAATGGAGGGGCTCACTGACGAGTTTAGTCTGGATCCGAGGCGTTGAATGGCTTAAAAAGGTCAAAGAAGGTGAGCGACGTGCTGATGCCTTGGAGTGCCGCACCAAAAAAGTTGTCGGGTCGGGCAGTCGGGCGCTGTGTACAGGCGCGTCGCGCGATTGTACAGGCGCGTCGCGCGTACACGGGCTGCCTGTGTAAAATCGCCTCCAGGCGCGTCGCGCGATCGCTCAACCCTGAAAATGTGTGCAGAATGCTAAGGCTTGCTCCGGTCTTCTTTGCTGTGGTGCTGAGAACATGGTGAAAACTTTACTTGTGATTTTGAAAGTGCACATTCCCCCTCGACCTTGCCCTTATGTCGTTTCAAAATCTGCAACGGTCACTTCTGCTTTTTAAAGGTAAAATGAAAATGTTTGGTTGGCTTTTGTAAGGCGTTTAAAGCCCTTTTGATCCTTTTACCAACAACCTTGGTGTATTTGCAAAACTAAATTCATAATATGTGCATGCATTTGAAGATTTTCGATGCTTTTGGACCGTCTAATCATGGACCAACCCCTTTATGAAAACAAATATAGCTTAAAGCCAGAACTCTGTTTTATGCACAGGTGGTGGAAAAGTGACTTCCAGTTTTTTGTTCTTTGGGTGATGAACACCGAACTTCAAACTTTTGAAAATAACTCAATAATCTTTATATCATCTCTGCCACTGTTTTTAATGATGCTGGTGCTATTCCTGATGTAAGGTAACCCTACTTTAACACTGTCAAGAGAATGCCTAAATACTGATTTGTTTCTGAAGGACATGGCTAGTTTTGTCAACTTGTTTTGACAGCCCTTGGTCTTTGACAGCTTCTTCAACCCTTTTCTCTAATGCAGGTGTCAAACTTGCGGGTCTGCTTGGACTTGATCTAAGAAAAGCTCACCCCTTCAACACATTTTCTTGCTTATAGGTGTATCATCTGCGCTATATCTGTCCTTTGAAATGATGCAAAACTGTGTTTGTTTCAAATCATTTAAACAGTGACAGTTTATCAAAACAAACTCCTTTTTCCTTCTCATAAAGTTGTGTACCTATTCACCATGTCTATCTTGGGTGTATATCTGAAAGGATAAGCTTGTGAAGCAGGAAAAACAGGGTTCTTTGATACACAGTCGTCATTTTGCTTTGACCAGTGTATTGACCTTTTTGTAATAGAACCATTCCATAGCTCAACTATGTTCACTGTTTTACCTTCTTGGTGATTTATAGGCTTCTCTTTGGATTGTAAGTGCCATTTTTGGTTGCATCCATTCAAACTATATTTCTCTGTTTACTTAGGTGCTCCTTTAGACTTTTGGCATGTGACAGTGGGGTAATGTTTGACCCTCTCTCTTAAGGAAACTGTTATTTTGTATCATTGGCCTGCATAGTCAATATTGTATCCTGTCTATCATGATGTATATCCTGAAAGTCATTCCAATATGAATAGGAAAAACAATATTTTTGAATCATAATCACCATCTGTCACCTGTGTAAAGACCTTTGTTTTCCTTCTTTGTATCTTTCCACTGCACTTTTTTACCAATCAGTTTTCAACAACACTCAATGCCCTGGCCATCTGCTCATAAATGGAGGAGGCCCTTCACTTGGCAAGGTATCTGAAGATTATTTGATAAGGCTGCATGACAAGGGTTTGGCTTGGATCATGAGGGTAAGCAACCAACTTAAAAAGAACATCAATACTGTCACCTCTGCTTGTAATCACCACTATGCTTCAGAAAAACCCTAGCCAAAATGTCATTTTCTCTCTGTACTGCTCTGAGGATGACTGAAATGTCATCATTTGTTTTGGTCATCTCATGACAAATTATTTGAAGGATAGTCTCTGTGACTATGGAGGTCAGTGCCTTTTGAAAAACAAACAACTTTTCTTCTGCCTGTGTGATGACCTGATCTGTCAGCATCTCTTCAATTTGGTCTTGTGGGAAAGCTAACTTCCTATGATTAGAATTGTTTCTACTCATGATATGCCTTTCTAAAGTTCAACAATTCACATGATTTAAAAGCTTCAAATGACCTCTTTTATCAGACCAAACTCTGTTTTCCTTTGAAATTGCATACTTCAGACTTTATCCTTGTTATGATCATCATTCATACTCAGAAAAACCTAGAATCTCTGTTTCACTGTTTAGTAAAAAAAAAACCTGGACTTCTGCAATCCTTTAAGTCAATACGGGCCAGCGCCCTCTGCTTGTAGATGAAGGAGGCGCCCTAACCCTCTGCTTGTAAATGAAGGAGGTTCTGGGCCATGACAATTTACCAGTTTGCTGTGACAGTGGTGTCCTTTTCTTACTGTGATTTTCATACTGGAAGGAAAACTGCAAGGTCTTGATGAGTGAATTTCTGTTTTGCAGACATATCTCAGGCTCATGATACATTTAGAAGCAGCTGTTCCTCTAACTGTAGATTCAAGAATTTTCTCCTGAGATGAAATTGTATTTCCTTTTCTTTGCAGAATCCATAAAACACTGTAAAGCACCTAATAATCAGCTTGAGACTGTGGTTTATGCAGTGCTGAGACCTAGGGGGTGTGAGTGGCGCGACTTAGAGCTGTTTGTCAATTTCATTTGCAGAGTGGGAGGTCAGTCATGGTTGGTCTGTAGCAGATGGAGGCTTTTTGGCTTTTTGATGATTGCCAAAGGTAAAATGTCTTAAAGCGCCACTTCCTAACATAGGGGAGACTCTTGAAACAAACTCAGACTTTTCCTTTTGGAGCTGATGGGCAGACCAATAGGGCTGAAGCTAGATAGGATAGTGATAATGAGGTTTTTATTTTGACATGGGCGGACTGAAAGGTAGAAGGGCGAAAAAAGTTTTATGAGGGTTTTTTAGATGACATATTGACATAAGGAAATCAGTTTCTAGAAAACTCAGCTGTGGATATAGTCATCACTAACATGTAAAAAATACTGATGGCTAACATCTTCTTCCAACTTGTTTGATAATCTATGCTTCTAGGCGATTTAGGAGCTCCTTCTTTGATTGTAAGTGCCATATTTTGGCTGCATCCCTTCAAACCATAATTCTCTGTTTACTTTGAAAGGCGCTCCTTTAGACTTTTGGCATGTGACAGTGGGGTATTGTTCGACCCTCTCTCTTAAGGAAACTACCCCTTTTTTGTATCAATGACCTGCATATATTCAATATTGTCTCCTGTCCACTATAGATATAGTTTGACAGACATTTCCATTTGAATAGGAAAACCAATACTTTTAAATCATAAACCCTAACTTTTACCTGTGTACAGACTTTTGCTTTCTTTCATTGTCTCTTTTCACTGCATCTTTTGACCAATCAGTTTTCAACAACACTCAATGCCTTGGCCATCTGCTCATAAATGGAGGAGGCCTTTCACTGAGCAAAGTATCTGAAGATTATTTTATAAGGCTGCATGACAAGGGTTTGATTGGATTATGATGGTAAGCAACCAATTTAAAAAGAACATCAATACTGGCACCTCTGCTTGTAATCACCACTATGCTTCAGAACAACCCTAGTCAAATTGTCACTGTCTCACTGTACTGCTCTGAGGGTGACTGAAATTTCATTATTTTCTTTAGTCAACTTATGACAAATTTTTGAAAGATAATCTCTGTGACTATGGAGGTCAGCACCCTTTGAAAAACAAACAACTTTTCTTCTGCCTCGGTGATGACATGATCTGTCAGCATCTCTTCAATTTGGTCTTGTGGGGAAAACAAGCTTCCTATGATTAGAATTGTTTTTACTCATGATATGCCTTTCTAAAGTTTAACAATTCATATGATTTGAAACTTCAAATGACCTCCTTTATCAGACCAAACTCTGTTTTCCTTTGAACTTGCATATTTCAGACTCTATCCCTGTTATGATCATCACTCACATTCATAAAACCTGGAGATATTGTTTCACTGTTCAATAAAAGGCAAACCTGGACTTTTGCAATCTTTAAAGTCAATACTGGCCAGCGCCCTCTGCTTGTAGATGAAGGAGGCGCCCTAACCCTCTGCTTGTAAATGAAGGAGGTTCTGGGCCATGACAATTTACCATTTTGCTGAGACAGTGGTGTCCTTTTCTTACTGTAATTTTCATGCTGGAAGGAAAAATGCAAGGTCTTGATGAGTGACTTTTTGTTTTGCAGATATATCTCAGGCTCATGCTACATTTAGAAGTAGTTGTTCCTCTAACTGTAGATTCAAGAATTTTCTCTTGAGATGAAGTTATATTTCCTGTTCTTTGCAGAATCCATAAAACACTGTGAAACACCTAATAATCAGCTTGAGACTGTGTTTTATGCAGTGCTGAGACCTAGGGGGTATGAGTGGCGCGACTTAGAGCTGTTTGTCAATTTCATTTGCAGAGTGGGAGGTCAGTCATGGTTGGTCTGTATCAGATGGAGGCTTTTTGGCTTTTTGATGATTGCCAAGGGTAAAATGTCTTAAGGCGCCACTTCCTAACATAGGGGAGACTTTTGCAACAGACTTGGACTTTTCCTTTTGGAGCTGATGGACAGACTAGGGGGCTGAAACTAGAAAAAATAGTGATAATGGATTTTGACTTTGACATGGGCGGACTGATAAGTAAAAGGGCGAAAAAAGTTTTATGAGGGTTTTCTAGATGACATATTGACATATGGAATTCAGCTTCTAGAAAACTCAGTTATGGATATAGTCATCACTAACATGTAAAAAATACTGATGGCTAACAACACCCAACCTCTATAACAACAACTTATCATGCTTGAGTGCGCTTCCGAAGACCGTCGTGTTGCCTTGCAAACCATGGAAGCGGCCAAGAAACGCACCAAAGCTCAGTATGACCGAAAAGTCCAGCCTCGCACTTTTCACGAAGGCGACCTTGTTCTAGTCTATGACCAGGCCCATGATGTCCTTGGTCATGGGAAGTTTGACTCATTATGGCTAGGCCCTTACATCACCAGTAAGGATCTCGATAAGGGGGCATACCTCTTAGAGGATTTCGAAGGCAATCCCCTTCCTAATCCTCGCAATGCACTCTATCTTAAGAAATATTACCCTTAGCATTTCCCTTCTGAAATGCATGTTTTATTTTATTTTAGATAGCCAGCATATTTTTTCTGTTTTGTGATTTTCTACTTCACCCGGACCCATTTTGTCCAAGGAGGGTCACTTCACCTCCCCTTTAAATCGAATCGCCTCACTTACGACACTCATACTTGGGGCACCACTTCGCCTCCATACTTGTCCACGTTTGTGTCGATTTTCATCATGAGTTCCCACCTTGTACTCATGTTTTCATGGTCCCCCATTGGACCTTTACTGCGTGGCAGCACCATCGAGTCACCCTTGTTTAGAGCATCCAAATTGAGTCATCATCGCATTCATGGAGTCTATCCCGAGTTCCTCTGTACCCCGCTATAGCCCTCCATCCTTCATTGCTTGGTATCTCTCTTGTGTCGCACATTATGACCTTCAGTCCTACTATCCCCTATCCCTTATGATATTGTGTCAGTCACTGCCATGTCATTCATGCCCTTTATGCTCTAACAAGGGAAGTCATCCATTCGCTACTCAGTCCTTTCCATTTCACTATCATCATTAGTGTCAGTCTGTCCGTCTTTCTACTATTTTCTCTCGTGCCTTAGTTGAGGATATCTCATTGCCTCACCTATGGCGGACCTCCTTCTGTCGACATCAGCTCATTCATTCCAGAAGCCAGGTCTAGAGGGCGGTGTACCTTGGTTCCAGCTTCCACTCTTGTTCAGTGCCTCGAATCAGGAAAAGGGCTCTCTCATTTCCCTTTAACTTGATTGTTTCTCCACTCCAGCTCCTTTCAGCATGACCGAGATCTGTATACTTGATGGTTCAGTGATACAGCAGCAGCTCTTGATGATTCCCGGGTGTGTGTGAGATGTCTCAACCCTCATGAGGGGGTGGCCCTGCAGGTAGCCCCCCACATGCTCAGATGACCTCCTCCTTGCAGCCTTCGATGCAGCTCCAGATATTTGATGATGTTGGCCTTCGCCACTTGCAGCGCCTCTTTGATTTGCATGTATCAATCAGATTTTGTGATCCCTTCCCCATTTATAGGGGGCATTTTGGTTGTATTTGTATCTCATGTACTCAGATATTATTGTATCAATCCTGGCTGTTATCCCAGGCATAGCATGTATGTGGGATTCCTCATTGTATTTGTATCTGGCTCATGATTATACCGGCTGTACTTTATGGTTCGGTCCCTTGTTTACTGGACACACTATTCTTTTGTACTTTGTCTCGGTGGGCATAGGTATGCCTCCCCCACCGTCTTCAACACAGGTACCCTCTCATAAAAAGAGACTTTTTTCACCTGCGAGTCTCGTCTCCTCAGGGTCTAGTTCTTCAGCACACTATCTACCTGGCATTTCTCTCTCTGACTTCCCTTTTGTTGTCTGGTGATTCAGTTCTTACAACGTACTTCGGTCATACGATTTGCTCCTGACACTTGCACGCTGGGGGGCAATCTATTACACCATTTTTTGGTCATCTAACCTATTATCATTAGATGGGCCCAAGTACACCATGTAAGACCAATTTTACCCTATGTAAAATTGCCTTCACTATGTTAAATAACTTAATAAACCACATTTATTAGGTTGTTTATGGTCTAAACAGAAAACCCCAAAAGGAAACATTAAACAAACCTATTTTGTTTAATTTTCCTCATGGAATAATTAATTAAACCATACTTTGATTATTATTCCGAGTCATGTTTAACCCAAAAACAAAGAAATTAATTAGATAAACCTTCATTTATCTTATTATTTTCTAGGAATAATTATTTAAATCTTATTTAGATAATATTCCTTGTTAAATATGACCAAATCACCCACAAATAATTAAATAAATCATTATTTATTTGATTATCTTCTAATCGCTTCCTTAAAAAGATAAATAAATCATTTATTTATTTATTTTTGACAAATTAAGGGATTTGACCCAAGTCAAATACCTTTTCCTCCAACAAATATAATAAAATATTCCATAAAAAGTGGATCTAGATCTGGTTAACCCATGCACCAAGATCTAGAATGACCCAATATTTTGTTATAAATAGGAGGGGTTTTCCTACCATTCTTCACCTTTTGTTGCCTATTAGATCACTCTGGATCTATACACTTGGTCACATTTTTCTACATTATTTGTTGTGTGAGCTCCCTTTGAGTTCTATCTTTGTCTGGGTTTTCTACACCAACAAGAAAGAGAGATTCTAGATCTGAAGTGCTGAGGACTTCCAAGAACCCATCCCATTGAGGAGAATTGGAAACATCTTCTTGTTTTCCTCCCAGGTGCCCAATTAATACAAAAATTCTTTCAAAAATTGTTCTTGTCTTGTCTATTGGTATATGGAGCAAACCCTTGTTTTTACTGCTTAATGTCTTTCTATGCATAGATCTGGTTTTTTGCTACTCTTTTCTTGTTCAACTAACCGCAGATCTGAAGATATTGGCAGCCACTTTTGTTGTTAGGGCTATTCGTTATGCATAGCTAAAGTGGTCGTTTTTCGTACACTTCGACAAAGGATTCATACTAACAGTGGCCCTAACAAATTTGTCCCAAATAAAAGTCCAAATAAAGTTCAACAAATGATAATTGCTGAAAGAGTTGTAAATGACAAAACAGATGTAAATATGTCAAGAAAAATAGTTCCTTTCAGCCTTGAAGGGGAAATTGCCAAAATCAAAATCACAATACCCTTGGTTGAATTAATAACTCAGGATGTATATAAAAATCAAGTTTTGAAATCTTTGAATATAGGCAGTGGCACTGATACTTTAAACTTGACAGATTATAAACCATAATTATTATTTGGTCCTGAAGTCGAAGGAAAATATCAAGAAGGGGTTTTCCCTCCCTTCTATGTCAGTCTGAATATACATAACAAAATCTTGCACAATGCTATGTTGGACTCAGGTGCTTCTCACAATCTTATGCCCAAAGTAGTAATGGAAAGCCTAGGCTTGGAAATTACTAAACCATATAAAGACTTGTATTCCTTTGATTCAAGAAGAGTCAAATGCTTGGGCCTAATCAAAGATTTATGTGTCAATTTGGCACAGATTCCTCCTAAAGGTCTAGTTATGCACAAAGTAGTAGCTGACATTCCCCCAAAATATGACATGCTTCTATCTAGATCATGGGGATCCAAACTACAGGGGATCCTTCAAATGGACAAGTCCTATGCCACCATCCTAGTGTTCAATCAAACCAGAAGACTATACAGGGAGTCTCATATGAAATACATGGTGAGCAATATAGAAAGGCCAAACAATACTCCTGTTTATTCTATTCATTCAGACTTGGATTCCTTTATCTTGTATAATGAGGATGAAATCAGCCAACAAGAAAAGGAAAACAAGAAAGAATTTAGTCCACTAGAACAGTCAAAATTGTCATCAACTCAAGAAAAGAAAAGTTCGGACTTTAGCAGCTTTGAAAAGCAGAAAGAAAATGAAAATGAGATTTAAGTACCTTGGAAAATAAACTTTGATGGCTCTTGTAGCAAATTAAGTTCAAGGGCTGGTGTATGGATACATAACACAAACAAAGGATTTTCCTATAAACTGGATTGTCCATGCACAAATAACATTGTTGAATATGAAGCCCTCCTTATTGGCCTACACTTACCCAAAAATTTAGGAGCTAAGAAAATATCAGTCCAAGGAGATTCTGAGCTAATAATCAGACAGATAATCAATCAGCCACTATCCGTGGTGATGATCACGATAATACACCACCGCTCATGCCACCCTAGTCAAAAAAATCCTGAATGGACCAGGAACACCTATGACATATCTCTGTAGACGGAGCCGGATATCCTCTATAGTAGTCTCGGGTATATCTTTGGTGAGCCACTCCAGATGGTGCTCTAAGTCAGTCAAGATCTCTGTAGTCTGATCCTGTGGGGGTGGTGGTGTTGCTGTTGCATCCCTTTGCCTCCTGTCAAAGGGGCAGAGAATGGCTAGTCGAGTTGGACCCACATCTGCATTTGAAAATTTTTGTTATTAGTTTTGGACGATTAAAAAACAAAAAAAAATTTAGAGATTAGAACATGTCAAAAGATATTTTTTACCTGACTCGTCCCACTGAGCTCCTGGAGGAAGGGGTATCTCCCGGTCACCATGAAAGTCCATGCTAGCATAGGGAAAATCCTTTATAACAAAAATTTGGCGTTCTAGCCAACGAAAATATGTAGAGGGAAATATCACAATCTCCCCACCCTCACTATGGCAGGCCATCAAAGCAACCCAACGAACCATCCTAGGCTCTCGAGGCCAACCAACATCGATAGAAATGTGTTGTGGGGCTAACATGGGGATCCTCTCTAGAGCAAAGGTGACTATGATGGACCCATATCCAAAGTTTTTTAGTTTCCCATTCTTTGCTTTGGTAAGTTGGCCTTTCACATTTGCAAACACTGCCTCACACCAGTTGTATATGGTGCCTCGAAATAAATCTACTGCTATGCGCATCTGAGAACTAGTAGCTACATGCAAAGCTACAATTCTGCACAGCTTGACAACGGTAAAAGTGATCACTTTCAGCTCTGGATGGATGATAGCTTTTATGTTAATCTGTTTGTCCCAGGGATTGGCCTCATCATTGCAGAACTCTAATTGTAGGCTGGCGACAAACTGGCCACCTGGCCTAGCCCCAAATAGAGATAATGGTTTGCCTCTCCTAGACAAACCAGTCAAAAAATGGATGTCTTCCAGCTCAATCTTGAGCTGGTGACCTCCAATCAAAAAACACTGGTCCTGGACATCCCATTTACTTACCAGCCAAGTAAGAAGATCCACTTGAGCTCTCATGCCACTGATAGCCCAAAATTTGTAAAGCCTGCATGTTCTTAAAGCTTTCAAAGTAGGTTGATGATTTATTGATGTTTCATATACCTCTTCATGCTCCCGTTCTCGCCAAATAAGCATTGTAGATATCCTTCAACAAGTAAAATGAAGGATTAGAATCATTTTAAGGAAAAAATTTGGGTGATTTACGAAGAAAATATGTTTTTTAATTTGCCACGGCGCCTCCGCAATTTACGCTCAGGGACAGTGCGTAGATACGCATGGGCCTTGTGTTAAAAGTGTGGGGCCCCACCATTTTTATTTGTAGAAAAATGTCGAGGTCTGCAGTACCTAATGCATTAGGTGCGGATCCCCGAGGGAGAATGTTTCGACATATTTTCCTCCCAAAAAAGAAATTCTGACACAAAATTAAAAAAATTGAACTGATGAAATGAAAGATAAGGAGGTTTTGGATTACCTGAAACAGACAGTTTTCAAATCCGACAGTCGGTTTGCCCAGAATCTTCTCTGAATTTTTTTTTGCTCAGAGCTCTAAAAACTTCACTCCAATTTCAAACGGTGAAAATGAACTTGAAAAAATTCTTTTTATAAGTTTTTTTGAATAGATGAATTTTAAATTTGTTTATTTTTCACTTTAAAAATCATTTTTTCAAAATATTTTTATTATTGAAATAGGTATGTTTAATTTTTCGAGTTTTTGTACAGAATAACGGATTTTTCAGGCAAAATGGTCATTTTTTACGAAGAGTAAAATTTTATCACTTTTTCGGGCTCTTTAAATTTTATGAAAAAGATAAACCATGAAGTCCTCTTTTAAGCCCTTTTCAGACTCTCTAAAAATGAAAAGATCACCGAGTATTTGACTATTCAAACTCATTAAAGTAAATGAACGGTCATTCCTTCAGTATAAGTTTACCCCTTTTCTGGGCTGAAATGGACTATTTATGAAAAATGTATACATTGACTAATCATGGTCAATAGAGTTCTCTCTTGCATTATTTTATCTTGAACACGACACTTTTTGTCACACTTCTACCTGGGTTGGGAAATCCTTTGCCTATTAGTTAATCAAACCACATTAAAAGTCTTCAGCCGGTTTCTGAGTATTAGCTTAGGGCAATTGTCACCAAACCATTTGTAGTGTCATTATGTGTTCAAGAGGACAGTCAAACAAACCATTCATCTGCAAACACTTGTCTCCATTCACGTTAACCATCCCTGAGTCAGTCCTTGCAAAAAATTTCTTCAAAACTTGATCTATGGTTTCACGTCGTGAGCTTGCTTACGACAGATCACTTTCTATCGATGACAGCTCATCATCTAGGAAGTTGATCTAGAATCTATCAGTACCTTGGAATCTGTATGCCTTAATGGCAGGCTTCTCACCTTCGATGACAGGTTACATCATTGACCTTCGATTGAACGATTCCGTGAAATGCTCGACTTCAGATCACATATTCGAATTTCATGGATTTTACTGAGTACTTTGAGAGCCATTGTCATTATTGATGGTTTCTCTCACACTTGTTAACAGTTCACATCATTGACTGGTAATCAAGTGCTTTCTACCATGTTCGACTTCAACACATTCAATCACATGGATAGAATCGTACTAGTTCGGGAAATGAAAATCAAGACCCAAGAAATAGTTTCCACCATCCAGGATGCGAGGAATTTTGTTATTCATTATGTAGTAGATGATTCATTACAGATGGTTGCGTCCATGCTGTGTCTACATTATTGATGTGATATTAAGATCATTTCTGTATCAGAACAAGTTTAGTTAGTTTTTGATCTGAGTATGGGAATGCCTACCTGAGTGATGATGATATATATATATATATGTGTGTTGCATTGAATGTTTTTATAGGGTTTCGACTGGGGTGTCCACAGGCTATTCCTTGAAATGATAAAGCACATCACTCTTCGAATATTCTCAGAATTTTCACTTTATGGGGCAATTTATTACACTGAAATTTGTCACCATGACATTTTAGTACTCCCTTGAAAGCCTACAATATCAAAGTTCCCAAAATGAAGCCTCTAAACTAAGAGAAAAGCTCATAAAAGCCTTAAAATTCTGGTACTACACTTTCTCCTAGTTTTTCCTGCGGTCCCACACTTTTTGGCTATAAATCTTGCGTAGCCAACCGCATTTTCTGCTTGTTAAAAGTGCGGACCCTTGTAAAATATTAGAAAAGGTGCAAGTAAAATATAGAAGCTCAGTTAAAGTCATTTTTAGAAGCTTCTAGAAACATTCCTGTGGTGGAAAGTATGCTCCTTTAATGTTCATGCATCCAATCCAATAAGGAGCTAACCCCTTGATGTGAGGAACTAATCCCTTTGAAGGAGGATTATATCCCTTCTTGTATGGAGGTGTAACCTCCTCTTCTCCACTACAAAGAGAGGCATAGGGCAGCCTCAAGGGGTTACCAATTGTTAACCAATTGATGAGTTGAATTTTTGGTATTGTTGGAGGCGAAGTGCTGTTGAAACTTAGACCCTTTTAGCTGAGATTTCATGTGGGAAGGATTACATACCTATATGCATCTCGGTTGGAAGAGTGCAAGGCTAATCTGAGTAAAGGAAATGCATGTTCCGGACCCCAGGAAGACCTGTGCAACATCAAGGTGGACACGGTTCTAAGGCTCTTCTTATTTAAGTTAATACAAATAAATCTGCTTTTCTTAATAAGCTGTCAATTGATTTTTTATTTTATGGATTCCTTGATCACCATAATGGATATGATTTATGAATATATCCTATGCAGGTGCTATTTGATGTTTTTTTGTTTTTGATTGCAGATCTACAAAGATAACTCTTTCGGATGACTGAAGGACTAATACTACAAACAAGCGTTGGATCAAAGGTAAGATCATTAAACCTTTATAGCATTTAATTATGAATCACAATATATCTAGAGAAAGATAGTTTTGTTTTTCCATTTGTTGCTAGCTGTCCATAGGACACTTGGGAGGTTTGTCTTGTCTGCAAGAACAACTTATCCATCCAACAAAATGGCAACTCCATTGGGGGATATATTTTCCTTTGATTTCTTTTACTTTTGATTTTAATTGATTTATATTGGCTTGGGTAGTTAATCTCTGTAGAATCCTTGAGAAATTTTTGAGAAATTTTTGGTTTTTTCTCTTGTCTTCTTCTGTCCTCTCTTTTCCTTTTGAGACAGTGCGGGCAGTTCCGTAATTTTCCTGTACCCATAGTGTGGGACTACACTGGATTGCACTAAATCCTGCGGACCCTGTCAAATTTTTGAAAAATCTTAAAATCCTCTTTTCTAGATTAGTTTTTTAGGTTATCAGTGATTACCCAGACTTGTATATTCTATCAGAAAGCCTTGGTTAAGAGTTTTTTTTAGCATTTTCCTTTTTATTGATTTTCTGAAAGATTTTCATGTTATAATGATTTTTACTTTGTCTTACATCCCGCTCAAAAATTAGAAACCTTGGTATGCCTTTAGATCACTGGTATCCTCTTGTTTTCTTGTTGAGTCTGACATCATAGCAAAAATTGTTTTATAAGTTTTAGATTATATTTTTCTAATTTGCAAATCGTTTAAAATTTTGTTAATAAGTTTGGAATTTCACTTTAAAAATGAAAATTGGATGTTTTTTCGAGTTCTTTCTGATTCAAGAAAAGAATTTCTTAGTTAGATCACAAGCTAAGTAATAAATCCTTAAAATATTTGAAGTTTTAATTCAGATTTAGTCTTAGAATTGTTAGATCTCAATTT
This sequence comes from Pinus albicaulis, assembly GCA_034641835.2. Lineage (NCBI taxonomy): Eukaryota > Viridiplantae > Streptophyta > Pinopsida > Pinales > Pinaceae > Pinus > Pinus albicaulis. The sequence goes on along the minus strand of CM076579.1, from coordinate 1,567,530,599 downwards.
TAGTGTTTTTTAGCTTTGAGTGCTTTCCTAGGAATTGTAGTGTCTTTTGAAGAAAAAACTTAGTTTGCAGTTTCGATCTTGAACGAAAGGGATTTTTATTGAGCATAGATCATTTTGAGTTCTCATTGAAATTAGATTTTTTTTTCATATATTCTTGTTTAAAGGAAAGATTTGTTTTAAAATATTGCATTTCTCAACTCTTCCTTTAGCTAGAATTCATTGAAAGAAAACGAATTGTTTCTCATTATAGATGCATTTTTAGTATGATTTGAGTCAGGTCATTTCACGTCATCAGTTTCACTTTTGCACCTATTGTCTTAAGAAACAACCTTATAAAATAAACTCTTAAATTAAAATTAATCTAGTAACTTTTATATTTCTAGGACTCATTTCACCAATATAGCTTAGGCTAGTGTCTTGGAGTAGGGAGTAATTAACTCTCCAAGATAGTTAAAACAAACAAGTAGTTAATCTTGTGGTAGGAAAAAATCCAATAGTCACTTGTATGATCTAGGAAGCTCCTCTTAAAGGAGTCAAGCACGAGGTCATATCTGAACCATTGGGATAATCAATTCTATCTCATTGGGAATGATAGAATATTTGCGCGTATTAACAACGATAAACCTCAGATAGACCATTCTCGAGGAGCCTGGGGTCACTTGTCAGTATACCTTGGATTATGTTAAGGAGTCTTCAAGGGGATTGAGATTTGATACTCTGCCCTTGCACGTATGTTGGACAGTAGACTGTTCCCCTAGGTATATTAGTTCCTGTTGGTAACCATAGTGACCGTAATCTTACGGTTTTTTCCTAAGGTGACGATGGTGGAAAAATCCCACTGTACCTGGAGCAGACATCGACTAGACTCACTTGGACTCTTCAGAGGGTTATATTCATTTGAGATGGTTTAAGTGGAGAAAATTACACCAGTATTTTTCACTAAGCAGGTTGTTGGGGTAACTGTTCTAACCGCCCTTTCTGCATTAAATACTACGACGTTGGATTTCATCACCAACTAGTGTTTTTAGTGTGGGATGTTACTGTTTGTGTGTGGTTTGATCTCCTAGATTTTTTAAGTGTGTGATTCATTTGTTTTTTTCCTTAGTGACTCTAGGAGTTTTCATTGAAATTTTCATTTGATTGCGTGTGATTAATAAGTTTTAATCATGGTTGAATTACCAAGACAATCGTGCAGACTTCAAGGGAAGCCCCCTGAATATACACCAAGCCAACTTGAAGGGCTGCGAGCTCTAGTATCACTTACTGACAGTAGAATTGGATCAACAGAAGTAGGAGAGTCATCTATAGTTGTTCATCCTGATTATCAACTACAAACAACAGAGCATATTCAAGAACCAATTTCAGTTTCCAAGCTTACTGGTAGTATTTCTCCTTCCAGTGAATTCCTTGAAGAACCTGAAATTTTTGAACCTAACACTGAACCTACTGTTTTGGAACCATCTTCAGGATTTGTTACTCTAACTTCTAGTGATCTTGGTTCACCTAGGGTAAGAAATATTATTACTAAAAATCTTCCTTCTGACCTCATTTCCATTGAAGAACTTGTCGGTCCAGATGAAGAAGTAACTCTTCCCGAAACCTAACAGACTTTGAATCTTAGGGAGCGTGAGTCTATATTCTACAATCCTTTTAGAAGTGACACTTGGTATTTTTCATTGACAAATTTTTTGGAGAACTCGGGTCTTAGTTTTTCACCACCCCAAATTCCTTTTCATCCTACACCAAGGGGTGATTATCCTTCATCAATCATGTCAAGTGAGCTATCTATGTTTTCCCAATCATTGGAAACATTTTTATATGGTGGTCCTTCTATTCCTTCGGGGTAACAGTCACTTTCTGGTACTCTCTCAGGAGCAACTCCTCGACCAACTGAACAAGTGTTATCAACTGGTACGAATGGAGCTAAAACTGAAACAACGAATGCAGAGAAATTTTTTATGATGTCTGGTAATATTCCAAATCCTCAACCTCAAGGTAGTCAGTTACCGCCTGGGGGGGAACCTCAATGTAGTCAGTTACTTCCTGCGAGGCAACCTCAAGGTAGTCAGTTACCGCCTGGGGGGGAACCTCAATGTAGTCAGTTACTTCCTGCGAGGCAGCCTCAGGGTAATTTTCTACCAGGAAAAACTATAGGACAGTATTATTTACCTGGAGAACAACCTCGAGGATAGTACATACCTCAAGGTTATCAACCAAAAGGACAGTACATACCCCAAGGTCAACCCCAGACTCAGTATATTCCTCAAGGTCCTTATCAACCCCAGATTCAGTATGTGCCTCAGGATTATCAACCTCAAGGTCAGTACCCAAATCAAGGTTTCCAACCATCTTTCGGTCAATCATTTTTATAGGGAACTGGAAATTCACTAATTAATTATCAACCCTACGTTCAACCAAGCTATGGTCCTTCATATGTACAACCTTCTATGGGTCAATACCCCAGAATGAACATGGTGTGGAATCCATCGCAAGTTCAACAGACTATGAAACCTAATGTGCAGTTACCTAATCAACCTAGACAGCCTTTAGTTTCTGGTCCAACCTAGCAACATGTTTAGCCTACTATTCAAATCCCTGCACCTAGTTCTGTTCAGCAGCCGGGGCCTAGTGCACCTCAGAATCCACCTCAAACTGCTGCAACTGCTGCAACCTCTATTCAACCTACAACACCTATTTCTGGAGTATCTGTAGCCCCAGTTTCTTCTATCCCTACATCAGTGGAAATTCCTCAAGCCTCTGTACCACAGTCGGGACCTACAAGTCAGACTATGGCCCAGATGCCTACGGGACAAGATGGTACGAGTATGATTGTCTCTATTCAACCTTAGTTTACTTATCAACCGTACCAGGGACAGTATCAAATTGGTCAAGCTACACAAAATCTAGCATATCAGTATCAACCATACCCTGGGTATACTTATCAAATACCTCAACAACCCTAGTATGGTCTGGTTAATCCTGGTTACCCAGAAGGTTACATGATTCAAAATGCACATCCGATTCCAAGATATCCTGGCTATCCTCCTCCTGGCACTAATTTGATCACTCAAGGTTATCAAGACCCTAGCCATCAGTTACCATTCATAGAAACTTTATATTTACTAGATCTTTCACGCCTTACGAATGATCCCATTTTTTATCTTCCATATTGGTCGTCGATGCCTAACAAGTTTCCCAGTGATATTCCGAAATTTGAAGGTAAGTCAGGAGAAGACCCATCTAATCACGTTATGACTTATCACCTCTGGTGCGCATCCAATTCACTAGTTGATGATTCTATTCGATTACATCTTTTTCAGAGAACTCTCATTGGTCCAGCTACCAAATGGTACATTGAGTTACCACACGGCTCTTTTAATAATTTTAACATGTTAGCTACAGCTTTCTTAACTCATTTTCAGTTGCCTGTCAGATATGAAAATGGCACAGAATTACTGACTTCATTAAAGCAGTCTACGTCTACGTACATATCTGATCACATTCATGAATGGAGACGTAGAAGGTGTTTAGTGAAAGTCTTTATTCCTGATCAAATTTTGGCTTAATGGTTTATTAAATCATTATTGCCCAAAATTACTGAAGATGTAGCCAAAGGAGGCATTGTTACGGAAGAGCAATTTATTGCTTAGGCTTAGTACCTTGACCTTGTCTATACTCAGTCAGGTATAATATATGATAAAATACCTGATTTACCAAGACCTGGTCAATTAAATGCAACTCCTTCTGGCTCTCATGCCGCTGATGGTGTAATTGGTTCTGTTAATACTGGTAAGAGTAAGAAGAAGTCTTCCAATACTACTTCTCTTATTATCACTTTACCCGATTCACCCAAAGGAGATTCTTCCCTAGAAACTCTTGCCGATATCCATGTTGTAGAGACATCTACGGCCAAATCTAAAAATGGTAGTAAGAAGAAAAGTAATAATCAAAAGAATAAATCTTCAAAAGAGAAAACTAATACAACTGAACCAACTGACGAAAAACGCAAACCTAGATATCCTTGTCTCATTTGTGACCAAGATCATTTTACAAAAGAATGCATGCATAGAGCCGAGGTAGAAAAATTCATTAAGGGTTCGCATATACCTATTGTCTTGAAGGATCCTTTTCCCACTCAAGATATTAACATGGTTGGATCTTCCTCCAATCTGGTTGAGGATATTTTCATGGTTGTGATGTGATCGCAAGATTACGGTAGTAGAAATACTGGTAAAGATGCGGAAACATCCAATTCTACATCGACTACATCTCCCTCAGTTTCTGATCCATTACAGATCGAGAAAAAAAATCTTGACTTAGTGATTAAACCACCTGCAAAAGGTGTACTTTGTAAAGCAGCTTTTAATCCGCATGCGAGAGCTGCTCAGAATTACAATATTGTTGAAGATTTGGAAATTTCCCCTTCAGCAATGTCAGCATTAGAAGTATTTCAATCATGCCCTTCCCAAAGAAAATTACTTTTGTCAGCCTTAGGAGTTGTAGATCTCCAGGATTCGAACCTCATGATCTTCGATTTAGAAAATTTTACACTGTGCCTGCCTCATCAAATGGCTTTTTAGATTCTGGTAATAGTAAAAAACAAGCGTATCTTTCGTACTGTTGTTGATGAAGGGGCTTCTACGTGTATAATGTTGATAAAATGTTGGAAATCACTTGGTTCTCCAAAAATCAGCCAATCACCAACTATTCTCAGAGCGTTTGATGGAAGAGGTTTTCAACCATATGGTATTTTACAAGATCTACCAATAGAGGTCGAAGGCAAAATAGTTAATCTAGATGTGGAGGTGGTTGACGCCCCTATGGATTACAACCTTCTCCTGGGTTGTAGTTGGTCTTATACTATGACTGATATTGTATCATCGATCTTTCGACTCATCATGTTTCCTCATAAAGGAAATATCGTTAAGATAGATCAGCTCTCATATTATTCATTCGACCCAGCCACTACTGATAGTATCCAACATATCGGAAAATTGACTATCCCTTATAAGGATGTCGGAGTAGGTTTGATTAAAGATTCAGCTTTACTGGGAACTTTTTCCCTGCCTCCTCCTAACGTAAAAAATCCTATTGCTAATATCAATATGATTACATCAAGTACTATTTCCTTTGATGATCCTTGGATAGTACCTTTAGAATCAGAATTGGATTCTTTCGAGGGCCTGATGCCTTTGAGTCCTTTTGAGCTAGCATATCAACAAGTACAGTCATTTTCTGATACCCCTTCAACCGAATTTGATCCAGTGAATGTGATCAATTAGGAGTTGTTTTCAATATCGAGTTTAGCTTCGACACCAATTTTGGATCCTTCTCAACAAGTTTTCCACATTGATGAGCATATTCGTGAATTCTTGTCAGTAGGTGAATTACCATGGGAAGATCTACACCATAGGTCTTCATTTTTACCTGACCTCGATCATTTTGAGAATGATTTTTCCTCTATTTTTACCACTGATTACGTCAAAGAACCTCATAATCCTCTCTCCAATGCCGATTCTGAATTAAATTTAGAAAATATTTCTATGACGTTTCCTCTTGACATTTCAGTAAAACCTGGAATTGTTGAAAACATTCACATAGGTGCTTCTTGTACACCTGAAGAAATTTAAGCATATAAGGCCCTATTTCAGGAATTCTGTGACATCTTTGCCTGGTCATATCAAGAAATGCCAGGAATCGATCCATCAATCATTGTATAGGAAATTAAGACATACCCGAATGCCAAACCAGTCAGATAGAAATTACGTCAGATTCATTCAAGAAAAGTTGCCGCTATCAAAGCAGAATTTGAAAAATTACTTCATGCAGGCTTTATTTATCCAATCCCGTTAACGGACTGGGTATCTAATATTTTTTTGGTCAATAAAAAATAGGGAACAATAAGAGTATGTATCGACTATAGGGATATAAATCGAGCTTGTCCTAAAGACAATTATCCAACCCCTTATATCGATCAAATTATCGACGATTGTGCTGGAAGTGAAATGTTCTCATTCATGGATGGATTTTCCTGCTACAATCAAATAAACATACTCCCTGCAGATCAACCTAAAACAAATTTCATTTGTCCATGGGTAACTTTTGCTTATCGCAAATTACCTTTTGGCCTTAAGAACGCTGGCACCACTTTTCAAAGGGCCATGTCTTATGCATTTCATGACATTAAGCATATTGTGCAAACCTAACTCGATGATTTTCCAGTTCATTCTTCACATAGAGCAGATCATATTACTCATTGACTAGAAATATTTATATGATGTAGGCACTATAAGATTCGTTTGAATCCTCACAAATGTGTTTTCTGCGTAGAATTCAGATGATTATTGGGATTTATTGTCTCAAAGGTAGGAATTCGTGTCGACCCATCGAAGGTTGAGGCAATCATAAATTTGCCTCCTCCTTCTACTCTTCACCAACTCCAAATTTTGCAAGGGAAAGCAAACTTTTTACGTCGATTAATTCCTAACTACGCCGAGTTAACGAAAGGTTTCACTAGGTTGTTGAAACAGAACATTCCATTATTTTGGGACGACATCGCTGATCAATCTTTTGATGCTTTGAATAATGTGTTGACCCATGCACTATTACTGCATCCTCCCAACTACAACCAAGATTATTTTTTGTACCTCGCCGCTTCCGATTCCACAATAGGGGTGGTTTTAGTTCAGGAATATGAATTCCATAGTAAGCATGTGATTTACTATCTTAATCAAAATTTGCATCCGACCGAGATCAAATACTCAAATGTGGAGAAATTGGCCTTGGCATCTGTTCAAGCTGTCCAACGTTTTCGTCACTACATACTCTTACACAAAACGATAGTGATCTCTAATTGCAACCCTATGATGTACATCTTGACCAAACAATTGCTAGGGGGTAAATACTCCAAATGGATTGTTATCCTGTAGGAGTTTGAAAATTCCAAATCCAAAAATCACTGATATTTGCTGAACTTATGTGTGATTTCTCACGTACTAATACAGAAACTGTGGTGGAACAACCAATCACGGATGAATCCTTGTTTCTTATTAGTACCATTGATCCATGGTATGGAGATATTATCGTATATCTTCAAACCCAATCTTTTTAGCCTGAGCTTTCATGGTCACAAAGATGAAAAATTCGTTTCCAGTCTCAACAATATTACATTATTGGCAACACACTTTACCGTCGTGGAGCGGATTCGGTTTTTCGACGTTGTCTAACTCATGAAGAAGCTGAAAAGGTTTTAAATGATTGTCACTCTAGAGCATGTGGTGGTCATATGTCTGGTTACGCCACAACCCAAAATATATTGCACATAGGGTATTTCTATCCGTCTATGTTCAAATATTGTATTTACGTGGTCCAAAAATGCCATAATTGTCAAATCTTCGATCAAAAAATGTGTGCACCACATGTTCCTCTTCACCCCATAATTGTCGTCTGTCCTTTCGCAAAATGGGGCATAGATTTCATTACATGTAACCCTCACTCAGTCGAGGGGCATGGGTACATTATTCTAGCAGTATATTATTTTACCAAATGGGCCGAGGTGATGCCTACATTTGCGGCAGATGGAAAAACTATAGCTACTTTCATATTCAATCATGTGATTGCTCGTTTTGGTGTACCCCAAGCAATAATTACTGATCACGGGAGCCATTTTCGAAATATCATGATGATCGAGTTAACAAACCATCTTGGCCTGCGCTATGACAGTTCTACACCATATTATCCACAGGCCAATGGTTTAGTTGAAGCAATTAATAAATTTTTAGTCACCATGATCAAATGAATCATTGGAATTCATAAGTTGAATAGGCATACCATGCTCTTTTCAACACTTTGGGCATATCGAACCTCAGCAAAAACATCGACAAGTTTTACTCCTTTTCAACTGGTCTACGGTTTAGAAGTGGTATTACCTATTGAATGCGGGATACCATCACTCCAACTAGCCATAGAGTTCTTACCAGATTCTTCTGAAGAGGAGAAATGTTTTTTATACTTGGCTCAATTAGATGAGAATTGGCGCACTGTTGCATTAGCTATCGAGGCTCATGCGAAAAGAATGAAAGCTCAGTATGATAGAAGTGTTACCCCTCGTAATTTCTTAGAAGGAGACCTAGTTTTGATTTATGATCAAGCTAACGACAAACTAGGGGCTGGGAAATTTGAACCCATGTGGCATGGTCCTTATATTGTCAAGTGATAGCTTGAAAAAGGGGCCTATGAATTGATTGATTTTGACGGGGTCTCTTTGGGTAAACCCATAAATGGACTTTATCTGAAGAGATATTATGCTTGACTTCGTGTGGAAATCTTCTCTGTATATTAGTTACTTTTTAGCTGGTGTGCTATAGATTAGAAATGTGTGCCTAGTGTAAGTGTGCTCTTACTATTATTCCTGCTTATCTAGATATTTTTTATCGCATATGTTGACATCCTTTAAAATGTATATTGGTTTTGTTGATGGCAGTTGTCGTGGTACACGGAACATCTCTTCCGCAACTTGGGCTATTTACTCACCCACTGACGAGTTAGTATCGATGCATGGGGTAAGTCTCGGTCAAATGACGAAAAATATTGCCGAATATAGTGCAGTTATTGAATTATTATCAGAATCCATTTCATTTGGAATTCGGAGTTTGATCGTTAAGTTAGATTCTAAACTCATTGTATTACAGTTAAATCGAGTATATGCCATTATAAATCTAGTATTATTAAGATTATTTTTAAGGGTTCGTCTCTTGGAATGATAATTCGATTATATTGAATATCAACACATTTCAAGGAATTTAAATACATTAGCATATGAAATTGCTTCTAATGTTATAAATAGACATTTGCGATAACAAAGTAACAAATCAACATTTCATAACATGATTGAACAGGTAAACTGAAATAATAGTATATCATAGTATAAATGTAGTGTTCAAAAAATATACATCGTCTTCGATCATAGGCTCAAAATGCCTTATGATCAGAAAAAAGTGATACAAAAATGAGTCTACAAGTCAAACAACCACTATCTGTGGTGATGATCATGATAATACACCATCGCTCGTACCACCCTAGTCAAAAACCTCCTAAACGGACCAGGAACACCTATGACATATCCCTGTAGACAGAGCGGGATGTCATCTATAGTAGTCTCAGGAATATCTATGGTGAGCCACTCCAGATGGTGCTCTAAGTCAGTTAAGATCTCTGCAGTTTGATCTTGTGGGGGTGGTGCTGCTGCTGCTGCATCCTTTTGCCTACGGTCAAAGGGGCAGAGAATGGCTGGTCAAGTTGGACCCACATCTGCATTTGAAAATTTTTGTTATCGGTTTTGGAAGATTAAAAAACAAAATAAAAATTAGATATTAGAACATGTCAAAAAATATTTTTTACCTGACTCATCCCACTGAGCTCATGGAGGAAGGGGTATCTCCTGGTCACCACGAAATTCCATGCTAGCATAAGGAAAATCCTCTATAACAAAAATTTGGCATTCCAGCCAACGAAAATATGTAGAGGGAAATCTCACAATCTCCCCACCCTCACTGTGGTGGGCCATCAAAGCAACCCAACGAACCATCCTAGGCTCTCGAGGCTGACCAACATTGACAGGAATGTGTTGCGGGGCTAACATGGGGATCCTCTCTAGAGAAAAGGTGACTACAATGGAACCATATCCAAAGTTGTTTAGCTTCCCATTCTTTGCTCTAGTAAGTTGGCCTTTCACATTTGCCAACACTGCCTCGCACCAGTGGTATATGGTGCCTCGAAATAAATCTACTGCTATGCGCATCTGAGAACCAGTGACTACATGCAAAGCTACACTTCTGCATAGCTTGACAATGGTAAAAGCGATCACTTTCAACTTTGGATGGATGATACCTTTTATGTCAATCCATTTGTCTCGGGGATTGGCCTCATCATTGCAGAACTCTAATTGTAGGCTGGCGACAGACTAGCCACCTAGCCTAGCCCCAAATAGATATAAAGAGGTACTTTCCAAAAATGGTGGGGGAAAAGAGAGAAAAATAGATTCGTTTGTTACACTTTGATTTGTAAAAGCATTACACCACTCTTGAACATGACACTTTTTTCGCACTTCTACCTGTGTTGGGAAATCATTTGCCTATCAGTTAATCAAACCACATTGAAAGTCTTCATCCAGTTTTTGGGTGTTAGCTTAGGGCAACTGTCACCAAACCATCTGCAGTGTCGTTATGTGTTCAAGAGGACAGTCAAACAAACCATTCATCTGCAAAAACTTGTCTCCATTCGCATTGACCATCCCTGAGTCAATCCATGCAAAAAATTTCTTCAAAACTTGATATATGGTTTCGCGTCGTGAGCTTGCTTACGACGGATCACTTTCTATCGACGAAAGCTCATCATCTAGGCAGTTGATCTAGAATCTGTCAGTACCTTGGAATCTTCTTTCCTTAATGGCATGTTTCTCGCCTTTGACGACAGGTTACATCATTGACCTTCGATCGAACGATTCCGTGAAATGCTCGACTTCAGATCACACTTTTTCATTTTGTGGATTGTACTGAGTACTTTGAGAGCCATTGTCATTATTGGTGGTTTCTCTCACACTTGTTAACAGTTCACATCATTGATTGGTAATCAAGTGGTTTCTACCATGTTCGACTTCAACACATTTAATTGCATGGATAGAATCATACTAGTTCGAGAAGCCGAAATCAAGACCCTAGATCTAGTTTCCACCATCCAAGATACAAGGAATGTTATTATTCATTATGCAGTAGACGATTCATTACAGATGGCTGTGTCTATGATGTGTCTATATTATTGATGTGATATTAGGATCATTTCTGTATCAGAACAAGTTTAGTTAGCTTTTGATCTGAGTATGGGAATGCCTACCTCGGCGATGATATATATATATATCTGTGTGTGTGTGTGTGTGTATTGCATTGAATGTTTTTACAGGGTTCCGACTGGGGTGTCCACATGCTATTCCTTGAAATGATAAAGCACATCACTCTTCGAATATTCTCAAAATTTTCAATTTAGGGGGAAATTTGTTACACTAAAATTTGTCACCATGACATTTTAGTACTCCCTTGAAAGCCTACAATATCAAATTTCCCAAAATCAAGCCTTGAAACTAAGAGAAAAGCTCATAAAAGCCTTAAAATTCTAGTACCGCACTTTCTCCTAGTTTTGCCTGCGGTCCCGCACTTTTTGGCTATAAATCCTGCATAGCCAAGCGCACTTTTTGCTTGTTAAAAGTGCGAACCCCTGTAAAATATTAGAAAAGGTGCAAGTAAAATATATAAGCTTGTTAAAGTCATTTTTAGAAGCTTCTAGAAACATTCTTGTGGTGGAAAGTACGCTCCTTTCATGTTCATGCATCCCATCCAATAAGGAGCTAACCCCTTGATGTGAGGAACTAATCCCTTTGAAGGATGATTCTATCCCTTCTTGTATGGAGGTGTAACCTCCTCTTCTCCACTATAAAAAGAGGCATAGGGCAGCCTCAAGGGGTTACCAATTGTTAACCAATTGATGAGTTGAAGTTTTGGTATTGTTGGAGGCGAAGTGCTGTTGAAACTTAGACCCTTTTAGCTGAGATTTCATGTGGGAAGGATTACATACCTGTATGTATCTCAGTTGGAAGAGTCCAAGGTTGATATGAGTAAAGGAAATGCCTGTTCTGGACCCTAGGAGGACCTGTAAAACATCAAGGCAGACACGATTGTAAGGCTCTTCTTATTTCAGTTAATACAAATAAATCCGTTTTTCTCAATAAACTGTAAATTGATTGTTTATTTTATGGATTTCTTGATCACCATAATGGATATTATTTATGAATATATTCTATGCAGGTGCTATTTAATGTTTGTTTGTTTGTGATTTCATATCTACAAAGATAGCTCTTTCGAATGAAGGACTACTACTACAAACAAGTGTTGGATCAAAGGTAAGATCGTTAAACCTTTATAGCATTTAATTATGAATCACAATATATCTAGAGAAAGATAGTTTTGTTTGTTTGTTTGTTGCTAGTTGTCCATAGGACACTTGGGAGGTCTGTCTTGTACGCAAGAATGACTTAGCCATCCAACAAAATGGCAACTCCACTGGGGAATATATTGTCCTTTGATTTCTTTTACTTTTGATTTATGAACTTATGTTTCTTGATTTTAATTGATTTATATTGGCTCGGGTAGTTAATCTCTGTAGAATCCTTGAGAAATTTTTGAGAATTTTTTGGTTTTTTTTCTTGTTTTCTTGTGTCCGCTCTTTTCCTTTGTGATAGTGTGGGCAGTTCCGCACTTTTCCTGTACCCACAGTGCGGGACCGCACTGGATTGCACTAAATCTTGCGGACCCTGTCAAATTTTTGAAAAATATTAAAATCCTCTTTTTTGGATTAGTTTTTTAGGTTCTCAATGATTACCGAGACCTATATCTTCTATCAGAAAGCCTTGGTTAAGAGTTTGTTTCAGCATTTTCTTTTTTATTAATTTTCTGAAAGATTTGCATGTTATAATGATTTTGCTTTGTCTTACATCCCGTTCAAAGATTAGAAACCTTGGTATGCCTTTAGATCACTGGTATCCTCTTGTTTTCTTTTTGAGTCTAACATCATAGCAAAAATTGTTTTATGAGTTTTAGATTCTATTTTTCTCATTTGCAAATTGTTTAAAATTTTGTTAATAAGTTTGGAATTTCACCTAAAAAATGAAAATTGGATGTTTTTTCGAGTTCTTTCTGATTCAAGAAAAGAATTTCTTAGTTAGATCACAAGCTAAGTAAGTCATCCTTAAAATATTTGAAGTTTTAATTCAGATTTAGTCTTAGAATTTTTAGATCTCAATTTTAGTGTTTTTTTAGCTTTGAGTGCTTTTCTAGGAATTGTAGTGTATTTTGAAGAAAAAACTTAGTTTGCAGTTTCGATCTTGAACGAAAGGGATTTTTATTGAGCATAAATCATTTTGAGTTCTCATTGAAATTATATTTTTTTTTCATATATTCTTGTTTAAAGGAAATATTTTTTTTTAAAAGATTGCATTTCTCAACTCTTCCTTTAGCTAGAATTCATTGAAAGAAAACGAATTGTTTCTCATTATAGATGCATTTTTAGTATGATTTGAGTCGGGTCATTTCATGTCATCAGTTTCACTTTCGCACCTATTGTCTTAAGAAATAGCCTTATAAAATCAATTCTTAAATTAAAATTAATATAGTAACTTTTATATTTCTAGGACTCATTTCACCAATATAGCTTAGGCTAGTGTCTTGGAGTAGGGAGTAATTAACTCTCCAAGATAGTTAAAACAAACAAGTAGTTAATCTTGTGGTAGGAAAAAATCCAATAGTCACTTGTATGCTCTGGGAAGCTCCTCTTAAAGGAGTCAAGCACGAGGTCGTATCTGAACCAGTGGGATAATCAATTCTATCTCATTGGGAACGATAGAAGATTTGCGCGTATTAACAATGGTAAACCTCTTATAGACCATTGTCGAGGAGCTTGGGGTCACTTGTCAGTATACCTTGGATTATTTCAAGGAGCCTTCAAGGGGATTGAGCTTTGATACTCTGCCCTTGCACGTATGTCGAACTGTAGATTGTTCCCCTAGGTATATTAGTTTCTGTTGGTAACCATAGTGACCATAATCTTACGGTTTTTGCCAAAGGTGATGGTGGTGGAAAGATCCCACTATACCTGGAGCAGACGTCGACTAGATTCACTTGGACTCTCTAGAGGGTTATCTTCACTCGAGATGGTTTAAGTGGAGAAACTCGCATCAGTCTATTTCATTAAGCAGGTTATCAGGGTAACTGTTCCAACCGCCCTTTCTGCATTAAATACTACGACGTGGGTTTTCATCACCAACTAGTGTTTTTAGTGTGGGAAGTTACTGTTTGTGTGTGGTTTGATCTCCTAGATTTTTTAAGTGTGTGATTCATTTGTTTGTTTCCTTAGTGACTGTGGAGCGATAAAAAGGGTCTCTTTCACCTCTAATTACCTTCACATTAATTATCAACCCAGGGACGACTTTTTATCTCAAGAGTGTACTCAGTCTGAGGCGGCTATTTACTCAAGAGTAATGTTTTGCAGTATTTCACCTCTAATTACCTTCACATTAATTATCAACCCAGGGACGACTTTTTATCTCAAGAGTGTACTCAGTCTGAGGCGGCTATTTACTCAAGAGTAATGTTTTGCAGTATAGTGCTTAAAATCCAAAAGTAAATGAAAGCTGGAAATAAAATCTACTTACATCAAAACACTTTAAGACTTTAAATCATGCATTCGGAAAAATAAGCAATGTATCAGTCAAGGGTTTGACAACAATAGCCCAACCCTTTGGAAACTGATGGAAAGGAAATTAGAGCATAGACCACGGGTCTGGGAGCTAGACAATGAATGCCGAAGCTCACTACAGCCTTAGATCGTCTCTCACACCAAAACAAAAAATACGAGTAAATGGAATGGCAGATAGCAAAATAGAACAACAAAGTAAATGGGGAGCAAACTGTAATTAAAAGAATCTGGACAACAAACTCTAATTAATGAAAATCAATAGCAAAGCCAAATTAATAGCAATCTTTACTCTAAGAATAAATCGAACAGCGCACGGAAATAGAACAACATTGATTAATGATAGAATATGAAACAACGTTGGAAAGTCAAATATAAATACATAATAACTTAACACACGGCACACCTCAATAGCAATCTGATCTTGGTAATCCACTTGTCAGTCTTTAAATATAATAATAATAATTCATTCTTTAGAATGGAGTAGCAAATACTCTTAAATTCAACAACTTATAAGGAAACATAATTTCTAAGACAATAATCTAATAATGGCCAATGGTCGATAAGCGTATGACATTCCACAATTAAATAGCAACAGATTCCAGAAACCATTTAGTATCAAGACCCAAAGAATACACATGCTGGTGGAAATCGAGTGGATATTTGCCCTTAAAATGAGAGATTACGACGTAGCTTCGTGATGTAAATAACAGAACATGTACTAGATTACCAAATAAAACCGATAAAAACTAGCTGGAAATCAAATCGTAGTGACACAGAAGCATCTCCGGGATGCCTTAGCTTCAAGGGGACACCGCTTTTTGCTAATCTGCATTTGCAGATGAGAGAACCACCAATATAGTTAATGCAGACCCGACAAAAGTACAATGAACCAGTTCTCACGAGACTCAATAATCAGAACTGATGTTTAACAGAAAATTACATAAAAACATATCTCCAAATCATTCCCCTCTCTGATCTCTGTTCTGATTTAAATAAAGAGAGATCAGAGAGTAGTTACAATACAACATGATTTCTATTACAAAATTAGATTGTTTCCAACCAATTGATCAACAAGAATAAGGCGAATTTGGCTTTGCAGCTGAGATTTGGAGGACGGCCGCCACAACAGATCTGAGAAAATCATGCTTAAAGAACTCTGCGAATCTCTCAACACAGGCCGAATTTGGGCAAACCGTTTTTTGTTAAAGTTAATTGGGTCCGTTCTGGACAAAACCCATGTTCCGGATTTTCCAGATTCGTCTTCATTTGCTCAGAATCTCAACCGCAAAACTGTCACTCCTTATTCTAGCGCATTTCTGAGTTGGCACTTTTAATGATCAAATCTTCAATCTAGAAATTATCTTGGAGGCTAAAAATGGTGAATAATGTTATAACCAATTTATTAAAACTATCATTGATAAAATAATTCATAATCATCAATTTATTAGAAATAAAGGAGAATAAATAACATTCATTCATAGAAGCATAAATCATCATAAAATGGATTTAAATAATAAATTATAATAAATGACGTGATGAAGAATGGTAGAAATGGGTGGAATAAGCGCTCACAAGTGATAATAATAATGGCATATTAACGACCCAACATACCCCCACACTCAATATGTTGCATGTCCTCATGCAACGAAAACTGAATATATTGCATGTCCTCATGCAACCCAAAGACAAAAACCCATGTGTTAACCAAGCAATAAAAATTTGAGAACAAATGAATGCTTCCTTAATTAATGAATATTCAATTTTAGCAATCTTGATGAAGGCATAACAATTTTTACATTGACATTCAACTATATGTATGAAGTTGCAGCAAAATATGATATAAGTAACAACAAACTTCATAAACTATTTTCTTAAAAACTACAAACCAGCTTTTGTTGAAATTTGGCAAGTAAATTTATAATATATGAATGCCTTTATGATCCAAAAATCAGATCGTTTTGATGCACGGATCATGAGATATAAAAAAAATGGCTGTAGGTGAGAGTGCATGATTTCCGAAATTTTATGAACCAATTTATCTTGAAATTATCTGGGTTTGTATTAATGATACATCTGTGTTTTCCAGAAATCACAAGAATTGAGTTCATGGTTGTTTTTAAAAATATTATGGAAATCAATTTCTGCATTGTGTAAAAATGAAATTGTATGCCTTAAATGAGAAAGAAAATTGAAAACATCCATCATGCATAACAATTCCTCCCCCTCACTGAAGAATTAGCATGCCCTCATGCGATGCTAGAAAAAATTGAGGTGGTTGCTACCAGCTGTTGAATTCTATGCTTGGTGTAAAACAACATGGAATAAGGGAGGTGTTGAGAAGGAATAAGAATAGCAATGGATGATAAAGAAGATGAATAACATGGTCATAAGAAAGAAATGAATGAAAGGAACACTCCCCCATACTCGAAAATGATATGCCGCTGAAAAAGGGAAAGTGGTAAAGATGTGGAATGAAGGATGATAAATAATGCTCAAAATGGATTTTTATGAAATTCTCCTAAATTCGTAATAAATCAGAAAATTATGCGATTTTACCTCAAGTTTTACCTCCAAAAATGTGGAATGACATATATGGACTGGCAGTTGTTGAAGCTGATGTAGGCAGAGTTGGTGCTGAAAGTGATGCAAAAGGTGGAATCCAGGTAAGCACATCATGTCTCAAGAATTGTTCACGTTCGCGAGTTGCTCGAGCCTCTTCTGTTAAGTGCAATAGTGTGGTCATGCTATGAATAGAATTCTGCCCATACTTGTTGTTTTCCTGCAAACAAAGCACTATTTGGCATACAATGTTCTTGAATCCATAGTGTTAGGTTTGAATAGCAACAGATAAGATGCATGCAAAACTTTCAATCAGAAAAAATTTTGTCAAATCAACAAGTTATGGCAGAGTGCAGTAATCATATCGCATGCAATCCCATAATGCATACATTCCCCCTCCAATTGGAAAAGGAATTCCATGACCATAAAGCATATGAGAGGTGTTGTGCTGACGGCAAGGCACGAGAATGAACAATATATCAGTAAATGAAGCAGAGTACACATATCAATGATAGGATAGCGGGAGTTATGGTTATAATGAGAGCAGAGTGTGTAAAGATAGTTATGAATAAAAGATAGGACGCTTTGGATTGATGATAGTTTATGCAAAACGAAAAAGGACAACAATATGCTAAAAAGATGCTTAACTGACAGCATTCTAGCTGAAAATGATGTGATTGATCATAAAACAATTTCTCATGCATAAAGGTTCAAAACAAGGAAAAAGCTAAGGAAATAACTTCTCTGATAAAAAAGGAAAAAAAATAAGAAAAGGGTATTATAATAATAATTGACGATAAGATATAACTTCAATACCATAAGCAGAGCCGCTGCTGCCAGCAGGCGTCCATAGCCTCGGCAAGGTTGCTTTTTAACCCATATGAGCCAGGATCCTCAATTTATAAATGGAGAGTTACAGTGCTGTTCTACAGAAGAGATCAGTGTGCTGGCGTGGTAACCAGATAACCACACTGCCATTCACTGGGATGTAGCAAAAGTGATCAGGCCGGCTCGTGATGAGACCTCCTGTTCTAAGGATAATTTGACTATCCAATGGATCATAACCCTGGTGTGGTGGCCATAATGGGAATGTCACTTTGTTACAGCCTTATGAACATGGTAGGCTGGCTCGTAATGAGACCCCCTATCCTCCATCTGCGAACAAAATTTTGTTATTATTATACATTTTTATGATAAAAAGAGGGAGGCTCAGTACTCCTTAAGAGCAGGGATGGTGGAAGAAGTTGAACATGTCAATAGAAAAATATACCCATAATCTCATTTATTATAGACAGAGAAGATTATAATCCAGAAGGGTGGAACCAGCATGGTATTAAGATGATCAATCAACATCATGTTCAATAGAAAACAATGCAGTAAAGTAGTATATAAATAATTGTCTCTTTTGAAAATATTCTATCATCAAGGAGCTGTCCTGTTAAAGATCATAACGTGAATGATATTAACTCGCTTCAATAGAATCCATAATTCTTGTCCTCATAAAAATAGTGTACTTCATGCCATGAAGGGGAATCAGTAAAATGTGGTTGAGATGAACTAGGAATAGTCCCACAAGAGGAAGGAAGGGTTGCTCTCGAAAATAATCCCAAAGTGTTGCTCTTTTGAATGAACAGCAAAAACACTCAAAAAGTGGTGTTCCTTAAAGGAAATGCACAAAAAAAAAAGCAAAAATACACACAAAAAAGTGTGAAAATGCAAATGTCGTTCCTTTGGAAAAATGAACAGCAAAAACTAAAAGTGTCATTCCTTTGGAAAAGGAACAGCAAAAACACAAGTGCCGTTCCTTTGGAAAAGGAACAACAAAAATGAAAAGTGTCGTTCCTTTGGAAAAGGAACAGCAAAAACGCAAGTGTCGTTCCTTTGGAAAAGGAACAGCAAAAACACACGTGCCATTCCTTTGGAAAAGGAACAACAAAAAATGAAAAGTGCAAAAGTGCTATTCCATTCGGAAAGGAACAACAAATCGTGAAAGTGCAGAAGTGTTGTTCCATTTGGAAAGGAACAACAAAACGTAAAAATGAAAAAATGGTGTTTCATTCGAAAAGGAACAGCAAAAAGTGGAAATGCAGAAGTGCTATGCCATTTGGAAAGGAATAGAAAAATGTGAAAATGTAGAAGTGGTGTTCCATTCGGAAAGGAACAACAAAAAATGGAAGTGCAGAAGTGTTGTTCCATTCGGAAAGGAACAGCAAAACGTGAAAAAGGAACAGCAAAAAGAGTCGTGGAAAAGGAATGGCAAAATGACCCGTGACAAAGGAACAACAAAATGAATTGCTGACCAAAAAGGTGTTGTTCCTTTGGAAAATAAATAATAAAACGAAATTTTTGTCCCTTTGAAAAAGGAACAGCAAAAACGACAAAAGTGCACACAAACGCTGTCCTTTCAGAAAAAGAACAGCAAAAATGCACAAGCATGAAATGCAAGCACGCAAAGAATGAATTAGCTGTTCACTGTATTGATGCTGAGGATGGGTCACAGTTTGAATGAAGCTACACCTGAAACACAAAATATAAAAAATATCAGAAAAGAAATAATGTTTTATTTAAAAACAATATGTAAATAACTAAATTAAGTTACAACAGCTATGATGTTATGTCAAAAAAATGATCTCTTTGAAAAATGTTTTGGCAGCAGTGATAAGACATGAATCTTCAAATTGAAATCAATTCTTCATTTGTTCTATTATGAATCCGTTGGGTAATGACTTAGATGAAATTCCTTTGTTTCGTTAAATTTTTTTCAAGAATCACTCGTCCATAAATTGACCTTCTTTATTTTCCCAGGACCTGCAAAAAAGCGAGTGTCTACCTGCAATAAAACATTAAATCATGGAGAAAGAGAGGTGATCGGGCTCCCCTAATCCAAGAATGATGCAAAAACAACAAGTAGTTACTCTATATAACAAATCCATTGAGAAAATAACAAAGTAAAATTTATTTGTCACCTGCGGGAGAGCAGTGGTCGACCATACTATCCAGCAGTGTTTTAATCACAACTTCTTTGTTTTTCATCGAAATTGAGTGATTCCAAAGCCAAATAAGATCTAATTCAAAGGTTTATCTCCAGTAGCAACAGGTTTTTAAAAATTCAATGCTATGATATGTCAAATTTGTTTAGAACAACCTGCATAATAGAGTCATTTTCGATTACCCAATCTAGACCAACGATTGATATTTCAAGCATAGATTCTTCGTTTGATGTCGGATTCAAATGATTCAAATTGGAAATGAAATTAGATTCATTTATTTATCTCCAATAGAAACAGGTTTTGAAGAAAAGAAGAATTGATAAGTCAAACACTGTAAGGAACATCCGAAAAAACAGAGTTTTAAGGGCGCTGATTTACGATAGACAGTCAGTATTTTGATCATAACTTCCCCATACGGTATCAAAAATGAGTGATTCCAATTGCATTGTAAACTAGATTCATAGGGGAAGCTACCATAGAAACAGGTTTTAAAAATTCATTCATTTAGACCTCCAAAACTGACTGTCCCAACTCTGTTCCTGAGCTGCCCGCTAGACATCCGGTCAATGTTTTGGTTCTAACTTTTTCGTTTCAAATCCAAATTGACTGATTCAAATTGGGTTAGAAAGTAGACATCAAGGGCTACCTAGGGTAGAAACAGTTTTTAAAAATATTCATTTTTGGTCCCTCAAAACATGACTGTCCCGACTGTTTTTCCAGAAAGTTCATCAAGCCCGCAAGCCAAAAAAAATATGATATTGAAACATTTTTTTAAATTGGTGATAAAAGTGAATATGAGTGTTTGTAGAACTATTATTTCCATTATAAGTCATCTACAAACACAAATGAATTAAAAAAAATTATCACCAATGTTGATTTGCATAGCATGTTGCAACAAAAAAACAACTAGTTTTACATAAAAAAACAAAATGCATTTATTTATTCCCTTATTTATTTTATTTTCTACACTAACCTATTTTAATTTGAAAAATGAATATGACTACGTATATGAGTACTTCCAGTGGAGCCATTTTCGAAATAAGGCTTCATGTATACACATACCCAAATTTAAAAAATGCATATTAATGAAAATTAGGGTATGAGAAGCCAACTTCCCTTGAAAAGATGGAGTCAAAAATTGTTGAAGTGTGGAGCAATGTTGCGAACAAGTGATGGAGTGAAACCAATCTTCAATATATCCGTTATGTTCTTGATTTCCCATATCCATCATATCATTAAGTTCTTGAGCTGTTAAAATGGTTTGTTGATGCAAACTAGAAGTAAGCTCATTTTCTTCCATAACTTCTACAATTTTTGAATTTGAAACATTCTGAATCTCATTGTAAGTTTTCTCTAATGGCGCATGTGAGATAGAATGGGTGGGAAGGGTCGGTAAATTTGGCAGTTCAACACTGTAAGTATGTTGTACTGGTTTATTGTGGTGAGGGTGTGGAATTAGTTGAGCAGAAAATTCAAAAAGATGTTGGGCAGTTTCTTACCATAACAGAAGATGTCCTTCATGTGTTCCTTCAAAGCTCCTTCTTCCAATGTTCCTGTCAATTAGTTAGTGAAATGGGTGGTGCTTACATCACCACTTCAATGAAATCATGTGATTCATTTTCCAAAATTTCTATTTTTTTCCTAGTCATTCACACAAAAATTCAAACATCTATTTCTACCCAACAAAGCAACAACAAATCTGTTAGGAAAGCGGACAGTGGAGCAGGGCTTTTACATGCTCCGTACGTAGGTTCTTACCTTCCGTTTTTAAGATCCAACTCTTCCCTAGCAGGCACTCATCAGATTCACACTACTCTTTAGAAATGGCTACACTCTCCCCGACAACGGCGCCAAAATGTGGAGCGATAAAAAGGGTCTCTTTCACCTCTAATTACCTTCACATTAATTATCAACCCAGGGACGACTTTTTATCTCAAGAGTGTACTCAGTCTGATGCGGCTATTTACTCAAGAGTAATGTTTTGCAGTATAGTGCTTAAAATCCAAAAGTAAATGAAAGCTGGAAATAAAATCTACTTACAACAAAGCACTTTAAGACTTAAATCATGCATTCGGAAAAATAAGCAATGTATCAGTCAAGGGTTTGACAACAATAGCCCATCCCTTTGGAAACTGATGGAAAGGAACTTAGAGCATAGACCACGGGTCTGGGAGCTAGACAGTGAATGCCGAGGCTCACTACAGCCTTAGATCGTCTCTCACACCAAAACAACAAATGCGAGTAAATGGAACGGCAGATAGCAAAATAGAACAACAAAGTAAATGGGCAGCAAACTGTAATTAAAAGAATCTGGACAGCAAACTCTAATTAATGGAAATGAACAACAACAAAGCCAAATTAATAGCAATCTTTACTCTAAGAATAATCGAACAGCACAAGGAAATAGAACAGCATTGATTAATGATAAGATATGAAACAACGCTGGAAAGTCAAATATAAATACACAATGACTTAACACACGGCACACCTTAATAGTAATCTGATCTTGGTAATCCACTTGTCAGTCTTAGTTATAAATAATACGACTGTCTTTTAGAATGGAGCAGCAACATTCATAAATTCAACAATCGCAAGGAAATATAATTTCTAAGATGAATTCAATAATACCAATGGTCAGATGTTACAACACAGACATTCCATAATTGAATAGCAACGGTATCCTGTAAAAACCATTTATATCAGCACTTAAAGAAACAGCAATGCGTTGCAAAATCGATGTGATATTTCCGTCTCAGAAAATGAGATTACGTAACAGAGCTGTGATGTAAAATAATAGAACATACCAGATTACCAAATAAAACTGATAAGCAAGCCACGCAGAAATCAAATCGTAGTGATACAGAAGCAAGTGTCCTCCGGGGTCGGGCCCTTAGCCTCCAAGGGGACACCGCCTTAAGTTAATCCAGACGCAGAGATGAGAGAACCACCAAGCTTATATTAATGCATCGGACAAAGAGTACACTGAACTAGTTCTCACGAGACTCAATAATCAGAACTGATGTTTAACAGAAAATCCCTCTCTGATCTCTGTTCTCATTTAAATAAAGAGAGATCAGAGAGCAGTTACAATAAAGATAGGTACAACATGATTTCTATTACAAAATTAGATTGTTTCCAACCAATTGATCAACAAGAAGAAGGCGAATTTGGCTTTGCAGCTGAGATTTGGAGGACGGCCGCAACAACAGAACTGAGAAAATCATGCTTAAAGAACTCTGCGAATCTCTCAACACAGGCCGAATTTGGGCAAACCGTTCTTTGATAAAGTTAATTGGGTCCGTTCTGGACAAAACCCATGTTCTGTATTTTCCAGATTCGTCTTCATTTGCTCAGAATCTCAACCGCAAAACTGTCACTCCTTATTCCAGCGCATTTCTGAGTTGGCACTTTTAATGATCAAATATTCAATCTGGAAATTATCTTGGAGGCTAAAAATGGTAAATAATGTTATAACCAACTTATTAAAACTATCATTGATAAAATAATTCATAATCATCAATTTATTAGAAATAAAGGAGAATAAATAATATTCATTCATAAGAGCATAAATCATTATAAAATGGATTTAAATAATAAATTATAATAAATGACGTGATGAAGAACGGTAGAAATGGGTGGAATAAGCGTTCACAAGTGATAATAATAATGGCATATTAACGGCCCAACAGTGACTCTAGGAGTTTTCATTGAAAATTTCATTTGATTGCGTGCGATTAACAAGTTTTAATCGTGGTTAAATTACCAAGACAATCACGTAGACTTCAGGGGAAGCCCCCTAAATATACACCAAGCCAACTTGAAGGGCTGCAAGCTCTAGTATCGCCTACTGATAATAGAATTGGATCAACAGAATTAGGAGAGTCATCTATAGTTGTTCATCCTGATTATCAACTACAAACAACAGAGCATATTCAAGAACCAATTTCAGTTTCCGAGCTTGCTGGTAGTATTTCTCCCTCTAGTGAATTCACTGAAGAACCTAAAATTTATGAACTTGACACTGAACCTGCTATTTTGGAACCATCTTCAGGATTTGTTACTCTAACTTCTAGTGATCTTGGTTCACCTAGGGTAAGACATATTATTACTGAAAATCTTCCTTCTGACCTCATTTCCATTGAAGAACTTGTCGGTCCAGACGAAGAAGTAACTCTTCCCGAAACCCAATATACTTTGAATCTTAGGGAGCGCGAATCTATATTCTACAATCCTTTTAGAAGTGACACTTGGTATTTTTCATTGACAGATTTTTTACAGAACCCAGGTCTTAGTTTTTCACCACCCCAAATTCCTTTTCATCCTACACCAAGGGGTTATTATCCTTCATCAATCATGTCAAGTGAGACATCTATGTTTTCCCAATCACCGGAAACATTTTTATATGGTGGTCCTTCTGTTCCTTCAAGGTACGAGTCACTTTTTAGTACTTTCTCAGGAGCAACTCCTCAACCAACTGAACAAGTGTTATAAACTGGTACGAATGGAGCTAAAACTGAAACGTTGAATGCATAGCAATTTTTTATGATGTCTGGTAATATTCCAAATCCTCAACCTTAAGGTAGTTAGTTACTGCCTGGGGGCAAGCTCAAGGTAGTTAGTTACCGCCTGCGGGGCAAGCTCAAGGTAGTTAGTTACCGCCTAGGGGGCAGCCTCAGGGTAATTTTCTACCAGGACAAACTGTAGGACAGTATTATTAACCTGGAGAAAAAAACTCAAGGAGAGTACATACCTCAAGGTTATCAACCACAAGGAGAGTACATACCCCAAGGTCAACTCCAGACTCAGTATATTCCTCGGGGTCCTTATCAACCCCAGATTCAGTACGTGCCTCAGGGTTATCAACCTCAAGGTCAGTACCCAACTCAAGGTTTCCAACTGCCTTCTGGTCAATCATTTTTACAGGGAATTGGAAATTTACCACTTAATTATCAACCCTACGTTCAACCAAGCTATGGTCCTTCATATGTACAACCTTCTATGGGTCAATACTCCAAAATGTACATGTTGTGGAATCCATCACAAGTTCAACAGACTATGCAACCTAATGTGTAGTTACCTAATCAACCTAGAAAACCTTTAGTTTTTGGTCCAACCTAGCAACCTGTTCAGCCTACTGTTCAAATCCCTGCACCTGGTTCTATTCAGAAACTTGAGCCTAGTACACCTCAAACTCCACCTCAAACTGTTGCAACTACTGCAACCTCTTTTCAAACTAAAACACCTGTTTCTGGAGTATCTATAGCCCCGGTTTCTTCTATCCCTGCATCAGTGCAAATTCCTCAAGCCTCTGTACCACAATCGGGACCTACAAGTCAGACTACGGCCCAGATGCCTACGGGACAAGCTGGTACAAGTACGATTGTCTCTAGTCAACCTCAGTTTACTTATCAACCGTACCAGGGACAGTATCAAATTGGTCAAGCTACACAAAATCCAGCGTATCAGTATCAGCCGTACCCTGGGTATACTTATCAAATACCTCAACAACCCCAGTATGGTCCGGTTAATCCTATTTACACAGGAGGTTACATGATTCAAAATGCACATCAAATTCTAGGATATCCTGGCTATCCTCCTCCTAGCACTGGTTTGATCACTCAAGGTTATCAAGACCCTCGCCATCGGTTACCATTCATAGCAACTTTAGATTTACCGGATCTATTGCGCCTTACGAACGATCCCATTTTTTATCTTCCATATTGGCCGCTGATGCCTAACAAGTTGCCCAGTGATATTTCAAAATTCGAAGGTAAGTCAGGAGAAGACCCATCTAATCACGTTATGACTTATCACCTCTGGTGCACATCCAATTCACTGGTCGATGATTCTATTCAATTATGTCTTTTTCAGAGAACTCTCATTGGTCCATCTACCAAATGGTACATTGAGTTACCATGCGGCTCTTTTAATAATTTTAATGCGTTAGCTACAACTTTCTTAACTCATTTTCAGTTTCCTGTCAGATATGACAATGGCACAGAATTATTGACTTCATTAAAGTAGTCTACATCTACGTACATATCTGATCACATTCATGAATGGAGATGTAGAAGGCGATTAGTGAAAGTCTTTATTTCTGATCAAATTTTTGCTGAATGGTTTATTAAATCATTATTGCCCAAAATTACTGAAGATGTAGCCAAATGAGGTGTTGTTACGGAAGAGCAAGTTATTGCTCAAGCTCAATACCTTGACCTTTACTATACTTAGTCAGGTACTCTGTATGATAAAATCCCCAATTTACCAAGACCTGGTCAGTTAACTGCAACTTCTTCTGGCTCTCATGTCGTTGATGGTGTAATTGGTTCTGTTAGTACTAGTAAGAGTAATAAGAAGTCTTCCAAGACCACTTCTCCTATTATCACTTTACCCGATTCACCCAAAGGAGATTTTTCCCTAGAAACTTCTGCTGATATCCATGTTGTAGAGACATCTACAGCCAAATCTAAAAACGATAGTAAGAAGAAAGGTAAGAATAAAAAGAGGAAATCTTCAAAAGAGAAAATTGATACAACTGAACCAACTGACGAAAAATGCAAACCTCGATATCCTTGTCTCATCTATGACCAAGATCATTTTAGCAAAGAATGCCCGCATAGGTACCAGGATCATTTTACATTTTCCCTGCACTCCACCTCAAGCCCCCTTCGCTCCTTATTTTATCCCGCACCATTTTTTTTTCCTCTAAAGCAATCACAGTCATTGATCATACAGATCCAATGGTGATCACGCACCCACACATCATCGGCTCGCCCAACCTTTCCCTCATCCATTTTTTTCCGAAATAATCTCAACCGTAGATCTTATAGATCTAACGACGATCACTTCCCCTCTCCTACCCTCTCTCCTGATCATTTTTTTTCATCCATACATCCCTGCAAATAAATCTAGACCGTAGATCCTCCATATCAAATGGCCTACATCAATCCTGAGGTTTCACGCCCCGCCTCCAGCCTTTCTGCTACCTGATAGAACTATACACGTCATTGCCAGACCCACCTTCCACCCACAAAAACATCACCCAATCCTTACCCGCCACCTATCTTCCACTACCAACCTGCACCCCCCATCAGACTCCTCCCACACCATCGATCTCACTTCATGAGATCTGATGGTGGAAATCACAAATCGCGTTCATTTCGCTACCGCAGTTTAACAAGTCTTTTTCACGCGAAAAAAGAGGTTTTTCTCAGGACGCGTGGCGATATCCGAGTGGAAACGCGTTCATTGGCCCCCAAACTGCTTACTGCTAATTGATCGCGTGATAAACCATTGGTGGTTTTGCAAAACAACCTTTCTCCTTTTTCGTGCCCAAATTCAAAAACTTGCCACAATTTCTCTTGGTTCTGCTTATGGAACCCTTCCATCCATGCATTTTCCTCTTCTACAATCACTCGAGCCTTGCACATAACCTTTGAAAGAAGTTTTAACCATAGCCCGCAGGTTTTCATTTAAATGTTTTTTTTTTTTTTTGCAGGTTTAATGGTGTCCAAAACATTACATGCCAGCCCACAATCAAATTGAGTGACTAGGGTTTATGGATGACGATCCATGAGGCCAAATAGACGAAGAATGGGTTTAAGGGTTTGATTCAAAGGTTTAATCCGTGTTTCATGACCACTAGTTGAATCATAAAATCCTCCAGCACACCAAAAGAAACCCCTGTACATAATAAAACAAGAACAAAAGATCAGTGAAGAAGAAAGGAGAAGACAGAAGATTAAGGGCTTCACTGCAGATTAAAAGAAAGAACACAATTAAAGATAAGCAAATAAAGGTTCAAATTAATCAGATAAAGAGATAGTATAATGAATTCTAAAGGCTAAAAGAAAAATTAGGCCAAAAACACAGTTTAAAGGGATAAATCAAGGAAAAATAGGCTAAAAATCCTTGAATACATCAAAGGGAAGCAGTTATTTTCTCAGAAATATCTAACTGACACCTGTGGCCTACTTTCTATCCATAAAGACAATCAGTATTCTTACCCAGGTAGAAATATTTTAAAACTATCAATATAGTTATTGTAAAGATAGGATAGAGCTTTAAAAGTCAATCATTTCTTCTATCTGCCTCTCAGAAGTTAAGACAGAGTTATCAAAACAGAGAAGTAGTTGCACCTATTTCTGCCTTATGCCTTGCATGGTTTTCAAGGCTAAAAATGCATTTACTCTGTAATTAATAACACTTGGACCCTAGATCAGTTCCACCTCCTCATTTTCAGCATAAATACTAGATTCGAACTCATTGTATGTGGGCATTTGGTGACTCTTTGAAGTAATATATAGCTCTGCTGAAGTTGAAAGGAAATTGATGTTCTAGAACCTGTGGATGTTTTGACCTATTTGTTGATGGAGAAATCTCTGTCATTGGATCCCTGAGCTTGGTTGTTGGTGAAGTACTCTAAATCTATTATCATTTTTTCCTATTTCATTATGTTTCACCATTCTCTATGGTAGTAGAGTAAAAATTTTAGGCTAAGAAATGTCTCTTGAAAGCACCTTAGTTCTGTTTACTCTTCACTGTATTTATTTTTTCCTCTGCTAAGATATTCTAGAGAATTATTAATTTCTCTCTAGAACCCTTATGCTTGTTTATTTCTTAAATAGTTCAATATAGTTGGCCTCAAGAATGATTTATGGTTTTCCTTGCTTACTTGTTGCTACTTAAAAACTATTTCTGAAGTCTCCCTTCAAAGTGCCATTGTCCAAAGTCTACCAAAGAGGTTTTGTTCCGATCATACCCTTTTTACTTTTTCAAATAATTGTTTTGAAGGTCTTGATAGTTGTAATCAAAGATGTCTAGGAGTTCCCTCTTTTATGAATGCAGTTATTTTTGAATCTTGAATGTTTTCTTATCCTTGAAAGTGAAATCTTTGGATGAAATAGAGCATTCCTCGACTCCTAGATTTCATTTGAAAAGTTTGTCTTGAAATTATTATTTGTTGAAGTGTGGTTTCTAGAGTTTATGGATAGCCATGTCTATGGAATGCCTCTTCATGTTCAGATAATATTTTAATTCCCTTTGTTGAGAAGTACATATAACTAAGGATTCTTAATTGACCTTAGTTCTAATTTTCATTCTAAACCTTTGATGTCCATTTCATTTCACCTGAAATACTTTGTAGATCCACTGGCCAAGTTAGATTTTCCCTTTGATACCCCTGATCCCTTTACAAACTTGTTACAATTTCCACTTGACTCTATTTCCCAATGACTTAGAGATTTCCCTTTTCTATCTATGCTACCAATATCATCATGTCCCACCAAACAATCAAACAAACTCATGCTTCATAACTAGCCTAAAATCAACTCTTAAAAGCAAACAAGCTCACATCTTTGCAAACAATTGAGAGATCCCTCTCTGATACTAGGAAGGCTAGGTCCTAGAGCTCTAAAGACTAGTTTTGATGTTGCCTTGTCACTTAGTATGCCAATCTTCCAAATCACAGGACCACAACACTGCTTACCACCTCACACCCACATGATAACCTCCAATGGTTTCTTCGCTTTGAAGCTGAAAACCACCTATTCACCCGATTTGACTGCCATTTATTGCAGGCTAAATTAACCCTACTTTGCTTAAATAAACCATGAAAATGCATTTTTATTCCTTTTTTATGCACTTATCAAATGTTTCTGCCTTTCAGACTCACAAAACGAAGCATTTTTCATTTTTTTCTTGCCCAAAACCTGCAAAATTCTTCCTATAGCCATTGAAGATTGCCAAGAAGCTCCATAAAGCTCCAGAAACCAGAAAGATACCATATAACCTGTTATAAAGCCTCAAAGCCATTTTTAAAGACCCGTACCTGCGTATAACAGGTATTTCTCAAAGAAATCAAGCCTGTTATCACTTTAAAAGAACATTGATAAAGAAACAAATCCATTCAGAGCTCAAAATATCCAAAGGAAGCCTATTAAAAGATCTAAAAAACAGGTCAAACCCTGGCAATTTTTTTTGAGAAAATCCTGTTCTATACTGCGCACTGTTTTGAATGAAATATTGAGTTTATATAGTTTTTATAAACTGTTTTAAACTCTAAATTAAGACCATAAATCCTCTTAAGGTAGCCCAACCTATGTACTTGATTTCAAAATATTTATAATCCAAATTATCCATTGAAAAAGCCCAAGAAACCCCTGTTTCTTGTTTCCTAACCAGTGAAGGTCTGTAAATCAGTTGAATATTGAAATTGAAAGAAAAATCCAAGAAAAGACCATATTCTACCTATTTTAATCCAAGAACAACTGCTAAAGTCAAAAAATATTTCTATAAATTGTTTAAGCTTACAAAAGTAGCCAGAAAAGCCTAAAAGCAGAGTTTTTGGTAGTCCAAAAAACCTTAAAATTCCTAAACCTACTCCAATTGCATCTTCTAAGACTTCCATCATTATAAATCTACTACAACTTCCTATTCTATACATTGAGCACACTCCATAAGCAGATGCTGACTACAAAATAGCAGACCCCATTGTAGAATTCAATCTCTTAGAACTTCATAACTGGAGCTTTGAAAAGTATTTTGATAATGTTCAAGAAGTTCAAATTTGGGAATCACACTTGCCCAAATATGTTGTTCCAATTACTCATTCATGACCAAAGGTCATTAAGTTATGCCATCATTATTATATGCCTGAGCAAAGAGCAATAGTCAATGCCAACAAAGAATTACTTTTTACCATTACTGTTGAGTCCATTAACCAAATTTTAC
This sequence comes from Pinus albicaulis, assembly GCA_034641835.2. Taxonomy (NCBI): domain Eukaryota; kingdom Viridiplantae; phylum Streptophyta; class Pinopsida; order Pinales; family Pinaceae; genus Pinus; species Pinus albicaulis. Next base: position 1,567,500,018 of record CM076579.1, on the reverse strand, counting down.
AGCTCAAACCTGATCCACAAGTAGTTCCTTTGTCTATAGAAGCTCTTACCAAGCTGTATATTGGCCTTGATTTTCCCAAGAGATTCCAGATCTTCTAAGTCTTCATGCCCTTGCATGTGGAAATTCCTCAAGTCAATTCTCCATATTCTACATCAATATTTCCAGAGGGTTCAAGGCATGTCATTTCCATGCTATCATTCATCCTAGGGTACTTTACTGATGAAAATATAGATGAATCCATTTTAGGTTTCCTATCTACTTTCACACCAGGACAGCCTACATCTGTTTTCTTCATTTATGCTGGGTATATTGCTGACAATATTCATGACCAATTGGTTAAGTTTCCAACTGAAGGAGTGTTTAGATACACATCCTTTCTCTTTCATATGTTTTTTTATTTTCAAGCAATTAAGTTTCCAGTAACCCTAAAGAAACTTGACATAGAAGGAAATCCTCTTTTAGTCATTTTTTGGACCTCTTTAATCAGAAAAGAGTCCACACAGTTTACCTATGTAGATTTTTCAGACTTCCTCATCCATCCATTGATAAAAATGTTAACAAATACTGAACAGCCAAGGATAAATGATGAGATGAAGAAGATTTTAGTGTTACTATAGAAAACCAAGACTAGAGATTGGTATTTGTATGAAAAACACACTGAGATTAGAGTTTTTGGATCCAATTTTTTTCCCTACAAATTACTTAAATATGTACCAATGAGGGTTTTTTCCTTGGAATACATCAGGCAGATTTTAAATTCTGATTCAATCAAATTTCTAGTAGAAAAGAAGAAAACATAGTTTAAGTTAAAGAATCAAGTGGGATCATTCATTTGAAATCATAGAGATGTAGAGGCAGAAGCAACTAAATAATTATTAGAGTACAGGTTTGAAGAAATATTTTCCTGGAATTATGATCCACAAGGAATTTTAAGTAAAATGAGGGTTAAGTGTAAATTGACACCCTATATTCATGAGAAAAAACCAGAGATTGAGAAGTATGCTAATCAGACTGAGTGGACAGAAAATACTTTAATAGATACAGTAAAACAAAGTGATACTAGTCACACTTTACAAATTTCAAATCAAACAGAGAAAACCACCAAAAGAGTCAGAGAAGAAGGTTCTTAAGTTGTTGAAACTACTACTGGAACTAGGTTCAAGTTAAGATATAATAAGAAGCCTAAGTTAAATTTAGTAGATAAAGAGAAGGTAACCATTGAGTTTGAGAGAATAGATGTCCCAGTAACTAAAAATGATGTTGCTACAGTTATAAGAAATGAACAAGTTACGGGGAATTTGAATGAAGAACAGATGGATAATTCAAATGTGCAATTGATAGAGAAATAGAGCATTGAAGCATCATCTTCATAGACAACAGAAGAAAAGGACCTTGATATCAAGGAAAAGTATAAATAGATTAATTTAAAGAATGAAGAGATTAAAAATGGGATTTACTCTCAATACTTGAAACAAACACCAAGTGTTGAAAACAATCTCTTATCAACTTTTTATTACTCAAATAAAAATTTGATCATGTCAGTCTTACAGCCTGCAGTGAAGGTTCCAAAGACAGTTGCAGATTACAAAAAGATTTATTTAGAAGTGCCAACAGAAAGCATGCATGCACTTGATCAAATAGAATTTCATAGACAGAGTTCAGAGATGTTGTATTCTACTGTTACAACCAAAGCTATGAGTGTTCATAAACTTCAAAACACTATCACAAATATGAAAGATCAAATGAAACTTGATAAAGCATCGTTATATGCTAAATATCTTAGAATTAGATCTTTAGAGGAATTTTTCTTGCAGATTGGATATGACCCTTCAAATGTAAAAGCAGCAGAGCAATTAGTAAAGAAGAAAAATGAGGACATTGCATCATTGAGGAAACAGCTTAAATTTCCATCAAGTGAACATCCTCAAGCCAAAGAAATTATACAGGAACATACTTAGAAGGATGACATGATGAATTTAATCTTTTAGCTAACATCACAAATCAAAGAAATGGAGATTCAAATGGATAATCTTGTCCATGAAAAGGAAACAACAAAAACACCAAAAGTTCCTTCAGTTATCCCTATGGTTACTACAGTTGTGCCTTCAAATCTAGTAGAAGAGTTGGCACCCAAATAACCACTTGCTACTGCAGTGCCAGTGACATCATCTACAACTTCAGCTACTGATTCATCCACTACAGTAGCTCACCTTTCATACGAGGCCAGCAGGCTAGTAAAAGCCATGGAAGAAATGTCACTTCAGACAAGTGAGATTAACAGATTGAAAAAGATGGTTGATAACCTTGAAAATACAAACAAGTTAGCTCAAATAAATGCTAAAACTCATGAGAAAAAAACTAATAGGTTAAATGAAGAACTGAAGAAGTTATAAAAGGAATTAACCTTAAAGGAGCCAATGTCATATGTGAAAAAATATTTATGAAACAAAATCACTGAAGCCATCAATGATGTATGGCCCTCAATTCAGGTGATCTTTGAACAAAGAGATTTACTAAAGGCAACACTAGTAGAAATTCAAAAGACTAAAGAAGAGCTTGATAACAATCTTGAGCAAGCAATTGAATTGATCAAGTTTCTTAATAGTAAAATCAAGCAAGAGTTAGAAGAAATTGAGATTACTGACATGACTGAAACAATCCTTGAAATAAGGAAAATCATCACCAAGAAGAACCTAATGAAACAACTTGAAGAGAAGTGTGAGAATATGAGCATAAATATAACCAAATTCATGATTAAATTTGAGAAGTTGAGGCAAATAAGTTTTCCTAATATTTTGGTTACCAATGAAAAATTAATGCCACGGGAGGATTACAATAAGAAGATCAAATAATATGAAAAAGAGAAAGTTGAAAAGACAAGTGGACAAGGCACTCCAATAGGGAAAGTCTTACTTAGAATCTTTGAAGATTTATTCTATCTGCAACATGAGATAAGACACTTGTTTGTCATAAAACCAACTTTTTCCAGATATACTGAGGCATATGAGAATTTCAGGAAGTTAAAGAATATACAAATTCCAAATGAGGAAGCTTGGTAGTGACTTAAATATTTACTGTGAAAGGTAAAAGGCAGTAAAACAGTTTACTGATTTTCAATCAAAACAGATTTTTTATTACAACAATAAAAAATTTTACAGTGGTCAAAGAGTATCCGATTTTAAAGAGTATCAGAGATTAAAGAGAATCAAAGTGAAAGAGTAAAAGATAAAGAAGATCAGATTTCAAAACCAAATTGAAAATATATTGGCCAACAAAGAGGACACCAAGGCAGCCAGCTGCACCTTATCCACAAATAGTTTCTATTTTATTTGGATAGATAGGACAACTTGTTGATTTGCTAAGAAACTGTCTCTATTTTTTTGAAAATAGATTTCTATTTTCCTTAGATAATTCCTAGAATCATTCTAGGATATTTTTTAAACTATATTGTATAAATAATTCATCTTTAGAAGTATTATTGTGGAATAAATTGCTGAATATTTCTATAGTCACTTTTTATTAGACTTGAAGGCTTTTGTGTTTCAAATCTCGAGTAGTAGACTAGATCAAACCAATTAGCATCATATTTCAGGATTCATGTGATGAGCTATTGAAGTGAAGTATTCTCTATTTTTCATTGTTCATCTTCTTTGTTTCATGCATCCATTATGTGTTCTAAATTTGAATGAATAAATAGGAGTATTACTTCAGGATTTGTTAAAAGCACCCTGTCTTTATTGTTTATCATTTCTATGTTTTATGTTGATTTCTAGAGTAGGGAACCCTTAATTTCTCCCTCTTTCATTTGACCTCTACCTACTACTTCTCTTTTCTGGATCAAAGAACCCTTCATTGCTCTTTATCCCGATCATATCACCTCACCAAACAACCTTCCAGGATCTTGAAAGGGTTCTCTATCTTGCCCTGAAAACATTTGACTTTTTGACCTTGATCCTAACTCTATCTGCTTGATTTTTGACTCCTCAGCCCAATGGACAAACAAAATTCCCACTATCCATCTCATTAAGTGATTTTTCCCACCAAATCAAACAAACCAAAACCAAATTGCACAATCATAAATAGCCTAATATTTTATAAATAAAACAAAATTAAATCTTATAGAGAGAGCCCTCTTTGAACACTAGGAAGGCTATATCCTAGAGTTTAAAAGTTGGTCTGTGGTTACCTCTAGAGTTCTTATAGCTATAAATCAAAATATCACAAATTGAAGAATTACTAGAGTGATAACATACTAGTGACCATACCGGGGATTTAACCAATCCTTATTTGTAAAATAGATCTTAAAGGAAATCATTTTTATCATCATTTTACCTTTAAGATTGTTTGACAAGTTGTGAGTATTAAAAAACTGTAATTTTGGATTCTAGGAAAGTTTACTATATCAGGTCTAACCCAGATCCTAAACCTGTTGTTATAGTGGACAACCCAGATAGAATTGGGAAAAAGAAAAAACAGATAGAAGATTTAGATGTTAAAATTTCATTAATAAGAGTCAATTCCTTGCCACAAAAATTAATAATTTTGCAAGATATAGACTTTGATTTGAAATTTGAATATTCTTTATTCAGGAGCAAATCTGAAAGTAATTTAAGTACTATTGTTTTAGACCTGTTTTTCTTTCATTTTTGGAAAAAAATAAAAAATATTATAGCAGATTCTGAATTAAAGTTAGAAATCAGGACAATCTTGAAGAGATTAATGTTACTATTCTTAAAGAAATTGATGAAGCCATTGAATTAGCTCAATTTTTAGCATATACATATAAGCTTTCTATTCCTCATTCAGATACCAATACATCATCTATGGTTTCTACTACCATACAGTCTATAGGTCCATTTATCTCTAGACTACCTTTACAACCTAGAATATTATTTCCTTCATCCCCTTCATCCACTAGTTTACCTTCTACTTTTTCAAACACACCATTCTCATTTCCTAGTAGTTCCTATATTCCAGTTTCACTTCCTAGTACCTCCACTTCATCTTTTAGTTCATCCACTACTTTTTCTTGTTTAGCTTCCTATAATCCAATTTCATCGGCCACTACTTCCAGTTCAACCCCAAGCACTTCTACTTTACCTCCTAGCCAAGCTAGAATTCAAGCTATTGCTTCCAAGTATGCTCCCCTAGTTCTTCTAGGACAACTTCATGACATGCCTTAGGATTACCAAATTAAGATACCATAATTTGATGCTACCACATAGTACACTTCGCAACAGCACATAAAAAAAATGACAGATTACTTTGAACTCCATGAAATAGATGACTCAAATGTACAAATGAGGTTGTTTTCACAAACATTAACAAGAGAAGTCAAAAAATGGTTTAAAGGCCTTACTGTTGGTAGTATAGCTGATTTAGCTTTTTTCCATAGATTATTTTTAAATAAATGGGAAAAGAAGAAAAACCCCTTCAAAATATTGTCTGAATTTGATGCAATGAAAAGAGCTCCCAATCAATTAGTACAAGACTACTACACTAGGTATAACAGTGTTTAAAATTCAATTCCTGCAAATCTAAAACCCACTCCTGACTCTGTCTTGCTCAAATTCCCAGATGGATTTGACACTGGCATGGCATATTAGTTAAGAGAAAGAAATGCAGAAACTTTAGAAATAATGCAAACAAATGTTGTAGGTTTAGAAGTAAACAGTTTAGCCAAAAAGGTCAAATTAAGAAATGAGAGGAGAGTAACCATGAAAGAAGAAGGCTCTACTTCAAACCAAAAAATAGATATGTTGGCTAAGATTTTAGAGAGAATGATGGATAGGTTATATAACATAGAAATACAACCTGAATGGGATAATCAACAGAAAACCAGAAATCCCAATTTTAGGAAAAACATAAATTTAGGAAAATCAAAAGAATCAGCCCCAGATCAGACAATAAGACCCCCATTTCAGGAGAACTATGTTGAAAGTTCTCAAAAAAATGTTGAGGATGAGGATACCATAAATCTAATGGGAATAGATGATAATAATACTATCTTTCTCACACAGGAATATCAAGAATTATTTGAACTCCAACAACTCCAATTAGATTAAGGTGAATCATTTGATTATAAACAAGGTTATGATTTTTCCATAAATGAAGTACAGAAGCAATATAACCTTAGGAGTAAGAAAAATAATGATCCCTCTACTAAGAAAAAATCACAAATTGAAAATAAGAAAACAGTAGAAGCCCCAACAACAAAATTTCTGCAAATTCTCCCTAGGGAAAATAGGAAAAACTCTAGTTCATCCTACAAATTTTCTAGCCCCAAAATCTCACCAAGTCCAAATATTGTTGATATAAAAGATGAATTTTCTCAATCTACAAAAGATTCACAAAAATATGTCACTGAAAAAGCACCTAATTCTACTAAAAAAACAAACTTAGATCCTAAAATACCCATTGTTAATCCAAAATAAGCAGATCCAAAAGCTGCTACTGTAAAAATAGCTTATGACACTTCAAAATCTGAAAAAAGATCTACTGCTTCACAAACTACTCCTGAAAAGAAAGCAAAGAGTAGTAAAACACAAGAAACTCAAACTAAAATTGAAAATATAACTTTTGAAAACAAGATAAACCAACACAAACTACAATTACTAAAGAAGAGTTAATTCAAATAAGTAAATCTCAACCTTCATTCAATATACAAACTGAAATTGCAAAGTTAAAAATACCAATTCCTTTGATAGAGTTGGTAAAACATGATTTATATAAATCAACCATTACTGAAACATTAAACATAAATGATGGAGAAGACTCTATAAACTTGAATGATGATCAACCAGAGTTGATTTTTGGCCCAGATGTAAATGGAAAGCATCAAGATGGATCAGTTCCTCCATTTTACATCAATTTAACTATTCATGATCAAATTTTACACAACACAATGTTAGAAAATCTATAATGGAAACCCTGAACTTAGACATTACAAGGCCTTACAAAGATTTATTTTCATTTGATTCTAGCAAAGTAAAATACCTAGGTTTAATCAAAGATTTATGTGTAACATTAGTTCAATATCCTGGTAAGAGTATACTTATGGACATTGTAGTAGCTGATATCCAACCCAAATATGGAATTTTATTATCTTTCTCATAGGGAGCAAAGTTATAGGGATCTCTACAATTGGACATGTCTTATGCTACTCTATCATTTTTTGGTCAACCTAAAAAGTTATATAGGGAAAATTTGATGAAATATATGGTAAGTAATGCAGCAAGATCAATAAATTACCCAATTTATGCTACACCTACTGATCTAGATTCTTTCATCCTATGTAATGTTGAAACTGATAATGAAATCAAGACTGGACTAAGGGAAGAAAAGAAAACACAAAACAATGATAATATCTTTCATGGATCTTTATGGAATTTAGACTTTGATGGCTCAGTAAACAAGTTAGGAGTAGGAGCAGGAGTTTGGATACCTAACATTGAGAAAAATCATGTAGAAGGCCATGCTTTCAGACTGAATTTCAAATGCACCAACAATATGGCTGAGTATGAAGCCCTCATTTTAGAACTCCAGATCATTAAAAACTTAGGAGGCAAAAGAATAGAAATAATGGGAGACTTAGAGTTGATTGTCAAACAAATTAAAGGTGAATATTCTGTTTACAATCCTATATTAGGCTGATATAGAGAGACTGTACTAGATTTGATTGATGATTTATCAGAATGTAATTTCTCTACAATACCAAGAAGGCAAAATTTACAAGCACACTCTTTAGCAACCTTTGCTAGCACTTGTAATTTATCTTTTCAGCCCAATCATATGTATACTGCAGAAGTAAAGCACAGACTAATAATTCCAGACAACCTCAAATATTGGCAAATTTTCTCACAAGACCAACAAATTTACCATTTTATGAATAATTAAGGTGAATTTCAGAACTATAAAATAGACACTGATTGTACCATAGATCAAGATTTATATAGTGAAATAGATTTGAATAACGTAGATGTAAATAAACTAAATTTTGCTAGACCAACTAAATTCAGTCAATCAGATATAGATAAATTAGAGAGAGTAGAAATTGATGAGATAATTGATGATGAATCTGAAATATTAAATCTCAAAGATAATTTCTTACCAAAGGGTTTAACTCCATTAGAATATTTATTTGACTCAAATGATGTTGCTAGAAAACCCAAAATGGAGCCACTTAGATCTGACATTGAGGAATGCAACATAGGCACAGAACTGAAACCCAAAATGATCAAACTTTCCAAAGCCTTACCTCAACAGGAAAATAAAAAATATATTGCTCTTTTTAAGGAATTCCAAGATGTTTTTTCTTGGAGTTATGAGGACCTAAAATCGTATGACACCAACATAATTCAAATAAAATTCCTATAAAAGAAAATCAAAAGCCCTTTAGACAAAAGTTAAGGACAATAAACCTTGTTTTGATGCCCTTAATAGAAAATGAAGTTAAATGAATGTATGATGCATAGATAATTACACCAATCAGATATTCTAATTGGGTTTCTAACCTAGTTCCAACAAAAAAAAAGACATGAGAGATTAGATTATGTGTTTACTTTAGGAATCTAAACAAAGTATCCTTAAAAGATAATTTTCCTTTACTAAAAATGGATCACATTTAAAAAAAGGGTAGTTGGTTCTTCTAGGATTTCTCTTTTAGATGGATTTTTAGGATATAACTAGATTTTAGTCCAACCAGAGGATCAGGCCAAAACAACTTTTTACTACTACTTGGGGCACTTTTATGTATGTAAAAATGTCTTTTGGTTTAATGAATGCAGGAGCAACCTTTCAAAGAGCTATGGATATAGCCTTTGCCAAGGAAATTCATGAGTTTTTAGTGATTTACTTAGATGACATAACTATATTTTATAAGACTGATTATGAACACTTAGATCATCTTAGACAAGTCTTTATAAAATGCAGAAAGTTTGTCATCTCATTAAATCCTAAGAAAACCTTATTTGGATTAGAAGAAGGAAAGTTACTAGGACACATAATATCTAAAGAAGGAATTAGAATAGACCCTGCAAGAATAGAAGCAATTCTTAACATCAATCCACCAAGAAACATAAAAGAGTTACAAGCCTTTCTAGGTAAGATTAACATTTTAATAATATTAATATCCAATTTAGCTGAGATAATTAGAGAGCTAAATAATATGATTAAAAAAGATTCATTTCTTAAATGGACTGTTGAGGCCAAAAAATTATTTGAATCCATCAAACAGGCCTTAACCAAAACTCCAGTCCTTATAAGTCCTGACTTCAAAAAGGATTTCATCATTTTTTCATTTGCTTCATAACACACCATTGCTACAGTTTTACTGCAGAAAAATGACCAAGGATATGAACAGCCCATAGCTTTCTTTAGCAGAACACTTAGAGATGCAACTTTGAAATACAATATCATGGAAAAATAGGCCCTAGCTTTGGTAAAGGCCATTAAATATTTCAGAGTCTACATTCTCTATTCTCACATTATTTCCTATCTCCCAAATGCTATAGTAAAAGACATCCTTTCTCAGGATGGTCCTGATGGAAGAAGAGGTAAGTCGATTGCCACTATCTTAGAATATGATATAGATATAAAACCCACAAAATTGATAAAAGGTCAAGGTTTAACCAAACTTATGGCTAAATCAAATTGTCATGCCCTAGACATAAATTTTATTGCCCAAGTAGATGATCAGGAAGAGATGGCGACTCCAGAGATCAGTGAAGCCTTTTCAGACTCACCATGGTATGCAAATATCATATTTGTATTAGTAAACTTACAAGCTCCTCCTATTTTATCAAGAACAAAAGCTAGATTCTTAAAACTTAAGGGAATAAGATTTTGTATTTTAGAAAATGTAATTTTTTGGAAGGATCAAAGTGAGATTTTATTAAATTTTTTGTTAAAAGAAATAGCTGACAAAGTATTATAATAATTTTATGTAGGTGATTGTGGAGGACATCTATACTCGAAAACTATTGCAAATAAAATCCTAAGAGCTAGTTTTTACTGGCCTACTTTGTTTACAGATGTTAAAAGATATGCGACCTCCTGTCACAAGTGTCAAATATTTGAGGGTAAGAAGAAGCTGTTACCCCTACCATTAAAGCCGATATCAACAGAAATTCCATTTCAACAATGGGGTCTTGACTTCATTGGAGAAATTCACCCCCCATCATTAGCCCAACACAAGTAGATTAAGATAGCCACTGATTATTTTACCAAGTGGATTGAAGCCATACCCTCTAGGAAAGCCACAGATACTGTCATTATCTCCTTCTTAGAAAGCAACATACTTTCAAGATTTGGATGTCCCCAAAAGATAATTACTGACAATGCAGCAGCATTCAAATCTAAAAAGATGGTTGACTTTTGCCATAAATATCACATCACCCTAGAACATTCTACTACATATTACCCAAAAGGTAATGGCCTAGCTGAATCCTCAAATAAGAGCCTTGTAAACATCATAAAAATGTTACTGTAAGATAACAAAAAGACTTGGAACAAGAAGTTAGTCAATTCCTTATGGGAAAATAGACTTACAACTAAAAAATCCATTGGTACATCCCCTTACTAGCTTGTCTATAGAATGGATGTTCCTTTCCATCCTCCTTAGGAGTACCAGTAATGAAGATTATCCAAGAATTACAAGTTGAATCAAATGAAATTCAAAGAAGGATTAATCAAACTATTCACTTGCAACAAACAAGGGAATATGTTTACATTAAGTCTCAAGTTATCGAAGATAAAATAAAGAAATTTTTTGATAGAAAGAGTAAGGAAGATGATTTATATATTGGAGACAAAGTGTTAAAGTGGGATTCAAGGAGAGAAGACAAAGGTAAACATGGAAAATTTTATTTACAATGGAGAGGACCTTATGTGATTTATGGTTACAAAGGGAACAATGTTTTCTACCTGAAAGAAATGGACGGATCAACAATGCTAGATGGACCAGTAAATGGCAGAATGTTGAAGCACTACCACTCCTCTGAGATAAAAAATAGTTAGTTTCATTTAATTTGAACCTTGTACATATAAATTGAAGATTTTAGATTGGATTGGATGTTTTTCTAACAAATTTGAAGCTCGGAGAGAAGTCCCTAAGCTTTGATAGGTAAAATATCATAAGTATGAATAATTGCAGAGATCAGAAGATACTTACAAGGTTATCACAGTCAAAATTCAAAGGCTACTAGTCTCAAATTTCTTGACATTTCACCAAGAAATGTGATCCCCATGTGTAGCCACTGTTAGGGTCCTATAATAATAGGGTTCATAATTTTTTAATTGACTTTGATAGTCTTGTAAATATGTACATACCTTGCTTTCTACAAGTTGTTTTCCCATATTTTGAAAATTAAAAAGAATAAAAAATGAAAAGAGGGTAATATTCCTAAAAGAAATATCAAATGACTTAGAAAAAATATAGACCCCAAAAGAAAAGAGAGAAGAATAAAACATGAAAGTGAGCAAGTCAAAATGCCACTACTATTTACTTTTACTGCAAGAATAATGATTATGTGCATATTGTCAATAAATGCCATAATCCATGATCAGTTAACTAGTTTAATATTAACTTTTCATGCTTTGTGTTAGGTCCCTATATCACTAGTATAGTCCCTTATTATTGTTAGTGTAACCCCCTTATTGTTATTATTGTACCCTTGTAACCCCCATTTTGTTATTATTGTGCCCTTAAATTATTATTGTTAGGTCGGCTAGGATTGCATTATGGCCCCATGGACTCCTATATATAGAAAGGAGGTTTTGTAAATTGTATCATCAAAGAATTGTGCATTTATGTACTATATTGGAGGTTTCCCCCTCAAAGTGGCTTATTTCTAAGGCGTTGATATCTCCTTTCTTCTATTTTTGAAGCTGGTTACACAACATTTGGTATCAGAGCTTTCGATTCTAGGGTTTTGCTGCTCCAAACAGGTCATCGTGGCATTTTCGCTATAAATTTTTTTCTACGAAGTTTCAGAAGCTGAAAGTTTTAGGGTGCGAATTCAAAATCCTGAGGAAGATTTTCTAAAAATTTCAGAGCTTGGTTCGCAATATTTTCGGAGATATGATCTGTGGAACTTAAGTCTTTTTTCAGGCTCCTAAACAGGTCATTGTGGAATTTGCGCTATAACGGTTTTTCTACGAAGGTTCAGAATCTGAAATTCATATGGTGCGAAGCTGAAATCTTGAGGAAATTTGTCAAAAAATTTCAGAGCTTGGTTCGCAATATTTTTGGAGATATGATCTGTGGAAGGTAGTTCTGTTTCAGGCTCCTGAATTTCATCTCAAAGAGGTGATCGTGGGAAAAGTTCAATAACTCTCTCTCTAGGCATCAGATAGGAGCTCCGTAAAAATTGGTCACAATTACATAGATTTTAGTTTCTTGGCTATCAATTTTAGATACAAAGGACAAAATAGTGACACGGAGCAAGTCGTACAAGTTTTCTATACTGAACCAGTCCATAATTAGGTCATTGTGGGAGATTGGACACAACTTTTTTTTGGAGAATCAAAATCAGGTCAGACCTGTGGCATTAAAAAGAGAATTCAGAGGGCTGATTCAATGCTGAATGTCAAATATTTAAGGGCCGCAATCACAGAGATAATCCAATTTCAATATCGAGCTCCTTAAAAGCAAGAAAAAGGTGTGTATTGTTTTTTCCGAATTGCATAAGTCTTGTTTGAAGAATCAAGTTGAATTGATTCCAAGGGCATATTGAAGGATTTTTGTCAGTAATGGGTTCTATTATGCCTCCAAAAAATAATTCCATACCCATTAAGCCCTCAAAAAGCTATACTATGACGCATGAGGAGGAAGAATTGCAATATGAGATATTAAAATTACGGTACCAAGTGCAACAAATTTCGATCTTACGAAGAGAAACCGAAGATGAAATAGATGGTTTAAAAGCAGAAATGGAGGCTAATTTGGATGGTTTGAAGGATCAAATAATAGCAAATATGGACGATAAATTAGTGGAAGATCACATCGAGCATCAACAAGAAGTTCTCCAACTCTTAAAGGATAACCTGAATTTGGCACAAAATCGAATGAAACAACAGGCAGATCAACATCGCAGCGAGAGAAGTTTTGATGTAGGAGATTGGGTATTTTTACGGCTACAACCATACGAACAAATGTCCCTCAAGCAAGCTAAGAAGGATAATAAATTATCGCCAAAGTACTATGGTCCTTACAAGGTGTTGCAAAAGATTGGTACTATGGCATACAAATTGGAGCTTTCTGCTTCTTCGCGAGTGCATCCAGTTTTCCATGTTTCATGCTTAAAGAAGGTTATAGGTGAAAATATTCCAGTTCAAACAATATTGCCAGAACTTGATGAGGAAGGAAAAATCATATTGGAACGAGAAGCGGTCATGGAAACAAGAACTCGAAAACTACGGAATCGATCAATTTGAGAGTATCTCATCAAGTGGAAGAACTTACCCACTGAAGATTCTACATGGGAGGATGAGAATTTTATACAGAAGCACCCAGAGCTACTCAAGCGTTGAGGACAACACTTTTTTGAAGGAGAGGGGTATGTTAGGTCCCTATATTACTAGTATAGTCCCTTATTGTTGTTAGTGTAACCCCCTTATTGTTATTATTGTACCCTTGTAACCCCCCATTTTGTTATTATTGTGCCCTTAAATTATTATTGTTAGGTCGGCTAGGATTACATTGTGGCCCACTAGGATTACATTATGGCCCCATGGACTCCTATATATAGAAAGGAGGTTTTGTAAATTGTATCATCAAAGAATTGTGCATTTATGTAATGTATTGGAGGTTGCCCCCTCGAAGTGGCTTATTTCTAAGGCGTTGATATCTCCTTTCTTCTATTTTTGAAGCTGGTTACACAACACTTTGAATTTCATGTTTTAGATAGATAATAAAGATATGTCAAACAGTTTAAACTTGACAAATCAGTAGATAAGATAGAGAATAAATGAGGAGCTCAAGAGTTTAATCAGAGCCTTCAGATGAAATAAGGTTAGATTTAGGTAGATTTATGATTTGAAGCCTAACCTCTGTACCTGATTTCAAAAGATTTATATTCGAAAGCATCCATTAATACAGAAGTGCCCTTAGACATGTAATTTTATTGATATTGGAAAAGAAATTACATAAAAAATTGCAGGAGTTTACAAATGTAAACTTCCACCAATTTGTAATTAGGAAACTAACCTATTTATAAGCTATATGTCCTAACTTAATTTAGTTATGGACCACTTGAAAAAATAACAAGTGTCCATTTACAATAAATGATCTTCTATCCAATCTACTAACTTTATTCCTATTTTAGAGCCTAAGATACGATTCAATTCTAGAGTCCTATCTTTGCTAACAATATTATATTTCTAAGTGTCTCTAATATTTATTAAATATTATAATTTAACAAATATTTTTATCCTAACTTTACATTATTATATTTGGATCATCTAAAATTCCCCCCTATGATCCAAAGATACATTACAATATATACCAAGTTCATCTCTGAACTTAGTAAATTTTATTCTGCCAAGAGGTTTGGTGAAGATATCGGAGGTCTGATCTTCTGAAGGACAATAAATCGGCTTGATGACATCCTTTGCAATGAGTGATCTAATATGATGATACTTGGTGTCCACATGCTTTGTCTTTGAATGAAAAACTGGATTCTTGGCAAGCTTTATTGCTGACTAGTTGTCGATGAATAACGAAGTGGCTTCTGCTGGAGGAATACCCAAGTCCTGTAAAACTCTACGCAACCAAAAAATCTCACATGCTTCTTCCCATGCTGAAATGTACTCTGCTTCTATTGAAGAAGTGGCCACTATATATTGCTTCTTGCAACTCTAGGAAACTGCAACAGACCCCATGTTCATTAAATAACCTGAGGTTGATGCCCTATCATCAATACTGCCAGCAAATTCGGCATCTGAAAATCCACTAAGTACAAATTTTTTAGTATTTTTGTAAAGAAGACCAAAATATTTTGTTCCTTGGATATAACGAAGAACTCTTTTGGCTGCATTCCAGTGGCTGTCTTGTGGTTCCTAAATAAAGTGGGAAAGAATACTGACAACATAAGAAAGATCTGGTCGAGTAGTTGTCAGATAAATCAGGCTACCAATCAACTATCAATAAGTAGCACTATCCACTATTTCCCCCCCTTCAAATTTTGAAAGTTTCGAGTTTTGTTCCATAGGGGTAAGAACAGGCTTGCAATCCTGCATTCCAAATCGCTGAAGAATTTATACTGCATACTTACTCTGAGAAATGAAGATATGATGTGGACATTGGAATACTTCAACTCCAAGATAGTAGTGAAGTAGTCCCAAATCTGTCATCTTAAAACCTGCATGTAACTCATTTTCACCTGTGCAATGAGATCATCATTGTTTCCAATGATAATCAAATCATCTACATACATAACCAAAATCACCAGATTTTTACCTTGTTGGCATACATACAAGGTGTCATCATATTCACTTCATTGAAAACCAACTTTCCGAAGGTACTCATCCATTTTGGCATACCAAGCTCAAGGAGCTTGTTTTAACCCATATAAAGCCTTTATAAGTTTGCAGAATTATGTTCC
Source organism: Pinus albicaulis (assembly GCA_034641835.2). Classification (NCBI taxonomy): domain Eukaryota; kingdom Viridiplantae; phylum Streptophyta; class Pinopsida; order Pinales; family Pinaceae; genus Pinus; species Pinus albicaulis. The sequence goes on along the minus strand of CM076579.1, from coordinate 1,567,484,416 downwards.
TGTCCTTAAATTTCAAAACCTGGTGGTTGTGTCTTGTTCACTTCTTCCTATAAATCACCGTTGAGGAAAGCACTTTTTACATCCATTTGATGAACTTTCCATCCTTGTTGAGCTGCTAAGGCAAGTGTGAGTCAGAAGGTGTTCCATTTAGTTGTAGGAGAAAATGTTTCCTCATATTCTATCCCTTCCTGTTGCGCAAAACCCTTAGCAAAAAGTCTTGCTTTATACTTTTCAATTTCACTATTTTTCTTGTACTTAATTTGGTAAACCCATTTTCATCCGATGGGTTTAACATTCTGGGAACAATCAACAAGTTTCCAAGTGTTGTTGTCGAGAACTGCTTGATATTCATTAACCATAGCCTGTTGCCATTCTTTATGTTTTACTGCCTCTCGATAAGTAGAAGGCTCAGTAAAATCATTTGCTATCAAGGCAAAATTTCCTTCATTTCTTTGTGATCCCCTTGTTCCTGTTTTATTCTGTTCATTAGGCCTTACATCTTTCAAAATTTGAACTACCCATTTTGGCAATTGACATTCACTGGTTTGAGATTGTGAAAAATCACCATCATTGTAAAGAGGGTTGATGTAAACTGATGTTTTTTGATTAACCGCAGGTTCTGGGGTGGAGAGTCATTGTCAGAAGAACTGCTACTGCCAGGAGAGTTGGATGAACTGCTAGAAGACCCAGATGGCATTGGTGAAGAAGACAGACTCGATGAATCATTTTTAGATGAAGGAAACTCAAGTTCATACCAATTTTGTGAGTTTGGTTGACTTTGTAGATGTCCGTTTCTTTTATCACTTTTTTTTTCTAACTTTTCAAGAACACTTTCAACTTCTTCAGCACTCTTACTCTCATTTTCATAAAAAATCACATCTATGCTTATAATAAATTTCCCATTCGAAAAAAGTCGGTACCCTTTGTTCTCATTAGAATACCCAATCATTGTGCACTTCAAGCTTTGTGAGCCAAGCTTAGTTCGTTTTTCCTTCGGAACTAGGGCATAACATACTGATCCAAAAACTCTGAGATGTTTAACCTGAGGTTTGAAGCCAAACCATACTTCATAAGGTGTGATTCCATCTAAAGAAGCAATGGGGTATCTGTTTCTTAAGTAGACAGTGGTATGAATTGCTTCGGCCCAATATAAAGGACTTAAATTTTTGAAAGTTAACATAGATCGTGCCATTCGTAATAAGGTTCGGTTCATTCTTTCTACTACTCCATTTTGCTGCGGAGTGTAGACATTGGTAAGATGTCATTTTATGCCATTATTCATGCAATACATTTTGAATTCATTTGAAGTGAATTCTCTGCTATTGTCAGTTCTAAGAGTGCCAATATTCTCCTTTACTTCATTTTCAATAAGCTGAAGAAAAGTTTTGAACTTTTCAAATGCTTCTGACTTTTGCTTCAAAAAATATACCCAAGTCATCCTGCTAAAATCATCAACAAAGAGTAAAAAATATATGCATCCTCCGAGCGAAGTTGGTAAGGGTCCACAAATATCACTATGAACCAACTGCAAATTCCTATTTGTGCGCCATGAACTTGTAGTAAAAGTCTCTCGATGTTGTTTTCCAAAAATGCAAGATTCACACTTTGCATTTCCCTTTTTGAATGTTGGAAGTCCCTTAACAATTCCATATTTTTGTAACGGAGAGAGACTTTCGAAGTTGAGATGGCCATATCTTGCATGCCACAATCTGATCGATGAAATGTTTGTACTTACTGCTCCTGCAAAGTCAGAATTTCTTGGAATAACTGTCCCTTTGATCCTTAACAATTTTCCATCTTCATAACCTGTCATTACTGTTTTCATGTTCTGTTTGACTAAGTTAATTTTAACTAAGCCATCTTCCATAATCACCATATGTCCTACTTGTCGAATCATGACTAAAGATATCAAATTTTTCTTAAATGTTGGGACATACCATACATTTGAAATCATTATTTCTCCAATGCCTGGTAAAAAAGCTTTAATTACACCTTTTCCTGAAGGATTATGTTTAATTTTATCAGCAAGATAGATTGAATTTAGATGGAATTCTTTGAAATTCCAAAATAAATCCCCTCAAAAAGTCATGTGTTGAGTTGCTCCTGTATCCATAATCCATGCATCTTCATAATCACTTCTAAGAAAGCTTGAAACCTATAAAGTTGTTGATTCTATATTGGTGAAGACATATTCGGAACCATCAGGATCATCTTCATCATTTGCAAAATGTGCAGAGTTTGGATGAAACTTGGGAATTTTCTCAATAGAATTTCTACAATCTTCTGCATAATGGCCAACTTTGTTACATCTCTTGCAAACAATTTGACTGAAATCTCTGCCTTTGCCTTGAGACTGTCCCTACCTTGATATTGTCCTCTGCCATGATATTTTCCTCTACCTATGCTTTGGCCTCTGTTCTGAGTCTTTCCTCTACCTTGACTTTGTCCTTTGCCTTGATTATATCCTCTGCTTTGATTGTTGCCTCTTCCTTGAAAATTGCTCCTGCCTGAATTGTAGCCTCTGTTGAAATTTTTTCTTCCTTTGACTTTGACCGCAACCTTCGGCTGCTTGATTTTGATTGAAATTTCCTCTTCCTCAGTTTCTTGAACTATTAGCTGACGAGTTACTTGAGCTGGCTTCGGTGAAGAAGACATCTTCTCCAATCTGTTTCTTCTTCCCAAAGGTTTTATCATGTTGTGCTAACATGTCACTCAATTCATCAAATTTTATCTTCTCTAACTTTCCAGTGAATTGCAAAGTTTCCAAAAATGTGTATAAGATGATGGCAATATAGAAATTAAAATCGTGTTCAGGAAAATTTCATCAATAACTTGAAAACCAGCATTTATTATTTCTTGCTTGATGTTCTTAAGCTGTGAAATATACTCAAGGACATCACCACCTTCAGTTAATTTCTATTGAAGCAATTTTAATTGAAGATCAACCTTCTTTGATTCAAGTTGTGTATCAAAGAGATATTTGAATGTACGTAAAGCAGTCCATGCATCTGAGGAATTTTTGATATGTATGTACATTTCAGTATTAACTGAAGCTTTTATAAGAGCTAATGCCTTTGCATTTTTTACTTCCCAATTTTCCAATGAAGTCGCATTTGTTGGTTTATTTGGCTTAATGTTGCCATCACAAATTTCATGCCACAATTCATTATAAATGAGAGTGCTTTTAATTAGAAGTTTCCATTTCTTATAATATTTCACCGCATCTATCTTATCAGATTCAAAGAATAGATTAATTAATTTTAACATGATAGTGTTGAAGAAGTGCACCAAAACAATCAAGCACAAGAAGAAAATGAGCAACTCATCACATGAAACATGCCATGCAAAAATGACACACACCACGCAAAAAAAATGATCTATCAGGGCTTGGCCTTGACCCTCATATAGTCGTTGAAAAAAAAGAGAAAAATGACTGAGCTTTGCACTTGGCTCTAGTAAATTTCTTACTAAGTGTTTTACAATGAAATCTTTGCAAAATTTGACTGCTTGATAATTCCCTTACAAATTTCTTCTTAAAAAAATTTACCCCCCCTCAAAGTAAAAAAAATACTTTGAGTTACAATAATAACCCTTATTTCTCCAAAAAAATATAATCTACTTATTCCTCCAAAAATGATAACAACATTTTACACCTCAATATTATCAAACAAATACAATAAAATTATTCTTCTACAATATAGAAGATTCAAGAGGCATGTCATAGACCATTTCAACTTTTATGCAATGCAGTAATTTGTGTATCTTTGTAACAACAGTTGATGACCCAGAGTGAAGATATCAATATTTTAGTCGAAATCCTCAAGTCCCAATTTCATTATATGTTTAAACCTTGATGAATTTCCACTCACCAAATGGAGAACACATTCATGGATGAAGTTTGACTCAGCAAATGAAGAAAGTTCATCCTCGAGTCTGCAAATCATTTCATTTCGTCATCCATTTCCATATCTGTGTACAGTTGAGTAGTGGATTCAACATGACTACGGAATACGATTAATTGTTCAAGCTTTTTTTGATTGGTGAATCTAGATGGCAAGGAAATCAAGCTTCAAATTTGGGATATCGCAGGACATGAGCGATTCAGGACAATAACTAGCAGCTATTACCGTGGAGCTCACGGAATCATTATTGTTTATGATGTGACAGATATGGACAGTTTTAATAATGTCAAGCAATGGCTTAGTGAGATTTATAAATATGCAAGTGACAATGTCAGAAAAATTCTAGTAGGAAACAAATGTGACTTGACAAAGAAACAAGTGGTTGATCAGCAAATGACAAAGTCCTTTGCAGATGAACTGGGGATTGCATTTCTAGAAACAAGTGCGAAAGATGCATCTAATGTAGAACAAGCATTTCTTACCATGGCTGGGGAAGTAAAGAGGAGGATGGAAATTAAACTGACAGAGGGCAACAGGAAAGAAAAATGGAGAACACACTCGTGGATGAAGTTCTGCTCAGGCAGACCATGACCACCATGTGTCATTGAACCCCGTGTGATTCTGCTCCAACCCCGAGCCAATGAGCTTTGCACTCAGTTAACAATGTCGAATTCTGCTACCTCAAAGAAAAACCTATTGGGGTTTATGTTAACACTTCAATCCACAATTTCCTACTTAAAATCTGTATTAATTTCCATTAGCACCCGCTTTGCCTTATCGGCTGCGGAATGAAGTGTTCTTTTGGCTTTGAAAAAGAACAAATACTCCATACATGAGTCCTGAGAAAATGTGATGAGAAGATGGGAATTCAAAATTGAAACACCTTCTCAGTGTCAAATGATAATTCCAGAATCTGTAATTACAGAATCCTTTCCTGTTTTCTTTTAGTATTATCACATGAAATAAAATATATGCCTTTTCCTACTCGGCTTTGGCCATGATCCAGAAGAGATTGAAATTTCCAGAGGAAAATTTAATTTAAAAAAAAAAATGAATCCTAAATAAAAAAATTGATTTTTAGATTATAACCAATAACTTTATTTTCCTTAAAGCATTGACAAGATTGCATACCAATTCATCCTTTAGCAGAATTTTCCAAAAGTTTACAAAGCTGAAATCTCCATCTTCACATCATATGCATTACTAGTGGCTCTGATACCACATTAATACCTAAGTGTCCTCAGACACATAATTTTATTGATATTGGAAAATAAATTACATAAAAAATTGCAGGAGTTTACAAACGTAAACTTCCACTAATTTTCAATTAGGAAACTAACATATTTATAAGCTATATGTCCTAACTTAATTTAGTTATGGACCACTTGAAAAAATAACAAGTGTCCATTTACAATAAATGATCTTCTATCCAATCTACTAACTTTATTCCTATTTTAGAGCCTAAGATACGACTCAATTCTAGAGTCCTATCTTTGCTAACAATATTCTATTTCTAAGTGTCTCTAATATTGATTAAATATTCTAATTTAATAAATATTCTTATCCTAACTTTACATTATTATATTTGGATCATCTAACATGAAAAATCTTAAGAAAACCATGTTTCCTGTTTCCTAACCAGTGAAGGTCTGTAAATCAGTTGAAGATTGAAATTGAAAGCAAAATCCAAGAAAAGAATAGTCTGCCTGTTTTAATCCAAGAACACCTACTAAAGTCAAAAAATACTTATGTAAACTGTTTAAACTTATAGAAGTAGCTATAAAATCATAAAAGCAGAGTTTTTGGTATTCCAAAAAACCTCAAAATTCCTAAACCTACTCCAGCTACATCTTCTAAGATTGCCATCATTATAAATCCTCTACAACCTCCTGTTGTAGACATTGAGCACACTCCATTAGCAGATGTTGACTACAAAATAGAAGACCCCATTGTAGAATTCAATCTCTTAGAACTTCATAACTGGAGCTTTGAAAATTCTTTAGATAATGTTGAAGAAGTTCAAATTTGGGAATCACACTTGCCCAAATATGTTGTTCTAGTTACTCATTCATGCCCAGAGGTCATTAGGTTATGCCATCATTTTTATATTCCCGAGAAAAGAGAAATAGTCAATGCCAACAAATAAGTACCTGTTAGCCCCTTCTAAATTCCTTGACAAGCAAGCAAGGGGCTAATTTGTTTCATAAGCCTGCAAGGAATGTATTTCCCTTGAAAAAACATCATCCTTGCAGCCTTTTCAGTTTCCCCGCCTTGTGACTGTTCCCCTCTGCTGTTCTGAGTCAATAAGCCTTGCTGATAAGGAATTATGCTCCAAAAGGCTTTATTTCTGCCCTTCATACCCTTGCAAAATGCTTCATTTTCACCCCTTTTTCCTTTCTCAAAGTCCCTTTTCTTCCCCCCTAAATTCCCCCTTTCCATCCCAAAATCCCCTCTGAAACATCCCTACACCCTTTGGTTAGCCAATTTCCCAATTCTTCCATCTATCGTTTCCCATTTTCGGCCTCAAATTTCGCTAAAAATGGGCAGAAAACCCACTTTGCAGCTTACATTAGACCTTAGCCCCCTTCCGCTAGCCCCTCGGCCTTTTCTCCATGCAACCCAGGTGATGTAACCGAACGCTGGCTCGAAAGGCGCTAATATCCAATGTATATCGGGAGTGCTCCTGGCCGTTGATATTTATGGATCAGACAATGATTGTTAACTCTGCAGTGTCCATGTTTCCCCCGTTCAAACCCCCAACCACGCAATCGCCGTCCATTCACCTGCAGATCCGACGGTTCGGAGTGTACCTGCCCTTGTGGTCCTCGCGGCGCACTATCCATAAAACAACCCTATTTTCATCGCATCGCTAATGGGGGTCGAGCGGTATTTTCCCATTGCCCAACGATTCCATACATCGTTTGACATGTGGCTCATGTACGATTCCAAAACTGCCTACTCATCACATGTTATCTTTTGGTATAGGATGCGCAGCGATATGCATATCCACCGTCAGATCTACCCTTGCCTATCCAACGGTCATCGCTCAACGAAGCTGCGTGGGGTTTAATCCGTGGTCTTCATACTCCTGGCCCACCGTTCATCGTCCTCTACCGCATGTTCAACCATCAATCTCCTATGAGATCTGACAGTCCAAATTTGTTTCCCCGCTGATTGAGTTTTCCGCCATCGCCCGGTCCCGCCACGTCACCTCCATGTGTGTCCGCCATACACCCACCCTTCCCATTGCATAAATCTGATTCAATGGTCGATTTTTTTAAGGTTTTCATTTAAATTCTATCACAGGCTGCCAACCTTTCGCCATCTCTGTTCTCTATCATTCCACAACATTTTTCTGCCATTTCTCCACAGTTCCACTATCACCCACGCAGATATCCACATCGTCCGAACCCATGCACTGTCTTCTTAACAAGTTTCATGTTTTTGCATGGTTTCAGAAAGGTAGAAAACCGCCATGGTTCATGTGTACTACTTTAATGGTGTGTTGCGCAGGCAGAATTAAATCTGGAAGCTGGTACTACAGAGAGATGCCCGGAAAGGTAGCGACAACATAAATATTATCCCAGGATAGTTCAATCTCCGCAAGAAACCTATCCGGTGCCATTAAAACCCAGATTTTGCAGATCGAGACATTTATGGTGCAGTGGAGAAAAACCAGCTAATGATCAAGGATTCCAGCATTCAGCATTGAAGGTTTTGAGCCTTAGTACAACGGTTTAGAGGCAAAGCACCAGATCAATGATCCCATGGATCATGAAGAAGGTACAACACGCAGAAATTCATGTATATCAGGGTTTCACATCAGCAGATTGTCCCAAAGGATGAAGCACCCATATCAGTCCATTATTTACCGTGTTCCTGAAGATTTCCGCCTTTACCATAGTCCAATGCTACCAGGGCATTTGTTTCACAAGCATGGCAGTCCATTAAGTCATTTTTTTATACACTAGAGTACTACTTAGTACTGCATTCAGAATACATCAGAGTCATATTAGAGTAATCTGAAGTCTGAAGAAGATCATTCGTTCACCCAAAGAATACCAGGAACTGAATGCTCAGAATTTAAACAGAATGGGCTTCGGCCCTCTTTCTTTTCAGAATTTTTAATACCACATTTAGTTTCTCACCTACCTTCTCTGCTCCACCGGAGCTATAAATTCATGAAGAAACTCATTGTAAAAGGTTTTTGATCAGTTATCAGAGAACTGCAAGTATTTTCCTTTGAGACACAGTCTCTGTGTAAAGTTGTAAGATAGGCTGAGGAACATGTTTTCAGACTGAGTATTCAGATATTGGCAATGTTGTACTTGACTGGTATTGCTATTTAATATGACAAGCACATTTCTTTGGATCCTAATCTAAAGCAGCGGTGATGTTTTCCTAACTATGTGTTTTAATTCATTTCATTTCGTTTCTACTGGCTTGCATCAGAATATTGGCATAGGATTTACCCTTGATAGGTGCCCTATGTTTCTGCTCTCCTTGCCATTGATGTTTCTCTTCTAAATGTGTTATCTAAGAATTGATTTCAGTTAATTTAACTAGTGTAGTGGATGTTATTTCCTACTCTCTGATGTATGAATTAATGTATCTATTCTTAGATGTTTCTTGTTAAGAATTTAGCTTGAAGATTTGGGAACACTTGGGATTAGAGTTAGCCCTGTCCACTAGGATCCTTGTGCGACTAGCTGGTCTTTAACTTTGTGCTCTGAATCTGTGTTAGCTCCTTCTCTCCTACCTTTCCATATCACACAATCATCTTCAAGATCCTATGTTTTAGATGACTAGCCCAATTGAAAGTTTGCACGTTAGATAGTAAGAAAATCCTTTCCTAACTCCATTTCCCAATGGTTTTGGATATTTCCTGGAACACTTCACCTCTGCCTTTTTCCTCTTTGCCCAACCTTGTCTTACATTGAACCCTCCTTTCCTAATAACCAAAAACCAAACAAACAAATCAAACAAACCCTGAGCCTTATAACTAACCTAACATCTTAACATTTGAGCTTCAAAGTCAAAAACCTTTGACATATCATAGAGAGATCCCTCACTAGACCCAGGAGGGCTAGATCCTAAGGTTTGAAAGTGGTTTGATGTTGTCTCATCTTTTGGTCTTGCCAATCTGGCCAAAACATGGGAACCCCAACAGTACCTTTTACCATTACTGCTGAGTCCATTAACCAAATGTTACAGCTCAAACTTGATCCACAAGAAGTTCCTTTGTCTATAGAAGCTCTTACCAAGTTGTATATTGGCCTTGATTTTCCCAAGAGATTCCATATCTTCCAAGTCTTCATGCCCTTGCATGTGGAAATTCCTCAAATCAATCCTCTATATTCTCCATCAAGATTTCCAGAGGGTTCAAGGCATGTCATTTCCATGCTATCATTCATCCTAGGGTACTTTACTGATGAACATAAAAATGAATCCATTTTAGGTTTCCTATCTACTTTCACACCAGGACAACCTCCATCTTATATCTTCAATTATGCTGGGTATATTGCTGACAAAATTCATGACCAATTGGTTAAGTTGCCAACTGAAGGAGTGTTGAGATACACGTCCTTTCTCTTTCATATGTTTTTGTATTTTCAAGAAGATAAGTTTCTAGTAACCCTACAGGAACTTGACATAGAAGGAAATCCTCTTTCAGTCATTTTTTAGACCTCTTTAATCAAAAAAGAGTCCACAGAGTTTACTTATGCAGAGTTTTCAGAATTCTTCATCGATCCATTGATAAAAATGTTAAAAAATACTAAACAACCAAGGATAAATGATGAGATGAAGAAGATTTTATAGTTACCATAGCATACCAAGGCTAGAGATTGGTATTTGTATGAAAAACACACAAAGATTAGATTTTTTGGATCCAATTTGTTGCCCTACAAATTACCCAAATATGTACCAATGAGGGTTTTTTCCTTGGAATACATCAGGCAGATTTTAAATTTTGATTCAATCAAATTTCTAGCAACAAAGAAGAAAACACAGTTTAAGTTAAAGTATCAAGTGTGACCATTCATTTGCAATCATAGAGATGTAGAGGCAGAAGCAGCTAAACAATTATTAGAGTACAGATTTGAAGAGAGCTTTTCCTGGAATTATGGTCCATAAGGAATTTTAAATAAAATGAGGGTTAAGTGTAAATTCACACCCTATATTCATGAGAAAAAACTAGAGATTGAGAAGTATGCTAATCAAACTGAGTGGACATAAAATACTTTAATAGATGCAGTAAAACAAAGTGATACTAGTCACACTTTACAAATTGCAGATCAAATAGAGAAAACCACCAAAAGAGTCAGAGAAGAAGGTTCTTATGTTGCTGAAACCACTACTAAAACTTGGTTCAAGTTAAGATATAATAAGAAGCCTAAGTTAAATTTAGTAGATAAAGAGAAGGTAATCATTGAGGTTGAGGACACAAATGTCCCAGTAACTAAAAATGATGCTTCTACAATTATAAGAAATGAACAAGTTATAGGGAATTTCAATGAAGAGACATCAGAAGAAAAGGACCTTGATATCAAGGAAAAGTATAAACAGATTAAGTTAAAGAATGAAGAGATTAAAAATGAGATTTACTCTCAATACTTGAAACAAACAACAAGTGTTCAAAACAAACTATTATCAACTTTTGATTACTCAAATAAAAATTTGATCATGTCAGTCTTACAGCCTACAGTGAATGTTCCAAAGACAGTTGCAGATTACAAAATAATTGATTTAGAAGTGCCAATAGAAAGCATTCATGCACTTGATCAAATAGAATTTCATAGACAGAGTTCAGATATGTTGTATTCTACTGTTACAACCAAAGCTATGAGTGTTCAAAAACTTTAGAACACTATCACAAATATGAAAGATCAAATGAAACTTGATAAAGCATCCTTATATGCGAAAGATATTATAATTAAATCTTTAGAATAATTGGTCTTGTAGGTCAGATATGACCCTACAAATGTCAAAGAAGAAAATTAGTTAGTAAAGAAGTAAAATGAATACATTGCAGCATTGAGAAAATTACTTAAATTTCCATCAAGTGAACATCCTCAAGCCAAAAAAATTATACACGAACAGACTCAAAAGGATGACATGATGAATTTAATCTTTCAGCTAACAACATTGATCAAAGAAATGGAGATTCAAATGGATAAGCTTGTCCATGATAAGGAAATAACAAAAAAATGAGAAGTTCCTTCAGTTGTCCCTATGGTTACTACGGTTGTGCCTTCAACTCTAGCAGAAGAGTTGGCACCGAAAGAACCGCTAGCTACTGCAATGCCAGTGACATCATCTACAACTTCAGCTACAGGGTCATCCACTACAGCAGCTCACCCTTCAAATGAGGCTATCAAGCTAGTAAAATCCAAGGAAGAAATGTCACTTCAGACAAGTGAGATTAACATATTGAAAAATATGGTTGATAACCTTGAAAATACAAACAAGTTAGCTCAAATAAATGCTAAAACTCGTAAGAAAAAATCTAATAGGTTAAATGAAGAACTGAAGAAGTTACAAAAGGAATTAACCTTAAAGGATCCAATGTCATATGTGAAAATTTTTTTATGGAACAAAATCATTAAAGCCATCAATGATGTATGACCCTAAATTTAGGTGATCTTTGAACAAAGAGATTTACTAAAGGCAGCACTAGCAGAAATTCAGAAGACTAAAGAGGAGCTTGATAACAAACCTGAGCAAGAAATTGAATTGATCAAGTTTCTTAACAGTAAAAACAAGCAAGATTTAGAAGAAATTGAGATTATTGATAGGACTGAAACAATCCTTGAAATAAGGAAAGTCATCACTAAGAAGAACCTAATGAAACAACTTGAACATAAGTGTGAGAATATGAACATAACTATAACCAAATTCATGATTATATTTGAGAACTTGAGGTAAAGAAGTTTGCCTAATATTTTGGTTATCAATGACAACTTAATGCCTCGGGAGGATTACAATAATAAGGTTAAAGAATATGCAAAAGAGCAAGTTGAAAAGACAGGTGGAAAAGGCACTCCAACAGGGAAAGTCTTACTCAGAAGCTTTGAAGATTTATTCTATCTGCAACATGAGATAAGACACTTGTTTTTCATAAAACCAAATTTTTCCAGATATACTGAGGCATATGAGAATTTTAGGAAGTTAAATAAGACACAAATTCCAAGTGAGGAAGCTTGTTAGTCACTTACAACTTTACTGTGAAAGGTGAAAGGCAGAAAGGTAAAAGGTAGTAAAATAGTTTGCTATTTTTCAGTCAAAACAGATTTTTTATTACAACAGTAAACAATTTTACAGTGGTCAAAGAGTATCCGAGTTTAAAGAGTAACAGAGATTAAAGAGAATCAGAGTGAAAGAGTAAAAGATAAAGTAGATAAAATTTCAAAACAAACTTGAAAATATCTTGGTCAGCAAAGAGGACACCAAGGCAGCCAGTTGCACCTTATCCACAATTAGTTTCTATTTTATTTGGATAGATAGGACAACTTGCTTATTTGTTAAGCAACTGTCTCTATTTTGTTGTAAAGATATTTCTATTTTCCTTAGATAATTCCTAGAAGCATTCTAGGATATTTTGTGAATTATATTGTATAAATACTTCATCTTATAGAAGTATTATTGTGGAATAAATTGTTGAAGATTTCTATAGTCATTTTTATTAGACATGAAGGCTTTTGTGTTTCAAATATCGAGTAGCAGACTGGATCAAACCAATTAGCATCATATTTTAGGATTCATGTGATGAGCTATTGAAAAGAAGTATTCTCTATTTGTCATTGTTCATCTTCTTTGTTTCATGCATCCATTATGTGTTCTAAATTTGAATGAATAAACATGAGTATTACTTTAGGATTTGTTAAAAGCACCATGTCTTTACTGTTTATCATTTCTATGTTTTCTGTTGATTTCCATAGTAGGGAACCCTTAATTTCTCCCTCTTTCATTTGACCTCTACCTACTACTTCTCTTTTCTGGATCAAAGAACCCTTCATTTCTCTTTATCCCTATCATATCACCTCACCAAACAGCCTTCCAATATCTTCAAAGGGTTATCTATCTTGCCCTGAAAAAATTTGACTTTTTGACCTTGATCATAACTCTGTCTGCTTGTTTTTTGACTCCTCAGCCCAATGGACAAACATATTTTCCACTATCCATCTCATTAAGTGATTTTTCCCTCCAAATTAAACAAACAAAAACAAAATTTCACAATCATAACTAGCCTAATATTTTATAAATAAAATAAAGTTAAATCTTATAGAGAGAGCCCTATCTGAACACTAGGAAGGCTAGATGCTAGAGTTTAAAAGCTGGTCTGTGGTTACCTCTAGATTTCTTATAACTATAAATCAAAATATCAGAACTTGAATAATTACTAGAGTGATAACACCTCCAAAATGGTAACTCACGAAAAATCTCCTCCACCTTTGGCTCCTGCAATGTAGGTGGGTTGCATAATTGATCATGGTAGACAAAATAGCCTAACCCACACTTTCTCTCTCTCCACTTATGATAATTGTAGAGTAGCTGCTGATTTTGGGCTGCAATAATGTTGTCATCAAGAAGAAAGAAGAAGACTAGATCTTCAATGATACTCTCTCTAGAGTAATTAATCATGCTGGCCCAAACCATCCCATACAATGTGAATGGTACAACATCACCATATGGTATCCAAATCAGAAAAATTTTGAAGGTTATGTGCAATTTTGGATGATACCAATGGTTTCTCCAGTGGATACAGCGCAGTTTTAGCAACTATTGTTTTAGAACATCATGTGGCAAGTTGTCCTCCAACAAGTTACTAGTTGTGCATGTTTTCTCATCTACTATGACGTAGTAAATGTCATTATATATCAATTGAGAATGATAAGAATAACACCACACTTTCCCAAGGTCATGCAAATAAGGGTTATCTCCATCATAAATGTTGGTCCTAGAATGGCCATGAAACCCAAAAATAATATTGCCCTCTTGTGGAGCAATGCACTATACATAGATGGTGAGAAGATGCAAATACTTTATGAAATGATCAATAAGTACAGAAATGCATTTCTTATCATGCATGGTGAGTAGGTTGAAATTGAGGTCCATAGATGAGCTCCCCCATGAGAATCTTCTTATAAGGATCTGAAAAATGAAGGGATACATACTCCCCTTGGAACACTCCATCAATAGATACATACTCCCCAGTGACAGTGTTGTTGGCCTTAGTGATAAGGCTCTTGCCACTCCATGACTCCATTATTTGACATGCCATATGCCAAAGTCATCCACCATCATGTTTTTATGTGTGGGAGTCTCCTTCCTATGTGGAATTTCCTCCTGATCCTCCAATGCTGAAGGGTAGCCTCTTTGAACTTTGATTGTGTCATCCCTTTCTCCTGAAATATCATGCCAAGTATGGGAGAAAATTTGTACCTACAATCCCAAGAGTAGCCAAAGCAACAATAACTCTTGCTTCCCCCTCACACCTCCATTATACAAATCATGAGGTTAATATATGATGATTGACATGAAGAATTTCATATCAACACAATACACCCAAAATCCTTGCTGCCATATGATGCAAGTGCCCTGTCAAGTTTCCTCCACCAACATACCCTTTGAAGAAGGATATATAACATAATGGCCAAACTCTTTCAAGAGTAGACAATGCCGCCATGCCTCCTGCTGCCTTGTGTCATAGATATGTAGGTGACTCACGAACCTCTTGCTTACCATCCACACCCTTTCATCCAAATGTGGGTGTCTCCTACCATGCTCCATCTTGTTATTCCTCCAATGGAGAACACCATCCTCCCACATCAGATTTCTACCCTTTCATTTCATGGGATCCAAGTATCCTAAAGCCAATATCCCCTCATAACATTGTAAAATGCTCATCTAGAAAGATCCATCACAATGTTGAAAGATAAGATGTCTTTCATCAATCATATGCTCATCCAATGTCACACAAGTGTAATGGTCATCATAATGCTCTAATAATAGTGGGGCCCCCAACTCATCACTTCTGCTCAATGAAAGCATTTTTGATCTCCATAATGGTGTTTTTTCTTCCTCGTGCTCATGTTCAATGTGAAGCATATAGTTTTGCAATGGATTTTTTAGGAAAATGCTCATCCTATCCTCTAGAAATTCACACCCCAACCCCAGGATTTGTGTGCATCTCAATAATCAATAGTTAGGAGGATTGTTTATCCTCTGCTTGAACAACTCAAGGCTGCACAGTGCAATGAAAGTCTGTTACTCCAAATCAGAAATATGCTTTGACCCTTGGTCATGCAATGGAATATTCCCACAAGCCTCTATATGATGTGTTGAAGCAACAGAAAATGGAAACATGTGCATACCTTGGTAAAGCTTGGGAACATCTTGCACTACTACAAGGGTTACTCCTTCCAGTGTGATGGCTCCCCCAACTGCTGATGATGATGGTTGATCTTCCATATTTGTATCAGCACTGGTACAAGTCTCCTCAAGTGGTGGTGAAGGCTTCTCCTCCTCTGATTTCTTCTTGTCAAATTTCTTGATCAACCTTTGAGTAAAATCTGCAAGTGTGGTTACTCTTGCATGACTCAAATGGATGAACCACCAAATGTTTGCTTCACCCTCAAGGTGCAGTGCTGCAATATCAAAAACCTCTCTTTCTACCACTAGATGTAGTAGGAAGAATGCATCTAGCTTCATTCCCCAATCCCTTGCTGTACATGTGTATGACCCATAAAAAGTAGACAATAGAAATCTATTGGCCTTTATTTTCCTATTGCTGCAAGATCTCCTTTCTTCTGCAAGTTGAATGAACTGTGGGAGAGTTAGATTCTCCTTGAAAGCTCTAGGTTGAGACTTATATTCTGCTACGTATCCACTTAGGATCTCATGTTCCAAGTGCCCTCCATCTCCATGCCTCTTGTCTTCTCCCTCAAAAGGAAAGGGCATAGTGTATTGCTTTGGAGCTCTCTCCAAAATCAGTTCTTTCTTCTGATAATATGAAGTACATGGACCTTCCTCTTCTTAAAACCCTCTAGAGGTCTCATTGTACCTCTCTTCTTTCATCTGCTTAACCTCCTTGGAGGGGTTCTTCATATATTTGAAAAGTGATGAGACAAATCTCACTTCTTCCATCATTTTAGATCTCTTCTTGTAATGTCCCAATTTTTGCCTCAAGCTAAAATGGAACATTATAGTTGCACATTTTATTTTTGATTAATAAAATGGGCAAGGAGACACCTTAGCCATTTTTTGATGAAGAAATAACACTCCTAATGTGAAAGGGGAGTGAATAAAGTAGCTGAGATAAACACCAATTGTGTGAATGGAACCCAACTCACTTTCTTAGTCATATTTGACTAAAGTCAACAGCGCTACCCAAGGAGGAAGAGGCTTCCTAGAGTAGCTGCGTAGTTTTGGAGAGAAGACATTCATGCAAGGGTGGAAACCCTAATTGGGGGGACCATGATGGAGAGGAGTTCTCTCACTTTATATGGACGAGATGGCAGCCCATTTTCATATATTTGAAAAGTGATGAGACAAAGCTCACTTCTTCCATCATTTTAGATCTCTTCTTGTAAAGTCCCAATTTTAGCCTCAAGCTAAAATGGAACATTATAGTTGCACATTTTATTTTTGATTAATAAAATGGGCAAGGAGACACCTTAGCCCTTTTTTGATGAAGAAATAACACTCCTAATGTGAAAGGGGAGTGAATAAAGTAGCTGAGATAAACACCAATTGTGTGAATGGAACCCAACTCACTTCATTAGTCATCTTTGACTAAAGTCAACAGCGCTACCCAAGGAGGAAGAGGCTTCCTAGAGAAGCTGCCTAGTTTTGGAGGGAAGACATTCATGCAAGGGTGGAAACCCTAATTGGTGGGACCATGATGGAGAGGAGTTATCTCACTTTATATGGAGGATATGGCAGCCCATTTTCATTATGCTATGTTTTATATTTTCAGACTTGGGTCTGCAAAGCTTGCATCCTCGGGCTGTTTAGTAGAGTGATGGTGCCCTTGGGCACTAGGGTGTTCCCGATCGGTAATCCATACATATTCCTCAAGGAAGGATGAGGATTGTGCTACATTTAATCAATGCAGCATTATCCACAAGTACATTCATCTTCTACAGCATTATTTTTGCAACAGAGAGAACGTTGTGTTGCTGGGTGCTGCAAGAGAGGAACTCATCGAGTCTCTCTTGTCTAGTTTTCCTCAGTGGAGGAGTGATGTATTCATTGGAAGAGCTGAAAAGAGGATTCCCGGGCTGTATTTCAAATTAGTTGGCATGGGCCAACACTTCCATCGTCTCCCACTGCACAATCCATGAGAGAAATTGTGTTATTTCAAACGAGGTAGTGAGAGAGGGGTTTTTGTGCTTCAGAGGAGGATGTTTCTGAGAAAAAGTGATCAGCACTTTGTATTAGAGACATTATCAGAGGAGGGAAATCAAATTTCAGATCTTCCATGGCCTCATTCTTATTTTGTTTCAGTTGCAGTGACAACTCTGTTGTCACATTTTGGTCTTCTCCGACATTTCTAGCAATCTTCCTAGATTGGCTAGAAATCATGTATTTCAGCCCATTTCTGTGTTATTGAGATATTTCTTGTATTCCTTCAGCCATATATGTATTTATTTCATATTAAGAAGCTTATGCCTTCATGTACACAACACAGTTGCAGCTACTCCAGAATTTTGTGGAGTTGCAGCTACTTTGGTATTTCATGGCTATTTCATTGAAGGTTGGATCTTAAAGTTTGAGTGGCTTGTCCCCCATGATATTTCTTGTATTTTACTGATGATATCATAATATAATTATGGCTGTAGTATTTTCCCTCTTATGGTGTATTTCAGTTATGCAGAGTTACTGGTTATGTTCCTGTATTGTTGTAGCTCTCTCATTGAGCATTGTTTTAGAGACCTAGATTGGGGAGATCTGAATAACCCATCTAGATTCATTTCTTTGAGCTCTTTTTCTGTAGGGGAGTTGTATTAGAGTTATTATAGGGCATCCCAGTGCTTTTTTTCCTTATTTATGCATCAACTTCCTTATATAGCGTCCTCAAGGACCCTGTAGCAGAAATTCCCGAGGTGGAATATTGCATATCCATAGGCAGAGTCTGAGAAGGGCCAAATAGCCTCATGATTTCTCCCTTCTTTGGAAGGAGTCATATCCTATAAATTATACATCATTAAATCTCTGAAATGGACTTGCAGTGTCTCACTGAAGAAGGAAAAATGGAACATCTAAGATGTTCCCGATGGAGCAGCATGTTCCTGAAAAAGGGTAATTACAGTGGTATCAAAGCATTATCTTGGCTCAGCCTGTGCCCAAGATCTATTTCCATCAGCAAGAGGATATTCTCTCCAAGTAGAGGAGATTGATAGAGGAAACAAGGAAGAGGAAGAGGAGGTTTCCCTTCTTCTTTTTTAGACCATTGAGCACACCATTGAAGATCTGCTGAAAGGGAAAATTTTGGAGAAATTTTATGAAGAGGGTTTGTGGATGGAGAAATCCCTAGCTATTCTCATGAAGGGTGTGAGCATTCAGCCACACATGCAGATCCACAGCGCAGTACATTTCCCATAGCTACTGCAAGAAGGATGGATGGAAAGAGTTGAGACCTTTGGAAGAGCAGCGCTGCAAACTCAAAGGTATGATTCATGATAGATTGATTTCAGAATTCTATTTCATGTTTTCATGCAAATGAGTGATCATATGTGTAATTCACAAAGATTTTTGCAAAGGGGATTGATGAAAACCAATGTGCAACTGGGTGTGACAAAACTTCAAACACTTTGCATGCATGGAGGAGAACCATGAAACAATGATCATTCCATCTTTATAGAGGGGGAGTAAATTAGGAGAATGGCTTGCTAGAGGCAAGACCCCCATGATATGAAGGGAACTCTTCCATTTGTGAAGGTGTGGAGACATTTCTTTCAAGGGAAGGCCAAGGCTCAAGGCCTCTCATTCAGGAGGAAATACACTCACATGTTGGTAGAGAGGAGGTGCATATAGCGCTACACCATTGGAAGAAGAAGAAAAGTAGAAGGATCAGCATGAAGGGATGATGGACATTCACCCCTATCTATTTTCAGATATCTTCTTCACATGGGAGAAGGACTGCATTGCACAGTAAGGAGAGAGAGAGGACCTTTCATTCCTCTCACATATTCAGTCCACTTCCTATCTTGATGTCTCACTTTTGGAGGCTTTCCACTTGGAGGCCACATGAGCTAGAGATGTTGAGAGACATCATATCATTTGGTTCACCACTCATTGGATTTTGGAGGGGTGGAGGCATTTGAGGAGTCCATTACAGCGCAGAGAGTTTGGGGACAAGCTCATGGAGGAGGGATACACTCTCCCATTTTCAGTACCACCCATTCTCATTAGTTTCACTTCACAGATAGAGTTTTTGTATGGATGGAGGATAGCATCTTCATGATGCAGGATGGCTAATCCATGGATGTGATGAGAGAGAAGTTACTTCCTTGGAGGGAGGATTCTTTCATGCATTGGAGTAGAGGGAGGCCAATCAGGCTTACATTTCCCAGGATCGGAGAATCTTTGGAGGTGATAGTCTCTCACGGGAGGCTCATTTTTAGAGGTCCTTATTTCTATTTGAGCATGAGCAGTTGCATGATGGCATGGCAGCAACCTTGGAGGATGACTTTGGCATGAGGGGATGTCAAGGTAGTAGGAAACAACGTGATGGGAACACTTTATTGAAGATTATCAGCGCTGTCTATGTGGAGGATTGATCCATGTTGGAGGACTCAGCTTCTGGTTGAGAGGTCCCGGGATCTTGGTGCATGCATGATTCTTGATGACCAATTGGATGATGAAAGCTACATGGTTGATGATATGGTCATCTATTGTTATGGTAGGTTCTTCTTGACTAGAATTTCTAGTCTCAAGGAGAAATTTATGCATGCAGCACATAAGGGCTTCCTAGCTATGCACTTGGATGCATACTTTGATTGGCTAGATGAGTTCACTTTGGAGGGAATTCAGCATGATATACATCAGCATATGGATATATGCATAGCCCAGTTGATTATTGGAGAGGTTGGCACAACCATTCCCTTACTCATTGGAGGACAGGGAGAGCATTCATGATGAGCCATTTCAGCTCAAGGTCTCAAGTGCATGGTAGAGGAGGTATAATTTCACATTGTGTACCTCTTTAATTTATATGAGCAGCATATTGATCAAGGAGGATCATTCCTTCTTGCATTTGTTGATGTACTTGCAGCTACCAGTAGCCTTGATTTTGGATAATTTTGTGATGGTTGTGGGGGAAGCCAAATTCTCTTGGTGTGCACCTTGGCACCAATGTGTATTTCATGTTTCATCTTATGAGGATATGTTGTGGTAGCAAACAAGTGGTTAGTTCAGCACTTGTTATTTTGATTTTTGAGGCAGGCCTAGGAGACACTGCGCAGTTCCATGAGTGGAACTTTGAACCACTCTCCGTGTTTCGGGAAATAACTCCCTAGAGGTTTGTTGGGTCAAAACCTCCACAGATCAGGGCATGCTACTCAAGAAGGACTCACACAACCACACTTGTATGCTAAAAAATAGATAACATCGATAGTAGAACTCACCCGTAATCCTACGTTTGATGTAGATCCCACGGGGTCCAAACCCCCAGCAACCCTTCTTCCTCCTCAACCTAAAAACCAAGAAGAAACGTGCACGGAAATCTAGTTGTACAGCATATATCTATCCTAAATGTTAGTGAAATCCATGTGAAACATCATATAAACAATAATAAATTCTTAAATAATAATCTTTTCAAATATGCAAGCAGATATTAACATGTGAATTCAGGAACAAGATGGTTCTTCTTCATTATGAACAACATGTACAGTAGTAAAAAGTGGAGAGATCACCTGAATCCTTCCACGATCTTCGAACAGACCGTCGTCTGGATCCGTCCTGCCCTTGCCTCGCTAGGATACTTTCAAGACTTGTGCACACGAGATGACATATAATCTGATGAACATCTCCAGGAAACAAGGGTTTCCTGTAAAAATCTGGGAAAGTGCAGGAGGCACGGGAAATCAGACTTGAATTGGGATTCCAACAGAGTATAATGTCTATAAATTTCTCTCTCCCTTAGGCCATGCACATGAGGGGATTTTATACTCCCTCAAAATAGTTTTAATCAGTTGGAAACAGTTGGCCACATGCTCAGGTGGTTGAAATATTGGAGTAACCATCAACCCAGCCCGAAAATAGGGAATTTTTATATATTTTTTAATGATTTTAATGGCATATGCGGAAAAGTGTGTATGGACTCGCGTATACACGTAGAAAAGTCTGGGCATACCCGCGTATGGGATTTTTAACACTGTTTTTTATGAATTTTGTTCAAGTCTGTGGGAATGGGTGCCCAAGGCCAAAGAGACAATCATGAATCACATGAGGGTGAAAAATGATGCTATAACAGATGCCCCATAATATATGAGGTCAGAAGGGGTACATGATGGCTGAAATGTATTATGCACATAGAAAGAACTTCGCAAGGACAAGAGAGGACTTCACCAGATTTCAGCCTGCCAAAAAACCAATGAAAGAAAACAGAGAGTCAACTCATGCTGAGGCGGGCATACCCATGCTCAGTCAAAAATATATCATATAAAAAGTAC
Source organism: Pinus albicaulis (assembly GCA_034641835.2). Lineage (NCBI taxonomy): Eukaryota > Viridiplantae > Streptophyta > Pinopsida > Pinales > Pinaceae > Pinus > Pinus albicaulis. The sequence goes on along the minus strand of CM076579.1, from coordinate 1,567,462,836 downwards.
ATAATGGATCCAAAATGTATACAAGTATAGCTAAACTGAAATTACATAATGAATCATCTGAGCATGGCCCGAAAGTACGAGTCAGAATCAATGTCCAAGTGTCACATATAGAAAGCTGATCAATGATGCTGAAACTGGATGTCTGATCATAAAAGTAACTGAATCTCCAAGTACCAAATCATAAGGGGTGGAACACATGGTACAATCACGCAACTCAAGATCCAACATATAAGATGTTGTTGTACTGACATTGCAACATATAAGGGTGGACGACATTACTGGCAGAAACTGAATGGACTGTCAAAAGTGAACTGAAAGATGCTGATGCAACCCGAGGTCTTCACCGATCTCGACGGCACAATTCTACACAATGGGAATAAATGAGCTGAAGTCGACCATGTGAGAAATCGTTGGATTACCAATCAATAATGTAAACCGTTAACCAACGCGAGACAACCCACCAATAATGAAAATGAGTGTCAAGGTGCCCCAGTACAATCTAACAAGTGCGAATGAATGAGTTGAAGTCGAACACTTGGAAGAATCTACCAATCAGGAGGCAATGATGAATCCCCACTGTCAATAGCGAAGAGTTTGCCACTGATGACTACAAATCCTAAGGTACTGACAAAAGGACTCTAGACCTTATTCCCAAAGAAATGAGTCGGAGTCGATGGGAAAAGATCTGCTGGAAGGAAGGCATTAAGGCATCCCACATCATTCCAGCACGAGTGCAACCCGTAGGCAAAAATTTGGAAGGAATCGGACGAAGCAGAGTGATAGAACCAAACCGAAGTACGTTTCCGACATGCACAAGATGAATCTAGCACACTTAAGAAACCCTCTGAACCAACCAATAATGAAAGCTGACACAGAGGCAAGATATCCACCGATAGGGTCAAATGGAAATCAAGGTACTGCACGAATCCCAAGTGTGATAATGTATGCTGACATCGAACACAGGGGAAACCACTCAGTCAAAGACCCATAATGATGATCAAATGCTGAGCACAAGGTCACCTATCAATGATAGAAATAGGGCCAGGGTGCGGCTCTAGGTTTACTCTCAGAGCAATGTGTCGTAGTCGATGAGAGACAAACCCGCCAGTGAGAAGTCAATGGGGACCTTCTCAAACCAGCACGAGCAGAAGACCAAAACATTTGATGTGATAGAAAAAGATACTGACAAGATCGGGAAGGCTGACTGAATAATGAGTCAAGAGACACCGCAGAATGGCCGACTCTGGTTAGACTTCCCTTGAACAAAAGCACGACTTGTGATGACCATGGCAGTAAAAAGTGACACTGTATAAGTTTGTTATGCAGGAGGCAAAAACAAACTCTCCATATGATTGGAAGAGATAACCAACCGGGGGAGAACCGACCAGTGAAACAAGGCAAAGGATGAACCTAGGTCAAAACTAAAACCATCCCAAATGAAGGAAATATATAAGTGTATGTGCTCTATTCAAGGGCAACAAACTTATACTGTACTGCCATCAAATTATGAAGTTACATCCCGTTCCTTCTCTTTTTGTTATATTTGATTTTTTTGTCTTTTTCATATAATAATCCTAAAAAAGAATAAAAGAATGCTATAGTACAATGGATATAACGAGTATCAAGAAACAGATGCACTAGTTCGTGGGATAGGAACAATCCTATGCTCAATGCAAGGTGGCGGAAACTGGTAAGCGATACTCAGAGGAATGTTCCATCCATGGGTAAAAAGGGTGTCAAGTCGTGATAGCTAAATGCATGCAATGGTTAAATTGTACAGACAGTCAAGGTCAAAAGTTGGCTTAAACATCGAGTCCAAAATGAAGCCGGCTAAAGGCCAGGATAAACAAGTAGCCAATATGCAATGCAATAATACAACTCAACAACACTAGGGAGCCTCTTAGGGTAATAGCCAGAAAAATGATAGTGAGGAAGAAGAAGAATGAAGCTTCAACACATAAGTCATGGCGGGACCAAAGAGGACTCCTGAGCCTACATAAAATGTAGCATGGGCAACAAGTGATAGCGAGGAACTAACTAGGAAGCCCATGTAAAGGAAGGCTCTAACACCAAGTCATGATTAAATAGTCGGCGAGTGAAATGGGTGAAATACTCATGACCTGATGGGCCGACCCTATGGAAAGTGATCAGAATGGAGGCTAGTATGCAAAATGCAACGGAAAGTGAATTCCCTAACCTATATGCCAGTGAAGATCATATACCTGCCATGACGGGTCAGCAGTCATGGATCAAAAACTGGAAAAAATCTTGAGTTCATCAAAATGTACCTGAAAATATACCAATCTGGGCACTTCCAAGTGTTAGCCCCCCTATGAAATTTTTGACAAGCAAATAGGGGGCTAAATCATTTTTGAGTCTTCAAGGATTGCATTTCCTCTGAAAACACAGTCTCCTTGAAGCCTCCATGTGTCTTTGCCCTTTGATAGTATCCCCTCTGCTGATTTCCTTTATGAAGCCTCTCTGTTGGTGAAGAAATGCCCAAGGCCTTCCTTTTCCCTCTTATTTCCCCTCATTTAGCCTCTTTTTATTCCCCCTTGTCTCCCCTTCTATTTCCCCATCTACCTCTCAAATCCCCCCAAAATCCCCTTTAAATTCCTCCCCTACCCCTTGTTTTCCCTTTTTCCCCTTCTATTCCTCTATCGTTACCTTTCCCCGGCCCTCAAATTATATTAAAATGGGTTAAAAACCCCTTTCCGACCATATAATAGGGCTTAGCCCCTTAGCGAAAATCCCTTAACCACTTCCCACACATGCCCCAGCTCTGGGACCAAGCGCTTAAGCCCCAAGCACTAATCGCAATCGGAAGTCGGGCGGGTGCACAACTCCTTTGTTATATTCAAAAGTCCCGATGCGATTTGTTTAACACATAAGTCCCGCAGGGTGTTCCGCACCGTTGATCTTCCGCGGAGATCTAACAGCTAGGCGATAATCACAGCCCCCCGCTCAATCGCAATCACAACGTTCTGTGTGTGCCCTCTGATCAATCGCAAGTCTCACTCCCGATCCCCTGATTGCTTCTCCGCCGTTGATCTGCCCCGCGATCCGACGGCCAGCGCTCAATCGCACCCCCGCCCGATCGCTGATCGTAAGTCCTTCTCCCTACGCTCCAATTCAATCTTGACCGTCCATCCTTCCCGCGATCCGACGGCCAGTGCTCAATCGCACCCCGGCCCGATCGCTGATCGCAAGCCCTTCCTCTCGTCTCCCGATTAAATCACAGCCGTCCATCTCCCCGCTGATCCTACGGCTCAGCGCTAATCGCTTCATTCCCTTCACACCTCCTGTTTCTCCCTCCGATGGATTGTGAGCCGTTGATCTGGACCCGAGATCAACGGTCAGCGCTCAATCGCAAGCCCCTCTCCGATCGCAATCGCAAACCGTTTCGTCTGACCCCCGATTGCGATTTCCCGATTGAATCCTGGCCGTCCGTTCCCTCCCAGATCTGACGGCTCGAGTTCAATCGCCCTCCGCCTCTGCCAGGTCCCACATTCACGCCTCCGTGTGTTGTTTTTTCACGTTTCCCTGTGTAATTCGCCCGAACGCTAAACTTTGGTTTTTTACACTGTGCGTTCATTTCTCCGCTCCTCCCCGCTGTTTCCACTGTGTCTCCATCGCTCCGCCATCTCTCATCCTCCACAGCATTTCTCCACCACTGCCCGGTCTATAATATGTTTATTTCATAGCGCAGACAACACAGAGATGGCCAGTTCAGCACTGCCAGCAGAAGCAGTAGAAACAGGATTCAAAGGGGATTAATGCACATTATTGATATAATTAACGTCTAATCCCGCATTCAAAGGATTCAAGCACATATTGAAGATTCAAGCACATTGTCAAAGTCTTATCTGTGTTTAATATTGGCAGAGTACATTCTCTCCAGATGCACACCATCCCACAGCATTCTCCATGCCTCCCTCGAGCCCTGGAACGATTAATTGCCCCGACAGAGCTTCATTAAAGACTGTTTGGTCAGTAGTTATGGAGGTATGGAGAAGTTGCAGATCTTTTACCATTCCATTTATTCAGAAGGCAGCGCAGAGCTCCAAGCTCCAGAAAGGACTCTAAAAGAAATATCAGAGGTCGATTTCGAACTGACAGAGATCTCCGACCAATCTTAGAGTACATTCAGCATTGCAAATAGCCATTAAGCAGCATGGGCGTGAACACTTCCGCTGATTCTGCCTTAATGAGATCAATTAATTGTCTATCTACTTATGTTTCTTCCTCTTCTCCTATAAAAGATCCCCGAGAATGAATTGTAAGGGTTGTTGTTGCCTTGCTGGGCATCTGCTGTTAGAGGGATTCAGTTTGACTGTTAGAACAGCCTTGGGAGGAAGTTGCAGAGTAGTTTGTATGTAATAGGCTGGGAGGAGAAGTGGGGACTGTATTAGCCTTTGAGCTTATTTTACATGACTGGTTTTGCATCAATTAATCAGAGCACATTTCACAGGATCCTGGTCTATTGCTATTGGTGATGTTTACTTACTCTGTTTATTACATTTTCACATTGTTTCATATTCTGCTGGTAGGCATCAGAATAATGGTATAGGATTCACCCTTGTTAGGTGCCCTATGCTGTCTTCTCTCCCTACCTTTATGTTTTCTGCTAAAATGTGTTATCCAAGAGTAAATTCATGGGTTTAACCAGTGCAGCGGATGTTATTGCCTGCTGGCTGATGTATGAACTTGGGGGTTTGCCACTTGGATGCTTCTTTGTCAAATCTATCTCTGTTTTTTCCCTTGGAGTTGCTAAAGCAGATCTGGAGTTAAATGACCTCTGGTTTGATCTATAAGCAGCCCCATTGTCTCTTTGAGAGCTGCCTTTGAGTATGTCCAAGCAGGTCTGGAGTTAAATGACCTCTGACCTGATCTATAGATAGAAAGTCGGTTGCTTTCGTTCTTTCACTTTCCTCCTTAATGTTCCATCCCATCATCTATCTAAAAATATCCTTTAGTATAGATGACTTGCCCTTTGGAAGCCTTGGCTAGTGGATGCAAGTAATTTCCCTCTCATGACTCCATAGCCCAATGGATGGCACTGTCTCGGCCCATCCTCTTTCCTGAAACAGCCTGCTGTTTTGTTCCTTTCTTCCCATTGCTTTCCCAGTCCATGATCTCTTAACCAACCCAGCAACCCTTCAACCAAATTATTTAAAACCCCCCTCTGTGCTCCATAACTAGCCTAACATCTCGTTCTGAGCTTGAAAGACATATCATTCTTTGCTCTATTTGGAGAGATCCCTCTCCGGGTCCAGGAGGGCTAGATCCTAGGGCCCCAAAGTGGTTCTGATGTTGTCTCATCTTTTGGTCTTGCCAATCTGGCCAAAACATGGGAACCCCAACACCAAGCATCCGGGTTATGCAGCTTAAGATAGATTTAAAAAATAAGCATAACAAATTTTTGCGAAAATTTTCAACTTTTTGGGCATAAATAGACAAGTTACCTCACATTTGGTTCATTGTGACTTGCTGAATTGGGAAAAATAGCTCTGGAGAAAAAGCCTCTTTCGTCAAAACAGGAGCAATCGACCGTCAAAGTTCACCGAATTTGTTAGGTAAGCTCTTAATCCATCTTTGTTATTCATTTTGTCCATTCATAAGTTAAAAATTATAAATTTTCACCGTAGAATTATTTATTTTAAATCACGGGTTTGCGCATACTCGGGTTTATATTGACCAAGCCGGGTATATACGCGACTATGTACAGAGAAAGTCGCGTATGCGCAACCCGAAATGAAAAAACGTGATTCTAACGGACAAATTATTGAATTTTTGTAGGATGACTATATCATGGAGAGAACGTGAGCACAGTGCCATTGACAATGAAGTAATGCAGGACCAATTATTGCTCAATATTCTCTGAAATTGTGGATTGCTCAAGTTTTTCAAAATGCCAAATATGAAGAGTAAAGTCTGGTTGCTCGAAATGCTTATGAATTATTTGGAACCGGAAGAAGATTGCTTCATCATAGATCAAATTCCCATACGTATCGAGGTGGAAGATATATATTTTATTACTGGACTTTCCTGGAGGGGGGAGCCAGTAGATTTGCATGGTAAGCCTTTGGGAGGGCTAACCGTTGAAGATTACGTCCATGTCTACTACGTAGAGGGATACAAGAAAGTTGGAACTCAAATTACTATCAAAGATTTAAGAGACTTGCACATGAAAATTCTCCTTTTTACCAATGGCAGGGTAGCAGGATCTGCTTCCCTACACCAGGCATCCAGGACTCAAATGAGTATAGCAGTGGAATGCTTAACTCATTTAAATGATTGGTGCACAACTCTACTGATGAAAATGAAACAACACTTGACTTCCATCCAAAAAAAAAAGACAAAACATTTCAGATATGGTAAAATATTAATGAAATTCTTCTTCGAGAAGATTCTTGGGTTGAGACCCAAAGTGATCTCTTCTATCAGTAGTCCAAGGGACCCAAGAATTGCCCGATGGGCTAACTTGATGAAGAGACTGGGGGGAAGTGAAGTTCCCCGAACCACTTGGGATGATGAGTTCTTCGAATGGTGGGGAGAACAAATCATCGCTGTGGAAGACTATCCCTATGCCGGGATGGATTTTCGTGGTGATCCAGACCTTGTCCTTCCACCAGGTGCGGCATGGGGCACAGTCGGTAAGTTTGCAATTTTTGACTTATATAATTTTTTGGATTTTTTCAATATATGTGAAAAAATGTAGAAAACAAACATGTTTTTGATTGGATTCAAAATGACTTACAAATTTTATAATGATCATGATATAGATATTGGACCAGTGAGACCTGAGGGTTACCCACGACATAAGCACCACAGAGGCAAGGCGGATACAGTAGATCCAGACAGGACCCTCCAGGCTGTACAGAGGAACTTGAAGGGTTTAACCCGCCAAGTACCTATGGCTGCAGTGGAATATCTTTCTGAGGCCATCGACAGACGGGTGGTAGGAGTACCCCGTGACTAGGTATGATTATTCCGCCGAGTTGCCACCGCGATCGTGTTCTATAGGAACACAACTTCTGGGTAGGGACCACAGGAGTAGATATATATGATTTTCCAGATGACTATATATTTTTTGAGATTTGAACATGATCGGGCATAAGCCCAAATTTTGTATGACTTATGGATCCAAATTTTGTATAGTTTTTGAATACTCTGATAATATATATACAGCGATGTTTGATGTGATGTGACAAATTTATAAAATTGTATGATGTTTTTGATGATTAAATTTTATTGTATGGAATGATTAATATGCTATTCAATTGCTTGATTAGCTAATGAGTCTGCCATCCAATTGTCAGCTCGAGGAATATGAATGAAAGTTAAAAATTGAAATGATCTTTGTAACAAACGTACCCTCAAGAACAACAGGAGTAAAAATGGATCTAGAACCCGATAAGTATTATTGAACTGTGACACCACTAGCTGGGAGTCCAAAAAAGCTACCAATGAATCAACACCCAAAGATATTGCCTCTGAGAGTAGATAAATAACTGCAGTGTATTCTGCTATATTATTGGAAGCAGGACTAATGCAGACTCCTCTTGATACTAACAGCTGATCAGATGGATGACGAAGCACCCAAGTCGTGGAAGCCACGTTCCAGGTGTGTCTACTAGCACCATCGGCGAAACCAAAATGACTCATAACATCCGACACAACCTGCCAAAGTAGATCAAAAACATCACCATCCCATCAAAGATAAAAAAACTAGATATGTACAAAGCAAAACTACTATATACAAAAGCAAAATGCCAGTCCGAAGCCTAGGCAAAATACTTTTTCAAATAGAGCCCATTTCTAGGCTCCGGCAACTCATTCCCTTCAAAATCAACCAAGGTATATGCTCCTTTTTTAAGGACTTTTTTAACGATAAAGGGGCCATACCACATAGACTTAAACTTTCCTGCCCCCAGGGCATATTTTTCTTGGGCATAGACCAAAACAAGGTCACCTTCCAAAAAAAACCCTAGGCTTGACCGCTTTATCGTACTGAACTTTAACTCGGTTTTTATGCGCTTCATTCATCGTGGCGGCATCCTGACGCTGCTCATCGAGATTTTCTAGATGAAGGAGACACTCTTCAAGACTATAAGTGTCAGGAAGAAGCTCAACAACTAACTTAAGAGAAGGAATCTCAAATTCAATGGGAAATACGGATTCAAACCCGTAAACTAGCTGAAACGGAGTAAAGCCAGTTGCAGTTTTCACTGACGTCCTGTATGCCCAAAGTGTAGGATATAGCATGATATGCCAGTTGGATCGAGCTTTATTAATTTTCCTTTGAAGAATTTTCTTCAAGGATTTATTCACGGCTTCCACTTGCCCATTGGCCTGAGGATAATACGGAGATGAATGCTCCTGCCGAAAACCTAATTTTAGAGCCAACTGAGCCATCATGCTATTCTGAAAATGACTGCCATGATCAGTGACAATCTCTCTAGGAATACCAAAACGAGCAATAACCTGGTTGAAAAGAAAAAGAGCTGCAGTCTCACCATCATTCCCAAAAGTAGGCATAGCCTCGACCCACTTCGTAAAGTATTCTATTGCTACAATAATGTACTTGTGACCTTTAGCCGAAGGTGGGTTACAAGTAGTATAATCAATACCCCACTTTGTAAAGGGACCGACAGTAATGACTGGAAAAGCGGAGCTGGATGAGCGCGCATTTTTTGAGTATAAACTTGACACGGATGACACTTTTTGACCGAATCCACACAATCTTTGAAAATCGAAAACCAAAAGTACCCAGCACACTAGATTTTTTGGGCTGTAGCAAGCCCAGATAAATGACCACCACAAGCTCCACTATGGCAATCATTCAGCACAACCTCAGCTTCTTCAAGAGTTAAGCAACGTCTCAGGATTGAATCAACCCCTCGACGGTATAAAGCATCACCAATGATCAAGTAATTCTTAGCCAAGTGATGCAACTTACGACACTCATATTTCGAAAAAGTAGAGGGAAACTTCGCAGTATAGAGATACACAATGATATCTCCATACCAAGGATCCAGTGGAGAGATAAGAAACAAATGTTCATCTAGGAAGGATTCATCATAGACTATCTCCTCTCCACAGGGAAACTCAAAAATCAATTCCGTGAAAACTAATGATTTCTTGGACTTGGCAGACATAAACTCAAGATCAAATTCCTGCAAAATCACAATCCGTCTATTGTATTTTCCCCCAATCACTCGCCTAATGAGAACAAATTGAAATGGATTGGCTGCTGCCAAAACATAAGTTTTTCATAGAAGAATGTAATGTCTGAGTCGCTGCACAGCATGAACAGCTTCTAAAGCCAGCATTTCTATCAGAGTATACCGGAGTTCAGGTCCTACCAAGCCTCGACTAAGATAGTATATAACATTCTCTACAAGAGCATCATCTTCCTGGACCAGAACCATACCAATGGTAGATTCTGCTGCTGCAAGATACAAAAGGAAATCCCTGCTATAATCAGGTGGACTCAATAAAGGAGCAGAGGTCAATGCTTTTTTCAAAGCATCGAATGAGCACTGAGCGAAGTCATCCCAAAAAAATGGAATTCCCTTCTTCAACAATCTCATAAATCCTTTGGTAACTTCAGCATAATTCACGATGAACCTCCAAAGAAAATTAGCTTTTCCTTGTAGACTTTGAAGTTGACGAATAGATGACGGGGGAGGCAACCGAATTATTGCCTCAACCTTGAAGGGATCTACCCTAATCCCTTCCCTAGACACAATGAATCCTAATAACCGACCGGATGTGACCGCGAAAACACACTTGTTCGGATTCAACCTAATCTTGTAGAAACGACATCGTTCAAATACTTGACGGAGGTGAGCAGGATGATCCATTCTCTTTAGAGAATGAGCAGCTAAATCATCCAAATATGCCTCGATAATATGTTTGATGTCGTGGAAGGCATATGACATGGCCCGCTGAAACGTAGCCCCAGCATTTTTAAGACCGAAAGGCATCTTCTTTTAAGCAAACGTACCCCAGGGACAAATAAAGGCAGTCTTATGCTAATCTTCAGGACGAATAGTAATCTGATTATATCCGTAGAAACTGTCCATGAAGGAGAAAATCTCATTACCGACACACTCATCAATGATCTGATCTATAAATGGTGTGGGGTAATTATCTTTCGGACATGCTTTATTAAGGTCTCTGAAATCAATGCAAACTCGAATTGTTCCTTGTTTTTTATCTACGGGAACAGGGTTTGAAACCGATTCACTCAAAGGAACAGGGAAAATGAATCCCGCCTTGAGCAGCTTCTCTACCTCAGCTTTGATAGCTGCAGCCTTCCTAGGATTGACCGGATGAAGTTTTTGCCTCACAGGCTTAGAATTTTCGTTAGTCTTGATCTCATGCTGGACAATAGATGGATCTATACCAGGCATTTCCTCATAAGACCAAGCGAACACATCCCTATACTCTTTAAAGAGATCGGTGTAAATTTGAATCTCTTCAAGGGAACATTCGGCTCCGATGAAGACATTCTCTATGACATTGGGATCCCTGGAAATGTTCACCAGGATAGTTGGAGAAATCATAGCCATTTTCCCTTCAGCATGTACCTGTGTTGGTGCTAAAGGGTTCAGGACTAGGCGAACAGGACCAGGAGACACAGGACTTGGAAAACTTGATTCAACTTCGCTCAAATCAGGTAAAAAGTGAGACCGATGATGCAAATCATCCCACGTCTATCTATACCAGTCATAGCTTCCAGGATGGCCTCTTCAGATGGAAGAGTGGTATCAAGGAAATCCTTGGTAGAAGAAGAACTAAGTGTTCAAGCCGGAGCCACATCGCCATCCAATTCCTCTAGAGAAAGAGGAGCTGGAATGGACTCTGCAAAGTCAACAATAGATTGATAAGCAATCTCAACTGTAGACATCGGAAATGCCATTCCACCCACTTGACCTTTCGCTAATGTGGCTGTAGGGGAATGTAAGGTCCAAGGGTCTGAAAAATAATGAGTTCTGAAGAACTCTCTTCGAAGAGGAGCCCTGGAGGATGAAATTGCATTTATATGAATAGTAGGAGGTGGAATATCAAAAGTACCCATCAATGAAGAATACATTCCAACCCCTAAATTCTCAACAGGCGACTTGGCCTTATCCAACTTTGGAATAGTTGAGTTAGCAGATGCATTCGGGTCTACAGGAGGACAGTCCAGTTGATCCACTGTAACAATCCTCCCTTCGTGAGGGAAACAAATAATCCGAAATAATGAAGATGCAATGGCATCCATCTCATAAATCCAGTTTCTCCCCAACAGAAGGTTGTAGTCCAAGCTTGCATCAACTATCTCAACCTCTATAATTATAGTTTTTCCCCCAACACAGATGGGAAAAGCTGGGACAATACCATGGGGTCTGTGAGAATGACCATCAAATGCAGTCAGAAGAGTAGCAGATGGAACAGCTGCGGGAGATCCAATTCCCTTCCAACATGTGAGAGACATCACACATGTGGAAGCACCCTCATCAACGACCGTCCGGAAAATATTGCATTTTCGGTACGATGATTTAATATGAAAAGCCATATGATGGGGGAGTATCTTTTTAAAATTATTCATATCGAATGTAATCATAAGAGAGTTCTTTGGATTGACAACCCCAATAGCAGTGAGCAGAGCACTGCGCTGAGCCGAACAAGACTAGAGCACCTCAAGATCCGACATGGCACAAGGACTCTACGCCAGATCTTCCACAATAGAGTAGTTCTAGGCAGCCCTGGAATTTGGATTAATTGTCGTACGCTTAGTAGATTCTTTGGGCATCCGAGGTATAGGCTCAACAGTAGGCTTCATGATGTGAAGCTGCTCAGTAGCATTAGGAGCACCCTTGGCTTTTGAAGAATCATCTTCGCCATAATCACAGGATCTCGTGGCGACATCCATGGGAGCACTCATCATGTATATGTTTGATGTAATTTCCCCTTCCTGGGTGCCCCCAGAGGAAGCCCCAATATTTTGATTCGTGCCAACAACTAGATATTGCCCTTGGGGAAAAGGGTTTGTCAACACAGCCTGGGAACTAGAAGAACCCTGCTGAGCTAACAAGCACTGCGCATCCTGAATTTTAGGGCAAAGGTGAGTAAGAGGGTCTTCAGTACATAACTTGCATGGAAAATTCACTTTCTTTTTATCCTTCGGACCCTCACCAACATGCTCGTTGGATTTTACATTACCCTTCCCATTCTTGCCCTTTTTCTTATTACGTCCCTTCTTCTTCCCTTTGGATTGTTGATTTTCTTTAGGCTTAGAAGTCTGAACGACATTCACTGACAAAGATTGAGAAGGCGATGATTCAGCAGGCACAACCTGACCAAAAGGAGAATATTGTAAAGACAACTGCTGCAATTGATTAAGCAGGTTAGCTGCACCACTATTGATCGACCTAATAAGTCCATCACCATGAGGACTGGGTTTAGTCTTGGATAAGTCCAATTTGGAGTGAGGAGCATTAGGCAAATATTTATGAAGGACCCCAGACTAAGAATATATCAATTCAAGCTGCTGGGCCCTAAAAATGGCCTGCTCCTCGGAAAATACCTCGAAAAGGGATACATCCTTAGAAATATCTGACTACAGACATTTCAGAAACCATTCCAAAAGGAATTCTCCTGGAATATGAGCTTTAATAAGCCTCTTCCTTCTCTGCCATTCCTGAATATGATCAGAAATGTGGGTTGCATTGTCTTGTTTAAAATTAGCTAGGAGTTTAGTCTCGGCATCATAACGGACAGGCAACTGGAAATGATTTAGAAATGTTGTAGCCAGATCTCCAAATGTAGCAAAACTGCCCCCAGTTAACTCAATATACCACTTGGCAGCATTTCCAGTTAAGGTGCATTGAAACAATCTCAACCTAATCGAGTCATCGATCAGGGGGTTAGAAGAACACCATAAATGGAAGGTGGTGATATGGTCAGCCAGGTCCTCTCCATTCTTGCCTTCAAACTTTGGAATGTATGAAGGTAGTTTGGTGGGAACCGGAGGTCACCTCGGACTATATCGGATCGGATCATTCGTCAATTTCGACAGATCTAGCAAGTTTAACGTTGCCAGAAAAGGTAAACGAGGCAGAGCCTGAGGATTCCATCCTTGATGGGATGAATTCCCTACATTCTGAAAAGAATACCCTGGATTTGATGAGGCACCAGGTTTCCAAAAAGAACTCGTAGAAAATGTTGGGCTAAATGACCCAACATTTGGAGAAGGACCCCCTCCCAACGTAGAGTTACCAAACATCGTACTAGTTCCCCCCCCGAAGTAATGAATGAAGAGGAAAGAACCTAATAGGGGTTCCAAGAATTAGAAAGAGGGGAAAAAGTCTGATAAGCACTCGATGAAGGGAAAGAAACATTCCCTTGGTGACCAGCGTAAAACTGATTCCCTGCCCCCACTGTTGTGAATACAGGGTTCCAACCTGTAAAAGTAGTCGAACTCTGACCTCCAGACCAAGGTTTAAAACTCTAAGTCTGAGAAGTAAAATGAAAAGACCCTAAAGAAGGATTTGAACTAGGAATATGCCCAGTTCCAAAGGGGAACCCTTGAAAAGAATCTAACCCACTAGCCATGGAAGACATGGGTGTAGATGCAGCTGCAACAGCGGAAAAGGAAAAAGAAGGAATCCCACTAGTGGGAATTCCAGAACAAAAGGGACCAGATTGAGAAGCATGTGATTGGGTGAAACCAGAGCCAAACACAGCAGTACTAGAAGCAATCAAAGATATAGCAATAGTGCCTCCTCCTTAAACTGAAGCAGGAGTCTGAATGCCTGGAGCACTCACAGCAGAAGCCGCGTTCCCAGTCGTGGCCATCGAAAGGTATGAATAAAATGGAGGATCTTCTGGTCTTGCAGAATTAGGTCCAATGTACTCAACAACAAACAGATAATTAGGAGGAGGAGGAGATGGAAGTGACTGAGGAGACTCAGGTACTTCCTCTACTTCTATTCCTAACTCTCCTGGAAATAAGACTCTCGAGGTGAGCGGAGTGCTCCTCTCGGAACCAACACCAGAACCAACTACGAAACCTTCAATCCCTTGTGGAGGATCTCTCTCCACTGCGTTAGACACCACAGGGTGATATTCACCTGCTATGTTACTCCTACGCCTTCTCAAAGAAGGCTCTGCACTCTCGGGAGATAACCCCTGGATTCTCCTCGATCGACGAAGTGCTTGATCAGCCACTTTAACAAATTTTAATTAGACTCAAAAAGGTATAAAGCTAAGAAAGCTAGGAGCAAAGAGCACTCACTACAAAAATCCCTAAGATACAGCCAAGCAAGCAGCCTTTAGGTATTTTCGCTCCGGGTGATTAGGACCGGACACCAAAATATGGGAAAGCAAAAAATAGGACCTCCCGAAAGTAGTCTGGGATAATTACGGCCCAGGCCTACTAGCGAAGGTAACAGAAACAGTTACGCTGACCTCCTAACAACAGCCTTTTCCGGCACAAGTACCGAAGCTTCGCAAGGGTACCCCCCAGAAGTACTGCTGGAAGTGATACGATGTCTGCCTCAGGTACCACGGGTATTCCCCCCTGCAGTCACCTGTGTGGAACCTAGGAAAGGCAACTATGGGCACCAATCCATGTCAAAAGCTGGGCGGAACGGTCTTGAGGCAAGATCCAACAAATTAGAGAGGGGGTATCTCTCTTCTCGGCCTTCACTTCCCCTCACGCTTGACTCTCTGGAGGAGAGATTTCCCGGTCCACCTAACGGAGTTGGATTTCGCTCAATTTATAAACTTCTATGTTTTAGTTTGAGCGGCCTTGGAGATTTAACTCTCTACTTACCTAATCCAAGGCCCTACAACCTAGCTAGTTGGTGTATGACACTTAATAAAAACTTGCTAGTTGTTTTTAAATTATAGCGCTTATTTTAATTGGCTGTTATATTATGTCAATGGGATATGGAAATGAAACTTGTGGTGTTTTAAGACGCAGAAAAGAAATTAATGAAAACCAAACTACATGCAAATGCAGTAATTGCCTTTTGATGAAAAGAAATTTCTACACAGGTTCTACGAGACTAAAAATTTTTCTTTTCAAATATCAAACTCACACTCGCAAAATCTATCAAAAAGACTATAAATGCTTAAGTACACCTAATGCAAATAACTAAGATCATGCAAATTCTAAGATGCAAAATCTAACAAAGCAAAGAGAAATTTCCCAAGAATCCTTCAGTTTTATCACTTTTTAGGTGTCCACTAAACTAGTTCCCAAAATCAGAAACTCTCAGCATAACGACACCAAAATATGCTTGACACAAGAGGAAGAAACCAATACAATTCCCTTCCCAAATCAAGTCAAAAACCAAAGGCAAGAAATTTCAACAAAGCTTCAAAAGATGTAACGAAATGAAAACAAAAATGCAAAACAAAAGCAAATGACAAAACAAAATGTTTTTTGAGCTTTTGAATTTTATAAAAAAGAAGAGCTCTAAGAGACCAAGAAAATTATCCAATTGCCAAGTCAAACAACTCTGAATTTCAAGAAAAACTTCCAAAAATCTCCAAATCTTATAGTGCCACTTAGTAGCAAGATTTATATGAGCAAAAGAAGACAAGAAACTCAGTAACTCAGCCCAGAATAATAGTACAACCTTGCAGCAATCACAAACTTCAAAGAACCAAGAAAGACTTCAAAAATTGCAACAAGACCTAGTCAAATGAACTCAAGAAAACCAACCAAAAAAATAGGCAAAAATCGAAGCGCAAAGCAAGACATAAAGCTAGGAAAGAGTATATGAGCGGAAGCTCTCTGTTCTGATTAAGCAGAAAAACCAAGAATCCCCAAAAAGAGATCTTGGTACTCGAACCAGAAATGCAAGCACTAAAAAACAAGATTTTCCTAATAAGCCAGTCTTCAACCAATCAAGAGAGAAAAATACCAATAACCACTATCAACACAATCCAGAGACTATAAAGACACTGCAGGAATAGGTCTCCACAGGCAAACAAGACTAAAAAGTCAAGAAATCAAAAATTTCAAAATTTGCCCAGGCATACGCTACTTATCAGCTTTTCAACAAGCGTGTATACGCGCCTGTGTCAAAGGAAACCCGTGTATACATGACTTCCTTTAACAAAAACTGCATGTATACGCGACTGTGTATAGAAAAAATCACGTATATAAAGGTAAATAATGAAAAATAAAAAAGATTAAGCCTGGATAAAGAACCAGGTCTTCAGTCTGACTGAGAAAACGTTAACTGGACTGGAAATAATAGTTAAAACTATTGGAAACCTTTCAAACAGATGAAACCACCCAATAGGGGAATCATAAGAATGTGATCCCCAGCGGAGTCGCCAGTTCTGTTTTGGGAAATAACTCCCTAGAGGTTTGTTAGGTCAAAACCTCCACAGATCAGGGCATGCTACTCAAGAAGGACTCACACAACCACACTTGTATGCTAAACACTAGATAACATCGATAGTAGAACTCACCCGTAATCCTACGTTTGATGTAGATCCTGCGGGGTCCAAACCCCCAGCAACCCTTCTTCCTCCTCAACCTAAAAACCAAGAAGAAACGTGCATGGAAATCTAGTTGTACAGCATATATCTATCCTAAATGTTAGTGAAATCCATGTGAAACATCATATAAAAAATAATAAATTCTTAAATAATAATCTTTTCACATATGCAAGCAGATATTAACACGTGAATTCAGGAACAAGATGGTTCTTCTTCATTACGAACAGCATGTACAGTAGTAAAAAGTGGAGAGATCACCTGAATCCTTCCACGATCTTCGAACAGACCGTCGTTTGGATCCGTCCCGCCCTTGCCTCGCTAGGATACTTTCAAGACTTGTGCACACGAGATAACATATAAACTAATGAACATCTCCAGGAAAGAAGGGTTTCCTGTAAAAATCTAGGAAAGTGCAGGAGGCACGGGAAATCAGACTTGAATTGGGATTCCAATAGAGTATAATGTCTATAAATTTCTCTCTCCCTTAGGCCATGCACATGAAGGGATTTTATACTCCCTCAAAGTAGTTTCAATCAGTTGGAAATAGTTGGCCACGTGCTGAGGTGGTTGAACTACTGGAGTAACCATCAACCCAGCCTGAAAATAGGGAATTTTTATATATTTTTTAATGATTTTAATGGCATACGCGGAAAAGTGTGTATGGACTCGCGTATACACGTGGAAAATTCTGGGCATACCCGCATATGGGATTTTTAACACTGTTTTTTATGAATTTTGTTCAAGTCTGTGGGAATGGGTGCCCAAGGCCAAAGAGACAATCATGAATCACATGAGGGTGAAAAATGATGCTATAACACTCCAGTTGTCATTTGGAAACTTGATTTTATTGTGTATTGCTCCTTGTATTTCAAATGTTGGTACACTCATGAGGAGCATTATTTTGAGAGTATTGTATGTTCAGCCCATTGGGAGCATGATTCTCCCCATTGTATATGTTTTATCTTGTAGGAGATACCATGGGCAAACCATGATTACCACATTTCTACTTGTCTCTTCATGTGGGAGGAACCACTTGGAGAATTGGAGGAGGCAATTCATGGCTGATTTTATTGATGGGGTAGCTTGGGCCATTATTTGAGGCCATAAATTTCAGCCCAAGAACAAAGGCAGCCCCATGCACACTTAAAATGGAGAGAGTGCCATCATGAGAAGCACCGACAAAACTCTCCATTCAGCCCCAACACATTGCAGAAAACTGAGGGTTGAGATTTTATTTGGATGATTGCATGGATGAGGAGATCATCATTGGGAAAAAAAAATTTCACATGCATATCATCACTACTACCTTAAGGAGGCCTTAGCATAGCAGGAAGGATTCCACTACGCCTTCTATCTTTCCAGGAGGAGCCCAAGGAGGAAGAGGCTTCTTAGAGAAGATGTGCAGTTTTGGAGGGAAGACATTCATGCAAGGGTGGAAACTCTAATTGGTGAGACCATGATGGAGAGGAGTTCTCTCACTTTATATGGAGGAGATGGCAGCCCATTTTCATTATGCTATGTTTTATATTTTCAGACTTGGGTCTGCAAAGCTTGCATCCCCGGGCTGTTTAGCAGGGTGATGGTGCCCTTGGGCACTAGGGTGTTCTCGGTCGGGAATCCCTACCTCTTCCTTAAGGAAGGATGAGGATTGTACTACATTTCCTCAATCCGACATTGGCCATAGCTACATTCATCTTCTACAACGTTATTTCTGCAGCAGAGAGAACGTTGTGTTGCTGGGTGCAGCAAGAGAGGAACTCATGGAGTCTCTCTTGTCTAGTTTTCCTCAGTGGAGGAGTGATATATTCATTGGAGGAGCTGCAAGGATGATTCCCATGCTGTATTTCAAATCAATTGGAATGGGCCAACACTTTCATCATCTCCCACTACGTAGTCCATGAGAGAAACTACATTATTTTAGAGGAGGCAGTGAGAGAGGAGTTTCTATGCTTCAGAGGAGGATGTTTCTGAGAAAAAGTGATCAAAAATTTGTATTAGAGACATTATTAGAGGAGGGAAATCACATTTCAGATCTGCCATGCCCTCATTATTATTTTGGTTCAGTTGCAGTGACACTTCTGTTGTCACATTTTGGTCTTCTCTGGCATTTCTAGCAATCTTCCTAGATTGGCTAGAAATCATGTATTTCAGCCCATTTCTCTGTTATTGGGATATTCATTGTATTCCTTCAGCCATATATGTATTTATTTCATTTTTAGTAGCTTATGCCTTCATTTACACAGCACAGTTGCAGCTACTCCAGCTACAAATCCACAAGCTACTTTGGTATTTCATGGCTATTTCATTAAAGGTTGGATCTTAAAGTTTGAGTGGCTTGTCCCTCATGATATTTCTTGTATTTTACTATTGATATCATAATATAATGATGGATTTAGTATTTTCCCTCTTATGGTGTATTTCAGTTATGCAGAGTTACTGGTTATGTTCCTGTATTGTCGTAGCTCTCTCATTGAGCATTGTTTTAGAGACCTAGATTGGGGAGATCTGAATAACCCATCTAGAGTCATTTCTTTGAGCTGATTTTCTGTAGGGGAGTTTTATTAGAGTTATTCTAGGGCATCCCATCATTGGTTTGCCTTATTTATGCAGCATATTCCTTATACAACGTCCTCAAGGACCCTGTAATAGAAATTCCCGAGGTGGAATATTGCATATCCATAGGCATAGTCTGAGAAGGGCCAGCTAGCGTTAGGATTTCTCCCTTATTTTGAAGGAGTCATATCCTGTAAATTCCCAATCAGTCAATCTCTGAAATGGACTTGCAGTGTCTCACTGAAGAAGGAAAAATGGAACATCTAAGATGTTCCCGATGGAGCAGCATGTTTCTAAAAAAGGGTCATTACACTTCTCCTTTCCTTCTTCTTCTAATAGCATATTGGCTTAAACTCACAGGTTGAGCCAAGCTTATGCTCTGATACCACTATAATATTCCCAAATGGGGAAGCAGCAATACATGAACACAATAATGGAAAGAACAGTGAATAAATCAACACACCATGATATGATAAAAATGTACATCCATCTTATTAAACATATCAGAAAATAATAGGCACAAGATCTTGAGGATCTAGTCACTCAAGAAATACAAAACAAGCCTCTACAAGAAAAATATGCCATCACATGAGAAATAGTTTCCATACAAATTCCCTTGAGCTAAGACAACGTAGTTTTAGGGCATAAATTGCTGCATATAGATAGATCAATGTAGATCTACTATTATATACCTCAAATAATTATAGGAGTGAAGATCTAACCTCCTAGACACCTTTCCAAGAGAACCCAGGAAGAGTTTCCAGAAATGTGCCCAAATAAAAATGGTTATCTATAGCCCTAGGACTGAAGAGTCACTGAAAACTAAAGCTCATGAAAATAGAAGGCTGAAATAATATATATATGATGTAGATATCCTCAAGGGTCTCCTGCATTGAAAGTTTTCACCTACAAGAAAACACTCTAAAAAAGACAATAGATCCCCCTCTGAAACTGCCCTCCAAAATAACACAATTCCCAGCTGAAACTGCGATGTAAATGATGGGGATAAGTTGGCCTGATGCCAAAGATCTGAAATGTGCTTAAAAACCCTCCAAACAGATCTCCCAAGAGAAGGAATTCTTCCTCCTATGAAAAATTAGCTCAGAAAGTGGGTTTATCAACCCTCCACTGCAACACCCAGCAACACAACAGAATATTCTATAGAAATTGCATCGTAGCTGAAGACTAAAGCTTGGCCAGAATGTCAGATATGTGGAATGATAGATTAGTACTCTCCCAAGAGGCCTCTCAAGGAAATCGGTGGGATTCTCGACCGGGAACACCCTGTGCTAAACAACACCAACAATCTTAGCTAAACAGCTAAAGAGAGAAAAAGTCTAAATAGACATATCAAAATAATAATCATAAGATAACCTCATATGGCTACCATCCTCTTCCTTTTAAACAATGTGATCCTTCTCACCTTGGGTCCCACTCATTATGGTTTCCACCATCACGCAATAAATATCCTTCCAAAACTACGTTGTCCAATCATTAATGCCACTCCTCCATAACAACGTTGTTTGATTTGGTCAAAGTTGACCCCTTCAACCTACTCCAACCCATTTTCACACCTAAGGGTCTTCAATCCAGCTTTTATATGACTATCTAAACTAATCCACATTCATACAGGGCTGTCTCTATTGATGATTCACTCCCTCCATTCTAGCTCTATTGAGTTGGTCAAACTTGACCTTGTCTTCATGCATTAGCCCCTGTTCACACATGTGGGTGCTTTATCCAGCTATGATTATGATCCCTTTTCACATTAAGAGGGATTTTATGCCTACTAAAAATATTTATGGGCCTCCCTACGCATTTATTCATCTCACTACATGCCAAGAGAAAAATTAATATTCTAATTAGCTGCATGCTAATTTAGGAATATTACATCACAAGTGGTTAAATTGAGGCAATCCTAATCACACATTTTTAATACTAATGAGGGATCTAGCATAGAAATAACTATTTTTCCCATATTCAGATCAAGTTGGTATCAGAATTTTTTTTTTTTCTCATTTTAGCCAAGGTTAGCTAGAATAATTAGCTATTGTTTTTTTAATTTGTGCAAGGAGAATTTAACTGTGAAATTGTACATAGTGAACTTGCAAGTTTATGTGTGGATATTCTCCTTAGAAGAAGTCAAAATTGAGAACTAAATTATCAAATCACAACTATTATTCATTAGTATTTTTCACTATTTGTAGATGACTATAGATATTTTCTGGATTTCTGAAAACAACCTTCCTTGAATACTATGAGTTTCAGAAATCTCACTGCCTTCATTATCCTTAAAGAAATTTTTTCACTATTCTATTAGTTTGTTATTTCATGGTCACCCTGTCACTCTTACAAAATCCTTATGGGCTGATACCTCTCATTTTCATCCTCCTGCGCTACCTATAACCTCATTGGCCTATTTTTCCCCTGTCCATAACTCCACTTTCCCTCTAAGGTTTCCTATAGCCAACTCATTCCCATGTTCCCCAAGTTCCTCAAGCATTGATGGTCTCAAAAATATCTATGCAGGCTCTTTAGATAAATCAAGTACATTGGATTTTGGATCTTCAACGCAACACTTTGACCATACTTTGTTTTCACTTGAAGATCTCGAGGTCAAATTTTAGTCAAAATCAGGTCAAAGGACCCTCCCACTAGGTCATTAGGGTTTCACATGGTCTAAGGTCATCATTGGTGTTTTAGGCACTATTTTTCCTTTGCTAGAATCTGGCTCAAATGTAATAGAATGTCAAGACATGGTTATTCAAGGAAGGCCTAAACGTTTCCAAAGAATACTACCTTATCAGTTCAAAGTCTGCAAGAGGTAAATGCAAATATTGTAGCACTTCTGTAGGAGTGTTAAAGGATCTTTCAACAGAAGGTGTTGATGAGGTAGATTTTTTACTCCTGAATGAAGAAAAATTACAACAAAAGAGAGAAGAGGAAACACTTGTTCTCGAAGAAGACTAGGGTTTTTGCACTTAGTGGTCCAGTTGACTGCCAGAAAAAGTGATCAATTGCAGAAATGGCATGGAGAAGGTACACAAGGCCAAACATGAAGAAAGTCTATCATAAGATATTAAAGAAATAGGGAAACATGTGAGGTGAACTTGACAGAAGTGAATGAACTTGAAAGGGCTATAGAGAACTTAGAAGACAACACTGATGATTGTTGTAAAGCACTCCAGATACCTAGGGTTTTGAAGAAAATGACCACAGAAGGTAAAATGGTAATTTAAACTCCATGGTGGAAGAAAAAGAGGATTTTGAAGATGCCACTGTGTGATCAAATCCCAAATTTGTCAAAAATGAGCTTATCATGCCTAAATGAGAAAAAGATGAGTTGGGCTTAATTATGGAAATAAGAGAAGATTGTGAAGATGTTGCTACTGTGTAAACATCCTAAGGTGTCAAAATACACATGCAAAGCCTCACTAAACCAAGAAGAGTCAATTGTATGACTGAAGAAAACCTGCAAGCAAAAATTCAAAGAATATCAATGAGAAAGGTAAATGACTTTAAACCTTAGAAAGTGATTTGTCAAAATTAAATTAAAATTAAAAGCCTATAAAAGCTCATTTTGCACTCCACATGAATCATTGATGCCTTGCTAAGAGTTATAAGTTTCAAGGAGAGAAGAAATTTTTAGTTTTCAAGAAAATTCGGGAAAGTTTTTTGTGGCACTACGTGCTCATACTGGCGTTGCGCCCCTAGAAGCTGGCGCTATGCGCTTGGATTTTCTTCCCCGTTGATTTTATGAAGGTGATGTGTGCCTGGAAGGTGGCACTACGTGCCTGGTAGAGCACTATGCTCTTGCTCGATAGACTCATAGAAAATTTCTGAAGGTGCTTTGTGCTCAGGTTTGGCGTTGCGTGTCTCAGACTGGCATTGCGCCCTTGGACAGGAGGGCTTTCTAAGCAATTTAACCACTTAGACCACTTCAAAACCCTTTCAAGTTTCCTCCAAAGTTTTCTAAAGCATTGGGAAGACGTAAGTACCTAATATACACCCATATTCAAGAATTTTTGTCGTCATTTAAATGAATGTAATGAAACCCTAAGAAGAACCCTAAATTCAAAGCCTTAAAACACTATTTGAACCTCATTTCATCTTCCTAGGCAGAGTGTCATTGATACAAAGGGAAATTGTACAGATGAAGGGTTATCATTGAGTTGTTTAGCCTCTCACTTATTCTCATACACATATACCATCACTCACTCATTCCCTCATTCGTAAGGCTATGTTGGCTCAAGGGGTCCTGACCCAGGTTTGGAGTGGAAGGTTTGCCAACAAACCCCTATACTACTAGCCCTTTCGTCAATGACTTGCTTGCGTAGGTCAAAGTCTCACCTGAAGTAGTATGGGTGGGTGTTGGAACTAGGTTTCCGCACCCTGAGAAAGGATAGGTAAGTCAAGCAGACTTGCGCTAGACCCTGTGATTCCCAGATTACCTTGTTCTACACAGGGTCAATTAGGTCTCTATTTGAATCCACTTGCACTACATCTATAATTATATGCTTTTATGACAGAAGAAAAATATTGCATAAATAGAACAGAATAGATCCAGATATAGAAAACACACTTACATAGATCTTCATAGCTTAAATACAGAAAATGCACAATGTAGTAATTACCAACGATTCACACAAAGAGTACTCACAGATTCAGTTCTCTATCAACCTTTCTTATTCATTCATTCATCAATTCCTCCTTACAATTCCCTTCCCAGCCTACGCACACAGCAGCAGGGTCCGCACACAGCTAGACTTGGATCTCCGCCCACACAACCAGCAGGAGTCCTTTCCCCAAAACCCAAATAGATAGCTTAAACCACAATTCACATCAATAGCTCTTCATTTCTCTACCTTTCAATACAAAATGTTCCTCTATTTATAATAATCTAGCATAGCCTTTCCTATGGCCCGCAAACTATGGTTTTCGGACCCCTGGTTTACCCTTTTACCCATTACAATGTTTTCAGGGCTTTGACCCGCCCCAAAACCCCTGCACTAGGTTAAATATAATCAAAAGTATCCAAAATGGACCAGTTTCACAGCTCGTAGGAGACCCTATTCCAATAGTCCCCCAACACAATCTTGTGACTCGTCTCGAGTCACTGCGGTGGTGTGGCCTTGATTTGCGCATGCAGGGTATCAAGAGCATGGGAGAACGGAGGGAGCACTTCCTGACTCTGGACAACATCTTGCTGTGCAATGTTGACAAGTGTTAGGGAGGCAGGGCCGTCTGGAGCTGCAGTAACCTGTTCTAACATTCGGTGGAGGTGCGCAATGGCGGTATGAGCATCCTGGGAGATCTGGAGGGCAGTGTCACCCCATGGTTTCAACCATTTCCTGATGATATTCTTGGCACAACGAAGATTCGCAATCGTGTCCATGAAAGCCAAATACTGTGTAGAAATGCTGGAGGGAAAGGGAGCTCTGATCTGATAGAGAGTAGCGTTCGCCTGCCGTAATTCGTCCTGTATACACTAAAGCATAGGATGGTACCAGACCATTTTCCAGAGCTGTGTAGCTGCTTTGACCAATTTCATGCCCCATGTAATCTTCTCCCGAATAATATTTGTTTCTTTTGTGACCAATGCGACCCACTGTGCCTAAACTTTCAGAGGTATTTCACACTGCTGTCACACAGTTCGGTCACGGTGGTGAACCTCTTGCAACATCATGGTTTATAATCCTTTTAGCACTTTGCAAGATAGCTGCGCCAAATCTATTTGTATGTCTGCAACGGTTGGAGAATGATCATTAACTAGGACAGTGCGAGGGAGCAAACAAATATGGCTTCTGTTGGTCGGTAATCTGGGACTGCGGAGAAGTCACAACATATCCCTATATCTCAGTGTTCCTTCCTGGTGCAGGACTAGTCGTGACCTGATTATGAAATTGTTGGTGGGGGACTGTGATAATAGTGTACCCTCCTCTGTTGTATCATCTAAGGCCATCCAGCTGGGTCCCGCGGTCATCCCTGGGGTGCAAAGGTCGGGTACTCCTATCGCGCAGCTATAGTGCCTCTTCATGTGGGGTTCACAGGAAATTCCCTCTGCAGGAGGCCAATGACCAATCATTTGATCAAACTCAGCATTCCAAAGCCCTCTCAACATGATGTCTGCAGGTGTTGAATAGCTAAGGACCGAAGCATTTGGCAGGTTAGGGACCGCCATAGCAATAGAAGGACAGGCGTCCCAGAAAATGTCAATGATCCCAGTAAGCTAATTGTCGGATAACAAGGGCATGGTGTAGAGACAATATGTAGCCTATTGCAAAGTTATCCTGCTATCTGCACATTGTCTAGAGCTATCTAATGGCATAGTAACCCATACATGAAACTTATCATTGATCGTTCGAATCAAACTTACCATAAATGGCTGCATTGATGGCCTGTCGCCCACTTTGCGTAACTGTAAGGTTCCTTTCTTATCAAAGTGGGGTGGGATGATGGTCGTTATTCATACCTGAGGACTATCCCATGGATCGTCAGACCTCGAATGACGCCTGCGTGTTGTACGCGTACCCCGAATTAAGGTTGATGACAGGTGTTTTGTAACACAGTTCAGGTACCAGTTCAGCAATTTGGCCACCAAACTTTTCGATCGGTGTGCTTCTCCCTTGGTCGGGACGTCCCTATTCGGTAGGGCTGCATCAAGCGTCTTCTTGACATTTTTCACTTGAAGTGTTCGTAGCTTCTCCCAATTGAGGAATACCGGCCCTTGCGTATCCCCCAAAGCGTAGGTGCTCCACACAGGGTTTGTGGTAATGCACCTAGCCTGCGTTCCTTGGGAATTTTGGCTTCAATCAACTTCATAATATTACCTGTGTTATCATGGTAGGGTAGGTCTCTTACCTTGGTAGTTATGCGGTGAACATTCCTGGTGGTCCGAAGACATTGTAGCGCCGTAACCTCATGAAACCATCCTTGCCAGTTTTCCAGTTCCTCATCAGAGTCGGAGAAACATTCACTGTCCTTTTCCCAGCAGAGTACTCCTTCGGCCGTGGGGTTAACCTGATATTCATCCCGCGCAGTCAATTTGTAAATGTGATCTATTTCCTCCTCCTCATAGGCTGGCTCTGTATACCGCACACCTTCTATTGGATCTAGTGGTACTATTACATGCGTATCATTGTTCTCAAACATCATGCTGCACGTTTTGAGATTGATGACACCCCCCATGTCTATACCCCAGTCTAGTCCTAAGAGTGCAGGGTAAGGATCTGCATCCTCCACAATTTCTATGACTTCAAAGTCAGCTAGGACTTTTACTCCTGCGATATCTACCATGACTTTTGGCAACCTTCCCAGAGGGATGATCTTCTGTTGATTTTCCATGTGCAGCTGGATGGCGGACCATTCCAATTTAGGTTCTCCCATTCGTTTCCATGTTTTCTTTGGTAATACATTCGCATCTGACCCAAGATCAAGAATAACTTGATCCATCTCGTAGTTTCCAATCTGTGCAGTCAACCACATTTCTCTTCCAGTGCATTTTTTATAATTGTATAGTTTGTGTACATCATTGGTCCCGAGAATCAAATTGGGTCGAGCTGTGTAGGTATTCAGCAATGCTCGAAGGTTCTCTATGGCCTGCGGGCTTCGTAGCAGCTTCAGACATGCCTGCAGGAAGGGCTCAACCCCCTCCCCTATCTTGTTTGGCAGCTACGTGGGGGCTGCTAGTGATTCCTGTCCATTGAAGTTCACTCCTTCCTGAGATTCAAGCTCCTCCTTTGCTCCCTTGGTCACCATCCCGCTGTGCATCATGACTTTTACACTTGGATCTATATTTCTTAGCTTAGTTTTAACTCTTTGCACATTCTGCGTAGGAGTGGGCTATTTTTCCTGCATCTTGGATATTAAAATTGGGCAATCCTCCACCACATGGTCCAGCTTCCTACAATACTTTCATGATGGCCTGGTGGGATTTGGGCATTCTCTGGCAAAGTGTCCTATATTTCCGCAGTTATAATAGATTAGTTGCCCACGTCCTCGTCCTGCGCTTCCTCCTCGACCTCCTCTACCCCGGGTTGGGGATCCTCTGAGGTGCACAGACGGTCTTGGTGACGCAGGGTCTGATTTTACCCTATAAAAGTTCCCACGATCTATCATCAAGTCATAAGTATGACAGTTCTTCTCATCGTGTCCTACCGATCGACAGAACCTGCATCGTTGTTTCTTTCGTTCTAGGACATACACACCTAGCCGAGGACAATGGTTTTTATCATGCAGTCCTGCTACACGATAGTCGTCACACCATAGTGCAAGTCTGCTCGAGCCTAGTCGTGATAGGATGGGTTCCCCACTTGCTCCTAGTCGTACTGGACTAGGTCCTCCCACTTGCATGTAATTTTTCGGTAGAGGACACTAATCCTTCGTGTCCATCCCGTCCTCACTCCTTTCGTAGGTTCTGAATTTCCATATGCATAGCCCCAAGCTGTTCCTAAATTTGTTGTACCCTACCGACGTATCTTCTCTGGGTGCAGCTTCTAGTTTCATGGCGACTTCCACAACTTTTTCCTGCGATTCAAAGGTTTGGTGACTCATTGGCGTGCGCAGGTGAGGCAAAAACATAGTGATAAACCATTATGTATGTTGCCTATCATCATACTCAAATCCTCCTTCCCTGATTGCCCTCTTCAATCGCTGATCAGCCTCCCACACTGACTTAGACACACCTTGTTTGAAGTCCTTTACTTTCACTACTAGCTGAGAGTAAGATTTTAGGTTTCAAAACTATTGTTTCAGAGCGTCTTTGATATCTTGAATAGATGCACTCCCATTATGGGCAATGTATCTCATATAATAGTCTAGTTCTCTATCCTCGAATGCCAAGGATAGCTGTGCCCTCTTCACCATATCGGTTGCCACATTTTGTGCAGTCCAGACGGAGTCTGTAACAAACCAAAATCAGTCCATATCTTCATCCCCCACCCCCTTGAAGGTAGGTAATCTCAGGTGCACAGCCATATCGCTGTTCGGTGGGGTTGGTGGTATGGGAGAGTTCTTACCTTTGTGCTGCCTGGGAGGCAGTGTGGTTGGGGGATCTTGCGCAACTGGTTATTACAACAGATTATAGGTGGATCTCCCCCCATCAAGGTTGGTCCGATAGTATTTACCACTGCGCGTTGCACTTTCCTCTAGATCTGAGGTCATTCAGTCGGTATGACTACACAGAATGATCTTGTCACATAGTAATATCTTAATTAGCAATGGTAATGTCCTCAAAAATTTTCCACGGAACCCTTTAAAATTTTTTCGTTTGGCCTCAGAGTATGAGACAAACTGATCAACGGCAAATTCTATCATAAATCCTCCTAGCACACTGTCCACCTAGTGATCGACTATGCGTGTGATAGTATTATCATTCCTCTCCAGCTGTTGAATCAACTCTGGGGTCCACTGAGTGACTCGTTCATCCTTCCCGCACTTTTGGAACTATAAGAGTCTGGCCAGCTACTCTTGAAGCTTGATCGAAAATGTCACAAAGAATATTTCGTAGCTTTCTGTAAGAATGTACCTATTTTTCCACCTTTCCACCGTTAAATTTTCACTACGATTTTATTTTATCGCAAATTCCTGGATCTAATTTCGAACCAGTCTTCAATTTCCCTTCTTTGAGGCTTCCAATATTCTCTTGTCATTACCCAATCCCTTTCTCAAGATTCTCCAGGTCCCGGAAATGGAACCATTTGTTGGCTGAAGGGGTCCTGACCCAGGTTCGAAGCTCAAGGTTTGCCAACAAGCCCCTATACTACTGGCCCTTTCGGCAGTGACCTGCTTGTGCAGGTCAAAGTCTCACCCGAAGTAGTATGGGTGGGTGTTGGAACTAGGTTTCTACACCCTGAGAAAGGATAGGTAAGGGAAGCAGAGCTACGCTAGGCCCTGTGATTCCCAGGTTACCTTATTCTGCGCAAGGTCAATTAGGTCTCTATTCGCATCCATGTGTGCTAGATCTATAATTATATTCTTTTATGACAGTAGCACAGTATTGCATAAACAGAATAAAACAGATCCAGATACAGAAAACACACTTACACAGATCTTCACAGCTTAAATACAAGAAAATGAACAATGTAGTAATTACCAACAATTCACACAAAGATTACTCCCAGATTCAGTTCTCTATCAACCTTTATTATTCATTCATTCATAAATTCCTCCTTACAATTCCCCTCCCAGCCTATGCACACAGCAGTAGGGTCCGCACACAGCTGGACTTGGATCTCCGCACACATAGCCAATAGGATTCCTTTCCCCAAAACCCAAATAGATAGCTTAAACCACAATTCGCATCAATAGCCCTTCATTTCTCTGCCTTTCAATACAAAATGTTCCTCTATTTATAATAATCTAGCCTAGCCTTTCATATGGTTTTCAAACCATGGTTTTTGGACCCCTGGTTTACCCTTTTACCCATTGTAATGTTTTCAGGGCTTTGACCCACCCCAAAACCCCTGCTCTGGATTAAATCTAATCAAAAGTATCCAAAATGGACCAGTTTCGCAGCTCGTAGGAGACCCTGTTCCAACAGGCTTCCTCTTCATTACCATCTCTCCATCTCATTTCCATTGACACTCTAAGGTTTTATAAAGGCAGAGTTCACAATGTCAGAGGACAGTGGCAGTGATGGTGAAGCCCAAATGCCAAGGAGGCATGATCACAAAGGAGGAAAGATCAATAGATTTGAACCCCTTAGTACAAAAGAGCTCATGTAATCTCCCCTTACTATTTCATGTTTCAAGCATGTAGGATGGTATGAATTTTGTGAAAAGGTGTAGCAGGTGCAAAACCACCCTGAGCTAACTAGACTATTTATCATTAACTTGCACGAAAAACAAGTTAACCTTGCAGGGGTCACCTTTGAGCTATCTACAGATGCTATTGCCAATGCCACTAGGATACCAAGTGTAGGTGAGAAATGGTTCAAGCAAGCTAACCTTGACATGAGTTACTTTGAGCCATATCTTAAGCATTAGTATAAAGACCACAACAAATCCATATTTCCTTTCTCTCACCTGCTTGATAGATATGCACCTATGATGAAGATTATAATGAAATATTTCACATGTGAGGAAATATTCTCCCACCTTTACTCATATCACATCAAGTTGCTTATGCATTTTACTAGAGTGAGGATGCTGCACATACCCTATTACCTTTACCAAAGCATTGAAAAAATGTTCTACATAGTGAAAAAGAGAGACTACCCTAAAAAAATGCAAAGCCTATTCCATCACTCACTTATCAAGAAGGTTGTTATGCACCAACTACAGCAGAAAGGCATTCCATGGGAGACCTTCATTGCCAATGAGGTTTTTACTGCTCCACAAGGCCACCATCAGCAAGATATACCTTCCTCATCTCATCCTCCCCTTGCTACTCCTCCATCAGTTCCTGGTGTTCTCACATTTCCACTCATTAACATTCCTTCACCCCATGATGACCCTTCTACATCTCCACTCACTCAAATTCATTCACCTAAGGATGATCCTCTTTCATCACCTTCCCACAGCCCTTCACCCTCATCTCATGACACCACAACATCAAATAGTGAAGAGAGTGATGAAGTAGATGGCAGTGAGACAAAGAGCAGTGAGGAATATGGCAGTGGGGAAGATGGCAGTGAAACATATGACACTGAGATGGTTGACATAGAGCCTTTTCCTTTGACCTATCAAAGAGGTCATAGGTAGGTTTTTTCTCCATAGATTGTGGAAGGGGCCCTACCTTCTACATCAACAAAACATATTGAAAAGGGTAAGGAAAAGTTTGAATAGCAAGTCATGGTTGAAAATGAAGATGAACATGAAACTGAACAAGAGTTCCAACTGATTGAACTTGAGAGTGAGGATGAGGAGAGGATTAAAAGCATGTTGATCAAGAGAAAGGATGCCCAGATTAAGGAGTTGCAAGAAAATATTGGTATGGCTAAGAATGTAATAAAGTTCCTTGATGTAGAAAACCATTAGTTATAGGCAGAGAAGGCTATCTGTGAGATCAGAGCTATCAGAGCTCTAAAAGAGGTTGGAAAAGCCAAGGAAAATCTAGATGAGACCTTGGGCACTTTTGATGAGAATGGATAATAGGAAGAACAACTTCCTAGCAGGAGGCCAAGGACAATTGGTTTGAAGAAAGCCTTAGCCAAAGAAAGAGAGCAAGAGACAACATTGGAAGAGTAGCTCACTCCAAGTGAGCTTATTGCCATGGAAATAGATTATGATAGTGAATATTATCTAGAGAGGGAAAAGTGCACCTAGAGGATCATATTAAGAAGGAAAAAAGAAACATTAACTTTCAAAAGAAGATGGCAAGGCATTATGCCTTAAGAAACAAGATTGCAAGGGCCAAGCTCAAAAGAGCCCTTGCAAAGATTCAAGTATGAAAAGAGGCAAAGGAGAATGAAAAGCTAGATATCCTTATTGATGTATCCCTTTAAGATTCCCAAACATGATCAGCAAGTTAAAATCCAACCTTGACGCATTTTAGTACCTTTTGAAATTTTGACAATTAGCCAATAGAAAAAGGGCCAAGCATGCATTTCCACTAGTGTTGCACTCTTTTTTGGGTCACCCAATGGAGAAAAAATTTACATTTTCATGATCCTTAGGAAAAATAAATCACCCTCACAAATTTTCAAGTCATTTGGAGTAGAACTGGTCCCTCAGAAGGGCCAAAAATAAGAAAAAAATCACCTTTCT
The DNA here is from genome assembly GCA_034641835.2 of Pinus albicaulis. Taxonomy (NCBI): domain Eukaryota; kingdom Viridiplantae; phylum Streptophyta; class Pinopsida; order Pinales; family Pinaceae; genus Pinus; species Pinus albicaulis. Next base: position 1,567,431,061 of record CM076579.1, on the reverse strand, counting down.
GCCCTTTTTCAGCACTGGCACTGCGCCCTAAGCAGTCTTGGGAGAATTTATTTTTGAGAAGGTAAATGGACTCCATTCTTAACACTAAATCCATATTTTGAAACTAAATATGATAGGATTTCCAATGAGCTATCATGGATCTCATTTGGACATCGGGAAAGCCTCCAAATCTTAGCTGCAACTCAAGCCATTTTTCCAGTTTTGGCGTTGCACCCTTGGCTTGGCGCTACACCCTTGAACCTTTTCTCTACGCCCTTGCCAGAAATTCAACAAAAGACACTTGGAGATATTTTGAAAGTTATTGAGAGGCATTCAAGTCAATTTTTTGCCAAAATTAGCTGAGATAGTTATGTTAGAAATTATTTAGCATTTATGGGTTTGGGATATTTGTGTCTTGGTCCTTGCATGGTCTCATAGGAAAAAATTACTTAAATTTGTAATTAATGACATTTTGGGACCATAGATAGGGTTTTTCTCCTCCTTTTCAAGTTAAATACTGCATGGAGGCTTCATGTTTATTGTTGGTTGTTTTATGGAGATGAATACATAGACTTGGAGTTTTGAAGAAATTGGCTTTGGAGCTTTGTGACTATTTTGGATTGAATGCCATGGAGCAAGCACTCTCGTAGGATTCATGAAATTTTTTGAATGGTGATGTGTTTCTAATATTGTATTTTTTTCCTTATTTTTTACACATTTTCCATCTTTTCTCTTACAGTAGAACAATTTTAGGTTAAGACATGTTGTTTAGAGGCACCTTAACTCTATCTACTTTCTATTGTTTAAATGTTTTCCTCTACTAGGTTTGCTTGGAGAAATTAGGAGTTCCATGTTTCTCCATTTCCATATAGTTTATTTCCTTGAGATTGAATCAGTAGAGTATGGCTAAATAATTTTATGGTTTTCCCTATCCTTTGGTTTTGCTTGAATCATTGTTTTCTAGGATTTTCTTTGAAGTTTGCTTATTAGGGTTTAGGCTAAAGAAGTTTATGGTATGCCCTGTCCTTTAGTCTATCTTGAAATGATTACTTTGAAGGTATTTACATTTTGATTAAGGAATTTAGTATTTCCTAGCTCTTTAATCATTACTTATGTGCTATCTTGAATGTTTTCTTTCTATGAAGGTAGATAGCTAGAGAAGTTAGGAGTTCCTTGCTCTCTAGGGTTTGTTGGATAGTTGTTTTAAATATTACTTGATAGAGCTAGGTCAAAGAAGTTTAGGGTGCGCTCTATCCTTTGATTATTTCTTGATGCATAGTACTCTTATATACTCTTCTTGTTATAGTTTATGTTAAAGGATTCTTAATTTCCCTTTAAACCTACTACATTCACAACTTAATGTTCATTTCACACTCACTAAACCTATTTAGATCCATTTGGCTTTGTTAAATTGCCCTATGAAACACCCTTGACCTATTGTTGTAATTTTCAAGACCTTTTGCAAACTCCATAGCCCAATGGTTTAATTTTCTCTTACTCTATATGTTCTTCTTGACAACCAACCCAACCAAACAAAACAAACAAACAAACCCTATCATTATAACTAGCCTAAAAATCAGCATCATAAATCATACAAGTGACATATTTTACACAAATATAGAGAGAACCTCTCTGAGTCCAAGAAGGCTAGGTCCTAGGGCTCCAAAGTTGGTTTGATGTTACCCTTGTTCAATTTTGTCTTGCCAATCTGACAAATTACAGGGACCTAACAACAACAAAGAAGCTTTGTATGCATTGTAGGTGCGATGACAGCTTCATTAAGCATTGTTTCTAATCTAGATTCCTTAGAAAATTTATTTGATAAATAGTTGTGACATAAACTCTATATCATGATTGATAAGATGCAAGAGAAGCATGAATATAAGAGGGGGTTCATTAAACTTCAAGAGTAGTTGATTGCCATAAAGGAGGAGAAGCAAGATCTTCTTGAAAAGATGCATGAGATGGAGAATGAGATCCATATTGAAAATGAATCCCTAGAAAGGATGCATGAGATGGAGACTCAGCTCCATGATGCCAATGAAGCCTTAGCCATGTATGTACATGCAAAAGAGGTATGCATGATCAGAACTGGATCAAGGACCTAAGGATTACCTAAAATTTAAAAGTTATAGGATTGGGTTGAAAACACGATTTCTGCATAGGTCTCTTCTTCCTGATTCCGGCACCACAAACGGTTCGAAAAATGAACACCGTATGAAGAATTTATTTCAATTTGAATGCCGAGTGGGTCTGGCGGAGCACGGAGGGGCCAACCCTCCTCCCATGGAACCTCATCATATGACCAGTGTGAGAGCTTAATGCTAAGAGCACTTAAGGAGCCTAATATCAAGTTTAATATTTAATTAAGCTTCATTTAAGTGGAGTTTAATATGGCGGAGATTCTGTAGGTGCTCCCAAATTTAGGCAGACTTCCACTTTTAGTGGATTTAACTGGCACTTGCCCCACATTTAGAGGAAATTGGGGCAAAGTTGTTTTGGTCATAACGCTCTCATTATTGAGCCAAATTGGATGAAATTTTAGTCAATTTTGGGTCTCTTCAAACTTATAAAGACTTTTGGAGTGGTTTCAGGTCGAATGGAGGTGATCTTCAGTAGCTTTTTCTTCAGGGAAGATGAAGGAGCCATCAGGGCCACCATGAGACAAATTCAATTTGAGGCCTAACCAGGGGAGTTAGAGTCCTTTTACAGAGTTCCAATAGTTTAAATTGTACAATTAAGATCTTATGAATATGATGAGATGGTTTACAGAGACATTAGAGAATTTTTGAAGGCAGAAAAGCTTCAGTAAAGTTCCAGTGGTCATTAGTGCTATCTTTTTCCAGCAGTAATGAAGGGCTTAGAAAGAGCTGTTTGAGACCATTTGCAGTGAACCAATGGTAATTTTTGAATGAAAAAATCATTATGAATCTATTTACAGAGGTTTTAGCAAGTGTCAAAAACTTTTAGAGGCCGCAAACTCAGCAGAGAAGTTTCCCTTGACCCTAGTGCTAAGGGGTGCCAATAGGTGATTGAGGTGAAACTGGAGCCGCAGAAGGCTATTTTTGATGAAAAAAAAAATCTATCTTGAATATTTAAGTCATTTTGTAACCAATGGAACTGATTTCAGAACATTTTGAGAACTTCTAGAGCTCGAGAAGTTGATGTGAAGTTTTGGGCAGCCCTGGGCAAACCGTGGAGGATAGCCTATTTTGGGGATGTTGTGCTCTATTTGAGAAATTTATCAGTTGGTATTTGGTGTATGATGTGTGTTGGATAAAAAATTAGTGGTTTCAATGACAGAAACATAATTATGACAGATTTTGTGCCATTTAGGAGCTCAGAGTAGCTTAGTGCACCGACAGAAGGAATCGTGTCAACAAGAGCCTAAAGTTGTTTAAAAAGTTTGGACAGCCATTAGAGGGATTTAAATGGTATTTTAGGTCCTTTGGATCATTGTTGTATTCATTGGAATTAATGATTTACTTTGTAAAAAAACTTACCATAATCCCAAAGAGCTAAGTCATGATGACAAAGCTCATAGGAGACGTAGCCCATGAGATTTCGAGTGAACTCCTAGATTAAAATTGTTGTTGTGTTTGAATGATTATTTTATGCATTATTTTTCTGTCATACATGTTAAATTAAAACAAGAAAAAATGATGTTAAGACACATGAACAGTAAAAATTCATACACCACTTCCAAGTAAATAATTCCGCAAAATTGTCAAGTTCAAGCTAGATCATTTAATTTAAATTGAGTTGTAGGTTCTTGAAATACATACAAGTTATCTAGACCATTTTCAGATCAGGTTGGTATCATAGCATAGTTTCTTGCTTGACAGATCACTTGGTTGCTTGATTTTATAGCTTGAAAGGTGTTTAAACAGTGTAAAATATTGACTATTTTACTGTTTGCAAACTGATTGTTGTTTGAGTTTGCTTGAGATTTGGGGATAGCTATTGATTAGCTAAGTCCTGGAGAGTACAAAAAAGGAAGAAAAGGCATGAAAGCATCTTCCTTACCCCAAGGGACCTCAAGGTCACTTTTGGAACAAACCCTCTTGATGATTGTTTGTTAAGAAGCTCTTGGAGTTTGTTTGTTGTTTGTCTGCTTGAATAAGAGTCTGTCTCTACAGCCATTTGATTAAAAAGCTTGTCATTTGTTTTGAAAGCTTTGAGAACTTTGTTGAAGTTACTTTTTTTCATTGACATCATAATGACAACTTCTACAAGTGAAGTTTCCTCCTTCAAAATATTCTTCGATGATGATATGAAGCGTGACTTTATTATATTGAAGGACATGGTGCATATTTTGTTTAAGGATAAAAGAGAAAGAAATGAACTTCATGAACAATTGTTTTCCATGAAGGAAGAGAATGAAAAAATTATTCAAATATTTCATGATATGGAGAGGAAAATCCATCAATCCCAAGAGGCTTTGACCAAAAAAATGCGTGAGGAAGAGGTAATCCATTCTAACTTGTCTTCAGTTTCCTCATTAGAAAGATGTGTTGGTTATTTTGAAAAACATACAAATGGAATAGGGTCCAAATTAATGATTAAAATGGGTTATTAAGGCAAGGGATTAGGCAAGCATGCACAAGGCATGGTTGATCCCATTTCGGTTGAGGAACGACCCAAGAATCTTGGTCTTGGTTATGTGCAATTTAATGGCAAAGACTCCAAAGCCATGAACGCATATGAGGCTATTTCAAAGAGAGCTTTTGTTCCAAGTTCTAAGATGCAAATATGTCAAATTTTTTTCAAAGATGATTGCCATTGTTTTAAGCCTTTGTTGCAGCAAGAATATGGTAGACATGCAGCTTATGGCATGCATGCAAGTTTAGACAGTTTTCAAGACAAAAACAGTGATGTTAGTCTACAAATGAAAGTTTTAGCCTCTACTATTTAATCTAAGCAGTACAAGAGGTATAAATCTTATCATGATAAATTTTATTGTGTTTCTGCAAAGCATGATAATTTTACATGCTTAAACGGTAGAAAGATTTGTTGTACATATTGTGGTGGATTTAACCATGTTGTTCCGAGATGCTGGATGAGGAAGAAATCATATAGGAAGCAGATGAGGCAAAGACAATTTTCAAAGAAAGTGCATAATATTTTTACATTTTGCCAAAATAGGGGACATGTTGTCTCCCATTGTTGGACTTTGCATACAACTAGTCTTCCAAAGCATATGCAGCAAGAGAGCAGAAATATTGGCGCAAGTGGAACTAAGGATTCCATTATCGATGTGAAAATGGAAGATTCTCATGAAGAAGTGTTGCAGTAGAAAAAGTAGCCATGGAGGTGGCTTGGAAAGAAGTGGATGGACTTCTTAACATAGTAAGAAATACTCCTTTGTACATATGCACATTTCGGTTGTATGCATGTATTTCTGTTGAAAAGTTTGATGCAAGATTGCATATAAATGTAGTTCAGTTGAAGGAATTTATTTTTTGTTGAAAAATTTCACCATGGAGGTGTAAAATATGAGTATGATACTCACTTATATTGCAGCAATATCTTTTATTTCAGCTCTTATAGTCACCCACATGTTTTTGGGATTATGTACTTGTTGGTACTTGAAAGGAAGAGTTGAAAGTGTACATGTGCATGGAAGTTGTATGTGTAAATAGTGAACTATAAATAGGTTCATTGTACATTGATACATGCACATGTGTTTGTCAAGACGTATCATGTTGTTTATCGAATTGTGTCGATTGTGTCACACATGTTTGTCAACTTGTGTCGATTGTATTGCACACTTTTTACATTGATTTTGTGTCAATTGTATAGAACATTTTATGACGACTTGTTGTTGATGTCGCATGTTTCACGACTTATGTTTGAGACACCTTGGGTAATTTATCAAGGCGGCGATGTTAAAATTCCTTATGCAAATTTCTCACCAGAAATTTTCTGAGTGAGTGCAAGAAAGGCAGCTCTTGACAAGAGGATAAGCGCATCAAGGAAGGGAACTATGAATTGCTTTCTAGTTGTGGTTAAAAGTCACTAGCCATGCAAGGCAAGTGTTTGGAGGCTGAAAAGAAGAGGGTTCAGTACTCTTCTTTGTTGTACTGATTAGTTTCAGTAGTCCAAGAGAGATTTTGGGTTCCAAAAGTTTCTTATTTGGGAGGTGTGATCAGAACTGGATGAAGGACCTAAGGATTAACTCAAAATTAAAAGTTACATGATTGGGTTAAAACTAATATTTTTGCATAGTTCTCATCTTCCTAATTCTGGCACCACAAACATTTCAAAAAATGGACATCGTATGAATAATTTATTGCACTTTGAATGCTGAGTGGGTCCGACAGAGCACAGAGGGGCCAACCCTCCTCCCATGGAACCTCATCATATTGTTAGCCATCAGTATTTTTTACATGTTAGTGATGACTATATCTACAGCTGAGTTTTCTAGAGACTAATTTCCTTATGTCAATATGTCATCCAGAAAACCCTCCTAAAAACTTTTTTCGCCTTTCTACCTTTCCAGTTCGCCCATGTCGAAATCAAAACCTCATTATCACAATCCTATCTAGCTTCAGCCTTATTGGTCTGCCCATCAGCTTTAAAAGGAAAATCCACATCTGTTTTAAGAGTCTCCCCTATGTTAGGAAGTGGCGCTTTAAGACATTTCACCCTTGGCAATCATCAAAAAGCCAAAAAGCCTCCATCTGCAACAGACCTACCATGAGTGACCTCTTACTTTGCAAAATAATTTGACATGCAGCCCTAAGTCGCGCCACTCATATCCCCTAGATTTCAGCACTGCAAAAACCCCAATCTCAAGCTGACTATTAGGTTTTTCACAGTGTTCTATGGTTTCTGCAAAGAACAGGAAATATAACTTCATCTCAGGATTAAATGCTTGATCTACAGTTAGAGGAACAACTGCTTCTAAATGTATTATGAGCCTGAGATGAAGCTGCAAAACAAAAGTCACTCATCAGGACCTTACAGCTCTTTCCAGCATGAAAATCACAGTAAGAAAGGGTCGCCACTGTCTCAGCAAACTGGTAAATTGTCAAGGCCCATAACCTCCTTCATTTACAAGCAGAGGGTTAGGGCGCCTCCTTCATCCACAAGCAGAGGGCGCTGGCCAATATTGACTTTGAAGATTGCAAAAGTCCAGGTTTGCTTTTACTGAACAGTGAAACAATATCTTCAGGTTTTATGAATGTGACTGATGATCATAACAGGAATGGAGTTTAAAATATGCTAGCTCAAAGGAAAAGGAGTCTGGTCTGATAAAGGAGGTCATCTGAAACTTTCAAGTCATGTGAATTATTGAACTTTAGAAAGGCCTTTCATCAGTAAACATTCCAATCATAAGAAGCCTGTTTGTCCACAAGATCAAATGGAGTAGATGCTGAAAAAATGCCATTACACAGGCAGGAGGAAAGTTCTTGGTTTTTCAAAAAGCACTGACCTTCATAGTCACAAAGATTATTTGTCAAGTAATCTGTCATGAGATGACCAAGCCAAATGATAAATATCTCAGTCACCCTTAGAACAGTGCAGGGAGACAGTGTTACTTTGGCTAGGGCTTTTGCTGAAACACAGTGATGCTTGCAAGTAAAGATGCTAAGATTGATGTTTTTTAAGTGGTTTACTTACCATCACATCCTGAGAAAAGCAGTGTCAAACAAGAGTTTTCAAAACACCTTCAGATACCTTACCTGATGAAGAGCCTCTTCCATATATGAGCAGATGGCCAAAGCCATTGCAGGTTGCTGAAAACTGATTGGTCTAAAAAGTGCAGAGAAAGGACACAAAGAAATTAAATAGAAGCCATTGCACAGGTAAGTGATAGTGTTTATGATGCAAAGGTATTGGTTTTTCTATTCAAAAGAGCTGTCTGTCAGACTGTACCTATAGTGGAAAGGAGAAAATATTGAATATATATATATATGCCATTGATACCAAAAGGGGGCAGTTACCTTAAGGGAAAAGATCAAACAACAAACCAATATCACATGCCAAAAGTCCAAAGGGTGCTTTTCAAGAAAGCAGAGAATTATGATATGAAGGGAAATAGCCAAAGGATAGCACTTACAGTCCAGAGGGAAGCCTATAAATCACCTAAGAGCAGAGATTATTAAACAAGTTGGAAGGGCACATGCGATCTCCTGTTAAGTGATAAAACAACTTTCAAATGCCTTTGACAGATTTTGGATGATTTTTCTTTGTTAACATTTCACCTAAATTATCAAAACAGGGGACAGAGTTAAGGTTTTGGAATGTCTCTTTTACAAAAAGGGGTCAACACACTGGTCAAAGCAAAATGGTGACTGTGTATTAAAAAGCCCTGTTTTTCCTGTTTTACAATCTTATCTTTCAGATGGACAAGGTGAATAAGCCTGCCAGTTGATGTATAAGCAAAAAGTTGTTTTTATGAACAGACAGTATGGATAGTTTGAAACAAACAAGTTTCCATTATTAAATAAACAGAGATGTGGCATAATGTGTTGTCAAGCATAGGATTGCAGTGAAAAAAGCTCCTCTTTGAAGACCAAAAGCTGTCAGAACAAGTTGGCAAACTAGCCCTGTCATTCAAAGAACAAAGCAGTATTCAGGTATTTCATTGACAGTTTTAAAAAGGGGTTGTTATGCATCATAACTATGACCAGTATTGTTGAAAACAGTGGCAGAAATAGCATAAAGATTATGGAGACAGGTTTCAGAGTTTAAAGGGTTTGGTGTCGAAATGTCCCCCAAAGGACAAAGCTGGAGGTCCTCCTTCTAACACCTGTACAAAAGTAAATCAAAGTTCTGGTTTTTTTTTAAGGCCATTGCTGTCACTATAAAGAAGCAGGTCCGTGATAGACACGTCCAAAGATATGGAAAATCTCCAAAGCAAATATGGAACACACCAAAGTTAAAAGAATCAAAGGGTTTTTCAAAACAAAAACGCCTTGCAAAGGCCAAACCAAAGTTCCGCTTCACATTTCAAAAGATAGTGACCGTTGTAAAGAGTTGAAATAACATAAAGATTGAAAGGTGCGAGCGAGAGCTTCATTTTTAGAATTTCAAACTAATTTCCGTGCCTCCATAGCATCAACACAAAGAATTCTGGTCGAAATAGCACAGTTTGCACGTTTTTGCACCGAGCGACGCGCCTGCGGGATTGCGCGACATCCCTGGCAGAGGATTTACACAGGCCGCCTGTGTTAGCGCGATGTGCCTGTACATTGGCGCGACGCGCCTGTACAGGCCGCCCGACAACCCGACAGGTCGACCCGACAGGTATTTCCTTGCGCGACGTGCTGTCTTCAAAGAGTGTCGCGTAGGATTAAAAGGCTCCGGTGCTACTCAAGTTTTCTTCCAAAGGTTTTCCCCTCAAATTCAAGAGGTATTTCAAACTCCTCCCTTGAAAATCTCGAATACCAAAATTGAAATATGTATGCCTTGATTTGTAACTATGCTGGAAGGATAGATGTATTGTTGAAGAGGCCTATGGAGGAAAGCGTGTGTTGAAACCACTACAAATTTTTCACACCCCAGCATACAAGACCTTTCAAAACCTTGTCACCATAGCTAAAATAGAAAGGAAGAACAGTGTTTTTGCTGTGTGAGGTTTTGAAATGTAAAGCTGTAGGGGTTATTGTTCAAGCAGAAACTTATAGATTTAAGCTGCAGAAGAAGATTTTGTCATAGAGATAGGGCTTAGGTCTGTCAGGTGTAACAAAGGTTTTCCCTTCCAAAAGCTAAGGTTACGTGTATAAGGGGCCCTTGACTGTTTTGAAAAAGAAAACTCACATAAACCTCTGCCCAAAGCTCTGTGGTTTTTTAAAGGGTCTGTCATCTTGGCTCAAGATTATGCCAAGTGACTTTTTAATTACACAAACAGTTGTTTTCACACATGAAAGCTGATTGGCTGTTGGTATACTTAGTCAAGGCAGATTTGGAATAATTGGAAAATATAATGTTGATCCAAGACACAAGATGTGTTGCTTAAACTTTCAAAGATCACCAAGCAGGGAAACTTTGGCATTATATACAGCCTGCCTCATATAGTATGCCCCTCTTCTTCACTACATTAATTCATAATGAGAATTTGTTGACAGAGTTTTTCCAAAGATGAACAGGACACCTTCTGAAATGCAGGTTGTTGATGGTTGAAATTTAACATTGGAGACAGAGGTATAGATGTGATAGTTAATTTCTTAACTTCACAAGTGAAAGGTGTTCTTCATAAAACACTGAGCACTGCTATTTCACCTAACCTAGGTCTACCCTTCTTTTCACTACATTGTATCATTTTGAAGAGCTGTTGACTGTGATATTTTTCAAAGGGAAGACCATTTCTGAAGAGTAGGGTTTTTTATAATTAATATTTGTCTTGAAGACCAAATATTGGTGTGTGGATTGGCCTCTAACAAATCCACAGGAAAGGTGATTTTCAATACTGTGCACAGGGAATATACACAGCAGTTTGTTTGCCTGGCTGAAGTACAATCAAAAGTAGAAAGATGTTTTCAAAGGGAGCAGAAGTTGTGTGCTACAAAAGCTTGTTGCATTTCATCCAAACCACATTGTCCATATCCGTCCAAACAGTCTAGTGACTAGCTTCAATTCAGCAGAGCATTTTTACATACAGTGAAGGCAGTTTGCCTCTTCCAAAGCCTGTTCAAGTCAGAATGCCTCCAAAGCAAGATCACAGGAGCGGTCCACATAAGAGATATGAGCCTATCTCAATAGAAGGAATCAATGCTCACCCATCTGTGCTTTTCAATTTCCATGAAGTAGGCTGTATTGATTTCTGCCAGAAGATAGAAGAAGTCAAGAGTTTTTCGCCACTAACACATTTGTGCGCTTTGAGATTCAAGGACAAACACTTCCAATTGGCGGGTCTTGACTTCAAAATTTCTCCAAGGTATGTATCCAAGGCTACCAAGATCCTGTATCATGGTGAAAAGTGGTTTAAACAATCTCATCTTGATCTAGAAGATTATAAACCTTTCATCAAGCCTGAACATAGGGAAACCATCACTGCTATTTTCCCTTTTTCCTATCTTCTTGACAGTTATGCTCCACTGATGAAAGCCATAATGAGATATTTCACTTGTGAAGGGAGGTTTAACCGAATTTATGCCTATCATGTCCGCTTGTTGATGCATTTGACCAGAAGCAGGCAACTAAACCTTCCGTACTTTTTGTCCAAAAGCATAGAGAAAATGGCAGCTACTGTCTAAAAGAAGGCTCCACCTCAGCAAATCCCTTCTCTCTTTCATCATTCCTTGATCAATATTATCTTCTTATACCAGCTAGAGAAGAAGGGGGTTTCATGGGATTCATTCATTAGCCATTCAGATTTTGCCACTGTCCCTCCTGTTCATGTGTCTCCTACTCAGCCTGTCCATCGCCCAGTGCCTCTGTCTAGTAGGCCTACACCTAAAAAACTCAAAATGACTACTGGACAGCCAAGCCTACAAGGAGAAGGAGAAGGCAGTGAACCACAGGGAGAAAAAGAAGGCAATGAACAGCAGCAGTTGGAGGTTGATGAACAACAGCAGGTACAGGAAGATGGACAGCAGCTAGAAGGCAGTGGACAGCAGCAACTAGAGTTTGAAGAACAGCAGCAGCTAGATATTGATGAACAGCAGCAGTTGGAGGTTGATGAACAGCAGCAGACAGCAGTTGAGGAGCAGCAAGTTGGGCAAACAATTGAAGCGCCTTTTGAGCCACAAACTGGACAGGATGTTGAGGAAGGACAGCAAGCTGAAGCTGCCACCTTGACAGTGACCAAAACTATTCCTAGAAAGAGGAAATTGCCCAAAAAGACAACTTCTAGCTTGCCAAGGAGAAAAAGCGCCAGATTAGCTTTCAAAGGCAAAAGCATAGTTGGAGAAAGTGCCAAGCATGGAGGTAAATCAGCTGTCATCCCTATCCCAAGTGATGACAGTGATAACGAGGCCCGCATCCTTGAAAACCTCCTCATTCACAAAGAGGGGCAAATTGAGGTGTTACAAGAAGATCTTCAAAGGGCGAGGAATTTCAACCACTTCTTGGAGGTTGAAAACAAACAAATGAAGTTTCATGCAGCTATTCATGAGGCAAGGGCAATCAAGTATAAGAAAGAGGCAAAAAAGGCGCATGCAAGAATTGAAGAGCTCATTGGTGAGTTTGATGATGAAGAGGAGGAAGACCAGCCTAGGCGGAAGAGGCCTAGGACCATCGGGCTTAGAAGAGCCTTGGAAAAGCAGAAAGCAGAAGAACAAGCTCATTTCGAAGCCTTTCCTCTCACTGCCCTCCTTGAGCAGGAAATTGAGGAAAACAAAGAAGCATGGCTTGAGAGGGCTAACCAGCATTTGGAAACAAAGCTTGAGAAGGCGAACAGGGATCTTGAGCTACAAAGAAAGAGGACTCTTCACTTTCAGAAGCTAAATCAATTTACCAGGCGAAAATTAAAGGTAGCACAAGAGAAATTGAAGAAGTTGAAGGAGAAGCGCCTAGCACGGAAGGAAGGGAAAAGCATATCAGCCCTTGATATTTTTGCCTCAGCTTCGGAGCATGTTTCTATGGACCCTTGAGGGTCATGCATGCCAATTTTGGGCCTGTTTCGGCAACTTTTTGTTTTTTGGCATTTTTTGGGTTTTTGGCCAAAAACTCATAAATTCGCTATTTCAGTTTGATGAGTTTTCAAGGGAGGAGGATGATACCGATGGATGCCATAATTCCATGAGCAAGTCTCCAGCGATTTTCAGGGCATTTGAGGATCATTCGCCCCCTCAAATTGGCGACAAACACCCTCATTTTGCACGTTCTGCCCGCCATATCAGCAGTCTGCTATTTTCTGGGGTTTTGCACACAGGTACAGTTTTGGATGACTTCCGGACCTCAGATTGAGTTGGTTTCAGTTGCACCGGAAATTAGACACAGAGAGCTTTCCAGCAAGCCCTCATGAGCCCCATTTCGACATCGGGAAGGCTGCCATTTGCATCCAGCAAGTCAGGGGACCTTTTTCAGGCATAAATATGAAGTATTTTTGTAATTTTTGAACTCCAAAAATCTGCTTTTCCCAAATGTGCGTTAAGCTATTTTTATCATTGGGAAATGATGTAAAGTCAATATGATTTCCGTTTTTAGCAGTTTTTTAGATATTTTATGGGATATTTTGTGCCTTGGGCTTTGCAAAGCCTCAAGGACAAGTTTAGATATTTTGACTTGGCCAATGGGATAGCTAGTTGCTCCATGAGGTTTTCCTCCCTCAAGCCTATTTATTCCATGGGTTTCATTGTAAATAGGAGGCTGAACTTGAGAGAAGAATTAATACATTGGTCATATGAGCTTTGAAGAATACACTTGAGTTATGATTTTTGGACTGCCTCTTGGATGCTTTTGAGGAATAATGAAGGATTGTTGATGGATTCCTTGACATGGTAGAATGGTATAGTGCTTCTTAATGTGTTTTGTCTTCTAGTTTTCATTCATACTACATATTTCTTGCTGCTATAGATCAGTAAAGATTGATTTTGAGATATGCCCATGGAGGCACCTCAAAATCCCCGAATCTTCATAGCTTGATGTTTTCCTCTCCCTTAGTTATGCTAAAGAATTCTTAGCTGCTCTTTAGTAACTTAAGGTATTGTTGCTAAGTTTTATTCATAAGTTCTATGTATGTTGAGTAGGATGTATGGTTTTCCCTACCTACCTATAAGCTGCCCATAGTTCTGTCCATAAAAATTTCTCTTTGACTGATTTGTTGATCATCTTGTTGAACCAAGGAGGCCTAGTCTCGATCTAGCCCTTTGCCTAAAACTATGAAAACTTGTTTGTCCAAGTGCCCAATGACTTAGAGACTATGTTTAGGCATTCCGGCGTATTTTATGAGTTGTTAGTTTGTCTTATTTGTTTTCCCCAAAGTTTGATAGCCATTTCCCGAAGTTAGAGGGTCTTATACCTCTATGTATGGCTGGAATGTTTGATTTCTATGTATTAATTAGCTTATAGTTATACTTAGCATGATTAATGGCTTGCTATTACATGTTTATGTCTGCAATTAACTAGTTACACTTGAAATCCCTTGTCTTTCACCAACTTATTGTCCATTTAATCCATTTTTCCCAGAGATCCCTTCTACCGTGAATCAAATCGGCCCTACAACAGCTTTACATCATCACCTCATAGCTTCCTTGACCTGTTTGACCCCATAGCCCAATTTATCTACATCTTGTTATCCAGTTTATGTATTTGATCAGTTTTATCCCTCACCAACTTAAAAACTAAAAAACCAAAAACACACTTCATAACTAGCCTAATATCATAACACCGCAAGTAAACACACCGACATCTTTTACACATTTAGAGAGAGCCCTCTCTGAGTCCAGGAAGGCTAGGTCCTTGGGCTCCAAAGCTTGGTTTGATGTTACATCGTCATTTGGCTAGCCAATCGGCCAAATCACGGGACCCTAACATAATGGCGATCACGGTGGGAATTTGAGTTAGTGACAATCTAAGGACACCTTAGAACTCTATAAGTCCCTTATTTTCAAGAATACCCGCCTTTAGCCACCTCATCGCCACTCTAACATAATGGCGATCACGGTGGGACACTGAGTAGTAAACAAGCTTAGTTTCCCTAATCTGTAGAGACCTTTAAGAATACTATCTGATTGACTTATCCCACTGCTCAGTAGCATAGTCACACTCACGGTAGGACCTTCCGAGTTAGTGGCAATCTAAGTACAACTTAGTAACTCCCGAAGTCTCAATCAAGCTTAGTAAACTTAGAGATTGTTTGAAGAGTAGAAAATAGCTCTTTCACCATCTTAGCAAAATGATGAGTCAGTTATAGAAATCTCTTCCAAACCTTGTAGGCACATAAAACTCAAAAAACCCCAAAAACACTCCCTTAGATTGGCTTTGACAATATTGGTGGTGGACCATACAAGTATACCTCAAAACAAATTGAAAATCCACCTGGCGACTCCACCAAACTTCTAGTAAGCCTTACTACTTTTCAAAACTCTAGGCTACTATCCGATAGACCTATCCCATCGCTCACTAACATAGCGGGAGATGGTGAGACACTGAGTACATGACAGTTTGGCAAACTCTTATCAACTCTTTGGTCTTTTAGATACCTTAAACAAGCAAGCAGCCCATAGACCCATTTAGAGTAAACTCTTTTTGTCCTCATCACCCTAGCAAAGTGTTGAAACAAGTCTAGGATACTTTAAACCATAGGCTGCACATAAACTCAGAAAATCCAAAAACATTCCCAGATTAGTTACTGGTGGTGGACCATAGCTATCTTCACAAAAACAACCCAGTTCCACCTGGCGACTCCACTAATCCATCCTGTTACTTTGACCATCCTTCACCTTAGTAAAACTTTAGAAAAACCATTCATCCAGAACATTCACCAATACCGCTCTCTCTAATCTCTGGATCTAAAATCTGGCTTCACGAAGAATCAACACCAGATCCCATCCAGACCCAAATCCCCCTATCATAGTAGATGACCGAGAGAAGATTCTGTGGCAAGTTTCTGAAACTGATCATCTAACTTCTGGTAGATTCACCCGTAGAACAAGATCTGTACCTAAACATCGCACTATCCTACTAGATTCACCTTTGGAACTAGAGTCATCACAAACTCTTCCCAGAAGAAAATCATATAGTAAGATAAACTTTGACGATCTTGAACCCCTAGACACACCACAGAGTCCTAGTAGAGAAGCTTCACCTACCAATCCTCCTGATTTCCAGCTTCTTTATCAGTTTGGCTCCTATCATCCCAGATCTGCTCAAAACCAGATCAATAGTCCAAGTTCATCCGCCACACCTGGTCAAACCACCACTGTTCAAACCACTTCATTTCAGCCTACTAGTCCTCATCTTGCACATCATCCATTAGCTCCAGTCATGGCAGCCTGGTATGCACCTTTGGTGTTGCCACCACCTTTAGCTCCTCTCCCAAACAAATATCAAGACAAAATCCCACACTTTACTGGAGAAGACACCACCACACCTCAACAGCATATAAGTAGAATGACTGATGCTTATGAATACCTAGAGGTACAAGACGAGACTGTCAGAATGAGAATATTCGCTCAAAGTCTTGGTGGTGAACCCAAAGCATGGTTCAAAAGCTTAGCTCCAAACAGTATCCATGATATCCCAGAACTACATCAAATCTTCAGAAATAGGTGGGAAATCCGAAGAAACCCCATTCAAATCCTGTCAGAATATAACAATCTAAAACAGGAAAATGGGGAAAGTGTCCAAGCTTACTGTACTAGGTTCAACAGTGTATATAACTCCCTCCCACCTCATTTCAAACCTCCACTTGGTTTAGCTTTGGCAAAATTTCCCGAGGGTTTTGATCCGGACATGACATATCATCTGAGAGATAAGGATCCCCCTACCTTGGAGGAAATGCAACAAATAGCTATAAAAGAAGATGCCAACTTAGCTGAAAAAAGAGCTAGAACTAGATCAGAAAGAAAAGTCACATATAGAGATGAGGTCTCCACTTCATCACCTTCCCTAGATCCCAGAATAGATGAATTAGTCAAATCCATGGCTAAAATGTGGGAAAAGATCAATGAAAAAGCTCCTGTTAGGGACAACCAGCCAAACCCCCCAATTAGAAACCGAAACCAAAACTTTAGGAGGGAGCAGCCCCAAAACAGACCAAGGGATAATGACCAACAGATCAGGCCACCATTCAATGAAAACTATGTAGAAGAGGATGATAGGGATACAAAACCTCTTGATGAAAGTCATCTAAACCTCATAGGGTCTGATAGTGAGAGTGAGGTGTACCTCACAGAAGAAGAACAAGCCTTCTTTTCGCCTAATCAAGATGAGACCAATTATGAAGATCTTGACGACCCTGCCATAGATTTTCAGAATGCCATTATAGAAGCTCACAGGCAATATGACCTTAGAAGTAAAAGAAACCAAGAAAATGTCAAGAAAGTTAACTCAGATACTGCTAAAGTCCCTAATACCATCCTCAAGAAAGCAGTAGGCAATGACAAAATCAAGGTTGAGAAGACTGACCAAAGCTAAGCTAAAGTTACCCAAACTAGTCCTCTCTCAGATACTCCTGATACTTCTACAAAGGTCACCAAAACAACTATGGTAAACAAAACCCCTAAACAAGGTCAACAAACTCAGAACATAGACAAGGTCTTAGCTGAAAAAGCTGAAACAAACATATCTAAACTTCAAGTGCCTTTTAGCTTTGAAGGAGAAATCGCTAAGATCAAAATCACCATGCCTCTTACTGAACTCATTGCCCAAAACTCTTATAAATCCCAAGTACTAAAAGTATTAAATCTAGGGAATGATGCGAACACTGTTAATCTCACTGATGACATTCCTGAAGTATTGTTTGGTCCAAAGGTAGAGGGAAAATTCCAAGAGAGAGTTACTCTTCCATTTTACATTAGCCTAAACATCCACGACCAAATCCTCCACAATGCCATGCTAGACTCCGGCGCCTCGCATAATCTTATGCCGAAGGTAGTAATGGAAAGATTAGGCTTGGAAATCACAAGACCATACAAAGACTTGTATTCTTTTGATTCAAGCAGAGTCCAATGCCTGGGTTTGATCAAAGACCTTTGTTTTAGTCTGGCCCAAATACCCGCTAAACATCTAATCATGGATATAGTAGTGGCGGACATTCCTCCCAAGTACGGAATGCTTCTATCCAGATCTTGGGGAGCCAAACTCCAAGGGAATATCCAACTGGACATGTCATATGCCACCATTCCTGTGTTTGGTCAGACCAGAATACTCTATCGTGAATCACACATGAAATACATGATTAGCAGTCAAGATAGGCCAGATAACATTCCAATGTGTTCTTTGCGTTCCGACTTAAACTCTTTCATTATGCATATGGATGTAAACATGGAGGAAGAGTCAGAAGAAACTGATATAGACTTAGATCCACCACATCAGTTGTCCCTAATGCCTTATGATGAGCTGGACACTCAAAACTACCATGATCATGAACAGATGTGTCTTGAGGAAAGTAAGTTTCCCCTCTCCAAAGTAGGATTAGAGCAAGAAGCACAAACCCTCATGTACTATCAAGCAAATTGCTCTAGCTTTAGTCAAACACCAGCAGTAACTTGTGGAAATTTCTTTCAGGTAAAAGCTTTAGAAGACCTACACATCATAAACCTATTTGGAACCCAGGAGCAAGGGAGTTTAATGTTTCTACCATACCTCAAAGATTTACCATCATGTGACCCTCCCACTGCAAATGAAACTTTGATCATAACCTCAGTAGCTCAACATCTTGAGAAAATGCCAGATAAACTTCTTATGAGCAAGGATGACAGTTATAATCCCAGCATACCTGAACTACTGAAATTGGCTCATATTTTGTCTTTTCATGAAGAACTTAGAAAGGCTAAAATCAGGAATCTCATGCAAAATACTAATTTCTACAGAAAAAACAAGGGAAAACATTGTGTCACTACCTTCTCCTCAAAGAACAACTTTAACAAAAGAAAACAAAACAAACTGAAACAAACTGAAATGATCAAGGATAAAATTGGTGGCCATAGAATCTGCTTTGATTTTAGAAATAATACTGCATCTCCATATAACAAAAATCATGTTTTTTCTACCCAAGATCGTGATTCACCAATTAAAAGTGCTTTTGATCATGTATTCTTGCAAGATGATGTTTCAAGTCATAATCATAAAATTCCTTTGCAAAGTGGACAACTTAAAGATTTTTTCCAATTTGCGGGAGATAGATCTGATTTCAAGTTCAAAATTGCAAAACCACCCAATATCAGAAATCTGTTCATGAAGGCCATGTTCCCAGTTTTAAATTTCTGCATTTTTGCATACCTTGATGATGTCATTATCTATTTCAAGAATTACCAAGAGTACATGCATTACCTGAAGAAAGCATACAGTAAGGAAAGGAGTGGAAATCAGATATTCAGAGAGGTACAAAGAGAGGATACCAGGCTGTTTAGAGATTCTTGCATGAATCCCTATGTCATGTTAGAGAGAGAAAATTTCCCAAATTTTTCTTTTCAGGAGTTAAGTGGGCCAAGGGTGAGAGGAGATCCTTACGAGGATAAGATGCTGAAATTCCGTCATTTCCAAGATTTTTGAGGTTGAAACACTTTCAACCATTGTACATACCATTGTTTGAAATATTGAAAAAGTAGAAAAGTCAAAAACAGTAAAAAGCAGAAAAGAGGGCAAGTGAAGATAGAACAAAGGCCCCATGTTCCAAAAAACAGTCTTTCAGAAAGCGAGCAAGTCTAAATGCCGCTACTAGTGCTCCAATGTCTTGTTCAGCTATCTAGCCTAATCATAGCTGAGCATGTTTAAATGTATTTGCTGATAAGTTAGTGAGTGCCAAGATAGTCAACATTGTGTAAGATTGACTTATCACAGAGCTTAGATTAGGGAGAGATTCTGGTTCCACATGCCTAAAAACAGAACCAAAGAGAGAAGCGAGGGATGAAAAACACATTGTACATCTTAGCCCCGCTTGTCTAGTTTCCTTTTGTTGCAAAATAACATTTGTGTGCAGCTTGTCTTTTATGCCGCAAATGCATGAAAAATCAGACTGCCTAATCCTGATTTGATCATTTTTGAATTTCATGTTGTAGATTAGAGAATGAAATCCTGTCAAACTGCTTAATCTTGACAGTCGATCTAGTTTTAGGTAGAGAAATGAAGGATTTCATCAGCTTAATCTGAACTCCCGGCAGATATAAGAGTAGAAATAGATAGGTTCATTTTGCAAAAAGAAAAATATGCATTGTCAAAAGGCTGCTAGTTCAAATGCGCCAAAGAGAAGAAAAATGTTAGGAAAGATAGTGGGGTAGGTAGAAGTATCATTGATGTTAACCATGCTGTCATTTTTCAGAAATAACATCAAGAGAAGGGTAAATTTTGCGCCAATGGATAAGGCACTGGTCTTCATAAGCCAAAAATATGAATTCTGGACACCTCCTGACGAGGAGCTGCCCTCCCCAAATGGAGCCACTGTTAGCCATCAGTATTTTTTACATGTTAGTGATGACTATATCTACAGCTGAGTTTTCTAGAGACTAATTTCCTTATGTCAATATGTCATCCAGAAAACCCTCCTAAAAACTTTTTTTGCCTTTCTACCTTTCCAGTTCGCCCATGTCGAAATAAAAACCTCATTATCACAATCCTATCTAGCTTCAGCCTTGTTGGTCTGCCCATCAGCTTTAAAAATCAAATCCACATCTGTTTCAAAAGTCTCCCCTATGTTAGGAAGTGGCGCTTTAAGACATTTCACCCTTGGCAATCATCAAAAAGCCAAAAAGCCTTCATCTGCAGCAGGCCTACCATGACTGACCTCTTACTTTGCAAAAGAAATTGACAAACAACCCTAAGTCGCGCCACTCACATCCCCTAGATCTCAGCACTGCAAAAACCCCAATCTTAAGCTGACTATTAGGTTTTTCACAAATGCCTATGGTTACAAGGTAATATGAAATATAATTATCCATGGAGTAATGCTTGGACTTACAAAATAGAGGAACAACTCAAGTTTAAATGTAACTATATCAGAGATATGTCTCTAAATGGGTAGCTACTATTGAAACTTTACGCTCTTTCCAAAGGCTCCTATGAAAACCGCGTAAAGACATTTTGTTTTACAAAGAAATCGGGAAAATTTTCATGGTCGGAACCCCTTTTCATTTACAAGAAGAGGGTTAGGGCGCCTCCTTCATCCACAAGCAGAGGGCGCTGGCCAATATTGACTTGGAAAGTCTGGTGTTTGTTTTTACTGAACCAAGGAAACAATATCTTCGCTTTGAATGTGACTGATGATCATAACAGGAATACAGTTGAAATATGCTAGCTCAAGGGAAAAGAGAGTCTGGTCTGATAAAGAAAGCCATTTGAAACTTTCAAATCATGTGAATTTTTGAACTTTAGAAAAGCATGTCATCAGTAAACATTCCAATCTTCAGCAGCCTGTTTGTCCACAAGATCAAATGGAATAGATGTTGACAACAAAGGCCATTACACAGGCAGGAAGAAAGTTCTTGGTTTCTCAAAAGACACTGACCTCCATAGTCACAGAAACTATTTTTCAAGTAATCTGTCATAAGATGACCAAACCAAATGATGATATTTCAGTCACCCTTAGAGCAGTGCAGAGAAACAATGTCACTTTGGCTAGGGTTTCTTCTGAAACACAGTAATGATTGCAAGTAGAGATGCTAATATTGATGTTTTTCAAAGAGGCTCACTTACCATCACATTCATAGAAAAGCTGTGTCAAACAGATTTGTCAAAGCAACCTTCAGATACCTTACCTGATGAAGAGCCTCCTCCATGTATGAGCAGATGGCCAAAGCCATTGCAGGTTGCTGAAACTGATTGATATAAGAATGCAGTGGAAGGATACAAAGAAATTAAATAGAAGTCATTGCACAAGTCAAGAATAATAGTGCTTATACAATGCCAAAGTTGGTTTTCTCATTCAAATGAGAATGTCCGTCAAATCGACCCGTAGTGGAAGGGAGAAAATATTGAGCGCATATATGCCATTGATACCAAAAGGGGGCAGTTTCTTTAAGGGAAAGGATCAAACAACAATCCAATATCACATGCCAAAAGTCCAAAGGGTGCTTTTCAAGAAAGCAGAGAATTATGATATGAAGGGAAATAGCCAAAGGATAGCACTTACAGTCCAGAGGGAAGCCTATAAATCACCTAAGAGCAGAGATTATTAAACAAGTTGGAAGGGCACAGGCGATCTCCTGTCAAGTGATAAAACAGCTTTCAAATGCCTTTGACAGATTTTGGATGACTTTTCTTTGTTAACATTTCACCTAAATTGTCAAAACAGGGGACAGAGTTAAGGTTTTGGAATGTCTCTTTTACAAAAAGGGGTCAACACACTGGTCAAAGCAAAATGGTGACTGTGTATTAAAAAGCCCTGTTTTTCCTGTTTTACAATCTTATCTTTCAGATGGACAAGGTGAATAAGCCTACCAGTTGATGTATAAGAAAAAAGTTGTTTTTATGAACAGACAGTATGGATAGTTTGAAACAAACAAGTTTCCATTATTAAATAAACAGAGATGTGGCATAATGTGTTGTCAAGCATAGGATTGCAGTGAAAAAAGCTCCTCTTTGAAGACCAAAAGCTGTCAGAACAAGTTGGCAAACTAGCCCTGTCATTCAAAGAACAAAGCAGTATTCAGGTATTTCATTGACAGTTTTAAAAAGGGGTTGTTATGCATCATAACTATGACCAGTATTGTTGAAAACAGTGGCAGAAATAGCATAAAGATTATGGAGACAGGTTTCAGAGTTTAAAGGGTTTGGTGTCGAAATGTCCCCCAAAGGACAAAGCTGGAGGTCCTCCTTCTAACACCTGTACAAAAGTAAATCAAAGTTCTGGTTTTTTTTGAAGGCCATTGCTGTCACTATAAAGAAGCAGGTCCGTGATAGACACGTCCAAAGATATGGCAAATCTCCAAAGAAAATATGGAACACACCAAAGTTAAAAGAATCAAAAGGTTTTTCAAAACAAAAACGCCTTGCAAAGGCCAAACCAAAGTTCCGCTTCACATTTCAAAAGATAGTGACCGTTGTAAAGAGTTGAAATAACATAAATATTGAAAAGTGCGAGCGAGAGCTTCATTTTCAGAATTTCAAACTAATTTCCGTGCCTCCATAGCATCAACACAAAGAATTTTGGTCGAAATAGCACAGTTTGCACGTTTTTGCACCGAGCGACGCGCCTGCGGGATTGCGCGACGTGCCTGGAAGAGGATTTACACAGGCCGCCTGTGTTAGCACGATGTGCCTGTACGTTGGCGCGACGCGCCTGTATAGGCCGCCCGACCACCCGACAGGTCGACCCGACAGGTATTTCCTTGCGCGACGTGCTGTCTTCAAAGAGTGTCGCGTAGGATTAAAAGGCTCCGGTGCTACTCAAGTTTTCTTCCAAAGGTTTTCCCATCAAATTCAAGAGGTATTTCAAACTCCGCCCTTGAAAATCTCGAATACCAAAATTGAACTATGTATGCCTTGATTTGTAACTATGCTGGAAGGATGGATGTATTGTTGAAGAGGCCTATGGAGGAAAGCGTGTGTTGAAACCACTACAAATTTTTCACACCCCAGCATACAAGACCTTTCAAAACCTTGTCACCATAGCTAAAATAGAAAGGAAGAACAGTGTTTTTGCTGTGTGAGGTTTTGAAATGTAAAGCTGTAGGGGTTATTGTTCAAGCAGAAACTTATAGATTTAAGCTGCAGAAGAAGATTTTGTCATAGAGACAGGGCTTAGGTCTGTCAGGTGTAACAAAGGTTTTCCCTTCCAAAAGCTAGGGTTACGTGTATAAGGGGCCCTTGACTGTTTTGAAAAAGAAAACTCACATAAGCCTCTGCCCAAAGCTCTGTGGTTTTTTAAAGGGTCTGTCATCTTGGCTCAAGATTATGCCAAGTGACTTTTTAATTGCACAAACAGTTGTTTTCACACATGAAAGCTGATTGGCTGTTGGTATACTTAGTCAAGGCAGATTTGGAATAATTGGAAAATATAATGTTGATCCAAGACACAAGATGTGTTGCTTAAACTTTCAAAAATCACCAAGCAGGGAAACTTTGGCATTATATACAGCCTGCCTCATATAGTCTGCCCCTCTTCTTCACTACATTATTTCATACTGAGAATTTGTTGACAAAGTTTTTCCAAAGATGAACAGGACACCTTCTGAAATGCAGGTTGTTGATGGTTGAAATTTAACATTGGAGACAGAGGTATAGATGTGATAGTTAATTTCTTAACTTCACAAGTGAAAGGTGTTCTTCATAAACTCTTCAAAACCTTGCTATTGTTAGTGTCTGTCAAGTCACGCCTTCGCTATTTCAGATGTATCATTTTGGTGGTAGGTATTGTATTTCGGGTCTTGGGAGCCAAATATTGGTGTGTGGATTGGCCTCTAACAAATCCACAGGAAAGGTGATTTTCAATACTGTGCACAGGGAATATACACAGCAGTTTGTTTGCCTGGCTGAAGTACAATCAAAAGTAGAAAGTTGTTTTCAAAGGGAGCAGAAGTTGTGTGCTACAAAAGCTTGTTGCATTTCATCCAAACCACATTGTCCATATCTGTCCAAACAGTCTAGTGACCAGTTTCAATTCAGCAGAGCATTTTTACATACAGTGAAGGCAGTTTGCCTCTTCCAAAGCCTGTTCAAGTCAGAATGCCTCCAAAGCAAGATCATAGGAGCGGTCCACATAAGAGATATGAGCCTATCTCCACAGAAGGAGTCAATGCTCACCCATCTGTGCTTTTCAATTTCCATGAAGTAGGCTGTATTGATTTCTGCCAGAAGATAGAAGAAGTCAAGAGTTTTTCGCCACTAACACATTTGTGCGCTTTGAGATTCAAGGACAAACACTTCCAATTGGCGGATCTTGATTTCAAAATCTCCCCAAGGTATGTGTCCAAAGCTACCAAGATCCCGTATCATGGTGAAAAGTGGTTTAAACAAGCTCATCTTGATCTAGAGGATTATAAACTTTTCATCAAGCCCGAACATAGGGAAACTATCACTGCTATTTTCCCTGTTTCCTATCTTCTTGACAGTTATGCTCCACTGATGAAAGCCATAATGAGATATTTCACTTGTGAAGGGAGGTTTAACCAAATTTATGCCTACCATGTCCGCTTGTTGATGCATTTTACCAGAAGCAGGCAACTAAACCTTCCGTACTTTTTGTCCAAAAGCATAGAGAAAATGGCAGCTACTGTCCAAAAGAAGGCTCCACCTCAGCAAATCCCTTCTCTCTTTCATCATTCCTTGATCAAGATTATCTTCTTATACCAGCTAGAGAAGAAGGGGGTTTCATGGGATTCATTCATTAGCCATTCAGATTTTGCCACTGTCCCTCATGTTCATGTGTCTCCTACTCAGCCTGTCCATCGCCCAGTGCCTCTGTCTAGTAGGCCTACACCTAAAAAACTCAAAATGACTACTGGGCAGCCAAGTCAACAGGGAGAAGGAGAGGGCAGTGAACCACGGGGAGAAGGAGAAAGCAGTGAACAGCAGCAGATACAGGATGAAGGCCAGCAGGCAGATGAAATGCACTGAGGCGGCGAAGCTGATTTTGAAGGACGACGGTCTGAGGAAGAGGAACAACGGCGGACGGCGGTTGAGGAGCATAAGTAAGGCGAGACAATTGAAGCACATTTTTGAGCCACAAACTGGACAAGATATTGAGGAAGAACAAGCAAAGTACAAGAAGCTGCCATCCAAACAGTGACCAAGACTGTTCCTAGCAAGAGGAAATTGTCCAAAAAGACACCTTCTAGCTTGCCAAGGAGGAAAAGCGCCAGATTGGCTTTCAAGGGAAAAAGCATAGTTGGAGAAAGTGCTAAGCATGGAGATGAATTAGCTGTCATCCCTATCCCAAGCGATGACAGTGACAATGAGGCCCGCCTCCTTGAAAAACTCCTCATTCACAAAGAGGGGCAAATTGAGGTGTTACAAGAAGACCTTCAAAGGGCAAGGAATTTCAACCACTTCTTGGAGGTTGACTTGAGCAAATGAAGTTTCATCTGACTATTCATGAGGCAAGGCAATCAAGTATAAGAAAGAGGCAGAAAAGGCGCAAGCAAGAATTGAAGAGCTCATTGGTGAGTTTGATGATGAAGAGGAGGAAGACCAGCCTAGGCGGAAGAGGCCTAGGACCATCGGGCTTAGAAGAGCCTTGGAAAAACAGAGAGCAGAAGAACAAGCTCATTTCGAAGCCTTTCCTCTCACTGCCCTCCTTGAGAAGGAAATTGAGGAAAACAAAGAAGCATGGCTTGAGAGAGCTAACCAGCATTTGGAAACAAAGCTTGAGAGGGAAAAAAGGGATCTTGAGCTACAAAGAAAGAGGACTCTTCACTTTCAGAAGCTAAATCAGTTTGCCAGGCGAAAATTAAAGGTAGCACAAGAGAAATTGAAGAAGTTGAAGGGGAAGCGCCTAGCACGGAAGGAAGGAAAAAGCATATCAGCCCTTGATATTTTGGCCTCAGCTTCGGAGCATGTTTCTATGGACCCTTGAGGGTCATGCATGCCAATTTTGGGCCTGTTTCGGCAACTTTTTGTTTTTTGGCATTTTTTGGGTTTTTGGCCAAAAACTCATAAATTCGCTATTTCATTTTGATGAGTTTTCAAGGGAGGAGGATGATACCGATGGATGCCATAATTCCATGAGCAGGTCTCCAGTGATTTTCAGGGCATTTGAGGATCATTCGCCCCCTCAAATTGGCGAGAAACACCCTCATTTTGCACGTTCTGCCCGCCATATCAGCAGTCTGCTATTTTCTGGGTTTTTGCACACAGGTACAGTTTTGGATGAATTCCGGACCTCAGATTGAGTTGGTTTCAGTTGCACCGGAAATTAGACACAGAGAGATTTCCAGCAAGCTCTCATGAGCCCCATTTCGACATCGGGAAGGCTGCCATTTGCATTCAGCAAGTCAGGGGACCTTTTTCAGGCATAAATATGAAGTATTTTTGTAATTTTTGAACTCCAAAAATCTGCTTTTCCCAAATGTGCGTTAAGCTATTTTTATCATTGGGAAATGATGTAAAGTCAATATAATTTCCGTTTTTAGCAGTTTTTTAGATATTTTATGGGATATTTTGTGCCTTGGGCTTTGCAAAGCCTCAAGGACAAGTTTAGATATTTTGACTTGGCCAATGGGATAGCTAGTTGCTCCATGAGGTTTTCCTCCTCAAGCCTATTTATTCCATGGTTCTCATTGTAAATCAGAGGCTAAACTTGAGAGAAGAATTAATACATTGGTCATATGAGCTTTGAAGAATACACTTGAGTTATGATTTTTGGACTGCCTCTTGGATGCTTTTGAGGAATGATGAAGGATTGTTGATGGATTCCTTGACATGGTAGAATGGTATAGTGTCTCTTGATGTGTTTTGTCTTCTAGTTTTCATTCATACTACATATTTATTGCTGCTATAGATCAGTAAAGATTGATTTTGAGATATGCCCATGGAGGCACCTCAAAATCCCTGAATCTTCATAGCTTGATGTTTTCTTCTCCCTTAGTTATGCTAAAGAATTCTTAGCTGCTCTTTAGTAACCTAAGGTATTGTTGCTAAGTTTTATTCATCAGTTCTATGTATGTTAAGTAGATGTATGGTTTGCCCTACCTACCTATAAGCTGCCCATAGTTCTGTCCATAAAATTTTCTCTTTGACTGATTTGTTGATCATCTTGTTGAACCAAGGAGGCCTAGTCCCGATCTAGCCCTTTGCCTAAAACTATGAAAACTTGTTTGTCCAAGTGCCCAATGACTTAGAGACTATGTTTAGGCGTTCCGGCGTAGTTTATGAGTTGTTAGTTTGTCTTATTTGTTTTCCCCAAAGTTTGATAGCCATTTCCCGAAGTTAGAGGGTCTTATACCTCTATGTATGGCTGGAATGTTTGATTTCTATGTATTAATTAGCTTATAGTTATACTTAGCATGATTAATGGCTTACTATTACATGTTTATGTCTGCTATTAACTAGTTACACTTGAAATCCCTTGTCTTTCACCAACTTATTGTCCATTTAATCCATTTTGCCCAGAGATCCCTTCTACCGTGAATCAAATCGGCCCTACAGCAGCTTGACATCATCGCCTCATAGCTTCCTTGACCTGTTTGACCCCATAGCCCAATTTATCTACATCTTGTTATCCAGTTTATGTATTTGATCAGTTTTATCCCTCACAAACTTAAAAACTAAAAAACCAAAAACACACTTCATAACTAGCCTAATATCAGAACACCGCAAGTAAAAACACCGACATCTTTTACACATTTAGAGAGAGCCCTCTCTGAGTCCAGGAAGGCTAGGTCCTTGGGCTCCAAAGCTTGGTTTGATGTTACATCGTCATTTGGCTAGCCAATCGGCCAAATCACGGGACCCTAACACATATGACCAGTGTGGAAGCTTAATGTTAAGAGTAATTAAGGAGTGTAATATTAGGTTTAATATTTAATTAAGATTCAATTAAGTGGATTTTAATATGGCAGAGATTCTGGAGGTGCTCCCAAATTTAGGTGGACTTCCACTTTTAGTGGAGTTAACAAGAAATTACCCCACATTTAGTGGAGGAATTTGGGGCAAAGTTGTTTTGGTCATAACTCTCTCATTATTGCACCAAATTGGAAGAAAATTTAGTCAATTTTGGCTCGCTTCGACCTTCGGAAGAATTTGGGATGAGTTTCAGGTCGAATTTAGGTGATCTTCAACAGCTTTTGCTTCAGGGAAGATGAAGGAGCCATCAGGGCCACCATGAGACAAATTC
The DNA here is from genome assembly GCA_034641835.2 of Pinus albicaulis. Classification (NCBI taxonomy): domain Eukaryota; kingdom Viridiplantae; phylum Streptophyta; class Pinopsida; order Pinales; family Pinaceae; genus Pinus; species Pinus albicaulis. The sequence continues at coordinate 1,567,402,758 of CM076579.1, read as the reverse complement.
ACCTTGAGGCCTAACCAAGGGAGTTAGAGTCCTTTTTCAGAGTTCCAATAGTATAAATTGGATAATTCAGATGTTATAAATCTGATGAGAGTGCTTTTAGAGCCTATAGAGAATGTTTTAAGGCAGAAAAGCTTCAATAAAGTTATAGGGGTCATTAGTGCCATCTTTTGCCAGCAACAGTGCAGGGCTTAGAAAGAGTTGTTTGAGACCATTTGCAGTGAACTAGTGGTTATTCTTGAATGAAAAAATCATTTTGAATATATTTATATAGGTTTCAGCAAGTTTTAAATACTTTTAGAGGTCGAAAACACAACAGAAAATTTTTCCTTGACCCTAGTGCCAGGTGGTGCCCATAGGTGATTGAGGCAAAACCGGAGCAGCTGGAGGCTATTTTTGATCAACCAAAACTTTATATTGACTACTTAAGTAATTTTGGAACCAATGGAAGTGGTTTCATAAAATTTTGAGAACTTATATTACTCGAGAAGCTGATGTGAAGTTTTGGGCAGCCCTGGGCAAATCGTGGAGGATAACCTATTTTGGGGATGTTGTGCTCTATTTGAGCAATGTATCAGTTGGTATTTGGTTTCTGATGTGTGTTGGATATATAAGTAGTGTTTTTAGTGACAGAAACAAAATTATGAGGTATTTTGTGTGATTTAGAAGCCCGGAGTAGCTTAGTGCACCGACAGAAGGAATCATGTCAACAAGAGCCTAAAGCTGTTTACAAAGTTTGGACAGCCATTAGAGGGATTTAAATGATATTTTCAGTCCTTTGGATAATTTTTTTATTCATTGGAATTAAGTATTTAATTTGTAAAAAAAACTTACCATAATCCCAAAGAGTTGAGTCATGATGACAAGCTCAAAGGAGACGTAGCCCACAAGCCTTCGGGTGAACTCCTAGATTAAAATTTCTGTTGTGTTTGAATGATTATTTTTTGCATTATGTTGATGTCATAAATGTGTTAGTATGAATCCTTTGTCGAAGTGTATGAAAAAGGACCACTTTAGCTACGCATAACTAATAGCCCTAACAACAAAAGTGGCTGCCAATATCTTCAGATCTGCAGTTAGTTGATCAAGAAAAGAGCTGCAAAAAACCAGATCTATGCATGGAAAGACATTAAGCAGTAAAAATAAGGGTTTTCTCCATATACCAATAGACAAGACAAGAACAATTTTTGAAAGAATTTTTGTATTAAGGGCACCTGGGAGGAAAACAAGAAGGCGTATCCAATTCTCCTCAATGGGATGGGTTCTTGGAAGTCCTCAGCACTTCAGATCTAGAATCTCTCTCTCTCTTGTTGGTGTAGAAAACCCAGACAAAGATAGAACTCAAAGGGAGCTCACACAACAAATAATGTAGAAATGTGACCAAGTGTATAGATCCAGAGTGATCTAATAGGCAACAAAAGGTGAAGAATGGTAGGAAAAACCCTCCTATTTATAACAAAATATGGGGTCATTCTAGATCTTGGTGCATGGTTAAAATAATGTTAACCAAATCTAGATCCACCTTTTATGGAATATTTGATTATATTTGTTGGAGGGAAAAAGTATTTGACTTGGGTCAAATCCCTTTATTTGTTAATAATAAATAAATAAATGATTTATTTATCTTTTTAAGGAAGTGGTTGAAGGATAATTAAATAAATAATGATTTATTTAATTATTTGTGGGTGATTTTGTCATATTTAACAAGGAATATTATCTAAATAAGATTTAAATAATTATTCCTAGAAAATAATAAGATAAATAAAGGTTTATCTAATTAATTTCTTTGTTTTTGGGTTAAACATGACTGGGAATAATAATTAACTTATGGTTTAATTAATTATTCTATGAGGAAAATCAAACAAATATAGGTTTTTTTAATATTTCCTTTTGGGGTTTCCTGTTTAGACCATAAACAACCTAATAAATGTGGTTTATTAAGTTATTTAACATAGTGAAAGCAATTTTACTTAGGGTAAAATTGGTCTTACATGGTGTACTTGGGTCCATCTAATGATAATAGGTTAGATGACCAAAAAATGGTGTAACAAAATGTTAAATTACAGTAAGAACAAATTAATTTAAGAAAGATAAACAGTAAAAATTCTTACACCACTTCCGAGTAAATAATTCCACAAAATTGTCAAGTTCAAGCTAGATCATTTAATTTAAACTGAGTGGTAGGTTCTTGAAATACATACAAGTTATCCACACCATTTTCAGATCAATGCAATTCAAGTTTATCTCCAATTTCCTCTCAAAATTAATGTGTAGGTGCTTTTGAAATAAACAGTAGAAGAATAGGGTCCAAATTATTGATGAAGATGGGCTATGAAGGTAAAGGATTGGACAAACATGCACAAGGCATAGTCGAGCCAATTGTGTTGACGAAAGGCCTAATTATTTGGGTCTTGGTTATGAAAAACATGATGGAGAAAGCTCTAATGCAAAGGAGGCACATGAAGGTGTTCCAAGAAGTACTTTCATTTCATGTTCATTACCTCAAGTTTGTGAAGATTATGTTCATGAGGAATGCAAAAGTTTTACACCCACTTTGCAAGAAGGTGCTCATAAGCATGTAGCTAATGAGAATGGCGAACAAGAGGAAGTTGAAAGCTCTAAATTCTTTGAATGCATTATTGGTATTCTGAACAGAGCCACTACCTCATCAAATTCACCTCCTCAAGAAGGCGAAAAGGTGAATGTTGAAGGTATAAATCTACTTTCAATAAAGTTGTTTTTTGTTATGATAAACATGGAAAATTATCACATAATATTTAGAGAAAGTTTGCATGTTCATTTTGTGGTTTGGACAACCATAATGTTTCAAGGTTTTGGAATAATATAGCCATGCACAGGAAACTTTGAAAGCAAAGGAGGTAGAAATACAAAGGTCCATTGGACAACGCAAACCATGTTGAAAAGAAGATGCAATTGTTTTGCACTCATTTCCATAAGCAAGGTCATCTTCTAGACAAGTGTTGGACTTTGTATTAAAAAATTCATCCATGACATTTGAAGAAGGTGGAGAAAGAGAATGACAAGAATGGAAAAGAAGACTCCATAATTGATCCAAAATCTTTTGCTTTGATATGTATTAAAGAATTACATGTTAAATTACATTTTAACCATGAAACTTAAAAGGCATGAACATGAGAAGAGAGAAGCACATAAAATCATGAAAGAAGACAAGGAATTGATATTAGAGTTCATCCAGGAGGGACTACGTCTCTGGGCCCTACTAAATCTGTGGGGAGGCCCTCTTTCATAAAGTGGAAAATAAAATGAAAGTACAAGCATTAATGCAAAATTACACCCTTATACCTCCATAGCTAAAAGTGCCTGAAAATTGAAGACCTCTGATGAAGAAATGGAAAGCACCGTTGGATTCATGGTGCCGAGAGATGCATAATCCATATAAAATTTTCTTGATTCTGACGCCAGAAAAATCTGACCCCTCTAGAAATGCGCTCAGTTCATGGTTCTGCCCCCCTCCTGCAAAGCACTCAAGGTTCCACCTGCAAATAATTAAAAATTGTCTTGAACTGCGTGCATGCTCTGCTTTGGTTTGGCCTAGGTGCACTATGAAAATTTCCAGTTTATATGTAAGAGGTTAGGCGGATTAATCAAAGGGTTCGTTGGCGTAGTTAGTTTAGATCCAAGTTAATAGGGAGGAGGTTGGGTGGTCAAACCTTGCCTCCTCCAAAATAGAGGCGCATAATTTTTAATGGGGGTGCATGGTTTTTATTTAAAAAAAATGTATTCAAGTTTGTGGGGGTCGGACCTGCCTCGGGTGGCCCACCCCACCCACCTCTGCCAAAACATATATAAATATGGTATATAGATAAGGGTTATGTTGGGCTGGGAGGGTTGACCACCGACCACCCCTCATACATCTGTTTCAAATGCAGTGGTTGGCGTCATGGGGTCTAATAGGGGTTATGGCCCACCGGACCATAAATAATATTTTTTGTGTTATACGGTCATGGGTGGTTGGGGTGGCAGGGGTGGTGGCCCACCACCCCCTTTTTAAATTATTTTTTGTTTTAAATAAAACAAAATGTACATTTATAAAAATTCTAATTTTGACCATAGGAGTCATTTTAAAGAGGCCACAAATTTTCCCAGAATTTGGCCAGAGCTGACCAGAATCTGGTGGGTGTAAAAGGTCAAAATTGCACCTTCCTTAACCTGGCCAGTCATCTAAGTCAACCCAAAACTTTGACTGCTTCTAAATTTCTCATATGAGCTCAGTTTGACGAACCGTTTGCACCGTTGTGATCAGGACGAAGAGCTATTTAACTTGACACTGAGTTTTCCACATTTCTGACACTTTTAGTTTTGAGACTTTATTCTCAAGACACTTGTACTTTGACCTATACGATCCTCCGAGATCATTCCTCTCCACTGAGGAGCTTTTATACTAGCAAAAGCATTGACATACCCAATAAACTGCTTGTTCGTTCAATACACACTTTCAATCTCCTGCACGCAAAATTGGTACATCATTTTCAACCATGCACACCACACATGACTCAAAAACCCCTCCTTTCCAAAAGTTTATAGCACACACTGATTGGCCAAGGATTACATAAAAATGATCAATACCTCAACTACTCATAAGAAAAGGCCAAAACATCATTTTTGTGTTTCGAAGTGATGGGAAACACACCATCACATTTACATTTATTTGCAACGTATGATTTACAATTGTGGCCATAACAAGCTACTACCTATAAAAACCCAACGTAATAAAGCAGACCACCATGAATGTGGTGGACTCATTTGTTGAACATTGTCACCTTTCGACTCCTCCATCGATGATTTCAGGGCATGGGTCATCGGACACGTGGCTTGTTGGTGTCCCACTTCTTTGCAACGAATAAAACGATTATTTTTCCTCCAAACTTTCTAGGTCGCCTTGGGGCACTTTCCCTTGGTGTTCCTCCAACAATTTTTCATGGAACCCTCACTATCGCTGGATTATGAGGAAGGGATTTCATCGTCTATCATTGGCTGGTCACTAGCTATGTTGGGGCTTTCTCCAATTTCCTTTTTGGTGTATCTAATTCCTGCATGATGTGGAGATTCCTCGATTCGATGGGGTTTATGATGCCTTGGCCACTGATGCCGAGGCCTTTTCCCTAATACCCCATCTTCTTCATCAGTTTGGGTCTGATCCCTGTAGTTTGTTTTTCAAAAGAAGTGAATTCATCATCATGAAAAGTACATGAAATTGAAGGGTTGTTTTTTACCTCAAGTTGGTTATGTCGCAGCTTTTCCAAGGCCTCGTTCTTAGCTTGTAACTAGCGTAGAAACCTTTGTTTTTCTTCCCTTTCTTCCTGTAGGATCGGAGATCCTTCTTAGTTCAGTATTTTCCGCTTGGATGCTTTCGTCAATCTCTTCAATTTCTTGGAACTCTACCGCAGTAAGTGTCATTTTCATCTTTGGTACAATATCAGTTGAAATTTTTGTTTCATCGCCTGAATCAGAACCCATGTCTATGGGTCCTTTTTCTATGAACCCAAAGGCTGCAAGCTTCATTTCATCACTAGAATCATACCCTAGGTCAATTGGTCTACCTCGTTCAAATCTTGCAGTTGTGACCTTCTCATATTCCTCTAATTCATAATCTTACTTCTGCTATATGGTGGTGGCGGTCTTCTGCTTCCGCAGTTTGTCGCTCCTCTGAGGTCTCCACTCAGGGTGTAGCTTCCAGAAATTTTCATCATCATGTCCCTCTTTCTCACAATGTGTGTAAGAGGGATTTTCTCCCCTTCTTTTGGTTGTTGCGATCCTTTTTGGGTGGTCACTTTTTTCATGCGTTCCCATGCTTTATATGTGCATGGCCTTCACATTGGCCTCATCGATGGTAGGAAGCTCAAAAAATAATAATGAATGTCTTATGTAATTATGCAGAGAACCAATATACTTGGTTACAATATCTAGTGAATATAATGGAATGCCTAAATTCAATGCTTTTTTTCTAAATTCTTCAGTGAATTATTTTAAATTTTGACCTCTTCTTTGCCTTAGGTTTTTCCATTCCATTAATTCCTTTTTCTTATAACCCAAAGGTAAAATTGGTTTCCCAATGCAGAATCAAAATTTGACCATGAGGAGAGAAGGTTACCCACATTTTGGTTGCCTTGAAATTTTCTCTCCCACCAGACAAGAGTGGTGTCATTCAGCCAAAGAGAGGCCATCTCGGCCTTTGCCTTGTCCTCCTCATTCTGCTGAATCCTGCAGTAGACTTCAATATTCCTAATGAAGTTGTTAAGATTTTCTATATTACTTTCTCCATGATACATGGGAAGATCAAATTTGAAATCTAATTTAAAGAAGGGTTTCTTAGATGCATTTCCTAAATTCCTATAATGATAGTGAGAAGAAGAAGAGGAACTTCCACTCGTGGAAGGAGAAATATTTGGATCCCCTCCATCATCTCCATGTGTTGAACCTTGTCCTTCTATATCATTTTCTCGTGCACTTTTTAGTTTATCAAGCCTTGAGAACAGATTCTTGAGTCAATCTGCCATGGTGTAGAATGTTTTGTGGAAATTTAGCTCCTCATTTCTAGCATCGTCATCCATGTTTCTTCTTCGATGTGCACGTCCCACTTCAAAAGGACTTTAGTTTCCCTTCACCTCTTCATATCCTGTTTCTAGTTAGCATACAAACATGCAATTCATATCTACAAAAACTTGGCTTTGATACTACTTAATCAAAAATATTTTTCTTTGAGATGTATTAAAGAATTACATGTTAAATTGCATCTTAACCATGAAACTTAAAAGTCATGAACATGAGAAGAGAGAAGAACATAAAATCATGCAAGAAGACAAGGAATTGATATCGGAGTTCATCCAAGAGGAACTACGTCTCCGAGCCCTGCTCAATCAGTCGGGAGGCCCTCTTTCATTAATTGGCAAATAAAATGAAAGTGCAAGCATTAATGCAAAATTACACCCTTATACCTCCATAGCTGAAAGTGCCTAAAAATTGAAGACCTCTGATGAAGGAATGGACATCACCATTGGATTCGTGGTGCTGAGAGGTGCAAAATCCATATAAAATTTTCCTGATTCTAACTCCGGACAAATTTGGCCTCTCTGGAAATGGGCTCAGTTCATGGTTCCACCCCCCTCCTGCAAAGAGCTCAAGGTTCCACTTGCAAATGATTAAAAATTGTCTCGAACTGCGTGCGTGCTCTGCTCTGCTCTGGCTTGGGCGCATTATGAAAATTTTAGTTTATATGTAAGAGGCTAGGCGGATTAACCAAAGGGTTCATTGGCGCAGTTGGTTTATATCCAAATTAATAGGGAGGAGGTCAGGTAGTCAAAACCCACCTCCTCCAAAATCAAGGTGCATAGTTTTTTAATGGGGGTGCATGGTTTTTGTTTAAACAAAATGTATTTAATTTCGGGGGGGGCCGGACTCGCCTCAGGCGGCCCGCCCCACCCACCTTCGCTGAAACATATATTAATATGGTATATAGATAAGGGTTATGTTGGGGTGGCGAGGTTGACCACCGACCACCCCTCATACATCTGTTTTAAATACGGTGGTTGGCATTGTGGGGTCCAGTGGGGGTTATGGCCCGTTGGCCCATAAATAATATTTTTTATGTGTTATACAGTCATGGGTGGGTGGGGTGGCGGGGGTGGTAGCTCACACCCCCTTTTCTTAAATATCTTTTTGTTTTAAATAAAACAAAATGTACATTTAAAAAAATTTCAATTTTGACTGTAGGAGTCATTTTAAAGAGGCCACGAATTTTCCCATAATTTGGTTGGAGCTGGCCGGAATCTGTGATGCTCTCAGGACGACGAGATCCTTAACTTGACACTGAGTTTTCCACATTCTAACACTTTGAGTTTTGAGAATTTGTACTTAAGCCACTTGTACTTGGACCTGTACGATCCTCCTGGATCAATAATTGATGTGGTTCAAGATTATTCACATGATGATGATGTGCAGTAGAAAGAAGTGCCATTGAAATGGTTTGGTAAGAAATGGTTACATTTCTTATCCAGTTAAGGCTTTGCATGTCTTTTGATGTTGATGCATTTCTTTGCCCTTGGAATGCATGTTGCATGTTTTATGCAAGGAAGGTGATTGAAAGTAGAGTATGTTGACTCACTTTATTGCAGAATTTTTTTTCATTTCAGCTTTAACTACATGTACATATGAATGGGTTTCTTGTACTTATGATTTTACTTGTGAGAGAGTTGAAGAATTGTATACATGCATTAGAGTTTATGTGTATGAAAAGTGGAATTCTGATGGTTTCATTGTGCTTGAACATTCATGAGTAATTGACTTGTGTTGATCGATTGTGTGTTACATGCATGCCATGTCGACTTGGAAGAGTTGATTTTGTCTCCAAAGATGAAAAGGAGATGTTGATGAAGTGTTTCATGAAATGTCAATTTTTGTTTTTGTTTTGGGAAAAGAATCATCAAATTATTACACATGCTTATGCCTGACTTGAAATTCAATTGTTTGAAGAGGCATGTTTTTGTTGACTTGTGTTTGGTTGATAGTTTTTAACACCAAGATGTGAGAGTACATGATGATGTTCACATGATGCGAAATTTGTTGCTTTGAACGAGCAAGAGGATGTGGGTCAAGTTATGTTTCTTGCATGATGTGTTTTTCAGATATAAACAACAAACATCAATATGAATATGTTGTGTTTGTGACAAGGTTTCAAAAACGTTTGCATCCATTGTAGACCATTTTATGTGTTGATGCCAAGAAGAGGAGGAGATGGAAAAATAATTCTTCCAGATGTGGAATTTGGAACCATGGAGGTAAAATAACAGTCATTTATTTTCTTATTTATACTGATGTTGGAACTCATTGCTGTAGTTCACTCAGATGGGCTTAATTTGGAGAAGAGGTTTCCAAGGAGAAGATTGCATCGAATGCATGTTTGTGCAAAGGAGGAACATGATTCTTAGTGGGAAGGAAATCAGTTAGTTTTACAAGCACCGAGGAATCAATTTGGTACAACAAAGTGTTATGTCAGTCAGCAAGCAACCAACAAGTGTTGGATTGGGTCAGCAGCAAAAGGAGAACAATGGTTAAAAAACCGAGCAATTTGCAAGGGAAGGCATGTTAGTGAACAAGTGGTTTTCATGGGGAATTTTCCAAGTATAATGAAGATGATATAACTTGGGAAAAAAAAGAGTGTTCAACTCTCATAAGATAACCAGATTTTGTGGGTCCAAAAGCATGTCAGTGGGAAGGAAGGATCAAAATATGGATCAGGGGCAAAAATTAGTTCAAAAAATGAAAGTGCTTAGAATTTCACCATACTAGAACAACATCGACCGGTGCATTTCCAGGAATCCAATGCAACTTGGTTCGTCGAAAACCGAGTTCAGATGAAGAAGTTATGGTATGTTGATCGTCGTTCAGAACAGGAAAATTTTTAAAAAACATTGCAGAACAGGTACAGGCTGATGACATGGAAACTCAGTTATTACCCAAAGAATATTATTCAGTTTTTGTCCAATGGGACTATCACAAGTGTCACTACTAGATTCACTAGTTTGGTTTGAGAAGCTGAAATTTCCCAAGGGCCAATATCCTCCTAAAGTCCTCCTAAGGTTGAATTCGATTTTGTTTTTATGTCTGGGAGGATAGCCCAACTAGGGACTGCCACATGTCTCCCCTAGTGAACCTCCTCTCCATCTCCAAGATTCGAATTTCATTTCTTATGCTAAGGTTTGGATTATTTTGTTATATGGTGGGACTTTTTGTTTAACCTAAGGTTTGGTTGGGGTTATGTTGAATTGGTGGCATATATATAAACCTATAGTTTTAAAATATATGGTGGAGACATATACATTCAAACCATATTCCGAATTTAATTTAAATGTGGCGTATTCAAACCTTATTTTCTACAAAGTTTTTCAAACCTTGGATTAAATTTTTATTAATGGAGTGCATTACATATTATATGGTATAAGCCTAAGTTTTGGAGCACATATTAAAAGTCCAAAGGTTTGTTTAACGGTGGCACAAAGGTTTCGTTTGGAGTGCGAAGTTATATGGTGCAAAAGGAAGGAGGTCATAGTTCGACCCCATGACCTCCCCCTGCTACTACTACCTCTTACGAAGGAGCCACATCATAATCCTTATTAGGAATTTGGCTTCTGTGATCCATAAAATGTGTATAAGAAATTTTCGGTGACAATCACAAATAAGAAATTTTTGTCGACGTGTTTTGAACCAGCCAGCGTGGTTCATCATAAAGACAAGATGAGATATCTGATTAAGAAACCTATTTAAATAGATAAGGACAACTCCAACTATCCGTTGAAAAAACGGCTAGTTTGACTCAAATAAGAAATTGAATAAATTTTTTGTCAAATTTTATTAATTTTTAATTTTAATTCTAAAATACTTCAATTTAATTATATTTGAACATAATTTAATATTAATACTTTTATATAATTTAGTATCAATAATTTTATAAAAATAATTTAATATTATTTTTTTCATAAAACTTTAAATTATATGTTCTCTAATTTATATATAAAAAAATAAAAATAAAAATTATAAATAAATAAAAATAAAATAAAAAATAAAAAATTAATAGAAAATAATAATAATAATAATAGATTAAATAATTTAATATTAATAAATAGGTAATTTTCAAATTCAATCATAAGGATAATAGTAATAATAAAAATCATATTAATCAAAATTAAAAAAAAAAATGAACAGACCGGGAGAGAGGAATCGGGAGCAAGAGAAGAAAGAACGACCAGAGGGAGCAAAAAGGGGAAGGGAAGGAAAAAAAAAAACACTAAGAGTGAAGGGCAGGAATCCAACATCTGCTAATACTAACATCCATGTTAGTGTTAGCAGAGGTTGGATTCCTGCCCTTCAGTGTTAGTGTTTTTTTTTTTCCTTCCCTTCCCCTTTTTGCTCCCTCTGGTCGTTCTTTCCTCTCTTGCTCTTGATTCCTCTCTCCTGGTCTGTTCATTTTTTAATTTTTTTTAATTTTGATTAATATGATTTTTATTATTAGCATTATCCTTATGATTTAATTTGAAAATTACCTATTTAGTAATATTAAATTATTTAATCTATTATTATTATTATTATTTTCTATTATTTTTTTATTTTTTTTAATAATTTTTATTTTATTTTTACTTTATTTATTTTATTTATTTTATATATAAATTAGAGAACATATAATTTTAAGTTTTATGATAAAAATAATATTATGGATATTAAATTATATAAAAGTATTAATATTAAATTATATTCAAATATAATTAAATTAAAATTAAAAATTAATAAAATTTGACAAAAAAATTATTCAATTTCTTATTCGAGTCAAACTAGCCATTTTTTCAGTGGCTAGTTGGAGCTGTCTTTATCTATTTAAATAGGTTTCTTAATCAGATATCTCATCTTGTCCTGATGGTGAACCACACGGGCTGGTTAGAAATGTGTTGACAAAAATTTCTTACATGTGATTTTCAACGAAAATTTCTTATACACATCATAGTCCTTGTTAAGGATGGGCGTGAACTTATATTTGAACCTCATCTATGTATCTGATGGTGGGAAGGAGGGGGCGGGCCTCGTGGACTAGCCCTCCTCCCACGTGACCGCACTATATGCCCAAGTCCTAACGCCCAATTTAAATGTGCTTAGTGCACATTAATCATAGCTTATCCACTAATTAATACTGCAGTTAATTTAGCAGTGGATTCGGAGGCGCCACCAAATTCGACGGATTTGCTAAATTATCTGAGTTAACTAGGAGTATCTCTACATTTAGAGACAGAATCTGGGGGGAAATTAAATGAGGTCTATCTTGAGCAATTTTTGACAAATTTTGGCTCAGGAATAGTCATTCCTAGCTGATTGGCATGCTTTGAATCCATTGGAATAGCTTGAAGAGGCAATGGAGAAAATCTACATGTGTTTTTTGGTCACTTGAAGAATTTTCAAGCCAGGGCCACCAGGAGGGAAGGCCATGCCCATATCATCTAAAGGCCAAATGGAGTAAATGAATAGTCATTTTTGGATGTATTTGATTTTTTGAACATATTTGTATAGTTTTCAAAGGTGTTGGAGCACATCTTAAGTTTTTTTTCTTACTTTGGAGATTAAGCAAGCCCATGGCCACTAGGATGGGAGGTCAATCCTAGATCATTTGGAAACCAAATTAAGAGACTGAAAAGTAATTTTAGGGGTTTTTTAGTGTTTTGAATCCAATGGAATATAATTAAAATCCGTTGGAACACTACAGGTGCATTTAAACAAGCATTTGACTCTTAATCCCAAGAGGGCCTAGCTAGTTGAAGTAGGTCCATGGAGATGTAGCCCAGGAGGGGTGAACTCCATTATCATCCATGGTATTATGTGATTGATGTGTGTTATATTTCTACATTTCATTTGTTGTATATGAGTTTTAAAAAGTTAATAACTCATAATTTTATCATCAAAGACACATGAAACTTGACACATAAATTCCTTCACAAGTGGTTAAATTGAGACAATCCTAATCACACATTTTTAATACTAATGAGGGAGCTAGCATAGCAATAACTTATTTTCCCATATTTAGATCAGTAAAACATTTGTACACTCCATTTTCAGGTGAGAAAAATGAGGCATGGGTTGAATATCTCTCACCTTGGTGACTCCACTATAATCCTTTTTAGCTATCCATATTGGCTTGTAGGAAGCCTCATACTCATTTTTTTACTTCACAATAGAGAACCCCTCTCGTATTTGACTCAGAAAGAATCATTTCCAGGAGAGTTTAGAAGTAGAAAACCTTAAGGACTTCAGATCCTATGGTATTTTCACCTTGAGCCTCTAGGTCATAAAAGGAAAATATAAATTTCCCTAAGATCTCATCTACAATTTTGGATTTTTCAGAAGAATGTTTCCTCCACTTGGCTCTCATTCCTAAAAAATCAGGTCCGAAGAGACATATTTCAGTGCTCAAAATTTTGCATTCCCTAGCTATCCAAAAGCTAAATAAATTAAGGAAATTTGTATTTCTAGTTCATCTCAGACCCCTACTAGCATTTCATTCCAAGTTCAGTTGGGTATCGTTCACATAGTTCCTCAAACAGACCCTGTTGTAAATATTTTCTAACCTCCTTGGATTCTTACTTAACAAATATGCCCCACTTAACTTGTAGTAGCCTTTGAATTTAGTGCCTCAGTACTATCTTTAGATCCTTCTGAGATTCACCAGGGAGGATGATATTTCAGCCCAAAATTACACGAAAGTCTTATGGGAATTTTCTAAGCACCTAAATGTAGAGCATCTCAATGTAGTAATGAGACTATTTGTTTAATATTTAGATGGGGAAGCTAGATAATGGTTCAAGGCCATAGAAAATGCTTCAATCAATACTTGGGAGGAACTGGAGAACTATTTCATGCAGAAATGGGAGGAAAATAAGGACCATGGATACGTCCTCACTGAATTTAATGTAGTAAAAAAGAAACATAATGAGGATATAAAGGGTTAATAAACTATATAACAGTATCCCTGCTAAGATTAAACCTCCATAGGAAGCTGATATAGTGGTATTTGTTGGAGCCTTGGAACTATAGTTTGGGTTCACCCTCAAGGGAAGTAAATCTTGCACACTGGATCAAATCTAGAATGATGCAGTGGAAGTTGAAACAAACTTTTCATCCACTGGGAAGTGGAACGGAAAGGGAGAAAATCTTGACAGAAGAAGGGTAAAGGAAGAATATAGCTCCTCTGGTCAAGTAAAATAAACCCAAGAAGATAAGTTAGATGATATGAACAAATTAATTAGGAATCTATCAGATAAACTCGTAAAGTTGGAGTTGGAGAGAAAAAATCCTCCTCGACGGGTTGAACAAGGTCCCAACATGAAATTTAACACCAAATATAGGAGGCCTCCTTTGCAAATTTTACAAAGAGAAAGAAAGTGTTAGTGTCCCATGATTTGGTTGATTGGTAAGCCAAGTGATAGGGTAACATCAAACCAATCTTTGGAGCCCAAGGACCTAGCCTTCCTAGACTCAGAGAGGGCTCTCTCTATTTGTGTAAGGGATATCTATGTGTTTTCTTCTTGTGTTTCTGATTTTAGGCTAGTTATGAAGTAGGTTTTTGGTTTTGTTTTTAGGTTTGTGAGGGATGAACTGATAAAAGACTACGATAGATAAAAATATATCAGATCAAATGGGTTATGGGGTCAAAAAGGTCAAGAAAGCTCCAGATGGTGATACAAGGTATGTTGAAGGGCCGATTTGATCAAGGTAAAATGAAGTGGGATGGACAAAAATTTTGTGAAGAAAAAAGGCTTTAAAACATAAATAGTTCAATAGCTGACATAAACATGGTAGGGCTAACCATTAATCATGAGAAATGTAACTTATGAAATGATAAATGCATAGAAATAAACATTGAAGCAATACATAGAGATATATGACTCTCTAACTTTAGGAAATTGCTATCAGACTTTGGGGAAAGACAATCAAGACAAAAAAATAACTTAAAGCACTATGAGGAAATGCCTAAGCATAGTATTTCAAGCTATCGAGCACTTTGAAGTGAGATTGTAGAGTTTTAGGCAAAGGGCAAGATCAGTACAAGACCTCCTTGGTTCAACTAAGACAATCAAACAATCAAAGAAAGGTTTCAGAGATGGAACTATGACTAGCCATGAGTAAGCAGGACATACCGTGAATCATACTTAGCATGCATAAAACCATAAATGAAACAAGAAAAGAATTTCTTCAGTTATCAAAGAGCAATCAAAGATTCTTTGATGTGACTACGAAGGGAGAAAACATAGAAGCCATAATGAAACAGGAAATGTGAGGTGCCTCCAAGGGAATGTCTCACATCTATTCTCTACTGTCTTATAGCAAGCAAGAACATGAAATATGTATGAAAACTAAGAAGCATAATAGAGAGGAACACTATACCATTTTACCAAGTCAAGGAATCCAACAACAGTCCTCTTTCATCATCCAAAACATTCAAGAAACTATCTAATACATGAGACAAGTATTTCTTCCAAGCTCGTATAACCATATATTGCTTATATTCATCAAGTTCAGCCTCATTTACAATGAAGTCTCTTGGAATATATAGGCCAAGATGAGGGAAAACCTCCTAAGGCAACTTGAAATCTCATTGGCCCATCAAAAATATCTGATTTTGTCCTTGAGGCTTTGCAAAGCCCAAGGCACAAAATATCTAATAAAATATCTCAAAAATGCCAAAAAAAGAAAATAAATTGACTTTTCCTAACTAACCATGGCCAAAAATGGCTAAACGCACATGAGGAAAAGTCACTTTAGAAAAGTACATTTTTCACAAAAATACTTAAGAAAAATATCAGCAAAAAGTCTTCTATCTTGTGGGAAACTTTTGGAAGCCTTCCCGATGTCAAAATGAAGCCTGTGATGGCTTGTTGGAAAGCTCTAAATGTCTATCTTCTGAAAAATCTTAGTTTTGTCCAAACTGATCAATGGAAGTCTGTTAAAAACTGAATTGGGTGTAAAAACCCAAAAAAATAGACTTTGCTGATAAATGGGGCAGAGTGTGGAAAAAGTGGGTGGTTTTCGCCATTTTGGTGGACCAAATCATCTTCAATTGATCTGAAAATTGCTGAGTAGATGCCCCTAAAATTATGGCATCCAATGATACCATTTTCATCCTTTGAGGATGTCCCAAACAGAAATGGCGATGCCCATGATTTTTAGCCAAAAGCCCAAAAATGACAAAAAATCAAAGCTTGTTGAATTTCGCCCAATTTTGGCAAGCATGACCCTCAAGGGTTTTCAGAAACATGCTAAGAATATGAGGCCAAACTTTGGAGCCTTGAGGTATATTTCTTCATTTTTGGTGTCTGGCGCCTCTTTTGAGCTTCCTTGAGCTTCTCTTGTGTGGCCTTCAATTTCCGTCGGGCGAACTGATTAAGCTTCTTATAGTGCCCGGTCATCCTCCTTTGAAGGTCCAAATCTCTATTGGCCTTTTCCAACTTCTTCTCCAAGTGATCATTCACCCTCTCAAGCCATGCTTCTCGATTTCTTTCTATCTCTTGGGTGAACAAAGTAGTGAGAGGAAAAGATTGGAAAAGGGCAGCTTCTTCCTCCTTTTGTTTCTCTAAGGCTCTTTTGAGTCCCATGGTCCTTGGCCTCTTTCTTATTGGCTGATCTTCATCTTCAATATCATTGAACTCGCCCATGAGTTCTTCCAACTTAATTTTCACCTTGGAGGCCTCTTTTTGATATTTGATGGCTCGTGTCTCATATACCACCATGTGGACACTCATTTGTTTGTTTTGTGTTTGCAAAAAGTGATTGAGGTTTCTAGACCTATCTAGATCTACCCTCAAAGCATGAATTTTTTCTTCTCTATTGATCAAGAGAGACTCTAGGATTCGGGCCTCATTGTCACTATCATCACTTTGGATCTGAATTATGTCAAAGTCCCTCTCCTTCTCATGGCTGCTTTCTTCTTTCTCCTTTCCCTTGCTTTGGGTGGCCTTCTTGGTCTTCCTCCTCTTGGGTAATTCGACAATGGGCTACTTGGGAAACTTCCCCTTGCTTCAGAGGGCCCTAGTAACATTTGGAGTTATAGTTTGAGGCACTCTTGTCCTTGATGTTTGGGGCTTTGTTACTTTTGGAGAAGAAAGCATGGCCCCTTGCCTAGGAGAGGCAGCTAGCACATGCTCTATTTTCTCTTTGTCCTTGCTACTACCCTCATCATCCTTGCCACTATTTTGAGTTTCTTCATGAATGTTTTACTGTCATCTTGCATGTCTTTTTGAAGGCTGCCCTCTTCACTATTTTGGTCTTCTTCATGGCACTCTTCTTTACCACTGTGCTGCCTTTCATCACTGTGTTTTTCTTCTTCATCATGATGTTCTTCCTCACTGTGTTTTTATTTTTCATCATGTTGCCTTTCCTCACTGTGCTACTCTTCTACATCATGCTGCTCTTCCTCACTGTGTTCTTCTTCATCATGTTGCTCTTCCTCATCATGCTCTTCTTCTTGATCAATCACAGGAGATTTTAGCTTCTTAGGAATTGGTCTACTTGAAGAAGGCAAAATATATTGAGTGGAAGGTGAAGGAGATGCATGGGATGAAGAAACAGTGGCAAAATCTGGATGTGCAATGAAAGTGTCCCAAGAGATTCCCTTCTTCTCAAGTTGATGAAGAATGACAATCTTGATGAGGGAATGATGGAAAAGGAAAGCTGGCTGCTGAGAGGGGGGTCTCTTTTGAACAGTGGAGGCCATCTTCTCAATAATTTTATGGAGGAAAAAGGGAAGGTTTAGCAATTGGGTCCTCGTGAAGTGCATGAGCAACCGGACATGGTAAGCATAGAACCGAGAAAACCTTCCCTCACACGTGAAATATTTCATGATTATCTTCATGAGGGGAGCATAAATAGTCAACAGATATGAAAAAGGAAAGATGGATGGACATGTATCTCGATGCTCCGGCTTCAAAAAGGGTTTGTACTGTTCTGAGTCTAGGTAGCTCTGTTTAAACCATTTTCCCCGACATAAGGAATTTTGGTAGCTTTGGAAATGGATCTTGGAGAAAACTTAAAATCCAAGCCTGCGAACTGAAAGTGTTTCCCTTGAAATCTCAAAGCACATAGATGTGTCAAGGGGGGATAGTGTTTCACCTCTTGAACCCTTTGACAAAACTCTAGACATCCAACTTCATGAAATTTAAACAGAACTGATGGATGAGCATTTACCTCTTCAGTTGAAATAGGTTCAAAACTCCTATGAGGGCCACTCTTGCTGTCTTGCTTGTGAGGCATTTTTTTTTGGATACTCTTTGCTAGTTGACTAAGAAAAATTGTCTCAAATGGTTTTTGAAGTGGTTTCCCAACATCACACTTTTTCCTCCTTATAAGTCACTGTGCCTCTTTGATGCCAATCAACAAGTGCTTATCCAATGAAAAACAAAAAAAATCAATTTATCACTGTGCTTGAGCAAGGATTTTGAAGAAGATGTGTTTGTGGTTTCTTGGTGAAGAAATAACTCTTATGTTTTGAAAAACACACCTTTCCCTCCAAACACTGTTCTTTTGTTGTTCACTGCTCTTTACAAAACAAACAAGACACCTTCCAACAAACTTAAAAACCTTTCAACACACTCTGTTTTTGGAGCTCTGGTGACTGCACAAAGTTTTCTATTTCATAATATAGAGAGGACCTTTAAAATGACCAAGCCTTCACCTTATAATCACTATCTAGGTGATCACTTAAAAATGTTTTGTGATCTCTACACCTTTCTTTATCTGTCTAGTAGTTGTGGGCTAGTTTTAGCTTCTTAATGACCCTAGAAAAGCTTTCAAATTTGGTTTGAGAAACCTCCTATTTATTCATTGTTTTATCCTTTGTTTTTAAACAAATTCTGCTCCTTATAGCAATTGTGGACTATCACTGTTTTTAAAGGCAGCTAGGCTCTTTAAGACTGATAAAAAAACCCTTGCCTTATCACTGTGTGAATGTTTGACACCCACAGTCAACAAAAACCCTTTGATTTTCGACCAAAAACCCAAAATTATAATCACTGTTTCTCTCTTGAAAACACAGCAACAGCACACCACCTCTTAACCTCAAAATTTATCATGGAGTGAGAAAAATACCTTGAAAAATGCTTAAGGGCATTGTCGATCTTTGATTTAGCTTTCAAAGGCATTTTTTGAGGGCTTTTGGGTGAGCGGAATGTTTACAGAAGAGAGCGCCACATAGTGTAGACTGTCGGGTTGGCCTTCGGGCAGTGGGTGAACATGCGCACAGGCGTGCCATGCGCCACTATAGGTGCGTCACGCAACATTGTAAACTCAGTGTATGCGTGCTCACAGGCACACCACGCATACTTACAGGCGCGACGCGCAGGCTTGAAACCTTGACAAACTTGAAAATTTTACCCGAAAACCAATTTTTCTCCAGTGAACAGCTAGGAGAGCGTTGCTTCGTGTTTTGAGAAATGAAAATGGGACTTTGCAATGGTATCCTCTACCTTTTATATGAAATAAAATTCAAATGTCCTCATATCATGCTTTGGAGGGTTTATATGTTCGAAAAGGCCTTTTTGTTTTTTCAAAACATGACTCATTGTTTTTTGTAATTTTATCACCTTTAAAACATTACAAAGACCCATCTTCGATCAAGTTATATAACAAAAATGTTGTGGTCATCCTCTTTTTGAAGATACCATAATGATGGCTTTCGTTGAAGTAAAAAGGCCTCTTTAAGAAAGCAATATCTTTTCACTATTTCTTCATTAAGAAAATAACCCTATCACCTTTTTTCCATTTCTATCCTTAAAAAAGGAAGACTGCTCTGGAGCAATATCAAAGACTATTGACGCATCCTCATAATGATATTTTTCTTTGACTGTGGGTAAAACCTTAGCTGCATTCATCGAGGCTTGACTTATATCTGTTGATCAAGGAAAGAGGCCTTTAGAGACCCTTAATGCAATTACACACAACAGCAGGGTTTGTTCATATGTCCATAAAGAGGTCTTTGTCTATGACAGTGATATGCCCTGTTTCTTTGAGTGTTGTCTTGAATTTGAGACATTTTGTCATACCCTTCTTGTCATTTATGAGCTTGTTCCAAGTTTTGTTCACTTTAGCTTCAGATTTCCTTTGAAGGAGATCTTTGATAGAAGAAAAATAAAGCTTCTTTGAATACTATAATATCACTGCTTGGCCATCTGCTTAACAACATTTTTCTACTCATAATCATCCAATTGTTTCCCACTGCATTTTCAATTTTGTCTTTCAAACAGTGAAACCATGTAAGCAATCCTTGAAACACCACTGCTATGTTAGTGGTTTCATCCATTGGAGAAAAAAGTGTAAACAAGTTTTTAGGCCATTTGTAGCATTGTTAGCCTTTTTCTCTTTGAATGAAGTTATACCTCTATTCCTGACCCTCTGCTTGTTAAATGAAGGAGGCATTTTTCATATTTCCAAACCATCTGCTTTTAAATGATGGAGGTTTATAACAAATGATCTAACCATATACTCATGCTTGGAGGAGGTTTTATGCAGTCACCCAACCATCTACTCATGTTTGGAGGAGGTTTTACATATGTGACATTTCATCCCCTTCTCACATTGTGTCATCTTTCCTTGTAATGCCTATCTCTGCTTGGTATATCATAGTAAGTAATAAGGTGAAAATTTAGCAATACCCTATGAGAGGTATTCTCTAAGATATGTATCCTGTTGATACAATACCCTTATGAATCTTTTGAAACTAGGAGTAACCTAACCTGTATCTGCAGAGTATTACTTGCTAGTCATAAGTCACTAACCTTTTTTACTGTGCTTGCAGAAGTTCATTGAATTTCCTCTCTGTCCAGTACTCTTACCCCAGGCTCAAAACAATATGAGAAGTAGTTTTCTTCTCATGTCTAGTTTAATAATGTCTTCTGGAACACTGGTATATTTCTTCCTTTTGAAATAGACACTGAAACAATGTAAATCCACCCAATATCAGTTTGGATTTTGAAACATGTACTGCTAAGACATCAAGACTTGTTAGTGGCTTGAACTAAGGGTGTATCAAGCTTTGTTTTGCAGATTAAAAGCCAATTCAGGGTTAGCTGGTGTTGACTAAAATATTTTGGCTCATGATGCTTTTGTCAAGGAAGGATTTCCTAGAGCACCACTACCTAACTCAGGGGAGATTTTTGATAGATTTGGAGTATTCTCTTTGGTATGACCAGATCTCAAGATGACATATGACCAGAGGTAGGGTAGCTGACATCCTTATCAATCAGTTGGTTAATGAATGAGCTAGGGATGAGGGTGAATGACAGCAGATGACTTTAGCTTATGACAGCTGATGGACAAGATTACATGACTGAAACTAGATAGGGCTTGACAACTAGGTTTTTCTCATCATAGGCTGATTGAAAATGGTAGGAGGAAAAAAAAAATTAGGGGTGTGTTATTGCCAAAATCTACCTCAGGCTGAAGGAAGGCAGAGTCTAGGGTAACATCAAACCGCGCTCAGTCTGATAGCTAGCCCTACCAAATTAGGAGAGAGCTCTCTCCGGGTCAATCTCAACAAAGATAATCAATAAGGCTTGAGATGACTTGAAATAAAAGCTAATTTTAGGCTAGTTATATAAGTAAAAGAGTTTGATTTTGATTTTGGGGGTTTTTTGTTGGAATCAAAGGGAAAGGCAGTTTTGGGTCCGGGGATGAGGCCTAGTTTTTGCAGAGTTCTGATTGGGGCAAGGAAGGAAATTGTTTTGATGCTTTCAATTGAATGAATGGATGGTTTAGACCAGTGAGGAGCTGAAGAGGGCAAGAGGCTTTCAATAATCCTCTTCAAATAGATGAAAACATGGAAAATTAAACAAAACTGAAGGCAGAGCAAAGCAATCTAATGAATTCCACCTTTATCACTCATTTGTTTAATTTAAGAAGAAAGGAGAAGGGAAATTATACACTTAAAACATCAGTGAACTTACAATTACATAGAGAAACACACCATCAAAAAACAGAGCCACATGGATCCCAAAGAGTGCTGCAAACCCTGGTCTATTCCTTTGCCAAAAGTGCAGAGATGAAATGTACAATGAAGTGCCAAGCAATCCCAAGTGTCCAACCCTGAAAATGACTAATGAATTACGTGATATAGACAATCCTAACCCATCCCCATGCCTCTAGGGGTCGATCTCACCATTCTAGGAGCTTTTTCAACCATATCTAAACTAGGAACTGGAAAATAGGCAATGAAACAACTTGCCTCTATATGATAGGAAACTGATTCATTCACTTACATTTCACTTTTTGGTGAATGAATCTACTAGAATGAGTAAAAATGTGCCAAAATTACATCATGGTCATGAAATTACATCAAGGTACATCAAGAGATACATGAAAAAGTCAAACTAGCCAAAACTAGGCGAAATTCTGAGCTGCTGAGTGAAAAATAGGCCAAATTTCCCTATGCGCCGCACCTGAAATCTCTATGCATAGCACAAGTTTGAGGCTGATTGTGAGGGCCTTCCTGAAGTCCAAATTGAGTGCAAGATATCTCGTTGGAAATCCCGGTCTGTCTACTTTCCAACCCAGGTAGAATTTCTGAATTTGGTTACCATTTTCCCCTCCAAAAATCAAATCTCCCAACACTGCTTCCTGTGTGTACAAAAAGTGGCAGAAAGGCCATTTTTAGGGTGTTTTTGACCCTTTAGGCAACCCAAAACTTGTAAAAATCCTTAGGTAATCCATAGGCATGCATACCTTTTGATGAAAAATCCATAAATGCAAATTTTCCCTCCAGAAGCGCTGCCAATTAGAAGCGTGCGCCAAGTGGCGCTACGCGTCGGGCAGGAAAATCTGTTTTGAGGCCAAAAAATTCAAAATTGACAAAATTTTTCCCAAATATCTTGAAATTTGGGCTAAAGGTCCCTCATCAAGCACTATGCTAGGCCAAATAAGCTTCGGCCAAAATGTGGAGTCTATCATGCCTTTTGTGACGCTTTAGTGCGCTCCTTAGCCTCGCCTTCAGGATTTTGATCCTTGCTTTGCAAACATGATTTCACACCAATAATGGTTATTCATGTGTCTGAGCATGTTATTTTCCTTTTTTTCTTTCTCTAACAGCTTCTCAAGATGAATATTGACCCTCTCAATCCAAGTCTCTCTATCAGCCTCAATCTCCCGCTCAATGGGTGTCATCTCGGTTTGGCTTCTTTGGGCAGCTTGTCGATTCTCATGGATGTTTTGCAACTCCATGATTGTCTGCTGATCCTCCAACTGTTTGTTCCACTGCTCCAGGTATTTTATGATCCATTGGGCTCTCTGCAACTTGACGGTCAAGGTATCGATCTCAGCCTTCTGCTCCTGAATGGTCTCTCTCAACTTTGAGCTTGGAGAGCTCAAATCCTCATCAATCAATATGAAATCAGTATCCTGGCCTCCTAAAGGGCCCTCATCCTACATAGGCCTCTTACCTCTGTCCTGTACCTGTACCTGTGCTGTTGATGACAGCAAAAAGACCCCTTCCACCCCAGGTGGAGATAGTACTCGTTAGGCTGCTGCAAATAATACTCTGGTGCCTCTCTGATAAGTAACAAACACTGGCACACTGATAGGCTCTATCTCGTGACCTTCAGGCTGATGTGAAGGTTCACCTGCATCATGGACAGCCTCCGGAGGAACCTGAGGAGCTGTGAAGAAGTCATGGGAAATGAAATCCTCCCATGAAATACCCTGCAATCCAAGCTGATGTACAACCACGATCTTGATAAGTGCATAGTGATAAATACTGTTGTAATGCTGCTCAGGAGTTTTCTTTTACACAAGAGTGGTCATTCTCTCGATGTTCTGGCACATGAAATAAGGAATGTTCATCATCCTCACTCTAGTGAAGTGCATCAATAACCTGATGTGGTAAGCATAGAGGCGTGAAAACCGGCCCTCACAACTAAAGTATCTGATAATGAGTTTCATCAGAGGTGCATAGGATTCCTTTAGGAACCAGAATGGGAACACCCTACTGAGTTGTCTCACATAGCTAGGCCTGATATCTGGTTCATAATGCACTCTTCCCACCTGCTGTCTTTTGTTCCACTGTTCACCCACATTCGATATTCCAGTTGCTTGAGAGATGGTTTCCAGTGTCAAAGTGAAATTTACACCAGCAAGAGGTACCTAACCATCATGTAAATGCAATACAAACAAACGAGCCAACTCTTGATGATGATGAATCCTAGCAATCATCTCACAATACTGATAGCATGACTGCTCTCGAAAACATGCCATGGAAAGTGGGAAAGCCTGCAATTGAGTCAATGAGGTGGGCTCTTCTCTCACATGTTTGCCACCTTTATGAGGCCTTCTCGGTGCATGTAGCTCAGTAGTAGAATCACTATCTCTGTCATATGATGTATCAGTGTCTGTCTCCATGGTGTTTCAAGGTCTATGTTTGGCTTGTATGAGATGAAAATGATAATTTGGTGCTTTGTTTTAGTTTCCAAATGTGTGTCAAAGGGGAGGAAATGTAGGAGATATAGGGTAGTGGGGACAATGGGGTTTAATCGAATGATAATTTTCCCTTTGAAAATTTGACAAACTTAGGGACAAGGGACAGCCACTGAATTTTTGGGGTTCTTGGGGTTTGGGAATTTTTATAAGTGAAATGGGAAGGGAAAGTGATAGGAAAGGAAATGATTTATGGATAGGGATAATGGGAATGAGATGATATGAGTGGTTTGGGATATAAGGGAATAGGGGATTAACAGTGATGATAGGATTACAGTGAGGGAAGGAATAAACAAGGTGGGGGAAATGGATTATTTGGCACCAAAATTACTTTTAAAACACCAATTCAAAACCCTAAGGAGAAGTTTTAAATAAGGTGATAGGGTTTACAGTTTTGGCATTTCAAATTCTCATAATCCATTTCAAACTACACCAAACATTGGCTAATGGCAATTAAAAAATCTCATAAACTTACTCGGAGCATAGGAGGTTGATTCAATTTTAATTTTATGGAGCAGTGGCAAAAAATTTTGGTTGTCGGCATTGTGCGCCGCGACAGTGGCCCAGTGCGCTACGACTGGTGTATGCGTCGTGCCAGTTCAGAAATGCACGGTGAAAAACAGCCCTATGCGCCGTGTTTGCCTTATGCGCCACAACCTCCACCCAGTGCGCCGCGATAGTAAACTCACCCACAGCTTCGGCCTTCAAACCCTGTTTTGCTCTTCCACGACTTAACTCAGCTCAATGCTATCTCTTGGCATGTAAATGAGTTGTTGAAACACAAAAATATATTTTATGCCAAAGACTTTGATTTTTAATTTGAAAAAACCCACTTTGTAATGTTTTAACTTTGACATTTTTCAAATGAACTCTGTTTTTTTTTCCTTTGTGATTTTTGGACTGATGATGAATCTCTTTTCTATCTTTGTAGGGATAGCTGGCATGGGATTTTGGCAAAGGTGACTAGGGCTGCACCTGAAGTACTTTACAACTGAAAAAATTTGAGAATTACATTACATTTATTACAAAAGACGAAATTGACGATTTTTCTTCAAAACAGAGTTTTGAAGAAGAATCATTATCAAGCATTATGACGATGAAATTTTTGCAATGAAAACTTATTTCGAACCTCCCTCATGTGCCTGCTGACATTATTAGACATTCTAAAGACTAAATTAACGAAAACCTAGACCCAATGAGACTAAAAATCTGAAAATGACTTTTTGCTAACTTTAATACCAAACATGACTACAAATGATTTTGATGAACAGACCTAGGCCAGCAGGTACAAGACATGAGGAACATGAGTGACAAGACCCTTACGTCGGAAGATCCATGCTCCTAATGGAATGCAGATGACTGAACTGAATGAGACACCTGAAATGAAATGCAACAAGAGAAATTTGATCTCTGACAGAGGGATGAAGATACTAACTCTAACAGGGTGTTTTCAAGCTGATCTCCAAATTTGACAAATTGGAGATCAGCTTCTAGAAAACTTGGCTTTAAAAACTAGTCATCATCAATAGGTGAAAAATACTGATGACTAACACAAAGGATAAAAAAAGACCAGATACAACCTCCTTTATATTTGGAAGATGACCATGAGAAAAATATGGAAGATGCTACAAAAATGTAGGAGAACCAATTTTCTTCTCTTTCAGAAGGAGAAAATCAGATATAAGCCCAAGAAGGAGAAGGGGAGGACTTTAATGACCCCTTAGATAATGAGGATATAAACACATATTATAAATTATTTGTTGATTTTATGCAAGCCCATTTACATAAGAAATATGACTTGAGGTCAAGAAAGAGATCCAGGATATAGGATAAAAATGAATAATATGCTCAACCCATTTCCCCTAAACAAGATTATAAAGGGAGGAAACCATCGAGCTATGTCTTACTGACCAAAGGAGAGTCCTCTCATCCATTTAATCATAAATATGAAGTCTAAAATACAACACCGAAAGAAATGAAAATAAATCCAACCCGTAAAGAAAATAATGAACCAGTCGAGTCATTTAAAGGTTATAAGAATCCCTTTTCCTTTATCCTACAAAAATAGTTAGAAAAGGTCAAGACATTTGTTCCTTTAACTAAATTGTTGAAATGACCCAGTTATGAAGCCAACTTTTTTCATTTCATAGACTTATCCAACATTACCCCACTTCAATATAGTTTTAACCTTCAGGAAGAAAGACATGTGGTCATGTTTTGTCCACATGTGGAGGAGTAGGACCTGTTGTTACAAGACAAATGACCTCCTCATAAACTCAGAGGAGAAGGTAACATGGAAGGAAGAAAATGACCTAGACAAGACCCATTTTTGCCAAGGTAACACAACCAAAAACAACTAGGAAGATTTACAACACACCTGAGCAATGCAAAGGGAGCATTAATGCCTAGGGTAACGCTCTGTCTTACCCAAGGGGCAGCGTTATCCATGTTTGAATGTGAAAAGGGAAATATCTTGTGGAAAAATGACCGGAATTTCTAGCTTTTTCTCAGAAAGAGTCAGTTCAAAATGGAAACTAAATGGCACAAACCTTTTATTAGGCATTTCCAAACAAAATTGGGCTCCTATGGAAGGAAAACTCAATGAAAAGCGAGGACACATCTAGATCTTTCCCGATTTGAACAGGTTGAAAGATTTGGCAAGGTTTGTTCTCTCCATATCTTGTAAATTGGAGTTGTGGGCTCTTGGTCTAAGGTCGAAGGTTTGATTATATGTGGAGCAGAGTTTCATTTTTGTAGTGTGAGGCTTGAAGATCGGCGAAGTTCATTGAGTGCTTTCTGCCTTGAGTCATCACACTTGGAGATAGAAAAAGAGAGAGAGGAATTGGAAGATTGAGGAGGGCTTGGTGCAACTGACGGTTGTAATACTCCTTTTCATAAACCAGTAGAACTGTATTTGTTTTGTCCATTCGATGCATTAGTGTCACAATTGATGTTCAGTCATCTATGTAGCATGATATTAGTGGCTTAGATCTGCATTATTTCATGTTTCTTATATGCTAGTTTAATTGATAGAAAGCTATGATGTTGTAGAGATTACACGAGTGCTTTGATTGGTTGCAGGATTTGGACTTGGAGCTAGTGAAGAAGGATTTCTACTTTGCTGCTTGGTGTTCTCCATAGGATCTGTCGTCCACAAAGAGGTAATAATTTCAATATTGCTTCGTCAATTATATATATTAGTATGAACATGTATGAAGTGTCTTTGGAACTTTACAGCTAATCTTATAGTCTGCCTCGGGCATCGGAAAGCCCTGAGAGGGATACCTAATAACCAACACCCAATCATAATACCCTATAGAAGAAATGGTGACTCCACTGGGGAGTAAACCCCAAGTTTTCGAGTTTTTTCTATGACTTTACCTCTTTTCCTCTGTTCACATATCCTTCCGACCATTTTTTATGCTCAGTAATCATCTCAAAAGCTCAAGAGTCTAGACTAGACCTTGCTTAGCCATCTGTGCAAATTTACCCTGAGTAATGCTCCCTATGAGAGTGTTTCAGTTCATTATAACACTGCTTATGCTCCGATGCAGTGCGTTAGTCTCAATATTAACCCTCTGCAGCCTCTACTTGTTAGCGTTACCCAGCCAAAATCTGTTTTTTACACCTCTATTGTGTTTCCCTTTGGCTGTGGAGTTTTTGGCCACCAGATTAGCTTCTTTTGTTGGATTGTTGTGCTTGATTACCAGTTAGCATTTTTTGTCTTTAATTCTTGTTTAAAAAGTTAATGTTAGTAACAACTACCTTTTGAAGAAGAATTTTTTTTTATAGTTTTATGAACTTAGTTGAATTCATTCTGAAAATTTTTGGTTAAAAGGCTGTTAAGAGAAGTTAGATAGATGTCTGAATCTTTAAAGTTGAACTGTGTTATTTGACTATTTGGTGCATGGATGTTGAAATAATCTCTCCTTGTAGAATAAACTCTTCATTGAATGGAATATTTAGAGCATGTTTCTGCATGGTTTTTGAGTCAGAGTCTCATCACATTTTGTACGTCCACTCCCCCTCCGTGTAATATCCCAAAAGGGAGAATGCAGTAATACTGAAACACAATATGAGACTTACAGAAAGGTAAACAATAAATCTAAATATACATCAAAATGCCCAGAAATAACTAAGCCATTTTATTATTTTGGAGGTGAAAAAGAAAGTACAGCAGTGCTCAAAATATGAGACACTCAAGCCACAGGAGTAGCCTAGAATGACCCTGCAATGATATCCCAAGAGGGACTATGTAACTACTTCTCTGCTGGAAGGTAAACTGCATTGTCCCTGCTGCAACTGTAGGGACTGCAACTGCCTGTAATATAGAAAAATTAGATCTAGGCATAATGGGAGCTCCGATGATGCTGAAATTGTAGATCTGGGTTCAATGATGGATTCCTAAGATAACCCAGGAGGGATTTCTCAGATCTGTAAGTCTAAGAAAACCTTCCTCTTAGGGCTTCACATATATGCTGCTAGGAATGCAGATCTAAAGCTAGATCTAATAATAATATATCTGCAATGATGTACAATAAGATCTATGCAAGAAGGGATGATCCCTTTACTAGATCCTTGGGCTAAAAGCTCAAGATCTAGCTCCTCCAATATCCTCCACCGAAAATAGTTGCTAGATGAAAAACAACTTTAGAAAACTCTTTTGTCCGAGAGGGAGGCTCTTTAACCTACTGCTAGATATGGAAAATCAGCTCCTGAGTGATGGAAACAATAGATCCAATATGAGGAGATTATCCCTCACAGGATTTCCAACTGAAATACTAGAAACTTCCTTTCTCCAATAGATCTACAAGACGGAGCTGTGCAATCCTTTAGGGGACTACTGCTACTGCATGGAAGTAAAACCTAATGGCCTAAATGCCAGATGTAAATCTGTTGCTCCTGAAAGGCTGAATATGAATAACAAGGTGGTAGGATGAATCCTCCACTAGTTTCCTAGTTGAATGCTAGAAACAACCTCCTGAAGATGGCACCAATGCCTAATATGTAATGAAGAACAATCCTCTTTCCAGAGCTACTCAAAGAAAGAGGTGGGATTCCCACTCGGGAACACCCTGAAAACTCTGCTAAACAGCCCAATTTTTCATAGAAATGTCCTTAGACAAATCTAGATCTAAATAGATCAAGAGATGAATAATCCAAATCATGCCTTCCATTGTGCCTTCACCTTCATTATATGCATGAACCTTCCATAGCCTGGGCCCACTCCAAATCTGCATTGTACATGTGGACAAAGTCTCCATGTTTGACTGCACTATTGATTTGGTCAAATTTGACTGAATCAACATGATCCATGTCCTCCATCATGTTCATATGGGGTGATCACCCTCTCCATCATGCATGCATTAAATGCATCACTTCCTCCACTATCTTATCATAAGTGCTTAATGATCTTATTTGAATGCATTATAATCTCAGTTGACCATATCAAATGTCCTTATGATTTTATATTTAATATCCATGATCTTATTTGACTGTTTCATCCTCCATAATCGACCTCATAAATGAGACATTATCTCTATTAATAGATATTCTCTACTAATCCATGTTTTAGATCTAGATCTAGAATATCCACATTCACACATAAAAAGTGGATTTTATTCATCTTTGAGGTTTGTGGGTCCCTCCACCCTTTTATTTACTTAATTTATTAAGAAAATCAAGGACTCTAATATTCCAAATATGATGTAGAAATTAGAGATATTGTTGAAAAATGTTGCATGTCCTCAAGCAACTCCAAAAGTAGATGCAAAGCCATCTATTCCCCTCCAAATGGCATCCACATAAGGAAGGCTTCCTCCATTTGCTGCAATGTGTCATACATGTTTGGTTCCAAAGTTGTCTCTCAAGATAGCATAGAATGACCTCCAACTATGTATTTAGATGCCCTCCTGTCATCATGAAGTACCAAGTGACAACCATATGATGTCTAACATCATCATCAATACATGAGATATATAAAATAAAGTGGCTCTTCCTACAAAGGAAAAGCTCCATCTCACAATACATCTCTTCATCCCATGCTTCATGAATTTGATTGAGCATTGATATGCTCTCATCCTTGGCCCTGTTGGCCTTGTTAGATCGAAGCATCATTCCAACATCATGAAAAAGAAGAAAAGGAGATATATGGGTAGAAAAGGATGTCAAACCATATTCTCCTAATAGTAACCACCAGATTAAGGCCCTTTGCTGCCATCCTCCATCTCCTCCATGTAATATGGACAAGCCAAACTCCCCCAAAAGCAACCAAAGCAACAACAGATCTTGCTGATTTCTCTCCTCCTCATGTGCATCATGGAGAAAAAACATACTAATGGAAATATGGAATGTCACATCAGCCTAATACAAAGAAATAACATCAATGCACATCATGACAGCATCATGCCAAGCTTTACCCAATACAAAACACATAGACATAGGAGATGTCATGTGGTGGCCAATCTCTCTCAAGGGAACCCAAAATGAACATGCCTTATTTTGCTGCATTCTATCATTGACACACAAGGCATGAATCAGAAAAATATGAGCTATTGGGTGGTAACCATACTCACCCAAGAGCAGCCAATGCAGCCAGGCCTCCTTCTTCATTTCATAAGTGTTCTTTAAGGCATGGATCAAAGAAATAGGAGCCTTTGGGTAGTGACAAAATTCTCCCAAGGAAAACCAACGTAACCAAGCTTGCTGGCCCATGTCATAAATCTAAAAGTGGTCATGCAACCCCTTTCTTACCATCCTCATCCACTCACCCCAATATGGATAATGAGTGATGTGCTGCATAATCATGGTATCCTCCCTTTGTAGAATACCATCTTCCCAAAACTGATGAAGAACTTTGCACTTCATGAAATGTTGAAGTGCACCTCCAATGAGATTCTCTTTTCACCAAAGGCCCTCCAAAACCAATGAAGTTTTGGATCTGCTGCAGGCAAAATTTTCTCTTTGAGATGTGATATTCTCATTGATAAAGGGTCATCTAGAAAGGAGAAAAGGTTTCTCATCTCAATATGTCTACCATTTATCACCTTTAAATCCATTGCTTCATGAGTGAATCTACCTTCAGAATGATCCAAGAATGATGGGACCTCCTCATCTTCATATCTATTAAGTGACAACGTTGTAGATCTGCATGATAATATATGTGTTGTCTCAAAGCAAGGCACAACACTGATCTCATAACTAGTGATTGTACATAGGATTATGCTCATCCCATTTTCTAAAAATCTACACTTCAACTCAAAGGGTTGAATGTAGCTCAACAATGATGAACTGGGATAGTTCTTAACCTCTTCCTTGATTAGATCAAGGGTCCTCTGTGCTGTGATATGTAGCTGCTTCAAATCAGCACTATGTTCTAAACCTTGGGTATGCATTAGCCCTGATGGCATGTCCTCATAAGTTTCAATAAGATCTACTCAAACAATATGTGATGAAATTTCATGCATACCTTGGATCAACTGATGTGTGGGAACCTCTTTCCAGAACACACGAGTTCCTCCAATCGGGACATTAGTGTCTCCAACTACTAGTAAGAGTGATGGCTTCTTTTCTCCAAGTGTACCTGCGCTGGAATCTTCCTCCTCCTCATGCATCTCCTGAATCATGCATCGGACTCTATGTGTCAAGAGCTCAAGACTATCTTGAAAAGTTGCAAGTGTCTCTTCTCCGGATGCAAGTACTTCTAAATTGCATGCTCCATGTGACCAAACCACCACTCATTGGCTTCACCTAAAATATGAAGTGTTGCAATTTGAACAGCCTCTCCCTCAGCTATAGGATGTAGTCTGAAAAATGCATCTAACTCTCTCCTCCAAGCCTTAACATTGCTTGAGGAATATCCATCAAATGTAGGAAAATAAAATCTATTATGCCTCTTTCTTCTATTACTGCTATAGGATCCTCTTTCTTCTTTGATTTTGAATAATTTTTGGAGAGTTAGCTTCTCCTTGAATGCTCTAGACTGTGCTTTGTACTCTTCAAGATATAGACTGAGAGTCTCATGAGTCTCAAGTTCATTCCTTTCTTCATTTCTACACCTTTCACTTTCTCCAAAGAAAGTGGGCATAGTGGTTCTATGAAGAGATCTCGGATTCTCCAGTTCTCTTCTTTGCTGATAGGAAGTGCTTGGACCATCCTCATCACATGTTCTTCTTGGATCTTCTTTCTATCCTTCCTTCTTCATTGGATTGACCTCCTTGGAGATATCTTGCATGGATCTAAAGAAAGGAGTGGTAGAATTATCATCCTCCATGATAGATCTCATCTATCAGCTTCTTCTTTTGATGTAAAAGATGAAATGTCCACAAGATGAGCCAAATATCATGCTCTGATACCACTGTAATATCCCAAAAGCGAGAATTTAGTAATATTGAAACACAATATGAGACTAACAACAAGGTAAACAATAAATCTAAGTACACATCAGAATGCATAGAAATAACAGAGCCATTTTATTATTTTGGAGGTGAAAAATAAAGTACAACAATGCTCAAATTATGAGACACTCAAGCCACAAGAGTAGCCTAGAATGACCCTACAATGATATCCCAAGAGGGACTGCGTAACTGCTGCTTTGTTGGAAGGTAAACTATGTTGTCCCTACTGCAACTGTAGGGACTACAACTGCCTGTAAGATAGAAAGTCAGATCTAGGCTGAATGGGAGCTCCGATGATCTTGAAATTGTAGATCTGGGCTCAATGATGGATTCCCAAGATAACCTAGGAGGGGTTTCTCAGATCTATAAGTCTAAGACAACCTTCCTCTTAGGGCTTCACATATATGCTGCTGGGAATGTAGATCTGAAGCTAGATCCGATAATAATATAGTTGCAATGATGTACAATCAGATCTATGCAAGAAGGGTTGATCCCTTCACTATATCCTTGGGCTAAAAGCTCAAGATCTAGTTCCTCCAATCTCCTCCACTGAAAATAGATGCTATATGAACAACAGATTCATAAAAATGTGGTGTCAGAGAGGGAGGTTCTTTAGC
The DNA here is from genome assembly GCA_034641835.2 of Pinus albicaulis. Lineage (NCBI taxonomy): Eukaryota > Viridiplantae > Streptophyta > Pinopsida > Pinales > Pinaceae > Pinus > Pinus albicaulis. The sequence continues at coordinate 1,567,369,724 of CM076579.1, read as the reverse complement.
TTGCTGCTAGATATGGAAAATCAGCTCCTGAGTGATGGAAACAATAGATCCAATGTGAGGAGGTTATCCCTCACAGTATTTCCAGCTGAAATATTAGAAACTTCCTTTCTCCAATAGATCTACAAGGCTGAACTGCTCAATCCTTGAGGGGACTGTTGTTGCATGGAGGTAACCCTAATGGCCTAAATTCTAGATGTAGATCTGCTACTCCTGAAAGGCTGAATATGAAGAACAAGGTGGTAGGATGAATCCTCCATTGGTTTCGTAGTTGAATGCTAGAAACAACCTCCTGAAGATGGCACCAATGCCTAATATGGAATGAAGAACAATCCTCTTTCCAGAGCTACTTAAAGAAAGATGTCATATTCCTGCTCGCGAACACCCTATAAACTCTGCTAAACAGCCCAATTTTGCATAGAAATGTCCTTAGACAAATCTAGATCTAAATAGATGAACAGATGAATAATCAAAATCATGCCTTCCATTGTGCCTTCATTGTTGTGAAACCAACTCCAAAAATAGAAGAAAAGAGATATCAACTCCTTAGAAATAATCCACTTCGAGGGGGAAACCTCCAATACATTACATTAATGAACAATTCTTGGATGATACAAATTACAAAACCTCCTTTCTATATATAGGAGTCCATGGGGCCATAATTTAATCCTAGTAGGGCCACAATGTAATCCTAGCTGACCTAACAATAATAATTTAAGGGCACAATAATAACAATATGGGGTTACAGGGGTACAATAATAACAATAAAGAAGTTACCTGCTGTGATAAGGGACTACACTAGTAATACTAGGGATACCAACACTATCATTAAAGTGTTGTCCTCAACGCTTGAGTAGCTGCGGTGCTTCTGTATAAGAGTTTCTCATCCTCCCATGTAGAATCTTGATTGGGTAAGGTTCTTCCACTTGATATGAATGTACGAAATTGATGCGATTCCGTGGTATGTGAAGTTACTTTTTTTCCGTGGCCGCTTTAGCCGCTTTAAGTTTTCAATATAGTTTTGTCCTCCTTGAATTCTGATGTTTGGTGGAATATTTTCACCTGCGCTTATTCTTTAAGCACTTGAAACATGAAAGCTGGATCCCTTGTGAAGAAGCAGAGCTCCAATTTGTATATGGTACCAATCTTTTGCAACACCTTGTAAGGACCATAGTACTTTGGCGATAATTTATTATCCTTCTTAGCTTGCTTGAGGGACATTTGTTTGTATAGTTGTAGCCGTAAAAATACCCAATCTCCTACATCAAAACTTCTCTCGCTGCGATGTTGATCTGCCTGTTGTTTCATTCGATTTTGTGCCAAATTCAGGTTATCCTTTAAGAGTTGGAGAACTTCTTGTTGATGCTCGATGTGATCTTCCACTGCTTGAACTTTTGAATTTTCCCTTAAAGATGATGTGATCGATGGTGGATGATATCCATAAAGTGCCATAAATGGGGTCATTTTTGCTGCAGTATGGAAGGAAGTGTTATACGACCATTCAGCGAGAGGTAACCACTTGACCCATTGTGTTTGTTTATCAGATACAAAACAACGAAGATATCCTTCCAAACATTTATTTACTATCTCAGTTTGACCATCAGATTGAGGATGATAAGATGAGCTATGAGCTAATTGAGTACACAAACAAGAAAATAACTCCGTCCAAAAATTTCCAGTAAAAATGGGATCTCTGTCGCTCACAATAACCCTTGGGCTTCCATGTAGCTTTTGAATTCTGTCCATAAATGTAGTAGCAACTGTACTTGCTTAAAATGGATGAGATAATGCACAAAAGTGTGCATACTTGGTAAGTCTATCAACTACCACCATGATGACACTCTTTCCTTCGGACTTAGGTAAACCTGTGATAAAATCCATTGAAATCACCTCCCAACGTTGACTTGGAATGGATAAAGGTTGTAGAAGTCCCGGGGTCTTAGTTGTCTCCACTTTATTCTGCTGGAAAACCAAACATTCCGCCACAAACTTTTGAATATCAGATTTAAGGCCATCCCAAAAAAATTCTTTCTTCACCCTGTGGTAAGATTTTAAAAATCCTGAGTGTCCTCCTAAAGGAGAAGTGTGCAATTCCAGAAGAATCTTTTGTTTTAGTTGGGAATTCTTACAAAGATATAAGCGATCTTTGTACCATAAGGAATCATTTTTCCAACTAAATGTATCAGATGTACTAGGATCTTGCTGCAACTTTTGAATGAGTGTCCATACATCTTTGTCCTTCTTCCATTCATCTCTTGCTTCGGTTATCCAATCTGGTTGGATAATAGAAATGGCACAAAGCAATTCTTCCACCTCTTTATTCTTTCTTGAGAGTGCATCTGCAACAACATTAAGCTTCCCTTTTTGTAGATTATTTCAAAGTCATAACCCAACATCTTTGTGACCCATTTTTTCTGCTCTTCTGAAGATAGTCTTTGTTCCAAAAAGTGTTTAAGACTATCATGATCATTTTTTACCTTGAAGTGTCTTCCCATTAGGTAAGTTCTCCATTTCTTTAGTGCATGCAGTATTACTAACATTTCCTTCTCATAAATAGGTTTCTGTAAATACTTTCCTTTGATTGGACAGCTTTCAAAAGCAATGGGTCTTCCTTCCTGCATTAAAACTGCACCAATTCCATTTCCTGAGGCATCACATTCCACAATAAAGGTTTTTGTGAAGTCTGGCGTAGCTAAGACAGGTGCTAGGCACATTGCCTCTTTAAGATGTTCAAAGGCCTTAGTTGCTTCAGGAGTCCATGAAAATGCATCTTTCTTCAATAATGTTGTTAGAGGTGATGCTATTCTCCCATAATTCTTAACAAACTTGCGATAATACCCTGTTAACCTGAGAAGTCCTCGCAACTGCTTTATGGTTGTGGGGACTTTCCATTCCTTAATGGCTTTAATTTTGTTAGGGTCTACCTTAACACCCTCGTGAGATACAATATGAACCAGATATTCGACCTCCTGTACTCCAAAGAAACATTTGGATGTTTGTTACACCATTTTTTGATCATCTAACCTACTATCATTAGATGGACCCAAGTACACCATGTAAGACCAATTTTACCCTAAGTAAAATTGCTTTCACTATGTAAAATAACTTAATAAACGACATTTATTAGGTTGTTTATGGTCTAAACAGGAAACCCCAAAAGGAAATATTAAACAAATCTATATTTGTTTGATTTTCCTCATGGAATAATTAATTAAACAATAATTTAATTATTATTCCTCATCATGTTTAACCCAAAACAAAGAAATTAATTAGATAAATCTCTATTTATCTTATTATTTTCTAGGAATAATTATTTAAATATTATTTAAATAATATTCCTTGTTAAATATGACTAAATCACCCACAAATAATTAAATAAATCATTATTTATTTGATTATCATTCAACCACTTCCTTAAAATGATAAATAGATCATTTATTTATTTATTATTTACAAATAAAGGGATTTGACCCAAGTCAAATACCTTTTCCCTCCAACAAATATAATAAAATATTCCATAAAAGGTGGATCTAGATTTGGTTAATATTATTTTAATCATACACCAAGATCTAGAATGACCTAATATTTTGTTATAAATAGGAGGGTTTTTCCTACCATTCCTCACCTTTTGTTGCCTATTAGATCACTCTGGATCTAAACTCTTGGTATGACTTTGAGCCATTATCATTGTCATATTTTCCATTATTTGCTGTGTGAGCTCCCTTTGAGTTCTATCTTTGTCTGGGTTTTCTACACCAACAGGAGAGAGAAATGCTAGATCTGAAGTGCTGAGGACTTCCAAGAACCCATCCCATTGAGGAGAATTGGAAACATCTTCTTGTTTTCCTCCCGGGTGCCCTTAATACAAAAAATTCTTTCAAAAATTGTTCTTGTCTTGTCTATTGGATATATGGAGCAAACCCTTCTTTTTACTGCTTAATGTCTTTCTATGCATAGATCTGGTTTTTGCAGCTCTTGTCTTGATCAACTAACTACAGATCTGAAGATATTGGCAGCCATAATTGATGTTAGGGATATTAGTTATGCGTAGCTAAAGTGGTATTTTTTCGTACACTTCGACAAAGGATTCATACTAAAAAACAGGTCAAAAAGTGCGACCTGAGTGAAAAACAGGTCAAAAACTGCGACCTGAAATTTTTTCTGGGTTTTGTCTAAACCTCTATCAGCGTTGTCTGACCTCTGTCTCCTCCCGTTTAGACCTATTCTTGCTCTTTTTTACTCAACTAAGTGGGAATATAGCCCCCTAGGGCCTCAGTACCCTCCACTTTTTGTGGAAGAGTTTTAGCTGCTGTAAGTGTCTAAATTTTCAGAGTTTTTAGCCATTTCTTTTTCAGATCTGATACCTCCTTTTTAGATCCATTTTAATCAGCTCTTCTCCCTTTCAAATCACCTCCTGAAGTTTTGTTTGGATCTACCTTTAGAGCCTCCTTCTTGTCCCTTCTGCCTTTAGCTGATTTCCTCCCTTTTTTCCAGCCACCTTGCCTCTGCCTCTTGGCTGTGTTCTGCCCCTCTTTCCAGCAGATTTCTCCTTTAGATCCCTGTCCCTTTCGACCCTAGATCTATTGACCTCTTTTTAGTGTGTTTTGACTACATTTTTTCCCTCTGTTAGACTAGTTTTGAGAGCCCCACCTCTTTGGGCTAGATTGATGCATTAATTAGCTGTTAATTTTCTGTTATTTCAGCATTATATACTGTTCTCTGCAGCATTATTTTCAGTTACGCAGCACACTTTTTCTCTTGCTCTCAAAACGAAAAGGGTTTAAAAATTAAAATTAACACACGCCACACACTCATCCTAAGTGAAGAAGTGACTGGTTTACACCGCCAGGCAAAGACTTTAAAATCAATTGACACTGCACCTTTCTGCCCTTGTTTCGACATTGTAATCACTTGATTCTGCACCTCCCTGCCTTTGTTGGCCATTCTTCTTCCCCTTGTGCCGTGTTTGTGTTGTCACCATTGCGCCCCCAAGGCACACATCCCAGAGACTTCTTGGCCTTCACCCTCAGTTTCCGGTCGGTCGACCTACTCCTTCCCGCCGTCGTCGAGTTAGTCCTCCTCCGAGTTTGCACTCCGACTCCTCTTCTGATTCATTGGGTTCTCTTTTTACTTCCGGTTCTCCCCCTGTCACCTTTATTATGTCTGGTCCAAGGCCTAATTCTAGCGGTAATCCCGGCCCTAATGCCGGGACTGCTACTAGCGGAACCGCCATAGGAACTACCTCGGCTGCGCCCTTGCTCCCCTTCATGGTAGGCCTCAGCCTCCCTGATTTGGACCGGTTGAAAAATGACCCTATACACCATGACGCTAGTTGGCCTGCTATGCCGACAAAGCTCCCTTCTGACATCCCCAAGTTTGAAGGCCTTGCTGGAGAAGATCCTTCAAATCATGTTCGATCTTTCCACATGTGGTGTTCATCTACCTCCATTACCGATGACTATGTCTGTTTTCAGTTGTTCCAACGAACGCTTACAGGCGCAGCTTCTAAGTGGTATGTTGATCAGCCCACTTCCTCTCATACCACCTTTGCGACTCTTGCCCGGGCTTTTTTATCTTACTTCCAGCTTCCCCTTCGTTATGACACTGGTATCGAACTTTTGACTTCTTTCTGTCAATCATCTGTGACCCGCCTATCCGATCATGTCCAGGAATGGTGGAGAAGAAAGAGCCTATGTCAATCCCCTACTTTCGAAGACCGTGTCTACATGGACTGGTTCCTTAGATCTCTCTTGCCTCCTATCGGGAAAGATGTCGCATCGCATTTTCCCCAAACCGAAGAAGCCGCCCTCCAACTGGCATTAAAATATGACTTGATCTACGCTCAGACAGGTTATGTTTATACCGTTCTACCTGATCTCCCCAGACCCGGTGGTGTCAACGCACAGGGGGCACCTCATGCCGCCGACGGTATCGTTGGAGCTCTCTCTCATCCATATGCCCAACCTCCCATGGGTTATGGTTTTCCTGGGGGAGGGGGCAACACCTCCCGCACTTGTCCCCCTCCTGGTAGCATGTATCTAGGATACAACATACCTTCTCTTTTGGCTCAACCTCCTGCTCACCATACTGTTACCCAACCCCCTTATTATTCGTATCCACAGTTTGGTGCTCCAGCTCCTCCAGCATTAGCACCTTCGCCTCCCTTGCCTTCTCAACCCCTGCAACAGCAGTCACCGCCCCCTCAAGTGCAGGTGGATGCACAGCAAGGATTCGTGGCTACCCAACCACCTGACGGATAGGTGGCCACTCAACCTTCCCATTCTGTTTCCTCCAATTACCAGATCCTCATGATGAACTCTGATCCACCTCTAACCGTCGACCTTAACCTTCAAACTCGGTCTCGCCAGTAACCCACACCTTCCACTCAGTCTGCCCCCGAGTCCCCTTCTTCAGGTTCTACAGAGCCTCTTTCGACATCCAATGGTCCCTTGCATATCCGTAAGCCCAAAGTTGAGGTTCATACCAAGATCCCTAAGGGACCATTATGCCGAAATGCTGCTTCTGGTCAAGCTTCTCATTCATATAGCATAGTAGATGATTCGGTGCAGTCTCCTGCTGCCATTTCCACATTGGAACTCCTCCAGTCATGCCCTTCCCAAAAGAAGGCTCTGCTATCTTCCATGGGCATTGTAGATTCTACTGATGACCAAATGATTGTTTTCGATGCCCATCAATCAGAAAATCCTCCCCTTCCTGCTTCCGTTGCCTTCCAAATCCCAGTCAAAATCCGGAACGCTAACGTTTCCCGGTGTATAATTGATGAGGGGGCATCCACCTGCGTGATGTTCGCTTCGGCTTGGAAGCAACTCGGATCTCCTGAGTTGGCCCTTTCCATGATCACCCTTCAAGTGTGGGATGGCCACGCCTCCCAGCCCATTGGCCTCTTCCATAATTGTCCTATCACTCTTGCGAGCAAGACTGTTTGCGTTGACGTCGAAGTCATCGACGCCCCTCTAGATTACAACATTCTCTTGGGGCGGAGCTACACCTATGCCATGTCTGTTGTCCCATCCGTGGTTTTCCGCAAGATGTCTTTCCCTCATAATGGAAAGATAGTCACCATTGACCAGTTGACATATCATGAGCCAAAATCTCAGACCTCCCCTGAGACGACCATCTCTTCTGTAGCCAATAAGCAAACTGTCGATTCTTTGACCAGTGTCTCTCCCGGCGTCTACAAAGACTCCTCTTTGCTTGGAACTTTCCCTGGTCTTCCTCCTCCTCCTGTCTCTGACCCCAGCTCATTGAATGTTTGCATGATGCAATCGTCTCGGGCTGCTCTCAAGGAACCTGCTTTGGCTAGTCAGCAACCGCGCTCTCCGCAACCTGCTCCTAGCCCTTCACCTGCAGCTGGTAGTCATGAGTCTATTTATCCTCTTGGAATGGTTCCTCCAAGCATTAGCCATTTAGGAGCCATCCCACCTAGCCATTACCCCTCTGGTCAGATACCATTCCTAGCTCCCCCACCAGGAGTGTCCACGGTACCTGTCATGGCCACCCTCTCTCTTCCTAACCTGACCCTTGGGATTCCCGTATGGTACCTTGATCCTCCAGCCCCCACCTTGCCTGGTCAACCCAATCATTATATTGCTTTGACCCCGGTTCAACCGGTCCCCAGGACTTCTCCCGCTGCAACAGTGCCTCAGTCACCTCAACAGGAACCACCTCCTGTTGCGACCGCTTCGAGTAAGAAGGGCAAAGCTCGCAAGGGGGCATCAAAGGATAAGGCTACCCCAACTGACCCTGCCCCTCCTCGGCCTCCAAAGCATACCATCCAGTGTGCTTTGTGTGATGATTTCGGTCACACCACCCATTCCTGCCCTGACTTGCCTCATCTCAAGCCCATGGTTAATGTCGCGTTCCTTGAGTCCAAGGTCCCGGAAGCCTCTATTCCTTCCGCGACCACAATCAAGAACCCCAAGAATATTCACACCAACAACCCCTATGCGTTGTGTGATCTCCATGGCCATTACACCCACCTTTGTCCCCACCTCAAGGACTTCTTCACCTCTCTAGCCGCAGTCCGCCAATTCGAGGCCAAGCGCAATGAGTCCACCTCTCCCCTATTTGCGCGTTTTTCTTCAGCAGAACTACCAGACATTCCTGCTCCCATTGAAATTCCCCCTCCTGATGTCGATATGATGGAGCCTTCATCCACCATTTTCTACCTATCATCATCCATGAGACCCTCGGGGAACATTCCCTCTGAATCCTTCCATGTTGTTTCGCTTGACCTTCCTTCCGCGATCACCCTGGGCTCAACATCGGTAGATCCTTTATCTGCTTACTTTTCCGTCACTCCTTGTGACGATGCGCATGTGAACCTCTCTTCTCATGATGATGAGCCAGGTAGCTTCGCCACGTCAGGTGGTCTTTCTTCCACCAGTCACCCCATCTTCTATCACGATGACGACATTACAGATGAAATCCCCACCCCTGACTTTATCTATTCCCCCTTACATCGAACCCATGCGTTCGAACCACATACACCTTGTGGCCATTACATTGACACCCAATATTTGGGTAAGGGGGCACCCATATTCGAGAGACCAGGAGAAGAAATTATCCAAAACTCTCCTAGTGTATCTGGTCGTGTTGACTTTAGTACCATTATTCTTCCACATTTCGAAGAACCTCTAGAGTCCCATATCACTTCAGATCACTCTAGGGATGATACCCCTTATCGTTCCCTCATCTTCCATCAAAAACCCAATCTATTAGGCATTGTTTTTGACCAACCTATGGGTTTTCTAGGAGAGCATCAGTTCATTATCTCCAAATCCTCTCTTTGGGATAGTGACACCATGTATGCCAACCCAAAAAATTAAATTCCATTTGATTCCTATATGCAGTACCAGAAGAGATTGGTAATCCTCCATTCCCTTTCTCAAACTGCATAACCATAACGAAAAAAAAATGGTGCACCACATCATTAAAATGTGTTTAGATTCCCCTTTTTCTAAATACATTTTTGCATGACCACAACATGCTTGGGGGCACCTATGACCCTCAACCATAACCCTCCTCAAAATTGAATTTCTTCACTTACAACACTTGTACTCGGGGCCCCATTTTGCCTCCTTACTTGTCTTTGTTCGAGTCGGTTTTCGTCATGAGATACCATCTTGTACTCATGTTTTTATGGTACCCCATTGGACCTTTACTGTGTGGCAGCACCATCAAGTCGCCCTTTTTTAGAGCATCCGAGTTGAGTCATCACCGCATTCATGGAGTCTATCCCGAGTCCCTTTGTATCCTGCTATAGTCCTCCATCCTTCATTGCTCGGTCCCTCTCTCGTGTCGCACATTATGGCCTTCAGTCCCACTGTCCCCTATCCCTCATGATATTGTGTCAGTCACTGCTAGGTCATTCATGCCCTTTATGCTCTAACAAGGGACGTCATCCATTCGCTACTCAGTCCCCTCCATTTCATCATCATCATTGGTCTTAGTCTGTCAGTCGCTCTACTATTTTCTCTCGTGCCTTAGTTGAGGATCCCTTATCGCCTCACCTATGGTGGACCTCCTTCTGTCGACATCAGATAATTCATTCTAGAAGATAGGTCTAGAGGGCGGTGTACCTTGGTTCCAGCTTCCACTCTTGTTCGGTGCCTCGGATCAGGCAAAGGGATCTCTCATTTCCCTTTGACTTGATTGTTTCTCCACTCCAGCTCCTTTCAGCATGATCAAGATCCGTATACTTGATGGTTCAGTGATGCAGCAGCAGCTCTTGGTGATTCCCAGGTGTGTGTGAGATGTCTCAGCCCTCATGAGGGGGTGGCCCTGCAGGTAGCCCCCCACATGCCCGGATGACCTCTTCATTTCAGCCTTCGATGCAGCTCCATATATTTGATGATGTCGGCCTTAGCCGCTTGCAGCGCCTCTTTGATTTGCATGTATCAGTCAGATTTTGTGAGCCCTTCCCCGCTTATAGGGGGCATTTGGGTTGTCTTTGTATCTCATGTACTCAGATATTATTGTATCAGTCCTGGCTGTTATCCCAGGCACAACATGTATGTGGGATCCCTCATTGTATTTTTATCTGGCTCATGTTTATGCCGGCTGTACTCTATGGTTCGGTCCCTTGTTTACTGGACACACTATTCTTTGTACTTTGTCTCGGTGGGCATAGGCATGCCTCCCCCGCCGCCTTTAGCACAGGTACCCTCTCATAAAAAGAGACTTGTTGCACCTGCAAGTCTCGTCTCCTCAGGGTCTAGTCCTTCAGCACATTAGTCTACCTTACATTTCTCTCTTTGACTTCCCTTTTGATGTCTAGTGATTGAGTTCTTACAACGTACTTCGGTCATACGATTTGCTCCTAACACTCGCACGCTGGGGGGCAATCTGTTACACCATTTTTTTGTCATCTAACCTACTATCATTAGATGGACCCAAGTACACCATGTAAGACCAATTTTACCCTAAGTAAAATTGCTTTCACTATGTAAAATAACTTAATAAACCACATTTATTAGGTTGTTTATGGTCTAAAAAGGAAACCCCAAAAGGAAATATTAAACAAATCTATATTTGTTTGATTTTCCTCATGGAATAATTAATTAAACAATAATTTAATTATTATTCCTCATCATGTTTAACCAAAAACAAAGAAATTAATTAGATAAATCTCTATTTATCTTATTATTTTCTAGGAATAATTATTTAAATCTTATTTAAATAATATTCCTTGTTAAATATGACTAAATCACCCACAAATAATTAAATAAACCATTATTTATTTGATTATCATTCAACCACTTCCTTAAAATGATAAATAAATCATTTATTTATTTATTATTTACAAATAAAGGGATTTGACCAAAGTCAAATACCTTTTCCCTCCAACAAATATAATAAAATATTCCATAAAAGGTGGATCTAGATTTGGTTAATGTTATTTTAATCATGCACCAAGATCTAGAATGACCCAATATTTTGTTATAAATAGGAGGGTTTTTCCTACCATTCTTTACCTTTTGTTGCCTATTAGATCACTCTGGATCTAAACTCTTGGTCTGACTTTGAGCCATTATCATTGTCATATTTTCCATTATTTGCTGTGTGAGCTCCCTTTGAGTTCTATCTTTGTATGGGTTTTCTACACCAACAAGAGAGAGAAATGCTAGATCTGAAGTGCTGAGGACTTCCAAGAACCCATCCCATTGAGGAGAATTGGAAACATCTTCTTGTTTTCCTCCCAGGTGCCCTTAATGCAAAAAATTCTTTCAAAAATTGTTCTTGTCTTGTCTATTGGATATATGGAGCAAACCCTTCTTTTTACTGCTTAATGTCTTTCTATGCATAGATCTGGTTTTTGCAGCTCTTGTCTTGATCAACTAACTACAGATCTGAAGATATTGGAAGCCATATTTGATGTTAGGGCTATTAGTTATGCATAGCTAAAGTGGTCTTTTTTCGTACACTTCGACAAAGGATTCAAACTAACAATGTTTTTGCATTTAATTGTTTCTCCTGCAATAGTTTGAGAACCTTGTCAACATGTTCAACATGATCCTTCCAAGACCTCCTGTAGATTAGTATATCATCAAAAAATACTAGCACAAATTTTCTAAGGAAGGGTTTGAAAATGGAATTCATCAACCCTTGAAATGTAGAAGGTGCATTGGTAAGGCCAAAAGGCATGACCGAAAATTCATAATGACCCTCATGAGTTCGAAATGCTATTTTTGGAATGTCTTCAGTCTTCATTCCAATTTGATGATATCCTGAATGAAGATCCAACTTGGTAAAATAAATTGCTCCATGTAATTCATCCAATAATTCATCAATCACAGGAATGGGAAATTTATCTTTAATGGTGAGCTTATTGAGCTCCCTATAATCCGGACACATTCGCCATGATCCATCCTTCTTGTGTACCAATACTACGGGAGTAGAGAAAGAACTTTCACTAGGTTGAATTATACCTGCCTCTAACATTTCTGCAATCATACGTTCAATTTCGCTCTTTTGGAAGTAAGGATATCTATAAGGCCTGATGTTTGGAGGAACACTTCCTGGAATCAAATGAATAGCATGATCATGATCACAAATAGATGGGAGTCCTTTGGGAGTTTCAAACACCTTGGAATGATTGTCCAAGACTTGTTGGAGATCTGCAGAAATAGATGATTTTGATGTTGGAACTTCTAGTGAGCATAATTGTGCAATTACACCTTGTTGTTCTTTCTTTAGAAGCTTTTTCATGACATTAGAGCTTATTATCTTTCCCGGCTTCCCTGCAATACCCTGTAATTCAACTTCCTTTCCTTCTGAAAACAAGTTAAAGAAAAGTTCTTGAAAATTAAAAGCTACCATCCCCAAAGATTGTAACCATTGTACTCCTAGTACAACATCAGCACCTCCCATAGGAATGGAAAGCATTGGACTAGTCAATACATATTCCCCCATGGTTGGCTTGATATTATGGCATTTTCCAGAGCAATTTATAGTTCCTCCATTTGCAACCATCACTTGACATTCTGGTGCTGGGTATAGGAAACAATTTAATTCCTTGGCTACCTTATAATGAATAAAATTATGTGTGCTACCTGAATCAATCAACACTATTACCCTTTTCTTCTTTATATGTCCTTCTATCTTGAGAGTTTGAGGAGTGGTAATTCCTGCCAGTGCATTACACGATATGGTCGGATTCATTTCTTCCTCTTCTAGGGTTGGTTCCTGGTGTATATCCTCTTCTTGCTCATTTTCTTCTTCCTCTTCACAATCTATGTAAAATAATTTCTTCTCAGCACACTTATGACCTTTAGTGTATTTGCTATCACAACTGTAGCAAAGCCCTTTTGCTCTTTTTTCTTCCAATTTTTGTGGTGTCAGCCTTGTAGGTTGTGGAAATCTAGGAGTAGCAACACTTCCCTCTTTATAGAAGTGAGTGGTAGGCTTCCTTGTCGCCATAATTTTACATTCAATTTTTCTTGCCAACCTGAATGCCTTCTCCAATGAATCAGGTTCCAAAATGCTAACTTCATGTTGGATGTTATCCTTTAAAGTGCCTATGAAGAGATCAATCCTGTGTTCCTCTGGAATATCAGTTACCCTTATATTCAATTTTGGAAGTCCTCAATGTGCTGCCCCACTAAACCCTTTTGTTTGAGATTTATCAATTGGCTAAAGAAGGTGTTGCTCTTTGTATCCTCATAATGTGCTATCATTTCCTCCGTAAAAATTGACCAAGTGAAAATTTTTTACGGGAGCAAAGCCATCGATACCATACAAATGTATTTTGTTCTAAATGTAAAGTTGCAATGCGTACCTTTTGTGTGTTTTGCACATTATGGAGATCAAATATTGCTCCATCTGTAGTATCCATGTTACAGGATCCTTTCCATCAAACTTCCTCATATCCATTTTTGGAATATGGTGGTTCTTCCCGCCAACATTAGAGTTTATGAAATCACGATTAACATTTATTTTGTTCTCATCATGAGTTTCCTCTACTATATTTTCACCATTAGGAAACATTTCTTGTATCAAATTTGTCAAACCTTCCATGTCTGCTTTTAGATCATTCTTCATGTTTTCCACGTTGTCTTTCATTTTTTCAGCGATCTTAGCTTCCATGTCATCCATCTTAGCTTCCACGCCTTTCTTCAAACCGTCCATCTTCGCTTCCATGCCTTTCTTCAAAACTTCCATTTCGTTTTTTGTTGCTCTTTGCGAGAGAGAAATTTGGTGCACTTGCTCTTGTAATTTTGATAAATCATGTTGCAATTCTTCATCTTCATGAGTCATAGTAGAGCCTTCTGAAGGCTTAATGGGTGTTGAATTATTTTTACGAGGCATCTTCTAGAACCCAATACTGATATATATTCTACAATATGCCCTTGGAATCATTATTTTTATGGGGCATATTTTAGAACCCAATACTAATATTTATTCTATAATATGCCCTTGGAATCAATTCAAATTGATTCTTCAAACACGACTTATGCAATTCGGAAAAAACAATACACACCTTTTTCTTGCTTTTGAGGAGCTCGATATTGAAATTGGATTATATCTGCGATTGAAGCACTTAAATATTTGAATTTTTTTACCGATGTAGCCCTATGAATTATATTTCGAATGCCACAGGTCTGACCTGATTTGGATTCTCCAAGACAAAGTTGTGTCCAATCTCCCACAATGACCTAATTATGGACTGGTTCAGTAGAGCGAACTTGTACGACTTTCCACGTGTCAATGTTTCATCCTTCGGCTCTCAAATTGATAGCAACAAAACTATAGTCCATGCACTTATGACCACTTTTTACGGTACTCCAATCCGATGCTCAGAGAGAAAGTTATGAATCTTTTCCCACGATCACCTCTTTGAGATGAAATCACGGACCCTGAAAAAGAACTACCTTCCACAGATCATATCTCTGAAAATATTGCAAACCAAGCTCTGAAATTTTTTGACACGTTTCCTCAGGATTTTGGCTTCACACCCAAAAAATTTTAGATTCTAAGCCTTCTTAGAAAAAAAATTATAGTGAAAATTCCACGATGACGTATTTAGATTAAATTGAGGAGCTTGCAAAAAGACCTAACTTCCACAGATCATATCTTCGAAAATATTGCGAACCAAGCTATGAAATGTTTTTGACGATGTTCCTCAGGATTTTGTCTTCGCACCCTAAAAATTTAATATTTTTAAACTTCATAGAAAAACAGTTATAGCGAAAATGCCACGATGACCTATTTGGAGCAGCGAAACCCTAGAATCCAAACCTCTGATACCAAGTGTTGTGAAACCAGCTCCAAAAATAGAAGAAAAGAGATATCAAAACCTTATAAATAAGCCACTTCGAGGGGGAAACCTAAAATACATTACATTAATGAACAATTCTTGGTTGATACAAATTACAAAACCTCCTTTCTATATATAGGAGTCCATGGGGCCATAATTTAATCCTAGTGGGGCCACAATGTAATCCTAGCTGACCTAACAATAATAATTTAAGGGCAAAATAATAACAAGATGGGGTTACAGGAGTAAAATAATAACAATAATGGGGTTACACTAACAACAATAAGGGACTATACTAGTAATATAGGGACCTAACATTCACCTTCATTATATGCATGAGCCTTCCATAGCCTAGGCCCACTCCAAATCTACATTGTACATGTGGAAAAAGTCTCCATGTTTGACTATGCTGTTGATTTTGTCAATGTTGACTGAATCAACATGATCCATGTCCTCCATCATGTTGATATGGGGTGATCACCCTCTCCATCATGCATGCATTAAATGCATCACTTCCTCCACTATCTTATCATAAGTTCTTAATGATATTCTTTGAATGCATTATGATCTCAGTTGACCATATCAAATATCCTTATGAATTTATATTTAATATCCATGATCTTATTTGATTTTTTCATCCTACATAATCTACCTCATAAATGAGACATGATCTCTATTAATAGAGCTTCTCTACTACTCCATGTTTTAGATCTAGATCTATAATATCCACATTCACACAAAAAAAGTGGATTTTATTCATCTTTGAGGTTTGTGGGTCCCTCCACCCTTTTATTTACTTAATTTATTAAGAAAATCAAGGACTCTAATATTCCAAATATGATGTGGAAATTTGGGAATATTACATTCCGCAAGACTAATAATCAAGTACACTAAGAATCAAGAGATAATAAAAGTAATCATATAACTTTTTCTAAGCTCACACCAACAGTAGTTCAGGCTAGGATCTTGGGGTAGGAGAAGTGAGAAAAACCCAAGATCTTAAAAATTGAAACTAGAGTCGTTAAAAAGTGAAATCCTACTGCACTCATATTATCGGAACCACTCTAGTACCACCAGAGTTAAGTGCGAGACAACACCACGGTGCATGATAAGGTATCCCACCTTCGAGTGCATTTAGTGGGCATGCTATATATTTGGGTTCCCTTCGGGGATGTCAAAAATAGATCGGGGATCTAGGTGTTCTGCCCATATAGCATGTTGTCTACGACTGTGACCCCCCTAATGATGTCTGTGATTTGAGGTATATTTAGTTGGCAAAAGTTTTAGGGACTTACATGAGGTGACTAAGACGGGCTGTCGTGGTACCTAAAACAGATGAACCTACTCTGTCTTCGGTCTTTGGGAGGGTACCCGTCTTCACGAGAGTGCTTACACCTATTGTCTAAGGTTTAGGCAAATCTCTAGAGTAACCGTAACTGCTATAGGGTAAACTGCTTGGATTGTTGGTTTTCGAATATCCCTCTCAGGGCTTTCCGGTGCCCGAGGCAGACAGTAAGATTAGCTATGCTGTTCACAAAGATGGCATGAGCATGTTCATATTAGCTTGAAATAACTTGAAGGAATACAATAGAGAATTACCTCTTTGACGGTCTTGGAATCCTTTGGAGAGTGTTGCGTAGCGAAGCAAGATTCCTTCTTCACCGGCTCCAAATCTGAGACCTGCAATCAGTCAAAGCACCCGCGTAATTTATAATATAACAAGTATCCTATCAATTAAATCAATATACAATAAACATCTAGATTATACACATCTGAGCCATTCATATCATACTATGTAAATGTTCAAACAATAATGACAATATTAAGCATTGAATGGACAAAACGAACACAATTCTATTGATTTTGAAAGAAGGAGGATTACAACCATCGGTTGTACCAAGCCCTCCTCAGTCTCCCAATCTCTCTTCTCTCTCTAGTGAAGAAGTCCAAGTCAACAAGCTCTCTAGGAGCCTCTTTGACTCTTGGCCTTCACAATGTCACACTATTCTCCATTCCACAAGTATACAAGAACCTTGAGCAATCCTTCGACCTTCAATTAAGAGCCTTCAGCTCCTTCTTATAGGAGAGGGAGAAGGCCATTGTTGCCCTTCTCTTTCCACTAGTTTGGAATGGAAAAATCTTGGATGTTTCTTTGATCTCCATGCTTTTGCCTCTTTTGGAGTTCAGTCTTCTATGGAAATGACCAATAATGAACTGGTGCTTCTGCAGTTTCCTTTGTGAACTGACTCCTTTGTGAGGGAAAGTCGGAGATTCAAATCATTCTCCGCACTCTTTTCCCAATTCAAACTTAAAACACGGGTAACGATCCCCTCCAGTGTAAACATAGCGTTGCCCTAGCCACTAACGTGGCCAATGTACTGATTGCCTATGTTATAACGCTCTTGTTCTGTTCTATATAGGCGTTACCCTGGCAGAAATAGGTTTAATTTAGGTCTTTGTACTTCTTCCATATTTGTCTTCCCCTCTGAGCTGATGAGGAGGTATTTTGACCTATAACAGATGCCCCCTAAAGTGTGAGGTCAGAGACGAAGACGATGGCCGAAATACTTTATAATTTGTAGAGATAGAGAGAGATTGAAAGACTGAGGTAAACCTGAAACAACAACATATGTCAGAAAATATAATATTTGCCTAGAGTCGGGCATGTCTCATGCTCAGTAGCTTAAACAACATGATTTCTCTAGAATAGAGATATGAAGAATCTGTCCACCAATAGGCACAATGTGGAAGTGTCTATCATAACAGGATCAGGCTGAAGAAGCTGTCTCCATAAACAATATTGCAGCTTGGGGAAGGAAACACAACTTTAATGGTGTAGCCTTTTGCCCCAAGGTCTTGACCGCCGATTCACTTAAACTACATATTTCTCAACATGTGAATGAAGGAGTTGTCGTCAAACATGTGAGAAATCGTCTGATTATCAGTCGATAATGAAAACTGTTAACAGACGCGAAGGTGGCCACCGATAATGATGATGGTCCCTAAGATGCCTAGTACAATCTAGCGAGTGTGAATAAAAGGAGTTGAAGTCGAACACTCGTAGAATCATTCGACCAAGAGCCAATGATGAAGACCCTTGATCAAACACAAGACTACCTGCCAGTGATGTCTGCAAGTATCCGGGTACTGATGGGTTTCTGGATCAACTTCCTAGATAAGATGTTGAAGTCGATAGGAAGTGATCTGTCGAAAGGTAGGCACTGAGGCGTCCTACATCAGTCAACACGAAACGGAAACCAACTAATTTTGTTTATGATTTGAGATAAGGAAGAGTAAATGGGAACGTCAGACGACAAATAATTTCTGGCATAATGAACGGTTTGGTTGATAATAGGAGCAGTAGATAGCGAGATCTACTTGAAAAATAGAAGGCACTCTAGCAGGGTACTAGGCAGCTGAAGCATGTTTGAACACCAAAGAGTGTGTTAGGATTTTACCGGTGTAGGGACACTGGGATTTGAAGGCTAATACTCATAGATGGTAGGGTTCGGCTAACTGCGAAATAGTTTTCTGGGAAGTGCCATGTTCAAGAATTTTGCTGCCAAATCGACCTTTTTTGGAAATGTAACAGAGGTAGTATCCATTTTTTCCAAAAAAAATTCCCCGTCTGATTAAGTTTAACGAGTCCAGACGAGTAAACTCGGTGAATTTTTCATGTTTAGAGAGTCTGAAAAATGTCAGGAAAGACAACTCTGTGCCCCATCTGATTAGATTTAACGAGTCCAGATGAGCAAACTCGGTGAATTTTTCATGTTTAGAGAGTCTGAAAAATGTCATAAAAGACAACTCCATGTCCTGTCTGATTAGGTTTAACGAGTCCAGACGAGTAAAATCGGTGAATTTTTCATGTTTAGAGAGTCTGAAAAATGTCGTAAAAGACGACTCCATTGGGGTACCTTTGTCATGTCTTGATAACCGGGCACGGCAAAGAGATAATAGTAAGCCTGAAACAGTTCATTTTCCGTAAGTTAGTCCATTGAATCCGGAAAAGTGAGAAATATATGTTCAATGGACGTCTACCTCATTTTGTTATGAGTACGAGAAGACGAAGTAAACTCAATATTCTTTGTGAAATTTTAACGAGTCCAACAAAGAAAAACTCGGTACCTCCGTGAAATTTTAACGAGTCACGCGGAGAAAACTCGATACATTTTTTGTTTAAAGAGCTTTGAGAAAAAGAGGAAAATAATGGCTCTTTGTTCTCTGTCTTGATAGTTTAACGAGCCTGACAAAGGCGACTCGGGATTTTTTCGGTTTTATGAGCGAGAAAAATATTCCTAAAAAGAATGCTCAATACTTCTCCATAGTTTTAACGAGTCTGAAGAAGAAAAATCTAGGTTTTTCGGATTAACGAGCAAGAAAAGACCAAAAAAAAGAACGCTCGATGCCAACTTCGTATAAGTTTAACGAGTCCGAAGGAGAGAACTCAAGGTTTTTTGGATTAACGAGCAAGAAAAATACCGTAAAAAGAATGCTCGATAAAACATGAGTATGTTTGCTCATAAATATTGATCCCTTATTAGAACATTAGTACCAAATCTCGAGAGTTGCGACATGTGTACAGCAAGAAGTCACGACTTTGCCGACTGACTTAAGAGAGTCATGCCCCAGAATTTTCTATAAGAAGGTCAGAAGACTTTCATTTTCACTGTTTTGAGTGCTGTGAAGAAGCTCTGGAGTGGAAAAGGGGTGAAAATTTCAGCTGACGATTACGGTCAATCCGGGCAACAGTTTTCTATTCCGCGAGATCCGGGTAAGAGCTAGAACTTCCTGTTATCATTTACTTGTTGATTTGTTAGTTTTTGCTAGTTCAAATTTAGGAAAATTTGAGGCCCTAGAAAAATATTTGCGCCTAACGCGGGTCAGGAGTATGATAGCCACGTTAAACGCACAACCCGTGAAGGGTTTGCGCGTTAGAACGCTCTGTTTTTTACTAGTGCCTGCGTTAGGCGCACTGTGCTTTCTAACAACTCAATTTTTCCATTTTTGAAGTGGTAAAGGCAAGTTTTAATCGGTTGAAAATGTTGCATTTGCAGGTGTTCAGCTGTTAATCATGAGTATCTGGCGAGAGAGAGACCATGAGCGGGAAGAACGAGAGATGGTGACAGATGTAGCGAGCTTAATGGCTCTCTGGAGGTGCGGATTGCTCAAGTATGCCCGTTTAGAACTGATGAGGGGTCAAGAGGACCTCCTGAGGTAGCTGATCCAGCAGTGTGATGAATGGCATCATGTCTTTTGGATTGGTGGCAATGAGCTCGCCATCGAAAAGGATTATTTGTACTTTTTGACCGGCTTGTCATGTCGTGGGGCGAGGCCCAATTTGATGGGGTCCAGAGCTGACCCTCGTTCCACTACTCATTTGATCCATGCGCACTGCATACGTGGCACCCAGGCTGTGAGTAACCGGATACCTATTGCATAGGTGACTCTGAGACACCTGCAATCTATATTATGGATGATTGTTCACTTGGCAGGTGCCAAGAGTCAGCATGTGGCGACCAAGGCTCAGATGCTCCTAGCCTTGGATTGCATGCAGCCTCAGGTTTTCGACTGGTGTGACGGTGTGGTCCGTCGGGTCTGAGCAGAGCTTACTGCATGCAAGACCTGTACTCAAAGGGAGTTTGGGTACGGTACATTGATTGTTTCTTTCATACTGGAGTGGATACCACTGATGAGGCCTAGGATCCCTACAGCGCCATTGGGTCCACGCGAGCCGAGGCAGGCTCGATGGGCCACTTTGCTTCCACGGACTGGAGAGGGTCCCGTCCGTCACTGTTTTGATGAGGGGTTTTTTGATTGGCTGGACTCTCAGATCATCATGATTGAGGATTATCCCTATGCAGGGATGAACTTCACAGGCGATCCCGAGTTAGTCTTTCCCCCTGGCACCCAGTGGGGGCCTGATGGTAAGAAAAAATGATCAGTGTTTTTTCAAAGAAGTTTTTGTGTTTTTAGCTTTTGAATGTTTATGTAAAAAAAAATTTGTATAAAAAAGGGGTGAAAATTTTAGTTTTGACATGAAGCTTTTGCTTTCTTGACACAGATGTGGCACCTGTCCGTCCAGTTGGGGCCCCTCGCTATGCACGACGAGGATTGCAGCTACCTGGGGCTGGCACACCAGTAGAGGATGCAGAAGCCGGCGACGACGATGATACCCAAATTTTACATGAACTCTCCAGGAACCTGGAGGGTCTGAGTATGGGTATACCACCGCTTCCTATGCAGGAGGTTCCTGTTCGTCTGCAGCAGCATACTGTGGGTGTGCCAGAGAGATACTTAGTCCCTCTGAGGAGGATAGCTAGAGCAGTTGTATGCTATCATGAGCATCAGGCTTAGCTGGTGGAGTAGATGTATTAGTGTCAGAGCATGGCTTAGTGTAGCCAAATTTTGTAAAACACCCCAAGTTTTGGGAGATTTTCTTTTCGATTTTTAATATGTACTGGACATGAAATATATATATGTATATATATTTTTGGTGATTTGTGTTTTTAAATTTTTATGTATTTTTTGATGTGATAAAAATATATGTGCTCATGAGTAAATCTTTTACAATAAATGCGATAAATGCCAATCTAACGCATAATTTGCCAAAGAATCGGCTAATGCATTAAATTCTCTAGGAATGTGTTCGAATGTGATTGTTTGAAATTGACGTTCTAAAAGTCGCACTCGTAAAAAATAACATAGCAATACAGGGTGGCGGACACGGTAACAATTGTTTAACTGCATAATGATGAGTTGGGAATCTAACCTGACCACTAAATCGGAGATGTCATGAGATGTCGCTTCCGTGAGGAGTTGGATCACTGACATGTACTCGGCAACATTATTGGTGGCGTTACCCAGGAAGATTCCCCTTAACCAAGAAGGTCTGACTCAGGAGTATAGAGAACCCAAGCAGCTCAAGCAATGTGTCTAGTGTGACGACTAGCACCATCCGCATATCCGACGTATGATAACGAATGCGATGACATCTGTGCGAAAGAAAAATATTACATGAGAAAAACACCTTAAACCAAAAAAAATAATCCAGAAGTATCAAAATAAAATATGCAAAACTTATATACATAAAATTACAAAGCATATGCCTAGTGCGAAACTAGGCAAAATACTTCTTCAGATAGAGCCCATTGCGGGGCTCCTCAAGTGGAATGCCATTACAGTCCTGTAGTTCATAAGCTCCTTTTGAGAGGGCTTTAGTAACGATGTAAGGACCGAGCCACAATGGTTGGAGTGTTCCTGCCCCCAAGAGGTCGTGCTTTTGATCATATAGTAGAATGAGATCGCCCTTTTGGAAAGAACGAGGCTTGACAGATTTGTCGTATTGAGCTTTAACTCGGCGCTGGTGAGCTTCGAGTGCTAGTGTAGCATCTCGACGAGTTTCGTCCAAATGATCGAGCGAGAGCAAGCGCTCTTCTGTGGTGGTGGTGCCAGGCAGGAGTTCAACGGCAAGTTTGAGTGATGGGATTTCACACTCGATCGGAAGTACTGCCTCCAGGCCGAAAGCAAGTTGGAAAGGTGTGAAGCCTGTGGCAGTTTTAACTGACGTTCAGTATGCCCATAACACAGAATACAACTTCCGATGCCATGTGGTTTTATGGTTTCCGACCAATCGACGAATCATGGTTTTGAGGACGCCATTTACGGCTTCTACTTGACCATTAGCTTGAGGATAATAAGACGAAGATTGATCTTGTCGGAAACCTAGCATGGATGTTAATTCGGTCATCATATGATTTTGAAAGTGAGATCCATGATCTGTGACAATCGATAGGGGTACGCCGAACCAACAGATAACCTGATTAAACAGGAAGAGAGCGGCGGTTTCGCCATCGGCCTTAAAAGTGGGAAGGGCTTCAGCCCATTTCGTAAAATAATCGACTGCAACCACGATGTAGTTGTGTCCATTTTCCGAAGCGGGATTGCAGGTGACGAAGTCAATTCCCCATTTAGCGAAAGGACCGACGGAGATAACCGGGTGAAGGGGGGTAGGATGTGCGCGCATTTTCTTTGTGAAAATTTGACATGGATGGCACTTCTGGACTGCTGCAATGCAGTCTTTAAGTAGAGTGGGCCACCAGTAACCGGCGCGCAAGATTTTTTGGGCAGTAGCTATGCCCGAAAGATGGCCACCACATGCCCCCACGTGGCAGTCATTCAAAAAGCGTTCTGCTTCATTGATAGTGAGACAACGTCGGAGAATATTATCAACACCACGACGATATAGTGTATCGTTTAGCACGAGGTAGTGCTTTGCTTGGTGGCGGATACGACGACGGTCGTCAGACGTGAGAGCTGGGTGGAAGCGTTGAGTTTGTAAGTAGACTAAGATGTCTCCATACCATGGGTCCGAAGAATCGACCAAGTAGACAGATTCATCAGGGAATGGATCATGAGCTACTTCTGCCAGGTCGATTCTGGGAAGGTCCGATAATAATTCGGCGAAGACGAGGGATTTCTTTGCTTTGGCAGCCGTGAAAACCAAATCAAATTGTTG
This sequence comes from Pinus albicaulis, assembly GCA_034641835.2. Taxonomy (NCBI): domain Eukaryota; kingdom Viridiplantae; phylum Streptophyta; class Pinopsida; order Pinales; family Pinaceae; genus Pinus; species Pinus albicaulis. The sequence goes on along the minus strand of CM076579.1, from coordinate 1,567,346,430 downwards.
GAGGATGACGATCCATCTAGAATATTTCCCACCAATAATTTGTCTAGACAAGATATGTCGCATGGGATTCTCCAAAGCAATCACCGTATTGTGTCGCAGCAATATATAATATCGGAGTTGGGTGACGGTGAAAACTACCGCCAGAGATAGTTTTTCCACATGTGAATAACGTAACTCAGGTCCGATTAGACCTTTTGATAAATAGTAAATCACATGTTCGCTGTCGTCATCGTGTACTTGAACCAAAACCATTCCAAGTGAGGATGGTGATGCTGCCAGATAGAGGAGAAAGTCGCGTGAATAATCGGGGGCACTAAGGAGTGGGGCTGAAACAAGTGCATGTTTTAAAGCATCAAATGATCGTTGAGCTTGGTCATCCCACAAGTATAGTGTTCCTTTCTTCAATAATCGCATGAATCCTTTCGTCATCTCGGCATAGTTAACGATGAAACGACGCAAAAAGTTTGCCTTCCCCTGCAAGCTTTGGAGTTGAAGGATGGATTGTGGTGCCGGCAATTCAATAATTGCTTTTACCTTATCGGGATCAACCCTAATCCCGTGCTTGGAAACAATGAACCCTAACAATCGTCCGGACTCGACCATAAATACGCATTTATGAGGATTCAAGCGTATATTGTAGAACCTGCACCTAGCAAAAATTTCTCTTAAATGAGTTAGGTGGTTCTGTCGCTTCTTGGAATGAGCCGGAAGGTCATCCAAGTAAGCCTGTACAATATGTCAAATGTCATGAAAAGCATAGTCCATAGCCCGCTGAAAAGTTGCTCCAGCATTCTTCAGGCCGAATGGGAGTTTTCTATACGCAAAAATGCCCCAAGGACAGATGAAAGCAGTTTTATGCTGGTCGTCTTTTTTTATGGCAATCTGGTTGTATCCCGAGAATCCATCCATGAAGGAAAAAGATTCACATCCGGCACAATCGTCGAGAATTTGATCAATGAACGGTGTAGGGTAATTGTCTTTTGGACAAGTGGCGTTCAGATCGTGATAATCGATGTGGAGCGATAAAAAGGTGTCTTTTTAACTCCTAATTACCTTCACATTAATTGTCAACCTAGGGACGACTTTTTATTTCAAGAGTGTACTCAGTCTGAGGCGGCTATTTACTCAAGAGTAATGTTTTGCAGTATATTGCTTAAAATCCAAAAGTAAATGAAAGCTGGAAACAAAATCTAATTGGAACAACAAGAAATTGAAATGTTCTAAACTAAATCATTCACTCAAACAACCATCAATCGAGGATACAGTAGCAATAACTCATTCCTCTGGATATTGATGCAATTGAAATCAAACCGGAACAAGACAATCAATCTAGGAACGAGGAAGCAATAACCAATGTTCTCTACAGTTGAGAGTCCTGCTTTAAAGCAATTAAAAGGAAATTGAAATTAAACTAAAGCTGCCATTGAAAGTAAACTAGGAAAACTCCTTAAAAGCAAACTCTTTCAATTAATAAACCAAACTAAACAGTGAAGTAAATGGACAGCAAACTTATAATTAAAGGAATTAAACAACGAATCATATTTAATAAATCTGAACAACAAACTCTAATTAGTGGAATCGAATAACCAACAATCTGAAATGAACAGCGAAGCTTTACATTTGAAATGAACAGCATAACAATATAATTTGAAAAGGATAATAATCTCTGTTATGATGGAAAAGAACAACCACACGATTCAATCTCAACTTGTGCAATAAAATAATTCCATAAAATATTCTAACAGCATACTATAAAAACATGAAACTGTAAAATAATGCAATTAAAAAGAGTAGGAAATAAATCAAACCATCACACAGCAGCAATTGTAAATATATGATACACAGCAGCAGCAGCGTACTCCACCAGAGGCTGGGCCCTTAGCCGCCAGCGGACGCTGCTGTGTTACTTCAGAATGAAAAGAATGAACAGCAACTCCCAAATCATGTATTAATCAGCAAATTGTGGAATCATTACAACAGCAAAGGCTTGAGAATTACAGCATGCAACAATCCCTATCCTATCATGAATAATCCACCATCATTCTTCATCATTTTTCCATCATTTTTCATCCCCAAATCATCCCCCAATCTCTGATCTCTGTTTTCATTTAAATAGAGAGAGATAAGAGAGAAGTTACAATAAAGATAAGTATAACATGATTTATATTACAAAATTGGTTTGCTTCTAACCATTTGATCAACAAGAACAAGGCGAATTTGGCTTTGCAGCTGAGATTTGGAGGACGGCCGCAACAACAAATCTGAGAAAATCATGCTCAAAGAACCCTGCGTTTCTCTCAGTACAAGCCGAATTTAGGCAAACCGTTCTTTGATAAAGTTAATTGGGTCCGTTCTGGACAAAACCCATGTTCCGGATTTTCCAGATTCTGCTTCATTTGCTCGAAATCTCAACCGCAAACCCGTCACTTCTTATTCTAGCGAATTTCTGAGTTGGCACTTTTAATGATCAAATCTTCAATATGGAAATTATCTTGGAGGCTAAAAATGGTGAATAATGTTACAACTGATTTATTAAAACTTTCATTGATAAAATCATGCATAATCATCAATTTATTAGAAATAAAGGAGAATAAATAATATTCATTCATAGAAGCATAAATCATCATAAAATGGATTTATATAATAAATGACATGATGAAGAATAGTAGAAATGGGTGGAATAAGTGTTCAAAAGTGATAATAATAATGGCATATTAACGGCCCAACAATCGACACAAACCCAAATAGTGCCTTGTATTTTATCAACGGGAACCAGATTGGAAACCCATTCAGTTAAGGGAACGGGGTAGATGAAGCCAGCGTTTAAAAGTTTTTCTACTTCGACCTTAATGGCGGCTGCTTTGCGCGGGTGGACAGGTCTGAGTCGTTGCCAGATTGGTTTAGCATTTTCATAAGTCTTGATTTCATGCTCGACAATAGAAGGATCTATGCCGGGCGTTTCGTCATAAGACCAAGCAAAGACATCGCAGAATTATTTAAAAAGAGATGTGAAGGACGCAATTTCCTCAGGATTGCAGTCGGCTCCAATCTGAATATTTTCCACGATACCCGTTTTGACCGTGATATCAATGAGCAGTGTCTTGGAAAGATTACCCATGTTCCCTTCTGAATCGATAGTGTGAATAGTCGTATAAGAGGAGGGAACTATCTCAGGTTGGTCAAAAGACGGGATTTCAGTTTTTATCGCCTCCGAATCAATCGTCGAAGTGCGATGGTGAAACTCTCCTCAAGGTCGTTCTTCTAATGACATGATCTCTCGAATAGCTTCGTCTGTAGGCCAGACTTCATTGAGGAGATCCTTAGAGAGAAATGTGATGGGAGGGAGGTTTGTACCTGTGGTCGAAACCATATCAGTGGAGGGTTCAGATGTGATTTGGATGGCTTGGTAAGCCAACTCGACCGGCGAAAGCGGCATCTGATCTCCATAAGAATCAATATCTGAAGGTGCCGGGATGATCCATGGGTCGATAGAGCCATCTGAAAAGGTGGATATCATTGCAACCGTGTTTGGGATCTGTGGTGGCGGTAGAGGAAAAAAACCCAGTAGGGAAGATGCCTTCAGAAGACCGGTACCGATACTGACGTAAGAGTCAGGGACACCTCCTATTAGGGGTACAGAGCTACTTGGTAAAGTGGCATAATTAGGGGTGCAGAAGGATAGCTGATCGACCGTGACTATTTTCCCATCCAATGGAAATAGGATGAGTCGGAAGACCGAAGACACGATGGCGGTCATAGCATAAGACCAACTGCGACCGAGCAATAGATTATAGTCGAGATGACGCTCTATGACTTCAACGTCCACGTTTACCGTTTTCCCACTCAGAGTGATGGGAAAGCTAGCAAGGTATCCCTTTGGTAGGAAAGTGTGGCCATCGAAAGCTTTGAGGGAATTCGATGGCGGGGTTAGAGTAGGAGAACCTAAATGGATCCAGAAAGCTTGTGACATAACGCAGGTCGAAGCACCTTCGTCAATGACAGTACGATGGATTGGTCTCCCTTTCGACACAACCTGCACCTGGAATGCGATTTGATGTGAGAGGCAAGGTTTAGCCTTTTCCATATCAAATATTGCTAGCATGGAATCTTGGGGATCTATTCCACCAATGGCCGAAAGCCAGGCTTTCCTTTGTGTTGGACATGTTTGTAATACTTCAAGAGCAGACATAGCTGACGGTGCCTGCACCAAATCTTCTACAATATTGTAGTTTTGGGCTGCACGTGCAGAGGTATTATGAGTCGTGCGTCGAAGTGTCCCTTTGGGGGGATGAATTACAGGTTCAACAGTAGGCCTTTCGATATGTAAATCATTGGGCGGCGGCGGATTGGAACTAGTTCCAGGTTCCTGAGCATCTATGGTAGGATTTCCATAAAGCTTGGCGCGAGTTTGAAGGTCAACACTCTCGATGCCATAAATGGCAGATGGTCCTTCACCAGAAGGATATGAACCACCGTTGCCCTGTTGATGGGGTTGTGGCAGATTGTCAACCATGTGTTGATGTTGCTGCGGTTGATTGGGGAAAGGATTGTGAAGAACGGCAGGTGTTCGCCCAGAATCCTTGTTAGCAATAAAATCGGTGCATTCCTGCAACCGAGGACATTTGTATGTCAAGTGATCCTCCACACAGATTTTGCAAGGAAATTTCATGGGTTTATCTTTTCCTCTATCATTTCTGGCAGCATTTTTCTGATTAGGGTTGTTCTAATTATCCGACTGCTCTTCCGAAGAAGATGTTTTCTTCTTGTTCTTCTTATTTTTCCCGCTAGGTTTTTGTGAGATTTGCACCGTATTTATCTCAGCGGGAGGAAGAGGAGTCGTTTGATGGGGGGTGGTGGTAGCCGAGGATGGCTGGGAGGTTTCCCCCCGAGACTGATTGGTGGCTACACCAGAGATCACGCCAACGAGACCATCGGCATGAGCTCCAGTCTTCTGAGTACCCGAAGGGTTCGGGTTACCAGGGGCATGGGGGAGCATATCGTAAAGCGTGCCAGATTGTGAATAGATTAAATCCAGGTGTTGGGCAAGACGAATACCTTGATCTTCTGTCACCGCACCAGAAAGGCCAATGTCTTTAGAGATGTGGGGTAAAAGAGACTTGCAAAACCAATTGACCAAGAGATGGTCTGGTATTGGCGCTTTGACGAGCCTCCTCCTATGTCTCCATTCATGAATATGGTCGGAGATGTGGGTGGCGGTGTCTTGTCGTAGCGATGTTAACAATTCTGTTCCGGTTTCCACTCTAATTGGCAGTTGGAAGTTCTTTAAGAACTCTGTCGCTAAAGCGCCAAACGTATTGATGGCGGCGCATGGTAATTCAATGTACCACTTGGCGGCATTGCCTGTAAGGGTGCGGGGAAACAGTCGAAGTCAAACACTATCATCTACCATGGAATTGGATATGGACCATAAATGGAAGGTAGTGATGTGTGCGGCCGGGTCGTCCCCATGTTTCCCGTCGAACTTCGGGATATCAGAAGGAATCTTATGCGGTATTGGAGGCCAAAGCGGGTTGTGGTTGATGGGGTCGTTTGTCAGCTTATGGATGTCGGGTATGTCCAAAGCTGCCAAGAAAGGAAATTGTGGATTTTCCCCCGAGTCTAACCAAGGCAGTATGGGCTGATTACTTGGACCATAGGGTCCTCCCATCCACGTGTTACCAGAAGGGTAAGTGGGACTTTGATAAAAACCTCCCATAGGTGGAGGAGTAGGAACATACGGTTGCTGTCCATAGGGCATAGTGTATTGAGGGGAAAACGGTTGGTTGCCCCCAGCGTAAAAGTGCCCTCCCACTCCAAATGGAGGTTGGGGTTGGTTAGTCCAAATGGATGCAATAGATTTTCCCGGAGGCATACTAGTACTTGAATAATTTGGCAACGGTATAGATCCTACACCTATGTTTGAACCACTTAAGGGGATAGTATTTACAATGGGTTGTCCCATTTGTCCTAAGGATTGCATAGGAAGAGAAATATTCCCTGCTACCTGCGTACTGATAACACTTCCCCCTGCTATAGTGGCTAGGGGGTTTGAACTCAACAGAGGGTTCCAACCGAAAGGGTTGCTAAAGGGTACCGAAGTAGTCATGCTCGTGGGAGGAGCTACCATGGTCCCCAACATGGTTACGGTAGGAGTAGATGCCGAAGGGTTCGGTAAACTACTGACAGTTGTGTTAACCATAGGATTGGGGGTAGGTGTATGTTGACTACTGGGGTTACCCAGTAATGGCATAGAACTGACCACCGACGGGGAGGATGGTGGAAAACTAGGAATGGTTGCCATTAGTATTGACACTGTGGATGCCGGTGGAGAAATAGATGTTGGTGTTGCCGCAGACATATCTCGGCGTGGTGTAATTTGGATTATCACAGGCCCTAACAGATCAGTGAGCGGAGGATTGTAATTAGGTGCAACGCCTTCAGTGAAAGGGTCTTCCGGGAGTTCCGGCTGATAAGGGTCTATGTGATAATCAAGATTAGTCAGAGGAGACTGCTCTTCCGTAGAAGGCCCGGGTTCACCAAGGTTCAGTTCTTCCTCAAGGTTGAGAGGAGGTAGACCTTGCTGTCGTCGAGACAGACGGTGTGGGTCAGGGGACGCCACGGTGATCGGTTTGATTTTAAATTTTTTTATTAAATTGTGATCTATTATGAAGTCTCAAATGACAGTAACCACACACCTAACAAAAAAAAGGACTTTCTAAAAACAATCAGCAAGTAGCCAGAATAGGGTGCCCTGTCTGAGTACTACCGTTCACTGGTGATGAAATCCAGTATCGCAATAGTATACAGAGAGATTTGGTCGAAAGTACAGTTACGGTCACTCTAGAGCTTCTCCCGAACCTCAGACGATAGGTGTAAGCACTCTCGTGAAGACGAGTACCCTCCTAAAGACCGAAGACAGAGTGGGTCCGTCTGTTTCAGGTACCAGGACAGCCCGTCCCAGTCACCTTGTGTAAGTCCCTAAAAGTATGGCCACTAAAGATACCTCAAATCACAGACATCATCAGGGGGGTCCACGGTCAAGGACAGTGTGCTATATGGGCAGAATACCTAGATCCCCGATCTAGTTTCGACATCCCCGAAGGGAACCCCAATATATAACACACCCACAAGATGCAGTCGAAGGCGGGCTACCTTCTAGTGCACCCAAGTGTCGTCTCACGCTGAGCTCTGGTAAAGGAACGGTCCCGGTAATGTGAGTGCAGCAGGATTTCACTCGTTAATGACTCTAGTTTTCAAGTTTTGAGATCTTGGGTAGTTTTCTCACTTTCCTAACCCAAGATCCTAGCCTGAACTACTGTTTGTGTGAGCTCAAAAAAGAGTAATTAGATTGATTTTAGTGTCGCTTTATTTTTAGTGTACTTTGTTATTAGTCTTGCGGAGGGGGAATGGACGTATGAAGTATAGTGAGACTCTGACTCAAGAAACCATGCAAAACATGCTCTAAATATTAGATTCAATGAAGAGTGTTTCTACAGGGAGAGGTTTATTTTTCAATCATCCATGCACCAACATGTAAATAACATAGCTCAACTTTTGAAGATTCAGACTTCTATCTACCTCTTTTAACAGTCTGTGAACTAAAACTTTCAGAATAAACTCAGCTAGATGCAGAAAAATAAAAAATAAAAATTTCTCTTTTAAAAAGTAAATGTTTTTCACACTAACTAAATAAGAGAAATAAATAACAATGCCATTTTAGAAGACAAGCACAGGGATTCAGTCGGTGACAGGTACTGGTGGCCAAAAAACTCTACAGCTAAAACACAGTCACAGCAGTGAACAACAAGGTTTTTGGCTGAGTAACGCTCTGTCTGTGAGAAAATACAACGTTATAACTCACTATATTTAAGCATAGGCCGTGTTATAACGCACTGGATAGCCTGCATAGGTCACGTTAACTAGGGAAAATCTCTTCAGTTGGCCAGACAGAAACAGGATTGAAATCTGCAAGCGTTTGGTATGTCTACTGGGCATCAAAAAATGGTCGGAAGGATCTTTGAACAGAGAAGAAGAGAAGAAAGGAAGGAATAAATAGTCCGGAAACTATGGGGGAAATTCCCCAGCGGAATCGCCAATTCTGCTATAGGGTAAACTGCTTGGATTGTTGGTTTTCGAATATCCCTCTCAGGGCTTTCCGGTGCCCGAGGCAGACAGTAAGATTAGCTATGCTGTTTACAAACATGGCATGAGCATGTTCATATTAGCTTGAAATAACTTGAAGGAATACAATAGAGAATTACCTCTTTGACGGTCTTGGAATCCTTTGGAGAGCGCTGCACAGCGAAGCAAGAGTCCTTCTTCACCAGCTCCAAATCTGAGACCTGCAATCAGTCAAAGAACCCGCGTAATTTCTAATATAACAAGTATCCTATCAATTAAATCAATATACAGTAAACATCTAGATTATACACATCTGAGCCATTCATATCATACTATGTAAATGTTCAAACAATAATGACAATATTAAGCATTGAATGGATAAAACGAACACAGTTCTATTGGTTTTGAAAGAAGGAGGATTAAAATCATCGATTGTACCAAGCCCTCCTCAGTCTCCCAATCTCTCTTCTCTCTCTAGTGAAGAAGTCCAAGTCAACAAGCTCTCTAGGAACCTCTTTGACTCTTGGCCTTCACAATGTCACACTATGCTCTATTCCACAAGTATACAAGAACCTTGAGCAATCCTTCGACCTTCAATTAAGAGCCTTCAGCTCCTTCTTATAGGAGAGGGAGAAGGCCATTGTTTCCCTTCTCTTTCCACTAGTTTGGAATGGAAAAAGCTTAGATGTTTCTTTGATCTCCATGCTTTTGCCTCTTTTGGAGTTCAGTCTTCTATGGAAATGACCAATAATGAACTGGTGCTTCTGCAGTTTCCTTTGTGAACTGACTCCTTTGTGAGGGAAAGTCGGAGATTCAAATCATTCTCCGCGCTCTTTTCCCAATTCAAACTTAAAACATGGGTAACACTCCCCTCCAGTGTAAACAGAGCGTTGCCCTAGCCACTAACGCGACCAATGTACTGATTTCCTGCGTTATAACGCTCTTGTTCTATTCTATATAGGCGTTACCCTGGCAGAAATAGGTTTAATTTAGGTCTTTGTACTTCTTCCATATTTTTCTTCCCCTCTAAGCTGATGAGGAGGTATTTTGACCTATAACAGTAACTATGTTTATGACCAGCCATCTCTGTATGCTATTGTGATACTAGGTTTCATCCCCAGCAAATGATAGTACTCAGATAGGGCCACCCTGTTCTGGCTACTTGTTGATTGATTTTAAAAAGTCCTTTTTTCTTTTTTCTTTTTTAGGTGTGTGGTTACTATCACTGAGACTTTATAATACATCATAAATAGTTAACATTTTCTAAAAATAAATAGGTCACCATGATGTCCTTCGACCCTCGTCATCTGTCTCGATGACAGTGAGGTCTCCCTCCATTGACACCAGAGGAGGAGTCGAGTCTCGGTGAGCTAATGCCTTCTTCGGAAGAGAAGTCTCCAGTGAAAACCCTTGATTTTCACATAGCCCCATATCATATGGAGTTTCCAGAGGATCCTTTTATGGAAGGAGTCATACCTCCTTGCAATCCTCCTCTCACTGACCCGTCGGGGCCTGTGTTTGTTCAGGTTACACCAGGCCAAGATATGTCTTCGGCTGGACCAACATATGTTTCACAACCAGCACCCATGGGGTCGATGCCGATGGTAACCAACTCTGGTCTGCCACCATTTTCCTCGCCGATTTTTAGTTCTACGCCAATTATTGGCAACCCCAATAGCCAGGATATACCCGGTCCCAGCACTCCAGTCACCACAATTGTCAGCGAACCTTCGAATCTTTCGAGATCTGCTCGTATTGTGACTGTGTCGAGACCCATGGTTTCTGCTCCCGCTAACGGGGCTACTTCAGTTCCTTTTAGCAACCCTTTCAGTTGGAACCCTTTGTTGAGTTCAAACCCCTTGGAAAACATGCCAGGGGGCAATGTCACCAACACATATATCTCGGGGGCACTTCAGTACCCCTACAGACATTGGGACAAACACGAAAACCTATTGTTAATGTTGTTCCTTTGAGTGGTCAAATTTCAGGTGTAGGGTCTATGTCATTGCTTAACTATGTGAATAGTAGTATGTCTTTGGCTAACTCTATCGCGTCCATATGGGCAAACCAGCCCCAAAGTAAATTTGGGCAAGGGGGTAACTTTTGTAGTGGGGGAAACCAACAATTCACCCCCCAGTACAACATACCCTATGGACAACAACAATACACCCCTACACCCCCACACACAGGGAACTTTTATCAAAAAATTCCTACTTATCCCATTGGTAACACATTGATGGGTGGACCCTACAGTCCGAATGGTCAGCCAATACTTCCTTGGCTAGATCCTTGGGAAAACACGCAATTGCCATTTTTGGTAGCTCTAGACATCCCCGACATCTACAAGCTAACCAATGATCCCATCAACCACAACCCACTTTGGCCTCCAATATCGAACAAGATTCCATCTGACATACCTAAATTTGACGAGAAACAAGGGAACGATCCGGCTATGCACGTCACCGTCTTTCATCTATGGTATGTTTCGAACTCCATGGTAGATGATAGTATCTAGCTTCGACTTGTCCCTCGCACTCTCATAGGCAACACTGCCAAATGGTACATTAAGTTACCACGTGGAGCCGTCAACAATTTTGGTGCCTTAGCTACAAAATTTCTTAAGAACTTACAATTACCTATTAGATATGAAACTGATATGGAACTCTTAACCTCGCTAGCCAAGACACCGCCACCCACATCTATGATCACATTCATGAATGGAGACGTAGGCAGAGGCTTGTCAAAGTGCCAATACTGGATCGTCTCTTATCCAACTGGTTTTGTAAGTCACTCTTACCACCCCTAGCTAAGGACGTTTGTTTGTCAGGTGCGGTCACAGAAAACCAATCCATTTGTCGCACATAGCATTTAGATATGATCTATTCACAATCTGGCACACTATATGATTTACTCCCCCATGCCCCTGGAAATTTGAATCCTCCCGGTACTCAAAAAACCCAGAGCACACGTCGACGGCCACGTTGGTGCAATATTTGGCGTAGCCATAAAATAGCCTACTGGGCAAACCTCCCATCCATCTTCGGCTGCCACCGCCCCTAACCAATCGAATACTCTTCCTACCGCTGAGGTAAATTCTGTGCAATTTTCACAAAAAAATAGTGGCAAGAACAAGAAGAACAAGAAAAATACCTCTTCTTCTGAAGAGCAGTCGGATCCTCAGAATAATCTCAATGAGAAAAATGTTGCTAAGAACGAAAAGGAAAGGAGAAGCCCATGAAATTTCCTTTCAGAATCTGTGTGGAGGACCACTTGACATACAAATTTCCTCCGCTGCAGGAATGCACATATTTTATCACAAACAAGGGCTCTAGGAGGACACCTATCATTCTTCATAATCCCTTCCCTAATCTAGAATAGCAAAAAAAACACATAGTTGAAAACCCACCACAACCCCCGCAAAGGGGCAACGGTGGCACCCATCCTTCCGGTGAAGGATCATCTGCAATTTATGGCATAGAAAGTGTTCAACTCCAAACATGAGCCAAACTTTACGGAAATCCTGTCATTGATGATCAGGAACCTGGTACTAGTTTGAATCCACTGCCACCCAATGATTTGCATATCGAAAGGCCTGTTGCTGACCCTGCGATTCGTCCCCCCAAAGGGACACTTCGATGCATGACTCATAACACCTCGGCACGTGCTACCCAAAACTACAATATTGTGGAAGATTTGGCACAAGCACCATCAACCATGTCTGCACTCGAAGTATTGCAAACTTGTCCAGCGCAAAGGAAAGCTCTTATTTTGTTCATTGGTGGAATCGACCCCTAGGATTCTACACTAGCCATCTTTGACATGGAGAAATATAAACCTCACCTCTCACACCAACTTGTGTTCGAGATGAAATTTGTGTCAAAAGGGAGACCAATCCATCGAAATGTCATAGACGAAGGTGCTTCGACCTACGTTATGTCAACTACTTGTTGGCTAGCTTTGGGTTCTCCTACTTTGTCTCCGTCGTTGAATTCCCTTAAATCTTTCGATGGCCACACTTTCCTCCCAAAAGGCTACCTTGCTAGCTTTCCCGTTTCGTTTAGTGGGAAAACAATAATGGTGGACATAGAAGTCGTAGATCGTCATCTCGACTATAATCTGTTGCTGGGTCATAGTTTGTCTTACGTAATGACTTCCATTGTCTCTTCGGTATTCTGACTCATCATCTTTCCATTGGATGGGAAAATAGTCACAGTGGATTAGTTATCCTTTTTCACCCCCGTTTATTCCATGTTACCATGTATCACTATACCCCTAGTAGGAGGCATTCCTGACTCGTACGTCAGCATCGGTACCGGTCTTCTGAAGGCATCTTCCCTAATGGGTTTTTTTCCTCTCTCGCCACTTGAGGTTCCACATACGATTGCAATGATATCCACCATTTTGGATGGCTATATCAATCCATGCATCCTATCGGCACCTTCAAACATTGATTCCTACAGAGATTAGATACCGCTATCACCAGCAGAGTTGGCCTATCAAGCCATCCAAATTGCATCTGAACACTCCACTACTTTGGTTTTAACCAATGGTACCACCCTCCCGCCCATCACGATTCTTTCTAAAGATCTCCTCGATGAAGTCCTGCCTACAGATGAAGTTATTCGAGAGGTCATGTCTCTAGAAGAACGACCTTGGGGAGAGTTCCATCATCATGCTTTGATGTTCGATTCAGACGAGATCACTACTCAAATCCCATATTTTGACCCACCTGAGATCGTTCCCTCTGCTTACACGACTGTTCAAAATATCGATTCAGAAGGGAACATGGGCAATATTTCTAAGACTATGCTCATAGATATCTCGGTCAAAATGGGTATCATGGAAAACATTTAGATTGGAGCCGATTGAAATCTCAAGGAAATTGCATGCTTCACATCCCTTTTTAAGGAATTTTGCGATGTATTTGCTTGGTCTTATGACGAAATGCCTGGAATATATCCATCTATTGCTGAGAATGAAATCAAAGTTTATGACAATCCCAAGCCTGTCCGACAAAGACTCCAACCTATCCACCTTCGTAAAGCAGCTGCCATTAAGAATAAAGTTGAAAAACTCTTACACACTGGTTTCATATATCCCATTCCTTTGACAGAATGGGTTTCCAACTCAGTTTTCATAGATAAAAAACAAGGCACCATCCGGGTCTATGTTAATTATCATGATTTGAACATCGCTTGTCCAAAACACAATTATCTTATGCCATTTACAGATCAGATTATTGACGATTGTGCCGGATGTGAATCTTTCTCCTTCATGGATGGTTTCTCGGGCTATAACCAGATTTTGATTAAAAAATATGGCCAACATAAAACTGCCTTCATCTGTCCTTGGGGCACATTTAAGTATCGTAAACTCCTATTTGGTTTGAAGAATGTGGGAGCAATTTTTCAAAGGGCTATGGACTATGCTTTTCACGATATTCGACACATTGTACAAGCTTACTTGGATCATTAGGGGAATTTTTATGTCTAAAATGGGCCTCCTAAGGAAATTATAAAATAATAGTGGAAATAATAAAATAATATTTGATGACATCATCAAATTTTAGAGGGAAAAATGAAAAAACTACTTTTTCAACTCATATTTTCAACTTATCTCCCAAAGTGTTTACTCAAATTTCAATCGGGAGTACTCATTGGATGCAACATTTAATTCCTCATCCAATGAGTACCCATGTTGCATACTTTAGATGGGTTCTTCTACACGAAAAATGAAAAATACATGAAAAATATGATTGTAATCACATTGTTTTATGTATTTCTCATTTTTTGTATAGTAGCACCCATCAAAAGTATGCAACATGGGTACTCCTTGGATGAGGAATCAAATTTTGCATCCAACAAGTACTCCCACTTGAAATTTTAGTAAAAACTTCGGGAGATAAGTTGAAAATACGAGTTGAAAAAGTAGTTTTATTATTTTATTATTTTTTAATCTTTTTACCCTTTTACTTAAAAAATGGTGAATCATCCCCCATGGTTTACATCATCATCTTGAATCCTAATGGTTATTATAAAGTTTATTTTTGTTGTAAATTTATCTTAGGAGGCCCATTTTAGACCTCAAAATTCCCCTAATGGACCTTCCGGCTCACTCTAAGAAGCGAACCCACCACCTTGCACATCTGAAACAAATCTTTGCTCGGTGTAGGTTCTACAATATACGTCCGAATCTGCATAAGTTTCTTATTTATTGTCAAGTTTGGATGCCTTATGGGCTTTATTGTTTGCAAGCATGGGATTAGGGTTGATCTCGATAAGGTTAAGGAAATCATTGAATTACCCGCGCCACAATCTTGCAACTCCAACATTTGCAAGGGAAGGAAAATTTTTACATCGTTTCATACTAAACTATGCCAAGATGACGAAAGTATTTACGTGCTTACTGAAGAAAGGAAAACTATATTTATGGGATGACCAAGCTCAACTGTCATTTGATGCCTTGAAATGAGCACTTGTTTCTGCCCCACTTCTTAGTGCACCTAACTACTCACGCGACTTTCTCCTCTACCTAGCAGCCTCACCATCCTCGTTAAGAATTATTTTGGTTCAAGTTTAGGATGAAGATATTGAACATGTGATATATTATTTGTCAAAAGGTCTCATTGGACCCGAACTACGATATTCACATATGGAGAAACTATCTCTCATGGTGGTCGTCGATGTCACCTGAATTCGACACTATATATTACTGCAGCAGACTACCATAATTGCTTTGGAGAATCCCATGCGACACATCCTGTCTTGAAAATTTATTGGAGGAAAATATTCCAAATATATTGTAATCGTCCAACAGTTTGATTTGGTTTTCATTGCTGCCAAATCAAAGAAATCTTTAGTCTTCGTCGAATTATTGTCGGACCTTCCCAAAATTGACCAGGAAGATGTAGCTCATGATCTATTTCTTGATAAATCTGTCTACCTAGTCAATTATTCTGATCCTTCGTATGGAGACATTTTGGTCTACCTCCAAACTCAACGTTTCCACCCAATTCTCATGTCAGAAGGCCGTTGTCATATTCGTCACCAAGAGAAACACTACCTCGTGCTGTCGATACTATTATTCGACGTTGTCTCACTCTTAACGAGGCGGAACACATTTTAAATGACTGTCATGTGGGGGCATGCGGTAGTCATCTTTCTGGCATAGCTACTACCCAGAAAATCTTGGGGGCAGGATGCTATTGGCCCACTTTGTTTAAATAATGTATCGCAATAATCCAAAAGTGCCATTCGTGTTAGATTTTCATGAAGAAAATGTGCGCCCATCCCACCCCTCTTCATCTAGTTTTTTTCGTTGGTCCTTTTGCTAAATGGGGAATAAACTTCATTACATGCAATCCTACTTTTATGGATGGACACAATTACATTGTGGTTGCGGCCGACTATTTCACAAAATGGGCAGAAGCCATTCCCACTTTTAAGGCCAATGGAGAAACTGATGTTCTATTCCTGTTCACTTAGGTCGTCTGTCATTTCAGTGTGCCCCTCTCGATCTTCACATATCATGGGTCACATTTTCAGAACCATCTGATGACAGAATTGACTACCATGCTCGGTTTTCGACAAGATCAGTCTTCATCCTACTATCTGTAAATGAATGTTCAAGTCAAAGCTGTAAATGGAATCCTCAAAACCATGATTCATCAGTTAGTTGGCAACCATAAAACCACATGGAATCAGAAGTTATATTCTGTGTTATGGGCATACCAAACATGAGTAAAACTGCTACAGTCTTCATGCCATTCCAACTTGCACTTGGCCTGAAAGCAGTACTCCCAATCGAGTGTGAGATTCCATCACTCAAGCTTGTTGTTGAACACTTACCCGACACCACTATCAAAGAAGAGTGCTTGATCTCGCTCAATCAATCCGACGAAACTCGTCGAGATTCCATGCTGGCACTCAAAGCTCACAAGCACCGATTAAAGCTTCAATATGACAAACCTGTGAAGCCTCTTTTTTTCCAAGAGGGTGATCTCGTTCTACTCTATGATCAGAGACACGACCTCTTGGTGGCAGGAACACTCCAACCATTATAGCTTGGTCCTTACGTCATCACGAAATTCCTGTCAAAAGGATCTTATGAACTTCAAGACTGTAATGGAACTCCACTCGTGGAGCCCCGCAATGGGCTCTATCTGAAGAAGTATTTCACCTACTATTCCACTAAGCATATTCTTTGTAATTTTATGTATATCAATTTTGTCTTTGTTTTATGTTTATGGATATTTTGGGTTTTTGAGTGTTTTTCTCATAAACACTTTTTCCTTTTTACACATATGCCTTTGTCATCCTTATCACACATTGGATATGCAGATGGTTCCAGTCGTCATACTCAGCACATTGCATCGACTGCTTGGGTCCTCTACACACTTGAGGCGGAGCCCCTTGGTTTCAGGGGAATCATCCTGGGAAATGCCACCAAAAATATTGTTGAATACATGTCGGTGATACAAATCCTCATGGAAGTTGCATCTCACGGCATCTCCAATCTGGTGGTCAGGTTAGATTCCCAACTCGTTGATATGCAATTAAAAAATTGTTATCACATCTGTGATCTAGTCTTATTATGTTATTACTTAAGGGTAAAACTTGTAGAACGTCAATTTCAAACCATTGCATTTGAGCACATTCCTAGAGAATTTAATACATTAGCCAATTCGTTGGAAAATTATGTGTTAGATTGGCATTTGGCGCATTTATTATAGAATGAGTCATACATGAGTGTACATTTTTTACCATAAAAATACAAAAAAATTACAAACACAAAAATAAAAATCACCAAAATATGTATATGTATATATATATGTCGTTTCCAGTAAATTTACATCAAAAAACTTCCCAAAACTTGGGTGTTTTACAAACAAAAATTTGGCTCTGCTAAGCCTCGCTCTGACATTCACACATCTATCCACTATTCCTCATGAGCCTTCTGCTCAAAATAGCATATAACTGCTCTGGCTAACCTCCTAAGAGGCACCAAGAACCTCTATGGAAAACCCATTGTGTGCTGTTGTAGGTGAACCGTGATCTCCGTCATGGGAAGAGGCGGCACACCCATGCTTAGACCCTCAAGGTTCCTAGAAATCTTGTGCAAAATACGTGTGTCATCACCCTCTTCAGCGACTGCTGCAGCCTCTGTTGTTGTGCCAACCCCAGGTAGCTGCATTCCTCACCTTGCATAGCGAGGGGCTCAAACTGGACAGACAGGTGCCACATCTGTGTCGAGCAACAAGCTTCATGTCAAAAACATTTTCACCCATTAAATAAAAAAGTTGCATAAAAATTCAAAAGATAAAAAGTTCTTCAAATCACTGATCAAGTTCCTTCTTACCATCTAGACCACACTGAGTGCCCAGTGGCAATATCCACTTTGGATCTCCTGTGTAGTTCATCCCTACCTAGGGATAATCTTCAATCATCAAGATCTGGTCATCTAACCACTCAAAGAATGCGTCATCAAAATAGTGATGGATTGGACCCTCTCTAGTCTGTGGTATCAAAGCTGACCAATGAGCCTATCTTGGATCCCGAGGTCCCAACACATCCATGATCATTCGTGGCCTCATTGCGGGCACCCACTCTAGTATGAAATAAATGATCAGTGTGCCATACCCAAACTCTCTTTAGGTCCAGGTCTTACATGTTTTCAGTTCTTCTCGAACCCAACGGACAACACCTTCGCACCATTCGAAAACTTGAGGCTGCATGTAATCCAATGCCAGCAATACCTGGGCCTTGGTGGCCACATGCTGACTCTTGGCTCTTGCCAAGCGAACTACCATCCACAAGAGAGACCTTGTAATATCTCGTTTCAGGGATATCTCTAAAACATAAGCAGACTCCAACCAAAGATGGACTGGGAGGGAATTTACCAGATGTTTCACCTCTGGAAAGAGAGTGATATCTAGAGGCTACCTAGCACTTTCCAGACTCTGTCTAAGAGTATAGGGAATAACACACCAAGTGGTATAGAAACTAGAATGCTTGAGGAGAAAATTAATAGTGGTGCAAGCAAACAATAGCACATTTATAGAACATATAACAGATACTCAAGAAATGTAGAGAGAATGCTAAGCCATTTTATTATATTGAGAAATATCAGTAAGTAAAATAGGTGATCAGAGTGAAGGAACTAAAACCTGCACAAGGCAAGTTAAGAAACACTCTCAGAATGTTGCTAAAATGGCTATTCTCTATTCTGCGTTTAAGCTATTGGAAGGGCTGCCGTGTAGCTGCTACTGCTAGAATAAGATGAGTACATGGTGTAGCTCCCCTACTCGGAATAGGCTGAAACTCTGGAATCAACCTCTATTCACAAAACCTAGAAAATCCCAAGAAGCAATTCTGAAATGGATGACCATCGAGAATCACTCCCTTGAGGATCTATGCTATCCTCCAAGGCTCTGCGCTGCGGCTGAATGCAAACCACCTAAATACTACCGTAGACTCTGTAAAAATCCTCCCACAGGCAAGGGCTAATCCCTTACTCAATCTCCAAACTCGAAACCTCCAAAAGGAACCCAATCCGGAGCTCCCCAGAAATGGACTGCGTCCTCCCTCTCAGGACTGCGCAGTCTATGAATGCGCTTCTCCTCCAAAAAAACCAAATGCCAATCCTCTGCAAAATACTAATGGGAAAAACTCACCCTAACAGGCACTCAAAGTCCCCTGGGGCTAAGGGTGAGATCTCCGAACGAAGACACTCGGTGCACTAAACTGTGCTGCAGACTAGTTAAACAACCATCGTGCTCAAGAAGTCGAAATGACTAGTTCAATAACATAAACATATGCATGAATGGAAATAGCTCTCCTCCTCTCCATATATAGCAAATGAAGACTCTCTATGGGCCCTACTTTGAATTAGGGTTTCCCTTCCTCTAGAAGCTTCCCTCCTACGTTGTCATATAGTGCTTTCCACCTCATACCCTGTGTTGGTTGACTTGGTCAAACCTCTTTGCAAATATCTCCTTTCACACATGAGGGTGTGAAATCTGGTTCTGTTAGAGTCGGCCCTTACAGCCCTCCGTCAGTGATCGTCTCGTCTTTTGCATATTCATTGTTAGGTGTCTCGCTTGTTCCACTTCGTTGCATCTCACTAGGAGCATGCCATGGACTGACGAAGGGGTCTGTCGTCTTATGTTTCCTCATGTTTATACCTGCAGCGCTATTTAAAAATTTTCCTCAAAAAATCATTCATAGTCATTGTCATTTCATTTCTAGTCATTAAAAATGTCAATAAGTGTCTTTGGTCCTAGTGTCTAGGGTTTTGAGTCATTTATATACCAGTCATAAAGCCTGCAAGGTGAGGAAAGTTCCGCATATTGTGATTTTTTGTTTTATTATCATCAGCATTTTAAAAAATATTTCTAGTCCAAAACTCTGTTTTGGAACTAGAAATTGTTCATTATTATTTTGTAATAAATTGTAATTATTCCGCCAAGAAGACATTGTCAAAAGCAGACCCCTGGTCTTTGCCTTAGCTAAGTTGCCATATCCCTGCAAGAAGACAGCAAAATCATTAAAATCGACCTCAGAAAAAGCCAAAGAATATTGTATTTAAAAAAGCCAAAGGTGAAATTTCAAAAACATTGTAATATGGGTTTTCAATTAGATTTGAAACAAAATCTGATTGTGGAGGATATTTGTATCATATATAAAAGCCAAACCAATGTCATTTGCACCAATCCACAGCATCCAAAGTCGTGATTTGTAGTTGGAGGGCCGATTTCAAAGTTTTAAACTACGTGGATAGAGTTTTGGGGCTCGAGCGACCCACTTGGGCGCGAGCGACCCACCTGGGCAGAGCGACCCACGTAGGTCATTTCAGCAGTGTGAAGTTGCAAGGGGCGCGACCCACCTGGGCCGAGCGACCCACGCAGGAGGTGAGCGACCCACGCAAACACATAAGTTCGAAAATTCATTCTGAGCGCCCAGTCTTGCTTGGGATCAATTCATCGGCCTTCAAACAGGTTTCTATCAATTTCTTGATGTTTTTGAATGCGTTGGTGGCATCATTGGTGGTTTCAAATGTTTCAAACGGAGGATTTAAAACCCCACAGTCATAGCATTATCGTTTTCAGGGTTTTAAAATGATATGGGTGGTTGTATGAGTTTGCTTTTTATCTTATATCAGTGACACATCCAGCCTTGCATATAATATCAAAACCATATTGCTCTCATGCCCATTATGCCATTGTGACCATTGCTATTATTATACCATGTTTAAAACCTTTGTTCCATGGTGACTGTGGTTGTATTATGTCTCACTGCCCAATGTAAAAACATTCTCATGACTTTGTTTCAAGCTGCCCATTGACACTTTTGTTGTTATTACTCAGGGACAAAAACATTCATATGATGCCCTTCTCCCTTTGACTAGACTTGTTCAATATTTTGAAGGTTGCCTGCTCCCTTTGGTCAAAATTTCACTTGCATTCAAAACAGAGATTGTGCCTTTTCCAATCCATTTAAAACTGATATTTTATCATGGTTTGTTTCCTTATGGTGTTGTGACGGTGGGATATTTGTTGGGTTTTGAAACACACCATCATAACCTTGTTTGCACTGCTTTCATATCAGTATACATAGTGCCAAAAGCTTGGTCTGAGCCATGTCGGAGACAGAGTCAGAATATGAGCTAGGGTCAGGCAGTGTTTCGGTGACTGAAGGTAATGTGCCACGGGGGTCCCGCAGAGATCATAGAAGTGGTGATCATCGCAGAGAGGAGCCTACTTCTTTGGCTCGGTTGCAGGCATGTCCATTAGCTATGGATTGTTTTCGATTTTTGTCATGTTTCAGATATTGTGAGATGGTTGCACAAACCCGGCCTCATCGTGAATTGGCCCGTCTGTTTGTTCTTCATTTACGGGATGGTCGGGTAAGCCTTGCTGGGGTTGATTTCATTGTATCACCCTTGACTATTGCTCAAGCCACTGGTATACCGAACATGGGCGAGACATGGAACAAGGGTCAGCAGTTAGAGAAATTTCATTATGAGCCATACATTAAAACTAGATATATGGCTTACTTGAGCAGAGTTTTTCCATTCAGATTCTTGAGAGATGAGTATGCACCGCTCATGAGGCTCATCATTCAGTATTTTAGTTGTGAGGGCAGGTATGCTCGTCTTTTCGCGTACCATATTCGTTTGCTGATGCACTTCACAAGGGTACGTATGATGAATATTCCGTATTTCATACACCGCAACATAGAGAGGATGGTGACATTTGTGCAGAAGAAGACGAGCCCAGTGCAGCAGTACAGAAGTATATATCATTTCACTTTGATCAAAATCTTGGTGTCACATCAGTTGGCAGAGCAAGGCATCACTTGGGAGGATTTCATTTCTAGAGACTTTTTCAGAGTGCCACAACCTCTCGAGACAGTTCACGATGCAGGAGAGCCTTCACACCAGCCAGACAGAGTTGAGGTTGAGCATATCAGCACTCCTTTAGTTCAGACATATCAGCGAGGCCACAGGGCCTTATTTGCAGCGACACGGCGAGTATTATCTCCACGTGAGGTGGAAGGGGTCTTGCCGACTTCATCGACATGGCGAGTATTATCTCCACATGATGTGGAAAGGGTCTCACCTTCTACTTCAGTGCAGGTACAGGTACAGGACAGGGGCAAGAGGCCCATGCATGATGAGGGCCCATCAGGAGGCCGGGACACCGATATGACAATCATTGATGTTGATACGGGCTCTCCTAGCTCGAAGCTGAGGGAAGTCATCCAGGAGCAAAGGGCCGAGAATGACCAGCTGAAAGACCAATTGCAGAAGGCTCAGTGGGTGATTAACTATTTGGAGCAACGCAACAAACAGCTCGAGGATGAGCTCACATTTTATGAGGTGCGCCAAATCCGTGAGGACAGACAGTGGAATCGAAAGAGGCCCGGTGACATGACACCAGCTGACAGAGATACTGTACTCACGCGGGTAAATATACATCTGGAGAAGCTATTGGCGAAGGCCAACCGAGACAAAGACATGCTTCGCCACATGAAAGGCCATTACTGGGCTCGCATGCATGTTTGCAAAGCGAGGATGAAGATCATGAAGAGGAGGTTGCGCAAGGCACTTCGACGGCGGAAAAGGCCTAATCCACTTCGGATTTTGGCCGAGGCTTCATTGAATGGGCAAGAAACATGATGGAGGACCTCCGCTCCGAATTTGGGCAAATTTAGAGAAAATTTTGTCATTTTCAAATTTTTGGTCTTAAAAAACAGGTTTTGCAGCTACGTGGGTCGCGCGCTCATGCGCTCGCATTTTTTTGAGACACTTGCTGGAGGAGATTTTTACATTTTTGGATTTTTCATGGTTAATTATGCATCCTCTGAAGTCAACTTAGCATTTCAACAAAATATGGATGGTCAAACAGTTCAAAAACACCATGAAAACCACCTTGCTGCCACCTTTTGCACCAGCAGGGAGTACCTCTGGGAGAATGAGGTTTTGGAGGGTCAAATCAACTCCAAATTCAGAAATTCCACTTGGGTTGGAAAGTAGACATCCAGGGATTTCCAACGCGCTATTATGAGCTCAATTTGGATGCCGGGAACTACCTAAAATTCAGCCTGGAACATGAGCGACCCACACAGTTCAGGAGCGACCCACCTGGAAATTTTTCTGAATTTTCAGCTGCCAGCTTAGTATTTCGCCTATTATGGACCAGTTTTGCTTATAGATAGAATTTTTGGGTTTTTATGATGTAAATTCATGTTTGATATGTAACTTTGGCTTGTTTTTATCTCTTCTAGAAGATTCACTCTCAAATGAGTAAAAAATCATGTAATGGATCAGTTTCCACTCTTTTAGAGGCAAGTTGTTAGCTGCCTATATTGTAGTTCCATGATTAGAATTGGTTGAAACTGATCCCTGAAGAGGGAATTCGACCCCTAGAGGTGGGGAAAGGTGTTAGAGTGATCTATATATTGTAATTTCTGAGGCATTCTAGAGGTTGGACTCTTGGGATACTTTTGATAACATTGTACATATTTTTCATATTTTGGCTAAGGAAAGATCAGGGGTTTTGCGGCACTTGTTGGGATCCTTGTGGTGTTCTGTTCTTGATGGTGTTTCTTCTTTGTTTACCGTAAGTTTCTTCATGTTTAATGTATGCCATCCTTTCATTATGCTTCTGAACTAAGTTGAAAGAGTGAAATAAGGTTGAATCCATTGTTTACAGTGCTTGGCCTTTGAATTCAGTTAGTTCTATATGTTTTCAGCTGTTTGGAGAGGATCCAAGTTCTTCTTTGCCCTCTTCAGCTCCTCGTCAGTCTAATCTATCCATATATCCAATTCAAAGCATCAAGATCATCACCTACCTCGCCCCAGCTTGAACTCTGCAAAGGTCTGACCTTATCCCCGGACCCAAAATTTGTTTTCCCATTACTTCAGCGAAAACCCAAAAAAACCAAAAATCAAACATACCTATCTTTTTACTAGCCTAAAATCAGTTCTTATTGTAAGTCATCTCGCATCCTATTACTTATTTTCTCGAGATTGACGGAGAGAGCCCTCTCCTGTCCTCGTAGGGCTAGCTACGAGGCTGAGCGTGGTTTGATGTAGCCTTGAGTTTTACTTCATTTCAGCCGGAGGTAGATTTGAGTGCTAACATAGTGGCGACCATACTGGGGAAAATCTCAATGGTTTGCTTGTTGATGTGTTTGTTCCATGAGTCTTAGACGGAGTCTGAAGTCACGCCAGGTAGCTTTCGAAACGCTTTTGTTATGCATAAGCGGAAGTAGATAAACGCTGCTTCAGTCGATCTCCGGTAAGCTTGTGTGTGCGGTACTTGATTTGTAAATCACCCCAGTATACTTATTCGTTCTAGACCTTTTGGTTGATTGAGTCTAGAAGTCGAAATGCTGAAAATAATTGACTGTGTTCCTTGAAATTTTTCCCTAGAAAATCAATACACTGGCTTCAAGAAGGAATACTAGGGCGAATCCTGACCCTGATCCACCAACAATATTCAAAAATCCAAATCTGATTCCGAGGACCCTTAGAAAACAAGGAAGTCAAGAAAGTTCTGAAAGAGAAATCCAATTGAGTTTTGAGAGTTCCAGAGTGCTTACCCGATCTGCATCCTGTCCTGTCAAAATCATATATGTTGATGAAATCCCTTTTGATGCACGGTTTGAAACATCCTTGTTTGTGAATTTTTCCGAAACTGAATTGTCAAGATTAGTTCCAGATCCATTGTTTACTGAAGATTTGCAATATAGATTTGTTTCACATTACCTGGATAAACAGCTGCAAAGTTCTATTGGGGATACTAACACTCTTGAGTTTGCTGAATCTGCTTCACAAATTCTTGACCCATCTGAAATTGCATCAAGTTCACGAATCCCTACTGAGCCTCTCTTTATCCCTACCATTCCGGTTCAGCCTGAGCTTTCTGATCAGCAATCAATAGTAATTTCTCCTCCGTCTCCATTGAATACATCTCGCAGACCTACTGCTCCCACTCCTCCTGTGTCTCCTCGACAACAGATTGTCTTCAATCCACCAAGAGCTATGGCTGCTCGTTTTGCACCTCTTGTGTTACCACAGCAGTTGAATGATATGCCCGCAGACTATCAGAGCAAGATCCCAACATTTGATGGCACTCCACAGAGTCTTCCGGCACAACAGCATGTAGACAATATGGCAGATTTCTTTGATCGTTTCGAGATTGATGAAGAAAATGTGAGTATGAGGCTTTTTGTGCAAACCTTTGGAGGAGAGGTAAGAAAGTGGTTTAGAGCCTTGCCGCAAAGAAGCATCGATACATTGGCAGAACTCCAGAGGCAGTTTTTAGATCGATGGGAGATGAAAAAGGATCCGCTGCAGATTACTTCAGAATATACAAATCTCAAACGTAATCCTAGTGAGTCTGTTCAGGATTATATCATTAGATTCAATACAGTGTATAATGCTATTCCAGATGACTTGAGACCGTCTAAAAAGTATGCTCTCCTTAAATTCTCGGATGGCTTTGATCCAGATATGGCTTATTCCCTTCGTGATAGAGATCCACCTACTTTAGAAGATATGCAGAAGGTCGCTGTTAGTGTTGAGGCAAATCTGAATGATAAAAGAGCACGGTTGAAAGCGGAGAAAAGAGTGACAATAAAGGAAGAGCCTTCCACATCTATATCAGAACAGCACTTAGCTCGTGAGTTGGAAAAGGTTTTGAAAAGAATGAATCTCGACAAATCAGAAACACAGTTTCGAAATCCAAATTTTCGTGGCCAGCAGCAGCCACAATTCAGAATTAAGCAGCGTGAACAAAGAGCTCAAGAGCCAGTAGCCCAACAGCAGATTAAGACCCCTCTTTTGCAGAATTTTGTGAGTCATGACTCCGATGATGATGATGATGTGTCAGGTGAGCAAAATCATTTCTTCACTCCCGATGATTTGCCTATTTATATCACTGAGGACGAGGAGTATGGTGAAAGTTCAGTTGTTCAGAAAGATGAGGATTTCATCCTAACAAATGATGCTGATTTAGAGGAAGAGTCAGATGAATACCAAAGAGGATATATGAATGCATTGACTGCCCAGCAGAAACAATACTCATTGAGAAATCGAGATGTGCCCATAAATCCCATTCAGAAAAGAAAAGAAGCTTCAGCACCGAAGACAGATTCACCGATACCACAGAAAAGAGGAAAAGAAACAATCAACCCCACAGCTAGTAAAGTATCATCAGCTGAGAAGGTAAATCAGTCAAACATAGTGAAAGACAAGGCTGAAAAGAAGGAAGTTCCAGTCAAAGAGGTTGAGAAAGTTTCAGCATTTAGTTTGGAAAATGAAATTTCCAAACTGAAAATATCTATTCCTTTGACGGAAATTATGAAGAACAGCAGTTACCGTAGTCAAGTCTCTAAAATTTTGAACTTTGATCCAATGATTGACACGGTAAATGTTGAAGATGATCAGCCGGAATTGATTTTTGGGCCTGCATTAAATGGTGAGTCTCCTGACAGTAATGTTCCTCCTTTTTACATCAGTTTGAGGTTGCATGAATATATATTGCACAATGCTATGCTCGATTCGGGTGCTTCGCACAATTTGATGCCAAAGGCAATCATGGAAAAGTTGGGATTAGACATTACAAGAGAGTATCATGATTTGTATTCATTCGTTTCCAGCCGGGTAAAGTGTATAGGACTCATCAAAGATTTGGTGGTAAGTTTAGATCAAATCCCAGCGAAGAATGTTTTGATGGATGTGGTGGTTGCCGACATTCCTCCACGGTTCGGGATGCTCCTTGCAAGATCTTGGGGGGAAAAGTTGAAAGGTACACTTCAGTTAGATTTCTCTTATGCTACAATTCTAGTCTTCGGTCAAATGAGAAAGTTATATCGAGAGCAGAAGATGAAATACATGATAACTAGCAAAGAGAAGCCAATCAATCATCCTGTGAACTATGTACATACTGATTTAGAGTCGTTTGTGTTGCTTGCTGATGGTTTTAATGATGTAGAAAGTCAATTAGTTCAGGCAGAAGACATACCAGAAATAAATGAGAATTTTAGAGAAGTTTTGCAAAAAGAAAGAAAAGAAAAACAAGTTGTTTTGGAGCAATCAGCTGAAGACAATGGGCAGCAAACAGGAAAAACAGAGCCGGCACAGTTTCAGCATTTAGAGGACGATGAAGATGGTCTTTGGACCATGGATTTTGATGGTGCAGTGGGCAGCGATGGTGCTGGGATTGGTGTGTGGATTCGAAGTCCTTTTTCCGCTCCTGATAGAGTTCCGAGCAATGTGAGAGTGTGTTCTTACAAGCTTGCATTCGATTGTTCTAATAATGAAGCAGAATACGAGGCTCTTATTGCTGGCCTTAAGATTCTCAAGAAGCTGAAAGCGAAAAGGATTGCAGTATATGGTGATTCAGAATTAGTGATAAAACAAGTTAAAGGTGAGTTTCAGGCTAAGCATCCTCGCATGAGGGCTTACCGAAATGCAGTTTTGGACATTTTGAAGTTATTTTCTGATCATACTTTGACATGTGTGCCCCGCATACAAAATGGTGTTGCTGATGGACTTGCTAAGGCAGCAAGCAATCTTAAGATTCCAATGAATTCCAACAACAAGTTTGAGATACATGTGAAACACCGGCCCACCGTTCCAGACAATCAGCGATGTTGGCAAGTCTTTGAGGATGATGAGGAGATTAGTGAATTTCTGCAGAATAAGGGTAAGTTTAAAGATACCTCCATAGATACAAAATTTGATGATGGTAGTGATGACATACAGATAAACCAAATGGATGTGCTGCAACTGAAGGATAACATCATTCCTAAGGGATTGATTCCTTTGGAAGAGTTGTTTGATCAAGATGATGTAGCCCGTAAACCTACATTGAGGCCAACAGAGAAGGGTTTCGAAGAGGTAAATATTGGGACAGCTGAGAATCCCAAGATGGTAAAATTGTCAAAGTCATTGTCACCAAAGGTAAGAGCAGAATATGTGAAATTGTTGTCTTCATTTTCTGATGTGTTTGCGTGGGATTATTCAGATCTTAAAACATATGATACCAACATCATTCAACATACTATTCCCATCAAACCAAATCAGAAGCCTTTTCGTCAAAAGTTGAGGAGGATCAATCCAAAGCTGCTACCATCAATCGAAAAAGAGGTAAATAGGTTGTATAAGTCAGGAATCATTGTGCCTATTCGATTTTCGGATTGGATATCAAACTTGGTGCCCGTGAGAAAGAAGACAGGTGAGATCCGTTTATGTATTGACTTCAGAAATCTGAATAAGGTATCATTAAAAGACAATTATCCGCTGCCAAAGATGGACCACATATTGCAGTGAGTAGTTGGAGCATCAAGGATGTCACTACTCGACGGATACTCAGGTTATAATCAGATTTTAGTGCAGGAAGATGATCGTGACAAGACTGCGTTCACCACTCCTTGGGGAACATTTCATTATGCAAAGATGTCGTTTGGTTTAAAGAATGCGGGCGCTACTTTTCAGCGTGCAATGGACATGGCTTTTGCCAATGAGAAAGATGTGTTTTTGGTTGTTTACCTTGATGATCTAACTGTGTTTTCCAATTCTGATGAGGAACATTTATATCATTTGAAAATTGTTTTCCAGAAGTGCAGAAAATATGGCATTTCGTTGAATCCAAAGAAGAGCCTTTTCGCCATGGATGAAGGAAAGCTCCTTGGCCACATCATATCGAAAGATGGCATTCGAGTTGATCCTGCACGTGTTGAAGCCATACAGCAGATTGAGCAGCCCCGGAACAAGAAAGAAATACAGTCATTTAATGGTAAAATGAATTTTTTGCGTCGTTTCATTCCAAATCTTGCAGAACACCTTAGAGAAATCACGAACATGCTGAAAAAGGACAGTCAGGTAAGGTGGGCAGAAGAGGCGGTAAAGTCATTCAAATTGGTAAAGATAGCTCTTTCCTCAGCCCCTATTTTAATCAGCCCAGATTATACACAGGACTTCATTTTATTTTCTTTCGCTTCTGAGCACACATTGGCAGCTGTTTTGATGCAAAAAAGGGATGGAGTTGAGAAGCCCATTGCTTTCTTCAGTCGGATCATAAGAGATGGAGCATTGAAGTATAATATCATTGAGAAACAAGCACTTGCGCTTGTAAAGGCCTTGAAGGATTTCCGTGTGTACATATTGCATTCCCACATTACAGCATATGTTCCTAACGCAGCAGTTAAGGATGTTTTGGTACAGGCAGATCCAGAAGGAAGAAGAGGTAAATGGATCGCTGCGTTGTTAGAATACGATGTGGAGATTAAACCAACCAAGCTGATCAAAGGACAAGGACTCGCCAAGCTCATGGCTGAAACAAATCTGCATGCTCTAGACATAAATTTGATTGCTGCCATGTCTGATGAAGAAGAGGAAAGTACGTCAGTTCAGGTATCCGATATTTTTGTTTCTTCTCCTTGGTATGCTGACATTTTATATGTGCTTCAGAATTTGTCTACACCGCCCGGTATGCCTAGAAATAAGAGTAGAACATTGAAGCTAAGAGCTGCTAAATTCTGCATTTTGAATTCTGCATTATATTGGAAAGACCCTGGAGGTATGTTGTTGAATTGCTTGGTAGAGGAGGAAGCTCAAAGAGTTTTGGAGGATTTTCACAAAGGTGACTGTGGAGGTCATTTGTTTTGGAAGACCACGGCGAATAAGATTCTAAGGGCAGGGTATTATTGGCCTTCTTTGTTTTCTGATGTGTTCAAGGCTGTTAAAAATTGTCATGAGTGTCAAATTTTCGAAGGGAAGCAGAAACTACAGCCTTTGCCTCTAAAACCAATCGAAGTTAGTGCACCATTCCAGCAGTGGGGATTGGATTTTATCGGGGAGATCCACCCAGCATCTTCCGGACATCATAGATGGATCTTGACAGCTACAGACTACTTCACGAAGTGGATTGAGGCGATTCCCACTCGACAGGCCACTGATGCGGTAATTATTTCTTTCCTTGAAAACAATATTCTGTCACGCTTTGGGTGTCCTAGTAAAATAATTACAGATAATGCAGCAGCCTTTAAATCTAAGAGGATGGTTGATTTTTGTTTTAAGTACAATATTACCTTGGGACATTCGACCGCCTACCATCCGCAAGGAAATGGCTTGGCGGAATCTTCAAATAAATCCTTGGTGAATATCATTAAGAAATTGCTGGAAATCAACAAAAAGGCCTGGCACAAAAAGTTGGTGAATGCATTATGGGCTGATAGGGTAAGTCAGAAAAATTCTATTGGCATGTCTCCTTTCGAGTTGGTGTATGGAACGGATACAGTTTTTCCTACTTCACTTGCTGTCCCGGTGGTCAAATTGCTTCAGGAGGCTGGAAGTGAAGAGGATCCTATGCAGCGGAGGATTAATGAGATGATTCATTTGCAGCAGACACGAGAGGAGGTATTTCAAAATACTTTCAAGTTGCAGGAGCGCATAAAGAAGATCTACGACAGAAAGGCAAAAGCAGATAAGTTTCAGTTGGATGAAGTAGTTTTGAAATGGGATGCTCGGAATGAAGATAAGGGAAAGCACGGAAAATTTGAGAATTTGTGGAAGGGACCTTTTAAGATTGCAGCGTATCGGGGTCAGAATGCATTTCTTCTCAAAGAAATGAATGGAGATGATTGTCTTGGAGGACCGATCAATGGTCGGTTGCTGAAGCGCTATTATTTCTGAAGTACTTGCTGCTGATCTCATTATCATTGTATATATCATTTTACTTTTGTTTCGTTGCAAGTGTGCACTGATCTCTCATTTTCAGTCTGGGGCCCGGAGCGAAGGCTATAATTCTGGAGATAGAGGTTGGTTGGTTTGAAATTGTCAAGTTAAGTTTCATCAGTCTTTAAGTTTTAAAGTCATGTCAGTTTGAGTCATGTCAGTTTTGGTCAAATTGCAGTCCGTCGTTGGTCAAATCTGCAGTCAATAAAATTGTCCAAAGTTTGTTTATCAGTTGAAATAATGATTCCATCACCCAATGGATGAGAGGCACTGTCTGACTCCCCCAGAGATCTGTCGTTCTTGGCATCTCCATGGAGCCACCATCCCCATTGGAGCCAATGTTAGAGTCGGCCCTTACAGCCCTCCGTCAGTGATCGTCTCGTCTTTTGCATATTCATTGTTAGGTGTCTCGCTTGTTCCACTTCGTTGCATTTCACTAGGAGCATGCCATGGACTGACGAAGGGGTCTGTCGTCTTATGTTTCCTCATGTTTATACCTGCAGCGCTATTTAAAAATTTTCCTCAAAAAATTATTCATAGTCATTTTCATTTCATTTCTAGTCATTAAAAATGTCAATAAGTGTCTTTGGTCCTAGTGTCTAGGGTTTTGAGTCATTTATATACCAGTCATAAAGCCTGCAAGGTGAGGAAAGTTCCGCATATTGTGATTTTTTGTTTTATTATCATCAGCATTTTAAAAAATATTTCTAGTCCAAAACTCTGTTTTGGAACTAGAAATTGTTCATTATTATTTTGTAATAAATTGTAATTATTCCGCCAAGAAGACATTGTCAAAAGCAGACCCCTGGTCTTTGCCTTAGCTAAGTTTCCATATCCCTGCAAGAAGACAGCAAAATCATTAAAATCGACCTCAGAAAAAGCCAAAGAAGATTGTATTTAAAAAAGCCAAAGGTGAAATTTCAAAAACATTGTAATATGGGTTTTCAATTAGATTTGAAACAAAATCTGATTGTGGAGGATATTTGTATCATATATAAAAGCCAAACCAATGTCATTTGCACCAATCCACAGCATCCAAAGTCGTGATTTGTAGTTGGAGGGCCGATTTCAAAGTTTTGAGCAGCGTTGAAGGGTTTTGGGGCTCGAGCGACCCACCTGGGCGCGAGCGACCCACCTGGGCAGAGCGACCCACGTAGGTCATTTCAGCAGTGTGAAGTTGCAAGGGGCGTGACCCACCTGGGCCGAGCGACCCACGCAGGAGGTGAGCGACCCACGCAAACACAGAAGTTCGAAAATTCATTCTGAGCGCCCAGTATTGCTTGGGATCAATTCATCGGCCTTCAAACAGGTTTCTATCAATTGCTTGATGTTTTTGAATGCGTTGGTGGCATCATTGGTGGTTTCAAATGTTTCAAACGGAGGATTTAAAACCCCACAGTCATAGCATTATCGTTTTCAGGGTTTTAAAATGATATGGGTGGTTGCAAGAGTTTGTTGCTTATTTTATATCAGTGATATGTCCAGCCTTGCATATAATATCAAAACCATATTGCTCTCATGCCCATTATGCCATTGTGACCATTGCTATTATTATACCATGTTTAAAACCTTTGTTCCATGGTGACTGTGGTTGTATTATGTCTCACTGCCCAATGTAAAAACATTCTCATGACTTTGTTCCAAACTGCCCATTGACACTTTTGTTGATTTTACTCATGGACAAAAACATTCATATGATGCCATGCTCTCCTTTGATAAGATTTGTTCAATATTTTGAAAGTTGCCCGCTCCCTGATCAAAGTTTCACTTGCATTTAAAACAGATATTGTGACTCTTTTCCAATCCATTTAAAACAGAGATTTTATCCATGGTTTGTTTCCTTATGGTGTTTTGACGGTGGGATATTTGTTGGGTGTTGAAACACACATCATAACTTTGTTTGCACTGCTTTCATATCAGTATACATAGTGCCAAAATCTTGGTCAGAGCCATGTCGGAGACAGAGTCAGAATATGAGCTAGGGTCAGGCAGTGATTCGGTGACTGAAGGTAATGTGCCACGGGGGTCTCACAGAGATCACAGAAGTGGTAATCATCGCAGAGAGGAGCCTACTTCTTTGGCTCGGTTGCAGGCATGTCCATTAGCTATGGATTGTTTTCGATACTTGTCATGTTTCAGATTTTGTGAGATGATTGCACAAACCCGGCCTCATCGTGAATTGGCCCGTCTGTTTGTTCTACATTTACGGGATGGCCGGGTAAGTCTTGCCGGGGTTGATTTCATTGTGTCACCCTTGACTGTTGCTCAAGCCACTGGTATACCAAACATGGGCGAGGAATGGAACAAGGGTCAGCATTTAGAGAAATTTCACTATGAGCCATATATTAAAACTGGATATATGGGTTACTTGAGCAGAGTTTTTCCATTCAGATTCTTGAGAGATGAGTATGCACCGCTCATGAGGCTCATCATTCAGTATTTTAGTTGTGAGGGCAGGTATGCTCGTCTTGTCGCGTACCATATTCGTTTGCTGATGCACTTCACAAGGGTACGTATGATGAATATTCCGTATTTCATACACCGCAACATAGAGAGGATGGTGACATTTGTGCAGAAGAAGACGAGCCCAGTGCAGCAGTACAGGAGTATATATCATTTCACTTTGATCAAAATCTTGGTGTCACATCAGTTGGCAGAGCAGGGCATCACTTGGGAGGATTTTATTTCTAGAGACTTTTTCAGAGTGCCACAACCTCTCGAGATAGTTCACGATGCAGGAGAGCCTTCACACCAGCCAGACAGAGTTGAGGTTGAGCATATCAGCACTCCTTTAGTTCAGACATATCAGCGAGGCCACAGGGCCTTATTTGCAGCGACACGGCGAGTATTATCTCCACGTGAGGTGGAAGGGGTCTTGCCGACTTCATCGACATGGCGAGTATTATCTCCACATGATGTGGAAAGGGTCTCACCTTCTACTTCAGTGCAGGTACAGGTACAAGACAGGGGCAAGAGGCCCATGCATGATGAGGGCCCATCAGGAGGCCGGGACACCGATATGACAGTCATTGATGTTGATACGGGCTCTCCTAGCTCGAAGCTGAGGGAAGTCATCCAGGAGAAAAGGGCCGAGAATGACCAGCTGAAAGACCAATTGCAGAAGGCTCAGTGGGTGATTAACTATTTGGAGCAGCGCAACAAACAGCTTGAGGATGAGCTCACATTTTATGAGTTGCGCCAAATCCGTGAGGACAGACAGTGGAATCGAAAGAGACCCGGTGACATGACACCAACTGACAGAGATACTGTACTCACACGTGTGAACATCCATTTGGAAAAGTTGTTGGCGAAGGCCAATCGAGACAAAGACATGCTTCGCCACATGAAAGGCCATTATTGGGCTCGCATGCATGTCTGCAAAGCGAGAATGAAGATCATGAAGAGGAGGTTGCGCAAGGCACTTAGACGGCGGAAAAGGCCTAATCCACTTCGGATTTTGGCCGAGGCTTCATTGAATGGGTAGGACACATGATGGAGGACCTCCGCTCCGAATTTGGGAAAATTCGGAGAAAATTTTGTCATTTTCAAATTTTTGGTCTAAAAAACAGGTTTTGCAGTTACGTGGGTCGCGCGCTCATGCGCTCATTTTTTTTTGGGACACTTGCTGGAGGATATTTTTACATTTTTGGATTTTTCATGGTTAATTATGCATCCTCTGAAGTCAACTTAGCATTTCAACAAAATATGGATGGTCAAACAGTTCAAAAACACCATGAAAACCACCTTGCTGCCACCTTTTGCACCAGCAGGGAGTACCTCTGGGAGAATGAGGTTTTGGAGGGTCAAATCAACTCCACATTCATAAATTCCACTTGGGTTGGAAAGTAGACATCCAGGGCTTTCCAACGCGCT
The DNA here is from genome assembly GCA_034641835.2 of Pinus albicaulis. Taxonomy (NCBI): domain Eukaryota; kingdom Viridiplantae; phylum Streptophyta; class Pinopsida; order Pinales; family Pinaceae; genus Pinus; species Pinus albicaulis. The sequence goes on along the minus strand of CM076579.1, from coordinate 1,567,312,188 downwards.
ATTATGAGCTCAATTTGGATGCCGAGAACTACCTAAAATTCAGCCTGGAACATGAGTGACCCACACAGTTCAGGAGCGACCCACCTGGAAATTTTTCTGAATTTTCAGCTGCCAGCTCAGTATTTCGCCTATTATGGACCAGTTTTGCTTATGGATAGAATTTTTGGGTTTTTATGATGTAAATTCATGTTTGGTATGTAACTTTGGCTTGTTTTTATCTCTTCTAGAAGATTCACTCTCAAATGAGTAAAAAATCATGTAATGGATCAGTTTCCACTCTTTTAGAGGCAAGTTGTTAGCCGCCTAGATTGTAGTTCCATGATTAGAATTGGTTGAAACTGATCCCTGAAGAGGGAATTCGACCCCTAGAGGTGGGGAAAGGGGTTAGAGTGATCTATATATTGTAATTTCTGAGGCATTCTACAGGTTGGACTCTTGGGATACTTTTGATACCATTGTACATATTTTTCATATTTTTGGCTAAGGAAAGATCAGGGGTTTTGCGGCACTTGTTGGGATCCTTGTGGTGTTCTATTCTTGATGGTGTTTCTTCTTTGTTTACTATAAGTTTCTTCATGTTTAATGTATGCCATCCTTTCATTATGCTTCTGAACTAAATTGAATGAGTGAATAAGGTTGAATCCATTGTTTACAGTGCTTGGCCTTTGAATTCAGTTAGTTCTATATGTTTTCAGCTGTTTGGAGAGGATCCAAGTTCTTCTTGGCCCTCTTTCCTCTTCAAATTTCGCTTCTTCTCTGGCCTAATCTATCCATAACCAATTCAGCATCAATGGTTTCACCTACCTCGACTTCAAATTGAAAACTCGCAAAGGTCCGACCTTATCCCCCGACTCAAAATTTGTTTTCCCATTACTCCAGCGAAAACCCAAAAAACCAAAAACCAAACATACCTATCTCTTTACTAGCCTAAAATCAGTTCTTATTGTAAGTCATCTCGCATCCTATTGCTTATTTTCTCGAGATTGACGGAGAGAGCCCTCTCCTGTCCTCGTAGGGCTAGCTACGAGGCTGAGCGTGGTTTGATGTAGCCTTGAGTTTTACTTCATTTCAGCCTGAGGTAGATTTGAGTGCTAACAGGTTCCACGGTTGATCCCTGTTCATTATAGAGGGATTTTTATTATCAATCGGCCTCCTTACCCGATTATTCATCTCCTAAATGAATTTAGACAAAAATTAATGTTCCAATTTATTGAAGAAAAATTTGGAACATTACAGTCCTCCCGTCCCAAATGTTGCTTGTCCCCAAGCAACTGCAAGGATAGAACTGAAGAATATCCACTCAAGGCATGGATTCTGGAATATAATGAGGAACATCTCCCTCATGTGGATCCTCCATCCCCAAGAAATCATCCAAACAAAATGAGCCACCTCCCAACAAGGCAACTCCTGAAAATCTCCTGTTCCAGAAATGAAGGTGGGTTGAAAATCTGATCATGGTAAGCATCATGGCCTACCCCATGCTATCCTTCTCTCCACTTATTACAAGTGTAGATTTTGTGTTGATCCTGGGCTACAAAATTATTTCCCTCAAATGGCAAAGTGAAGAACAATCCTCCAAAGAAGGCTCCTCCAACAACGAAGAACAAGCTGGCCCAAAACAATCCATCCATGAAGAATAGGACATGGTCATCCTGGAACATCCTAATGAGAATTTTTATGAAGGTTTTACATGATCATACATGATGCAAACAACTTCTCACAAGGATAGAGTGCAGTCCCATCCACTGCAACTTCATAAAATTACATGGGAAGCAATGTACATGATTCATCCCATCTACTAAAGGATAGTAAATGGCTGAATGTAACAATAATACATGATCAAGCACTTTCCCATGGCTGTAAAATGGATGAATATCAATCTTATGTCCCACCTCAAAAGAGAACAAACATTTGGCTGTGGTGGCCATATCTCCTCTCATGCTCCCATTAGAACATGTAGTGCAAAAATTCTGAGAATTCTTCCCACTCAAGGACACATCCAGCTCATGTGTCTCCCTCATAATCATGCCTCCCATACAAATCTGATATATATCATCAAATTAAGGCATGATCAGAAGAAAAATGAAGAAAATTCTAAAGGTTACAAGTGATGCAAGAAGGTACCAACAGCTCTCCTAGTAGTGACAACGCAGTTTTACAAGTTGTTGCTCGATAAAAGTACATGGTAAAATGTTTCTTTTTACATGGTTAATCATGCATGTCTTTATATGATACATGCTATAGTGTAGAAACTGAACATACATGTGGTGATAAAACATTTTCCCAAGGCCACAAAAGAGATGGTTTCCTCCATCATGTAGATTGGCGCAATACAATTCATGGAGCAATTTGACGAGCTTGCCCTCTTTTGAAGCAATGCATTGCATAAAATGGTAAGAGTGTGCACATCAATGAATGTATAAGCAAGATTCTCACCATATGCTGGAATTAAGATGGTACATGGGTCCATACATGAGTCCTCCGTAGTGTTTTTGCATGCTATGAAGAAGAATGAACCATGTGCTACAAGAAGATAATCTTCCTTACGCTTGAAAACCCGAGTCGAGAAGAATATGCCATAGATGTCTCTATCATCATTACCTCCTATTTTTTCATCAAGTACAAAAAATATGAAGTTATCCTAGGACCTATGGGTTATGGATCCACCATATTTCCACTAGGCACACTTCATCCATAAGTCTCTGCTCCAAAGTGACAGTGTTGTGAGCTTATGCAAATAAGCCCTGGTCAATACCAAAGTCTGTTATTTGACATGCTCCTTGTCAAATATTCCTCTAACAATGCTGCAACAAATATGGAATACTCCCCATGATGGAAGAGCTCCAAAATCATCAAATACCAAAGAGATAATGCCATCTCCTCTTCCTGCAACATCATGCAAAGTGTGAGAGCAAATCTGCTCTTGCTCTCCCAGAAACAAGCAAAGCAACAAGACATTTTGCTTCCTCCCCATACCTCCATCATACCGATCATGTGATGAAGACATGATGAATGATATGAGTATCATATCGACACCATGCATCCATACTCTATGCTACTCAATGATGTAAGTATCCATCCTCTTACTCTTAGGAAGAGTGTTTTCCAAGTGATGGCCAAACTCTTTCAAGAGTAACCAGCGTAGCCAAGCCTCCTGCTGCCCAGTATCATAGATCTGCAAGCAGCCTCCTAGCTCCTTTCTCATCAACCAAATCCACTCAATCACTTGTGGATGCCTCCTTCTTCTCCTCATCTTGGTACTCCTCCCATGAGGGCTACCATCCTCCCAAATCAAATTCCTGTCTTTGCATTTCATGGGATTTTGAAATGTAAGCTTCTCAAGGATCAATGAGACCCTATCAAAAATCAAATAGGTGGTAGGAAAAAATATCCCATCATGATGTGTATGGCTCAAGGAATTTCCAACACATGCATGAGAGATGTTATCCATCTTAAGATGTCCTCCATCTTCTATCTGCTCTTCTGAGAAAGGAAGAAAAGCATTGCACTCCATGGTGTGTTGAAGTGCACCTCCAATGAGATCTCCCCTTGAGACCTCCCTCTCATCCATAGTCTTCCAAAACTAATGAGGTCTTGGATCTGAAAGTAGAAGTTCCTCTTTGAGCTGAGAGGAGCTCATTGAGAAAGTTTCATCTTGAAGGGAGAAAGGGTTTCTCGCTACAAGACGTCTACCATCATTCTTCAAGGCTTCAAACCCCAACCTCCAATGTGATATGCAATCCAAAAAAGGCTCATGAAGATGATGGTTTGTTTCCTCCTTGAAATTTTTCATGTTGCATAGCATAGTGCAACCAAGCTGCTCTATGGTAGCAATGGGATTTGACCCTTGGTCATGCAAAAGTAAAACTCCACAATTTTCAAAAGAAGTTACTACAACAATAGTTTGTGGAAATTATTTTATACCTTGATGTGCATTTGGAACTTCTTGTAGGGCTGCAAGAGTTCTTTCCTAAAAAGTGTTGGCTGCCCCAACTATTGATGCATGTAGCTGCTCTTTTATGAGTGTGACAATGTTATCACAATCCTCCTCAAGAGGTGATGTGATATTTTCTTTCTTTTCGCTTTCTCCATCAAAGGTTTGGATCAACCTTTGAGTGAAATCTACAAAAGTATTCACCCTTTCATGGCTCAAGTGGCTGCACCACCAATCATAGGCTTCACCCTCCAAGTGCAGCACTAAGATTTCAACAGCTTCTTTCCCTGCTACAAGATGTAGTAGGAAAAATGCCTCCAAATTTCTCACCCAAGTTCTTGCATTAGATGACCCATCAAAGGTAGACAATAGAAATCTATTGCATTTTATTTCTTTTCTGCTGCATGGTCTCTTCTCTTCCTTCAGCTGGATGAAATGAGGAAAATCTAGAGTCTCCCTGAAGGCTCTAGGTTGAGATCTATACTCAACAAGGCAATCACTGAGGATCTGATGATCCAAGTATCTTCCATGCTCAATATCTTCTTCTTGATGAGAATAGGAAGTGCATGGTACTTCCTCTTCTTTTTCTTCAACCTTCTTGACCTCCTTAAAGGTGGATGCACTTCCTCTAGATCTGAAAATAGATGAGAATAAACTCATATTTTTCAATTTTTTGATCTTCTTGGGCTTAGACTCACAGGCTGAGCCAAGAAAGCTGCTACCACCCGAATATTCGGACACTACCCCGGTCATCACCTCAATGGATGGCACTACTGGGGTAAGCTCTACTCTCTCTGCTGAAATGTCAACCAATACGGTCAAAGAAGTCTCCAACACAGGTGTCCCCTACGTCATGCTGGGTGTGTCCACATGTTCCAAGTGCGAGGCAACCATCTTGATGGTGTCCCCCTCCATTATTCAGTCAAGCTGGGAAGAGGTATTCAACTTTCCCCCCGATCTCGAACCGTGAAATTAGTGGATCCCTCATACGTGGGAAAAGGTGTCCTCCCAGTGGTACACTACAACTCTGAACTCTACATGCTAGATCCCCCACTATTCCTTCCACCTTCATCCTGCCTGAGCTGATAGTAATATTTGAAGGGAAAAGCTACTCTGAAGTATTCCCCCATGGACTGCCATTTGCAGAAACAATCTCTAAAGGGTATATGATCATGCTGCCTCCCTTTCTCACTCGGTACTGGAGGTAAGAATGTAGGCATCGTGATCCTGGTTGGTCTACTGAAGGCTGGTAAATGCTGGTCATACTGTTGTGAGACCCCCATATTTCCCCCTCTACTACATTTCGTGGGAAAGATTCTGCCTACTCTCTTTGGTCATAGAAAAATATCCCCATGGCTGAGCCAAGAATGAGGCTCTGATACCACTGTAATATCCCATTTCAGGGATATCTCCAAAACACAAGTAGACTCCAACCAAAGATGGACTTGAAAGGAATTTACTAGATGTTTCACCTCTGAAAAGAGAGTGAGATCTAGAGGTTACCTGGCCCTTTCCAAACTCTATCTAAGAGTATAGGGAAAAACACACCAAGTGGTATAGAAACTGGAATGCTTGAGGAGAAAACAAATAGTGGTGCAAGCAAACAATAGAGCATATATAGAACATATAACGGATACTCGAGAAATGTAGAGAGAATGCTGATCCATTTTATTATATTGAGAAATATCAGTGAGTACAATAGGTGATCAGAGTGAAGGAACTAAAACCTGCACAAGGCAAGTTAAGAAACACTCTCAGAATGCTGCTGAAATGGTTGTTCTCTGTTCTGCATTTAAGCTGCTAGAAGGGTTGTTGTGTAGCTGCTATTGCTGGAATAAGATGAGTACATGGGGCATCCCCCCTACTTGGAATAGGCTGAAACTCTGGAATCAACCTCTATTCACAAAACCCAGAAAATCCCAGGAAGCAATTCTGAAATGGTCGACCAACGAGAATCACTCCCTTGAGGATCTATGCTATCCTCCAAGGCTCTACGCTGTGGCTAAATGGAAACCACCTAAATACTACCGCAGACTCTGTAAAAATCCTCCCACAGGAAAAGGTTGATCCCTTACTCAATCTACAAACTCGAAACCTCCAAAAGGAACCCAATCTAGAGCTCCCCAGAAATGGATTGCGTCCTCCCTCTCAGGACTGCGCAGTCTATGAATGCACTACTCCTCCACACAAAAAAAAATGCCAATCCTCTGCAAAATACTAATGGGACAACCTCACCCGAATAGGCACTCAAAGTCTCCCGGGGCTGAGGGTGAGATCTCCGAACAGAGACACTCGGTGCACTAAACAATGCTGTAGACTAGTTAAACAACCAACGTGCTCAAGAAGTCGAAATGACCAGTTCAATAACATAAAAATATGCATGAATGGAAATAGCTCTCCTCCTCTCCATATATAGAAAATGAATACTCTCCATGGGCCCTACTTCGAATTAGGGTTTCCCTTCCTCTAGAAGCTTTCCTCGTACATTGTCATGTAGTGCTTTCCACCTCATACCCTGTGCTGGTTGACTTGGTCAAACCTCTTTGCAAATATCTCCTTTCACACATGAGGGTGTGAAATCTGGTTCCACAGTTGATCCCTATTCATTATAGAGGGATTTTTATTATCAATCGGCCTCCTTACCCAATTATTCATCTCCTAAATGAATTTAGACAAAAATTAATGTTCCAATTTATTGAAGAAAAATTTGGAACATTACAGACCTCAATGGTCTCGCTACCACCCGTGCAATAGGCACCTGGTTACTTATTGTTGTTGTATTGTTTATAAAGTGAGTTCTGATCAGATCTGCACTAGTGTGGGATCAACCCTAGAACCTATCCTATTAGGCGTCGGTCCTCTGCATGATAAGTCAATCAAGTAGTAGATATCATATTTCTCGATCGAGAGTTCATTACCCCCTATGTGAAAGAAATGTTGTTCGTCATCCCACTACTGGATGATCCATCTTTGTAATGTTCCCATTTTAGCACATGGCTAAATGGAACATTAGAATTTTTATTTTATCATATTGCAGCTAAAAATGGGTAAGGAGGCCCATGGTTAAGAAAAACATCAATAAAATCCCTCACATTATGAAAGAGGAGCATCATTGGATATTGTTTGCACACCCCATGTGTGAAAAGGGTTAATTGCAAAGAGGGCTAGGTCATGTTGACCAAGTCAAACTACGCAATAGATGAAGGTGTGGCTTCCTTGGGAAGCCTACGAAATTGCATGAGGAGGAGGAAACCCTAATGTGTGGGGTCCATGGCTAAGGAGCCTTCATTTGCATAAAAGAGGGGAAAGCAACCATTTTGAGCTAGCTTGGATATTTCGAATTGCTTTCTACAGTTGCACAACTGTGATAGCTGTGTTGTTCAGCACAAGGGATTTCTTGTTCAAGAATTCCCTCCCTTCTTGAGAAGCTCTTGAAGGTTTGATCTTCATCTTCTCCACATCTTGGCTCAAGGCCAAAGCTATTCCTTTTAGTGTAGTGATTCTTGCAGCAAGAGCCATTGTGTTGCTGGGGTTGCAGTGGAGATTCTCACATCATCATTCTGAAGCTCAGATTTCAGAGGAGGAATCTTTTATGCATCTGGGAGATCAGTATGGGAGATATCAGCTCCATTTCTCATATCTTGGCAGGAGGCCAATCTCTTCCCATCACCTACAGCGCAGTTCCTCTCCTTGACTGTGTAGTTCTTGAGTGCAATTGTAGTGAGGGGTTGCACCAGCATTTTTGAGGGTGAATCTTTGGTGGAAGGATCAACCTTTCACTCTAGATTTCCATTGGAGGAGGTATATACATTTTATGTAGCATTATTCATCCATCTCCTTCATGTTATCATTTTAGAGTTGCAGCTGCTCCAGCAACTCCGACATTTCTGCAGATTTTCCATTTTGTATATTTTGTAGCCAATCCATTTAGGGATTGTTTATTATAGTTTCCAGGGGTTGAGATCCATCTCCCCCTTCTTTATTTGAGCTACATATTTCCATATCTTCATTGTATCATTATTTGCAGCAGTTATCCTTCATAGACTGCGCAGTCATAGTTGGGCATAATATATGTAGCAGTGTATTTCATGTTCATTGTGATTGTATCTTTAATGAAGGATTTGCTTCAGCTTGAGAGATAATTTCCTCAAGATCTTGTACACATTTATGCTACAATATTATCAATGAGAAGGCTATGAGCGTTTATTTCATTTTCTGAAGTTTATGCACTCACTGCTATTTTCTAGTTCATGTTTATGTATTGTTGTAGCTCATCCTTTTGAGCAAGATCTTCCCGAGGAAGAAATATTTGCATAGCTATAGGCAGAGCCTGAGAAAGGGCCAGATAGCCTCTGGTTCTCATCCTATATTTAGAGGTGAAATAACTGGTAAAATCCCTCTCAGTCCATCTCTGACATAGCCTTGTTCATATTTTCGAAAAAGGAACTTTTTAGTGGTGAAAAAGCTGTTGATTTCCATTTCGGAACATTACAGTGGTATCGGAGCATCGAACTTGGCACAGCCTGTGAAGTTCGCATTTCAAAAGTAGAGAGCCCAAGGATGAAGAAGATGAGTCTACTCTCATCTATTTTCAGATCCAGAAGAGACCTCTCCAAAGAGGTCAAGAAAAATGAAGGAGGAGAAGAGGAAGGACCATGCACTTCCTATTCTCACAAAGAAGCAGAGCAAAAGCATGGAAGACACTTGGAATTTGATATTCTAAGTGAGTATCTAGATGAATACCGAGCAAACCCTAAATTCTCCCAAGAGACTTTATCTTTTCCAAAGTTTATTCAACAGAAAGAATAAGGAAGACCCCACAGCCACGGGATGATGAGAGGCAATAGATTTCTATTGTCCACATTTGATGGATCACTCACATGTGCAGTAGAGGTTTGGGCAAAGAATCTAGAGACCTTTTTCCTGCTACATCCTATAGTAGACAAAGAGGTAGTAGAAGTTGCAGTGCTGCACTTATAAGGTGAAGCAAAAATTTGGTGGACCAGCCATCTAGACCATGCAAGGATTTCAACTATTGCTGAGTTTTCTCAAAGAATGATCAGCAGATTTGGAAAAAAGAGGGAGGAACCCTCACAACCATTTGATGAGGCATGTACTAGTGCTGTTGAGACCATGGAGGAGCAGCCTCCATCTTCAACAGTTTGGGAGGCCAATACTCATGAGGAAGCAACACTTGCAGTCTTGCAAGGAGCTTACAAGTTTCACCAAGGTATGAATGGAGATCCATTTCTTGTCATTTCAGAAAACACCTTGGATGGGTCTACATCATTGCATGTAGGTGACCTAGAGCAGCAGAAAAATATTGCGTTGTACAAGAGCAGTGATGCAAAGGAGATCTCACAAAGAGATTTTAATTGAGGTGCACTCCCACACTTTTTGGAGTGCAAGGTTCTTCAATAGTTGGAGGAGGTTTTTCCCTTATCACAGGAACAAATAGAAGATGGGGGACATCTTCAAATGGATATATTCTCTCATGACTGTGGTGGAAATTCCTTGAGCCACACATATCATGATGGGAGGTTTTTTCCTACCAACTATTTGGATCCTCATAGGGTCAAATTGATCCTCAGGAAATATGTATTTCGAAATCCCATGAAATGTAGAGGTTTGATTTGGGATGAGGGTAGTCCTCAAAGGGGGAGTACCAGGATGAAGGAAGGAAGGAGACATCCACACATGGCTGAGCACATGTGGTGGAGGAAGAGCAAGGGGTTAGTGAGCCACTTGCATATTTATGATACTGGGCAGCAGGAGGCTTGGCTGCACTGGTTACGCTTGAAAGATTTTGGCCATCACTTGGCATGCTCTCTTTCTAAGAGAAGGAGGAGGTAGCGAAGGATTTTGTTTCTTGGGTGGTGTTGGAGAGATCAAAAGAATATGTGCTCTCACATGATGTACAATTTTGCAGGAGTAGGAGATGGAACTAGCATGGTGCAAAGGGGATACTCGGCTTCTGATGATCAGGAACTGCTTCCACTTTGGGAGAGATTCCATATTTGCAGCAGCATTGTTGAAGGGTTGCCCATTTATGTTGAGGGAGCTGAGGGCAACAATGCAGTGCTATACAAAGACTATCTAGTGCCTCATGCAGAGGAAGGAGGAGCTCTTGCTCTGGGGAGAAGGAATCTTGCATCCTTGCAAGGAAGTCCCCAGGATCTCATGCATGGAGATCAAGGCACACATGTTCCATTATTGAGGAGATGTATCACCATCAAGACACAAGGAGGAGGTAGGGAGAAGACCCAACATCTTGAGATGAGGAGTACACATCCCTACTCATGGTTGGAGGATGATGCACCTAAGAGGATGATTGGATTGGGCAGTAAAAGCATCGATAGACTTGTTCATACATCTATGTAGTCACCCCTTGAGGATGATGTCTCACTGCATGGAGACATTCTGCCAAGGAGACCACTAGATCACCAGTTGATGGGAGATGCTTCACATGTTGGGGCACCACTCATTGTTTTCAAAGGAGTGGAGACCTTGGGATACAACTTCACAGTGTTGAGGGTCTTGGGTAGACTAAGGAAGAGGGGACCATTCCCTCAATATCATTTCCGCCCACTCTCATTTCAGATTCTGCGTTGTGGCAGAAGCAACAGGGGAAGGTTAGTAGCCTTCCAATTGGCATCTTTGCCATGAGAAATGTCAAAGGAGGAGATGACCATATGACAGATGCCCTTCATGACGAATCATCACTGCTATCACTATGGAGGATGGATCCATGTGGGAGCTCCAGATTGTTGGTGGATTATTCCCAGGATCATCTTGCTTGCATGATATTGACAGATCAACATATGAGGAGATGCATAGATCATGTGCCGATGGAGGAGTCAGTAAAACCACATATTTTCTCTTTGAGGATGAGGGGAGACTCATTTTTGAGCCACTCCATTTGCATGAGTAGAAATTATGGTAAGGGGATTGTTTGTTTGCATGATGATTTATATATTCATCCCTTAACCATATATGTATAGGATGTTGCTCCAAGGAGGAGCATTCTTCTTTCTATACCCCATGGTCTACTTGAGGCCATGAGCACTATTGGTGACCACTCCCTAGGAGGACTTGGGGAGGAAACATATTTTGGAGGACCTATTCACCTTGCACTGTATATCATTCACTTCCACCATACATTTGAGGAGAGTGGGACAGCAAGCAAGTGTTTGGGAGGCCACACCTTTTGTCATACTCTTATGTAGTTGTGGGTCAAACTGCATTGGTTACAGTTGAGGGACCATTTTCTTTCTCCCTTGCTACATATGACAACAAGCATGGTTTTCATTATGGTTCATTATAATGCTAATGCCTATGTGTCTGTTGAGAGCATGATGGGGGGGATGGCACATTGGTTGGATGTGTCCCTTAGGGGATAAATCTTCCACATTATTTGCATTGCATGTTCTAATGGGAACATGAGAGTACATGTGGCCACTACATCAACACATTTTTTTCCATTTTAGGTGAGCCTTATGATTGATTGGATGCCATATGGTGATGACTACCAACTCATCACATATGAGATGATTTTGGACAGCATGTTTCATAACGCTGGAGAAGAGATGTTTGGAGGTCTAGTCTTCATCTTGCCACTGGAAGGCAACTTTATTGCAACCCAAGATCAACATATACTCTACACTTATCCTAAGTGGAGAGGAGGACAGCGTGGGGTAGGCTAGTTTGTCTACCAAGATCAGATTTCCAGCCCACCTGTATTGCAAGAGCCAAAGGTGGAAGATGATTGTCAGGAGTTGCCATGTTGGAAGGTAACTCACTTTTTATGGATCATTGCTTGGGGGATGGAGGATCTACATGAGGAAGATATTCCTCAACATATTTCAGACTCCATGCCTTGGGTGGAGATTCTTCAGTCCTATCCTTGCAGTTGCTTGAGGACAAGCAACATTTGGGAGGGGAGGACTGTAATGTTCCCATTTTAGCACATGGCTAAATGGAACACTAGAATTTTTATTTTATCATATTGCAGCTAAATAAATGGGTAAGGAGGCCCATGGTTAAGAAAAACATCAATAAAATCCCTCACATTTTGAAAGATAAGCATCATTGGAGCTTGGTTTCACACCCCATGTGTGAAAAGGGTTAATTGCAAAGACGGCTAGGTCATGTTGACCAATTCAAACTGCGCAATAGATGGAGGTGTGGCTTTCCTGGGAAGCCTACAAAATTTCATGAGGAGGAGGAAACCCTAATGTGTGGGGTCCATGGCTAAGGAGTCTTCATTTGCATAAAAGGAGGGGAAAGCAACCATTTTGAGCTAGCTTGGATATTTCAAATTGCTTTCTACAATTGCACAATTGTGATAGATGTGCTGTTCAACACAAGGGATTTCTTGTTCAAGAATTCCCTCCCTTCTTGAGAAGCTATTGAAGGTTTGATCTTCATCATCTCCACATCTTGGCTCAAGGCCAAAGCTATTCCTTTCAGTGCAGTGATTCTTGCAACAAGAGCCATTGTGTTGCTGGGGTTGCAGTGGAGGTTCTCACATCATCATTCCGAAGCTCAGATTTCAGAGGAGGAAGATTTTATGCATCTGGGACACCAGTAGGGGAGATATCAGCTCCATTTCTCATATCTTGGTAGGAGGCCAATATCTTATCATCACCTACAGTGCAGTTCCTCTCCTTGACTGTGCAGTTCTTGAGTGCAATTGCAGTGAGGGGTTGCACCGGCATTTTGGAGGGTGAATCTTTGGTGGAAGGATTAGCCTTTCACTCTAGATTTCCATTGGAGGAGGTATATACATTTTATGCATCATTATTCAGCCATCTCCTTCATGTTCTCGTTTTAGAGTTGCAGCTGCTCCAGCAACTCCGACATTTCTGTAGATTTTCCATTTTGTATATTTTTTAGCCAATCCCTTTAGGGATTGTTTATTATATTTTCCAGGGGTTGAGATCCATCTCCCCTTTCTTTATTTGAGCTACATATTGCCATATCTTCATTGTATCATTATTTGCAGCAGTTCTCCTTCATAGACTGCGCAGTCATAGTTGGGCATAATATATGTAGCAGTGTATTTCATGTTCATTGTGCTTGTATCTTTAGTGAAGGATTTGCTTTAGCTTGAGTGATCATTTCCTCAATATCTTGTACACATTTCTGCTACCATATTATCAATGAGAAGGCTATGAGGGTTTATTGCATTTTCTGAAGTTTATGCACTCACTGCTATTTTCCAGTTCATGTTTATGTATTGTTGTAGCTCATCCTTTTGAGCAAGATCTTCCCGAGGAAGAAATATTTTCATAGCTATAGGCAGAGCCTGAGAAAGTGCCAGATAGCCTCCGGTTCTCATCCTCTCTTTAGAGGTGAAATAACTAGTAAAAGCCCTCTCAGTCCATCTCTGACATAGCCTTGTTCATATTTCCAACAAAGGAACTTTCCAATGTTGAAAAAGCTATTGATTTCCATTTTAGAACATTAAAATCTTAGAAGTTCTTCATTCCCTATCATCAGCTCTAAATAAACATACTTCAATAATTCACATCTACGGAGAACCAGTAAAGTAGTAGCATCAATAACCATTTCGCGTTCCTCCCACTCATGATCTCTTTTGTGCCGAATTCTCATGGTAAACTGCTTCACACCTGCACAAGAAATATTTATAATGGATTATTTTTTGGCTATAACACTCTAGGATAAAGATAATCAAGTTTTAAAAAAAAATATGTCGGCTAATGCGGACCCTAGTGCAAATTAGTGTGTGCTAATGCACTATCCCTTAACGAGAAGTGCGTTTAACGTGGCCCAAACACTGGGCACCCGCGTTAGCTGCTAAAAATATTTAGGGCCTAATAAAAATCACATTTTTAACCAAAAAAAAGAACTAAAATGACAATGGAAAGCTAGAGAAAGGTTCAAGCTCCTACCTGGATCTCGTAGAATCAAAAACCGTTGCCCGGTTCGTCCACAACTAGCAACCGAATTTTCATCAATTTTTTCGCTCTAGAGCTCTATCACAGCACTCAAAATAGTGAAAATGAAGGTCCATTGCCTTCTTATAGCCATTATGGAGGTAAGACTCACTCAGCTAGTCTGTTAAACTTGGTAAATTCCTGCTATTTTTTCGCAAGTATTGGTTTTAAAATGTTATCGATGCTCTGATGAGTTGTTAGTGTTCATGTGTAGATTTGACCGTGTTCAACCCGGTTATGAGCTTTCTCTTTAGGGACTTTTTCTAGCTTGTAAAATTGAAAAAACCCCGAGTTGCCTTCGTCGTGCTCGTTAAACTACTACGACGAATAAATATGAGCCATTATTTTCCATCTTTTTCAAAGCTCATTAAACAAAAAAAGTAACCATGTTTTTCTCTGTGGGTCTCGGCAAAACTTCATGGAGAGCATCGAATTTTTATTCGTTGGAATCGTTAAAATTTCACGAATAACATTGAGTTTACTCCGTCTTCTCGTACTAATAACAAAATGAGGCAGATGTCTATTAAGCATAGGTTTCTCACTTTTTCAGATTCAATGGGCTAACTCATGGAAAATGAATTGTTTCGAGCTTAATATTCTCCCTTCGTCGTGCCTTGTTATCAAACATTACAAAGGTAACCCCTGGAGTTGTCTTTTACGATGTTTTTTAGACTCTGTAAATATGAAAATATCACCGATTTTACCCATATGGACTCATTAAACTTAATCAAACAGGGAAAAATTTGGACAAAGTGGATACTTATTCTATTACATTTTAAAGGTCGATTTGGTAGCACAAAATCTTGAACATGGCACTTCCCAGCCTAACTCTCTCACATTTAGCCGAACCCTACCATCTATGAGTTTAGCCTTTGTATGCTAATGTTCCTGCATTGGTGAATCCTGATACTCTTTGGTGTTCATTAAGCCTAAGATGCCTGGTACCCTATCAGAGTTCCTTCTATTGTTCAAGAGGATCCCGTTAACTACTGCTCCTTGTATCAACCAAGCCATCATATAGCAGAACTTGTTTATCGTCAATTATTCCCATTTTCTCTTGATTATTTCATAAACAAAATCATCTTTTCCCGTTTCATGTCAACTGATGTAGGACGCCTCAGTGCCTACCTTTTGACAGATCTATTCCTATCGACTTCAACATCTTATCGAGGAAGTTGATCCAGAAACACATTAGTACCCGAGTACTTGCAAACATCAGTGGCAGGTCACCTTGTGTTTGGTTGGGGG
This sequence comes from Pinus albicaulis, assembly GCA_034641835.2. NCBI lineage: Eukaryota > Viridiplantae > Streptophyta > Pinopsida > Pinales > Pinaceae > Pinus > Pinus albicaulis. Next base: position 1,567,297,047 of record CM076579.1, on the reverse strand, counting down.
TTCTCATTATTGGCTCCCAATCAAATGATTCTACGATTGTTCAACATCAACTCCTTTTATTCACACTCACTAGATTGTAATGTACATCTTGGGGACCATCATCTTTATCGGTGGCCACCCTCACATTTGCTAACAAATTTTTTTATTTACTTGTAATGAGATTATTTCCCACATGTTTGACTAACACTCATTTATTCACATGTGTGGAAAAATGTATTTTAGTGAAGCGGCAACCAAGACCTTGGGTTGAGGCTTACACCATTACAATTCTGTTTCCTCTCCCAAGTTGCGATATTGTTTTTGGAGACAGCTTATCAGTTCGATCCTATTATGATAGATGCTTCCATGTTATGCTTATCGGTGGACACACTGTTCATATCTCTACTCTAGATAAATCATTTTGATTAGCTACTGCGCATGGGAATGCCCGACTCAAGACAAATACTATATTTTCTGACATATGTTGTTGTTTCAGGTTTTCCTCAACCCTCCAATTCCTCTCATTCTACTACACTTATTATAAATTCTTTCGGCCATTGTCTTTATCTCTGACCTCACACTTTAGGGGGCATATTTTACAGGACAAATGACCTCCTCATCAGCTCAGAGAAGAAGGTAACATGCAAGGAATAAAATTACCTAGACAAGACCCATTTTTGCCCAGGTAACGCACCCCAGAAACAGTTAGGCAGATTTATAATGCATCTGAGCCATGCAAAGGGAGCATTAACTCCTAGGGTAATGCTCTATCTTTCCCAAGGGGCAGTTTTATCCATGTTTGAATGTGAAAAGGGAAATATCTTGCAGAAAACTGATTGGCATTTCTAGATTTTTCTTAGAAAGAGTCAGTTCAAAATGGAAACTAAATGGCACAAACCTTTTAGTAGGCATTTCCAAACACAAGTGAACTCCTATGGAAGTAAAAAGCAAGCAAAATAAAGGAAACATCTATATCTTTCCTGATGTGAACAGGTTGAAAGAGTTGGCAAGTTTTGTCCTCTCCATATCCTTTAAATTGGAGATGTGGCCTCTTGGTCTAAGGTAAAAGTTTTGATTATATGGGGAGTAGAGTTTCATTGTTTTTGTGTGAGGATTTAAGACCAACGAAGTTCATTGAAAGCTTTATTCCTTAAGCATCATCACACTCGGAGATAGAGAAAGAGAGAGAGGCATTGGAACATTGAGGAGGGCTTGGTGCAACTGACGGTTGTAATCCTCCTTTTCATAAATCAATAGAACTATATCTATTTTTTCCATTTGATGCATCAATGTCATAATTTTTGTTCAATTTTCTATGTAGCATGATATGAGTGGCTTAGATCTGCATTATTTCATGTTTCTTATATGCTATTTTAATTGATAGAAAGCTATGTTGTTGCAAAGATTACATGAGCGCTTTAATTAGTTGCAGGATCTGGACTTGGATCTGGTGAAGAAGGATTTCTATTTCGCTTCTTAGTGTTCTCCATAGGATCTTTCGTCCACAAAGAGGTAATCATTTCAATATTGCTTTGTCAGTTATATATATTAGTATGAACATGTATGCAGTGTCTTTGGAACTTTACAACTAATCTTACAGTCTGCCTCGGGCACCAGAAAGCCCTGAGAGGGATACCCAATAACCACCAAGCCAAGAATAATACCCCATAGCACCTGTCCATTCCATTATATGTCACCCTAGTGATCCATGATTCATTGTTACATAATTTTATGATTGAATCAAGAGATTCTCACAATTTAATGCCATTGTATGTAATGGAGTATCTAGGTATGCAGATAACTAAGCCATATAAGGATTTATATTCCTTTGATTCTAAAAGAGTAAAATGTCTAGGTATGATTAAAGATATTTTGGTTAATTTGGAACAAATACTATTGAAGAGTGTGGTGATGGACACTGTAGTTGCTGATATTCCTACAAGGTTTGGTATGCTCTTTTCTAGGTCATGGGGAACGAAACTGGAAGGATCTATCAGGATTACTCTGACATCTACTACCATTCCATTGTTTGGTGGTGAAGGATGTAGGTTATACTGGGAGTCTGAATTTGTAAATATAGTAACTAAAGTTGATTATTCAACAATTCTGCTGTGTATGGCCGAGAAATATTATTTTCCTATCTTATGTTGGAAGGAAATGATCAAATCATGGGAAACACCCAAGTAGAATCTCCTACTTAGAACAATGAGCAACAAGCAGATTCTAGTCACGTTTGGAAAGTGTATTTTGATGGTGCGTATTCCAAGGAAATTGGGCTGGTGTGTTGTTGGTATCTCCAAAGCGTAACCATGTCACTCTCTCATTCAAATTAGAGTTTGATGATACAAACAATGTTGTTGAATATGAGGCATTTCTATTAGGGTTATCAACTGCTAAAAATCTAAATATTGAGTGCTTGACAATATTCAGGGATTCTAAGCTAGTGGTGAAACAAGTCAGGAATCATTGTCAAACTAAGCACTCGAGACTAAAGTCCTATAGAAATGAGGTATGGGATCTCATTTAAATTTTAATTATGGCCTTTAATATTCAATTTCTACCTAGGGAGTAGAACAGGATGGATGATTCCTTGGTAATTGCTGCTAGCAATTTTAAACCTCCTCAAAATCTCTTGCTTAGGTATGAAGTTGACCTCAGGTACAAAACCTTAGTACGAGACAATGTGAAATACTAGAAATCCTTTGAGGATGAGGAACAAATTAAACATTTTATGGAGGTCATTGGAGAATTTTCTAATTTATTAATTGATGAGTAAGAGGAAAATGTGGTGGAATAACAACAAGAAACTTGGGAGGAATAAATTGTTGGTCGTAAAATTTTGCAGATGAAGGGAAATAAAATTCCCATAGGGTTGGTTCCACAAGAAATATTTTGTAATCCAAATTATGTAGTTGTAAATCCAATTAAATGGAATCTTGAGGAGGATATATAAGACTGTAATATTGGCACAAGAGGCTAAAATTATTAAGTTGGCTGAAGGAGTTCCGAAAGAATATAAACAAAGATATCTTGATCTTTTTAAAACTTATATAGTTTTTTTTCCTGGTTCGATGATGATTTGAAGGCTTTTGATTCCAATATGATACAACACAAAAATCCTTTAAGGACTAGAATGAATCCCTACAAGCAGAAGCTTAGACATATAAATCCATTATTTCTCCCATAAATTGAAAGGGAAGTTACGAAGTTGATACATGCTAAAATTATTGTGCCTCTAATATATTCAGATTGAGTGGAAAATTTAGTCCCTGTCATGAAGAAAAATGGAGAGATCAGATTATGTGTGGACTTCAGAAAATTTAATAGGGCTCCTCTAAAATACAGCTACACCTTGACCAAAATGGATTACATTTTGTAGAAATTGTTGGGATCATCCAGACTATCCATAATGGATGGGTTCTCTGGATATAACTAGATTGTTGTACACCATGGAGATTAGAAGAAAACAAATTTTACCACACCTTTGGGAAAATTTATCTATGATTGGATTCCTTTTGGTCTCATAAATTTTGGAGCCACTTTTCAAAGGGAAATGGATATAACATTCGTTGGGGAAAAATAAAAAATTGTGGTAATTTACCTATATGACATAATTTTTTTCTCCAAGGCTAATGAAGAACAACTACAACACTTGTTTCTCACCTTTGAAAAGTACAAGAAGTATGGCTTGTATTTGAATACCAAGAAATAGAAATTCCCTCTAAGTGAAGGTAAGTTGTTGTGTCACATAGTGGCAAAGGAAGGAGTGAAGATTGACCCCAAGAGGGTGGAGGCTATCAACAATATCCCATTACCAAGGAATAAAAAAGTGATACACGTTTTGTTAGGCTGAATCAATTTCCTAAAAAGGTTTGTACCAAATTATGCTGATATAATGAAATATATCACTGATATGATGATGACAGTTATAAATTATGTTGTACATCTGCAACTTATCATGAATTGTTAATCAAAATCACAAGACACAAACCTACATTACTGCCCTGCAAAAATTATTTCACAATTTAGAACAAACATTCTAGACATGCAAGAAGAAATAACACACATGCAAGAAGTATTTTTATCTCTGGAAATAAATCTGTTGAAAACCCCAATGCCTCTTACATTAGTCAAATGAATATATATGTATTACAATTTATTTTCTCAATTGAGCTTACCCTAAAAGTGCACAACCTATCTCTCTTCTCATGAAAGGCCTTTGACCTAGACATAATAAATTTATGCCTTGTTATGATCTTCTATTTCCTTGTGTTGTTCCTTGAGGAATTAGGCCCCTGTTATTTAGGAAATTCCTCAAATTGAATTGCATAATCCCTTAGGTTGATCTTCTAACTGCATGTAACACATGTACACTCAAGACTAGGCTACAACTGATGTTACACTACCTTGGAATCTCCACCAAGCCTAGGGAACTCAAATTATCTGCATGCACTAGCTATTTTAGGTTGATTTATAAGTTAACTAGATGATCACAGAGTTTGACTGAAGTCCCACTGCACAACTTGGCCTTCCATTAGTTCCTCCAATAGTTGGAATTAGTTTAACTGAAAACAACCTTAGATAACTCACCTTGGTTTCTACGAATTAGCAATCAGACATGCTTAATTAAAATCTAACTCTTCCAAATCGAATTTAGTAAGTAAAATAGGCGACATAAGCCATGTCATACAATTTAACATCATCTAAGTTGCCTTCTCATATGGAAATTCAAATTTTCTCAATTTAATCAAGGAAAAATAAATTGAGAATTTTTTACTACATTTTTTAACACTCCCTCTCAACAAGAAAGGGATTATCAACCACCCTGATGTTGAACCTCTGGAACTCGAAATTCACTCTTGACAAGGCCTTTATAAAAATGTCAGCATCTTGTTCCTTTTTCAGAATGTACTGCAACAACATCATTTTCCTCTGCACAGAGTCCTGCAAATGGTGATACTAGATAACTATATGCTTGGATCAATCATGAAAAACATTATTTTCAGAGAGGTTGATGCAAATCTGATTATCAAAATACATCACAAGTGGATTAATCATCTGACCAAACAATCCAAAAAATATCTTTCTCATCCAAATCTCCTCATATGTTGCTTAAATGGAAGACATGTGTTCTGGTTTTTTCGAGATGAGTGCCACAGATCTTTGCTTCTTGCTATATAGAGAAACCATTGCAGAACCAAAAATAAAAGTTCCACCTAATGTACTCTTTCAGAATGATAGCCTCCCTGCCCAATCTGCCTCTGTGAATCCATTCAAATTCACTCCCTATGTTCGTTTGTATGATAGTCCAAACTAGGTAGTTCATCTAAGGTATTGTAGAACATTCTTAGTTACCCTCCAAAATAATTTGGTTGGTCTAGCCATAGTTTGGATCAATTGGTTGACTGCATAGCACATATCTAGTTGTGTGTTCACAAGACACATTAGTGAACCCACCAACTACTGGTAAGCATTAACATCCACTTCATCTAAAGTGGCATCCTCTTTTCTGAAGTTGGTCGCTTGAGGTGTCTCCATGGGTTTCAACTCTCCATGTGGAACCTCTGTAGTATCTCATTTGCATACTTTCCCTGAGAGATAAAAAATTTCCCATCTCCTTTCCACACTTCCAATTCAAAGATGTAATGTATGCAACCCATGTCCTTCATTTAAAACTCTCTTGTAAGGTCCTCCTTCCAATATCTGATCAACTTCTCATCCCCATTTAAAATAAAATCATCAACATATAAGAAAATAATCAACAATTTACCTTCTACCAAAATATGATAGAGGTTTTCATCTGCTTCACTTTTGGTGAAGCCCAAACTGGTGAGATAGCTATCGATCCTGATGTACCAAGCATTGGGTGATTTCTTGAGATTGTATAATGCTCGCTTGAGACTACACACATGAGACTCCCGATCAAAATTCTCGAAGCATTCTCACTACAAGGAAAAGACCCTCTAGCAGAGGTTATAAAGGAGGTTTTTAGTGTTATAAAATTGGCCAAAATTGTCAAAAAAATATTTGCTACAACATCCGTTTTTGGTAACGGAGGTTTTGGCAGAGCTTTTAAAGGAATTTCAACACAACTAGAAAACCTGCGTGGTCAGAGGTTATTACAGATGTTTTTTTATCGCTATGTTACCAAGGTGTGAATGCATCAGTGTGTGTCATATAGACGGTCGGCTCGGGGTGGTCGAAGGTGCATGCACCAAGCTGTAAAGGTATACAACCGCACCGGGTGCAATGTGGGTGATGGAACACACGGGGCCGTTCTAATTCGTATTGGGATTTGTGAGGTGCCCATATGTCGTATCAATGCACCAGTACATGGTCTTATTGAAGCTCACCAATGTGCAATATTATACAAATGCACCAATTCTTCTAATTCGTATTGGTATTTTTGCGGTGCCCATAGCTCGTACAAATGCAACGGTGCGTAGTCTCACATAAACGCACCGGTTCGCAGTATCGCACAAACGCACCGAGATTTATAATTGGTATTGGTATTTGTGTGGTGCCCATAGGTCGTAGAAATGCACCGGTGTGCTGTATCATACAAATGCACCAGTGTATAGTAACTGACACACAGCAATGTTCATTTTGTATTTTTTAGAAACATTGACCTGTGATAGTGCAATTATTGTGATTTTTAAAATTCATTATTCATCAAAAGTTGACACATATTATAACAATATTCATATTAATTAAATTTTTATTAATCCATTTGAATGTGATGTTTGGATTAATTTGTTATATCATATCATAATTATTGTGATTTTTTAAAATTTATTATTCATCAAAATACGACACATATCTTATAACAGTATTAATAGCAATTATGTTTTTATTAGTGCATTTGAATGTGATGTTTCGATTAATTTTTTATATCATATCATCAGATTTCACATCTCTTCATTATAATATTTAATCATCCATAAATTTAATCAATGGCATTACATTTCATAATGACAATTGAGAACACAATAGAATAAATTAAAACACACACACACACACACACACACATATATCTATATATATATATATATATATATATATATATATAGATGAAAAAGAAATTCTTTGTCATACAAAATGGGATAGTTATTGGTATCCCTTTGCCTTTCAATTCGGACACTATGTTCATTACATTAAACAAAATGTCTGATTTCATAGACAAATATTTCAAAAAATACAATGCCTTGCTTTGATATCCAAACATAATGATCATCATTCTTCACTTGAACTGTTGTCACTGCTCGAGCTAATTCCATGACTTGGGTTATTTTCAGGAATGTTTTGTTTTTAGTGTTGATTGTTTTCTTCTTCTTCTTCTTCACCTTACATCTACGAACATAAAAATAAATTGTAATGAGTGTATATACATTTGTGAGAATAATGAAAATTGAAATATTAAATAATATACATCAATGTAAATCGAAAAGAAATGACATATCATAGAAAAAATTGACTCATGAACTATACACATTCTTTCAAAACCATGTAGTATGCCATCTTTCAAGATTTCATCTGTTGGCACAGTTCCATACTTTGTTTCCTGCAAGTTTTATACTGCATAACAAATCATATATTTAATATAAAATATTTTTTTTGTTCTATTAATTATAGATGGAACTAAGTAAAACAAGATCAATAGATGCTTACAAATTCCACAATTAATTTCTGATATGCCAACATATACTCACAACCCATATTTAACCCAATGTCAATAAATTCATCTGATGGTTATTCTTTGTATGTTAGCACTTGTTTGAAGACACTCAATGATGTTTTTGTAAAACAACTTAAAATATACAAAAGTGAAATATAGTTAAGTTGTTATAAGAAAGTAAAAATTACTCACAAAATTAGATATCAACCCTTTTCTTCCTTGTTGTCATGTTTTGTGTGTTGAATGGGTTCCATTTTCTTTTCTTTTACTTGAAAATTAATATTTAATGCTAAATTGTTTATTCATTGTACCTAATGATCGAAAAATTCAATGATTACATATTACATTTGAAGCACGTTGTTGTTGAGATGGCTCCTTCTACGATGCAATTTTGTCCATTTCTTTGACTATATCCTTGTACACCCTTTGGACATTCCTACTGGCATATTTCTTATTATATCTCGTTCATCTTTTGAGATTTTCATAATCTTCCTGAAAATGTAACATGAAAATAAACTATTTAATTTTTATATTGATATATGAAAAGTAAATATAACAAAAGTGATATTTATAAATAATTCTAGAAAAACATTTAAAGGAATATTACTTTTTCATTCCTTCATTTTTGTTGTTGTACGTTTTTTCCATTAAAAGTCTGACATGTCTCATTGACCAATTCTCTGGAAACTCTTCCTGTAGTTTAGATAAAATTTGGTTCTTGGAATCATTGGATTGATTTTCGTATTGTAAGTGGAAATAACGTCTATACAATCATTCCACTAGATCCCTCAAACTTTTGTAAAAGATTTTCCCCCTTTCATTAACCTCTAGCACCACTCCAAATGAGCTAAGGAGAAATTCATTTTCATTTGCTTGCTCTATTTTTTTTCTTTTCATAGAACAACATTCCTTTTCTGAGTTGTTGGTCCCTGTAGAACATTAAACATATGTGAATTAATAGATTGTTGGAAGCATGTAATAATTTTAATTATATTATTAATGAAAATTAAAAAAAGATACTCATATTGGATCGATAGTAATTTTTCATTCACATGATTCATCGTTTTGCAATTTTTCCATCAATATTTTAAGATCTTCTAGTCCTAGATCAGAAATAATATTGTCGAGCTTCATCATTTTGTGGCTTTGCATGATACACTGTAAAAAATACATATTAGTTAAACTTACATATAGTTCAAAAATAATATTTTTTGTAAAGAATTTACACATAACTTTCCTTTTTTTCTTTTCCTGATGTGTTACCAGTATTTTTGTTACTTGATCTCTTTTCAACCATTTCTTTATCAATATGAAACCTGTAGCATATCATTCATTAATATATTTTATAAATAAATTGTCAAATTTTCAGGTAAAAGAAAAATATATCAAGAAACTGGTGCGCTTTTCATGGTGTACACATCGACGTTAGTGCGTGGTGGTATTATAAACAGACCACCCAAACAGTATAAAACATCGTATGGTGCTCTATGTCAACAAGGGGCACTAGTGCGTTACATGTTAACCACTGCACTGATTAACACAGACAAAATAATAAAAATCATCTAGTGTTAGTTTTTGTAGTATATGGTGTCATGGAGGGGTTAGTGCATCCTATTCTTATAAAAGCCCCGCACAAACAAGGGACCACTGTACGGTGCTATATGTCAACTAGGAGAACCGGTGCGTTATATGTTACATGGTGCACCGATTAACACAAAATAAAATATTTCTTTTGCAAATAGTATGTGAGATATGTGCTATAATGAAATAGCGCACCGGTGCCCTATTTTACATATGGCATAAAGATTAAAAAAAATGTTTTTAAATTTTTATCAAACAGTACTTGCATGGTGCGCTAGGATAAGTCAGTGCACCGGTATGCTAGGTTATGTAGGGCGCAGCGATTAATTTTTTTTTTTTAAATTCACGCAAGGGCCGACATGGATTAGGAACCGACTATGTAAGTCGTCTCATGGTTTGGATGTCATAGGCCTATATATATAGAAATAAAAACTCTATAAATCTAAAATGAAAAGCCCTAATTCTAAAATCACAGAAATAGGAAGAAGCAAGGGAAAAAACAAAAAGAATGAAGGATTTAGGGTATAAATGGATATTTTTTTTTTTTTGTGTGTGAAAATGAATAACAAATTGAAATTTTTTACTTACTGCGTAAAAAATACTGCAGAAAAATGTCAAAAAAAAAAAAAAAATTAATCATGATATCTTTTGAAATTCTATTCTACAGGGTTTGAATCACCGGAGGTTCGGAATTTTGATTGTCTAAATACTTTTGTTTGAAATTATTTCACTGCTCCACAATGCTTTCGTGCTCTCTTGCTCCATGTATGTCTCCTGCAAATCTATGGCTGATTTTTTTTTTTAAATAGTGAAATAATGAAAAGTGTTTAGTATTTAAAGCATTGTTTTATGAAATTAGATTTTCGAAAATATTTTGTCGCCCATTTTTCAATTTATCGTTTTTTTTTTCACTTAAAAAAAATAAAGTTGCGTTTTTTTTATTTATGGCTTTTCGTCATCGGTGCGTCAATTAATCACCACACTAGTGCGTCCGTTAATAACATGGCACCGGTGCATAGTAACTAAAACAACATTGGTGCGGTTATCTATACATAAGCACCGATAACAATAAGTCCATTTTTAAGGCACCGAAATTACTTTTAGGTGTGTGTGCTAAAATTTATTGTTGATTTTGCTCAAATGCAAGGAAAATATATCATAATTATATCGAATGGACAATTCTTCAAAATCCAGCTCATTCCATAATATTTCTCAAATTCCATCGCGGAGTTCTCCCTGTCCATCTCAAGATGTAATATTTACTTCATATTTATTTATATTTTCATTATCTAATTGAATTTATATTTTTTATCCATGTCAATCAACTTAATAAAATTTATAATTTATACAAATTTGCAGGTTCATGCAGATTCAGAATCGAGTTCAGATGCACAAAATTGTCAAATAGCTCCAAAATGTCGGAAGCTATTATGAGGAGAAGCATACCGCAAGGCGCATTTGGTAGATGAAAATGGACAGTCGTTTCACCCTGCCAATTGTTACAATATTGTATCTTCTAGCTACAATCCCGGGACAATGATGGTAATAATAAAGATTTTTTGGTATATTAATGTAATTATTAATTTCAACGTCAAACAAATTAATCATGCTTTGATATCATAGATTTTGTACTAATCATGTTCAAATATATTTTTTGAAATTTTCAGGATTCTAGTGATGATGAGCAACCTACCTACCGTCTTTCATTGAACCCCACGACAATGTCAAATCGAGAGAAGGCTGAATTAAGAGAAAAAATTGGAGAGGAACGATACCAAGAATGGTTGAATCAACCACCGATTCAATTCCCACTACGTCCAAATTCACCAATTAGGAATGACTACAACAATAGTAGTTCTTCACAAGTTTGAAATGGAGGCAATCAAATAGAGGTTGGTATGAATGATTACTTAAGGGATATGACTGCCATGGAGACAATGTTGTTAGATGCATTCCAAAATGATGATCATCTAGGGGATGATGCTCATATCGCTGACACCTTTTTCGAAAGCCTTAAATTTGCTTCCACCACCCCTCTCTTTGGAACTGACAGTCAGTCAAAGTCTACCCAGTTGGGGACAACAATGTTACTGTACAACTTTAAAAATAATTTTGGCTTTTCGAATGCATGTTTCTCAGAAATTTTGAGGTAAGTTAGCATAAATTCATCCCTTATATAAATTTGAGAAATATAATCACACAATGAACATTACAAATGGTCAATTTTATGAACGTTAATAATTATATCGACATTAATGTACATTTAATATTTTCCATGATGATCACCAACTACAGGTTATTCAAAGATAAGGTTCTTTCAAGTGATAATGTCTTTCCCGTAGTTGCGAAGAGGCAAAGAAATTGTTGAAAATATTGGGTGTTGATTAAATATCATATCATGCATGTCATTCTATATAGATGAGAATATGTAGACAAAGAGGTATGTCCAAAATGTGGGCATGATAGGTATGATAAATCAAAAAATAAGGGTAAATCATGTGGTCCTCCTTTTAAGATATTGAGGCACATGCCTATAATCCATAGGATTCAAAGGCTCTTTCATTGCAAATAATTAGCTATGTTGCAGAAATGGCATTCCTCACACAAAAGTGAGTTGGGAGTTATGCGAATCCCAACTGATTTAATAGCCATGAAGCATATAGAGGATACATGGCTCGAAAAATTCAAGGATGAAGTAAAAATTCTATGACTCAGCATAGCCATGGATGGCATCAACCAATATTCCCTCCAGAACACTAACTATTATGTTTGGGCTGTAGTAGTGATCAATAACAATACCCCCCCATGGTTGTTCATGAAGAATGGACATCTTATGTTGGCTCTCATAGTCCCTGGTAGAATACAAGTGAAGAATGTCTACTTACAACCACGGTAATATGAATTGAAGGAATTATGGGATGGGATAAATGTATATGATGTATTAAGACCCGTCGCAGTAGAGAGGATTTTTACGTTGTATGGCATATGTTCTTACACGAGACATGATTATCCAGGCTTAGGAGTTTGCTATGGTAAATTACATGTTTATTGATTTGTTTATATATGAAACAATATTATTTCACATATTAGTTATTTAATTTGTTGTAATTGTTTTGATCTTCATGATATTCTTTAATGTGCCATGCATATAAATTGTATACAATAATCTCACAGGTCTTGTAACAAAAGGGTATTTTTTATGTAAATTTTGTGGACGTTCTCTGAAATCTAGATGATCCAAGGATCTACGAAAGATAGTGTATGATTTCTCCAAGGCATTCCTCCCAGAGGAACACCCTTACAGCAGAGCAACATCCACTTTCAATGGTAAACGATAGAGAACCCAAAGGCCTCCAATAACGACACCAGTTGAATGGCTTAGAGCATATGAGAGAGAGAGAAGGCCCAAGGAGTTCATAGAAATGTTTGATTCAAATGGGGAGCCTATGTTCGATGATCCAGAATTCTTGGACACCTATGTTGAGAAATTTCCCATTGGGATGAAAAGGAAATCTATCTTTTATAACCTCCCATATTGGTAGCATCTTAATATTACCCACTTATTAGATCCCATGCATATATTTAAAAATGTTTCATCTTCTTTATGGAGGTAAATATCATCGAAACAAAGTGACACATTGGCTGTTAGGAAAGATCTTATTACTTCAAAAAATAAAAAAATAAACATTGGCCAAGACGATTAGAAATTACAGGATCAGAGGCAGGTGTTAGTCCCTCTAATTCATGGTATTTCAAAGAAGGTGATGTCCCATTGATTTTATAAAAAAGATGATATTTCTTTGGCAAAGGAAGTTATAACGGGTGACATCTTCATACTGGTCTTCACTATGGCTCTGATTCATCGTGGATGACCATTTGTTAGGGTTGAAATCACATGACCATTTTAATCTTCTAAGAGTACGTATAATGTCAAAAGATTGATCTTATTATTTTTATATTAATAAATTTTATCCCATGCAGGGATCATAAAACATAACTAATTTTGCATATTATTGCACATGTTTATAAATTAGCAGTGTAGTTATCCTTTTTTCATGCATGGGTGCGTGAAACATGAATTCCCTCAAGACCTGGGATGCGCCATATCTAAATTATCTTCATGTTTATGTTGGATCACGTCAAAGGAGATTCATGTGGCTAGCATTCCACAATGGCGTCAAGAGATAGTTGAGATTGTTTGTATGTTTGAGAAGGAATTGCAGACGAGCTTCATGGACTTGCAGGTTCATCTTCTAATCCACCTAGTAGATGAGGTTGAATTACTTGGGGTGGTTTCTTGTCATTGGATGTTCTTCTTAGAGAGGTACATGAAGAAATTGAAAGGTTTTGTTCGACAAAGGGAAAAACCCGAGGGGTCTATTGCAGAGGGGTACATATCGTATGAGTATTTATATTATGCTAGTGAGTACATCAAGCAAATTGAAAATATACCAAGTGTAGTGATTTGGGACAATGAAAAGGATGAAGACAAAAGAGAAGGGGCATTGCTCAAAACGAATGGAAAAAAGCACTTGATAAAGAGTACGCAAATTATAATTTTTAAAATTTACACAAAGTAAATATTCATGTTGAACTTCGATATAATATATATTTTGATCTCTATGTACTATATAATGTCAGTTTGATTTCATCAGCGAATGCAGAAATTGAAGCAATCAATAAATTTGTTCTTTACAATTTTGAAGCAACACAACAATGGGTCGCATTGTACGAACAAAAGAGGATGAAATGGGATAGTGACAGGAAAGAATTTAGATGGTTGAATGGTAGAAGTGTGCCTTATCCCAATCATATAAAAAAAATATGCCAAAAATATGCCCCAACAGTTGGGTTGCTGACCAAGTCAGAGAGAAATATGGTGCAACCGGTTGTTACCCGCCTACTGAAGAGGATGCGCTAAACGTAGGGATTGGGTTCAACAACTCAGTAATAATCTATGTAATTTATATGTACATTTGAAACTTAATAATGAACCTTTCAAATATAATTACATCTATATTTCATATTTTAACTATTGGGTTATTATATGACACATGACACTATGATTGTTTAACTCTTTTATGGGTTCATTTGTTCCCGTCTATGTGGGCATATGGACACCATTTTCACACAGAAGATGCCGATGATGTACACATCACACAAGACTGTGGAGTGGAAGTCAAGTTCGATCAATCTATTCGATCTAGCCACCATGATCAAAACCTAGTACGAGGGATGTTAGGTTACGTCGGAAAGATGTAAGAGATCATTGAAGTGGATTTGTCTTCTTTCCAATGTGTTATTTTTAGGTGCAAGTGGTGGGACACCTTTGATCGGAATAATGTAAAGGAATATCATGATATTAGGATGATATGTATCAACTCTAGAAAGATGTGGGATGAAGCTAAGGACCCCTATGTTTTCCCGAAACACTGCAACCAGGTGTTTTTTTACCTAGATGTGTTGGATAGGGATTAGTGGTTCGTATTGATACATAACCCTAGATCAAAACATGTTTTTTAGAACAATAGTGTTATCATGACATGCAAGTTGGAAGATAATGAGGGTGATCATGAGAACCTAGAGTGATATGGTACATGTGTTATTTCATCAATATTTATACTTTTTAAGATGGTTTTTTTACAAAGAAGAGGACTTAACTACCTTATAATTTATAAGCTAACTCTTTTTTTCGAAACATTATAATATGTATTTTGAATTAATTGGTAATTTGCATTGTGTTAATGTTAAAATCAATATTTCACTTGATAATTTGCAATTATGTTGATCTCAAAAATAATGGCGTACTGTATAAAGTTATTTTTTTGTATGCAAGATCATAATAAAATAATGATAATTCTAAAGTACATGAATTTATTTGCGTTATTTTCTAAACTTTATTATGTTACAAAAATTCATATTATTCTAGATTTATTATTTTACAATTATTTAAAATTTTACAAATTTAAAAACTTAAAAATTTTAATAAAATCATTTTACATTAATACAATTAAATTTTTAAAAATATTTTACATACAATTACAATTTTACAATTTCACACACAATTACAATTACAATTTTACAATTTTACATACAATTACAATTACAATCATTTCACAGTAATACAATTAAAATTTTACAAATATTTTACATACAATTAAAAGTTTTTAATTTTACATAAAATTATAATTACAATTTCAATTTATAATTTTACATATATACAATTACAATTACAATCATTTCACGATAAATTAATTATTTCAATTACAATTAAAAATTTACAAATATTTTACATACAATTAAAATTAAAATTACAATTGCAAACACAATTACAATTTTAGAATTTTACATACATTTAGAATTACAGTTACAATTTTACAATTTATCATATATACAATTACAATTAAAATTACAATTAAAATCATTTCACAATAAAATAAATATAACAATTACAATTAAAATTTTACAAATATTTTAAATGAAATTACAATTACAAATACAATTGAAATTTTAGAATTTTACATACAATTAAAATAAAATTTCAATTTTACAATTTGGCATATATACAATTACAATTAAATTTTTACAAATATTTTACATGAAATTAAAATTACAAATATCATGATCATGATAACCATCGTACAAACATCATATTCGACTTAAAAACACATTCAAATTCGCTAACATCGTCGTGATCATGATAATCTAACAAAACACAATTAGCATTGTATAACATCATCACAACACAAATATCAAATATACATCTCATGTCAAATAACTTCTATCACGTACACATCTATCTACAAGTTGCACATTAAATGAACATATCTAACATGACCTAACAATATACACATCTTGATGATCACCAACATGTAAATTAAGTACAATTGCAACATCAACATAAAATACATGGACCATATATATATATATGTGTGTGTGTGTGTGTGTGTGTGTTAAATATATACAACTGTAATATAAATGTCAAATATCAGCTGGTGGTACATCATCAATAGCAGTACTAGTTGAGGCCTACTCAGTGTATGGTGCAACCTTGACAAGCTTAGATATATGCCAATCATCACATGCCTGCTGACCTGGTACTGGTGCATCATGCTGATTAGGATCAATTGTCAGCAACTCATCGTGATGACTTGACATGGTCGATTTTCCTATCTACTCATGATCATGAGCACTGCTGGATGTTGCAGGGTGCTGACTCGACGTGGCTGATGGTCCAGCGTCCTCTCCATCATGATTGTTGGTCGATGTTGTAGCTTGCTCATCTAGTGAAATGTGAGGTGAATGATAGTAACTCCCTTGATCATGATCATTAGATGATGTGTCGTTGCTCGTGGACTATCGATGTGCTTCGTCTCGACCACGCCTATAACGTTGAAGGGCCCTCCTCAACCGAATAACTAAGGTTGTAGCTCCTACGACATGACGCATCAGGTTTTACATGTCACGAAGCATGCCTCTCCACATATTTACCAGCCTACCATCGGCCTGTATATCTCTCATAGTGGTGGGCTTGACTCCCGCCTCAACAAACAATGCACAGAGTTGGTCACCCAACTCCATTCTCAATCTACTGTCAAGCCTATGCCTCGAAAAAGGCGGTATTGGTGCACCAGCAGGAGTAGGTTTGTCTGCACCGGCCTCATGATCCTCGGCATCTGCCATATCCTGATCTTCATCAAGATCCATACCTGGATCATTTGGTGGCACTAGCATCTCATTGCCATAAAAAGACCCAGTGTCTGCAAAATATATATAAGTACACAACAATGATTAGACAATTTCATTAAACAGTTTAATAAAAACAAGTTAAAGAACATGTTAGAATAAATTAAAAAAAACAACAACAATATTACCTCTATCATCTGGTATCTCATCATCTGTGAAGAGGATTTTGGCATACCCTCGCTAATCCAAACCAGCATAAGGACAAGGGACTAGAACGAAGGGATGGTCATCAACACTAGCTAGCAATTCCAGTGCATCATGTGATATCCTCGCAGAAAACTTAGTCTCACCCCTTTTGGGCATCATCTGTCCCCACATGTGCATCTATACATGCAGCATCGGCCTACGAGGCTTCCGAACAAAAGTAGGCCTCGTCTCTAAAAACCTCTAAAAAAATTAACAAAATAGCTCTGGATCAAAAGGGAATTTGACCCTCCCTTGTGCATGAGAATGACATTTATCTAAAACTATATAGAACTGCCACAAAAAAATGGCAAACAACCTGAAAAGTCATGGCTCCTGTACTAAAGAATCAACATAGTATAGAAGTAGGAAACTAATGCATTTCTTGTCGCTGGTGTTTTTTGAAATGGTCAAAATCAGAAGTGAGAGGCACCTCACCTCCTTACTACCAAATGAAGAAATATGTAACTGACCTCCAAAGACCTGAAAATTTGAAGAAGACAGCATATCCACGCTAATGTATCTCTAGGAGTACACCAACTGACTCCCTGCTGCATAGCCAACTGGAACCTTTAGGAACGAGGGAAAATCCACCCCTCTCCTCAATATGCCAGTAATGAAATAGATGTCCTCCTCAGTGGGCATGTACCACTGGTTAGGACCAACCTGGAAAGCTTGTAGGTGGGCATTCCACCTGCAGATAAGATGTCACAAAAAGACACCATGGCCCTTTAGGGATGTATTATCCTTATAGAACTTGAGGAGGCCTACCTGCCTAAGGAGCCCCTAGGTAGCTGTTGTAATTGGGCGAGGGTATGCATCTCTCTCCCTCTCTCGTGCCTCCCACAGGTGAACCATGTTATACTGGTCTAGATGTTGTTGCTGTTGTTTGCTCTCTTCTCTCCTTTCATGTCACTGAATGATTGACATATTAAATACAATTTTTTTATTAAATGAGACATGTGTTTAGGAATATACATATATAATTTTTTTTGAAAAAAAAACCAGTCAATGCAACACAAAAAACAAGCATGCACCGGTAACGGTGTGTTTTTTTTTTGTTGCACATCGGAGGCGGTGCACCAGAAAATTTGCAGATCACCAGAAATGGTGCTCCTGAAAATTTTCAGCGCACCACCCTCCTGACATTGTTCCAAAGTCAACGATGCGGTGGTATAATAGACTGCACCATCGAATATGGACCAGTGTTGGGAGGGCAGTGCGCTGACCAAACTATACACCCTGGGTCATATAGTTTGGTTAGTGCATTGCCCTCCTGACATAACTACATAGTCAACGGTGCAGTATTTTACAAGACCGAACCATTGACCATGCCGAATTGATGGAATACAATGCTCTGACAAAATTACCCACCACGTGGCAGATGTTTCCATCAACGCACAACATTCCCGCTATTTGATAGGTTCAACGATGCAGTTGGGTAACCCACCACACCGTACTTTTTTAAAATTTTAAAAAATCATGGTGTGCCTTTCGATATCACCCTGGAACTGGTGTGGATACCATTAGCACCGGTGGAGGTGTAACTTGTAAATTTACAGGCAGCACTGCAGACCAGTGCGAGCTGAATGACTCGAGCGCACCGCGCGAATTTTTTTTTTTTAGAGAAGGTGAATTTTAAGCTAATTTACAAAACTAATCTGCTAAAAGGTTTAATTATGGAAAATCTAGGAAAATACTTGTACATTTGGCCGCCGAGGAGGCATATTAGTTGTAGAATTTACAAAACTAAATTTCCCCACCATTTTGCAAAATTCAAAATCGATATGGTGGGAAATGGATAGCAACAGTGCGTGCAATGGGAGCACCGATGGAAATGCGCCTCACACAAGGTAAAGTTGAACCAGTGCTTGAGATATATGGAGCACTGAAAAGTGAAAAATGCAGATTTTTGCCTGTAATTTTTTTTATTTAAGCCTATTCCAGTGTGCGGGTTTTTTAGGTGCACCAATGTAGTATCTTAAGACTGCACTGGGTTGTTTCAGTTTTGGCGCAGCATTTTGGGACCCACCAGTGCAGAATATTTGTAAAGCACCAGTGCACTACAGTAATAAGTCGCACCACGGAGGTTTTTATAGAGTAAATGGTGTCTTGGTGTGCTAATGTTTTGTATGCACCGGTGATTTCTCTACTTGAACACATCGATGCAGTTTAGGATGATAGGTGCACCAAAATAAAAACATCCGCAAAAACCTCCACCTGCCAACCTCCTCTAGTAACCTCCGCTACAAAAAAATGTCTGGGGTATTTTTATAAGGGGTTCCTCAAAAACATCCACTAGAGGGTATTTTCCTTGTAGTGTTTGGTTTATCAATATACACTTCCTCCTCAATAAATCCATTGAGGAATGTTTTTTTCACATCCATTTGGTGGATCTTCCACCCCATCTGTGCATCCAAAGAAATAATTGATCTAATGGATGATTACCTTATGTTACATAGTAATTTGTCATTGTACCTATACTCCCCGTTCTTGATCCTGGAGGCCCTTAAAAGTGACCCCTATGCCTGTTTTCCATCATGAAAATATTCCTTCATGTCCTCTTCAGCACAATGAACAAACTCTCTGTTGGCCATTCCTCGAACAACCCCTTGTAAACCTAGTTATCTAGAGTGGCACACCCTCACCATGTCTTTCTCACGTCGATGGCCTGTTTTTGGTCTAGGTTTGCATCGATCGGCACTCGAATGAATCTAATACTCGTGTTGATACCCTTATGGGATTTTTTTTTAAAATGGAAGTGAAGCTTCGATATCTAGAAGCTTCGCGGTGGAGACCTGCCTATTTTTTCCTAAGGATAGAGCCAAGTTTCTCCCTTTGTCATATTTGTTCCCAAAAAAGTGGAACCACCCAAAGGGATAACCAATTTCCCCACCTGAACTGGATCCATGTGTTGTAAATATTGTCATTGATGGCAAAGAACCACAAAGGAGCAGCACCAAGACAAGGGAGCAGATCAGATTCAGATGGAATTGTTGCAGAGAAAGAAAGTAAAGTGGTAGAGGCTACAAGAGGAGGGTTTTGACAAGAAGTAGTTTTTTTTAACAGAGAGGGTTTTTGTTGTTGTTGAAAGCCTACAAGAAAATTAGACAAAAGAGCCATTTATTAGAATATCAGGCCAGAGAGAAGAGATCCTTTATAATTATTTGATTATATGTATATATGGAGGAATTTGATTTCTGAATCATGGTGTGCATTGATTGAATGTTTGATTCAGTTTTAACTCGGGTGTAAATTAGGCTTTGGCACAATATATATGTATGCAGATGTATTGGGAAAATTCAAAGGAATGGTATGAGACTATGTGTTTAAGAAGTAAACATTCAATTGATATTGAATTCTGATAGAAAGCGTATGTCCAAATTGAGCATTGATCTCTGAATGGATCGATGCCCTTGAAATTGTTAAAACGTAACCCTGCAATTTGATATCCAAATCACACTGTGTAGAGTAATAAGGTTAGAGGGTGTTTGGAGCTGCGTTATAGTGTAACATTCAATGAAAGAGTGGCAGAAGAAGAAATATCTGGTTATCGACATAACTTATGGAACAGTGGAGCGGAATGAAATGAGAGCACAGCAACCGTTGGATCTAAAGGATCAATGAACAAAATCGAAAGGCGAATTGTGGAATGTATAAAGAATTGAGTGGATATGATTGAAACAAGTGTTCATAAATAGTATTAGTGGTTTCATGAACCGGTGGTGGTATTCGTGTGCATCCAAAGTGGTAAGTGGTTAAAGCTGAAATGAACGTGATAGACCTCCAGAAGTGACACGTCGCAAAGCAAAACCACCTATTTCGCGTAGGTTAAAAAACTTTATCTATTGGGGCCAGTTGGCACGCGATAACAAGATGATCATTGAATCATTCTAGGATCAATGGCAGAGACTCAACATTCTTTGAAATAATGAAATTGTAAGTTAAGAGGAGGCATACTATGGGGCCAATACATTTTGTTGACGTGCTCTGTTTTAAAGCAAAAAGTATATAAAAGAGCGGAATGATAAAAGGTGTGGGACTAGCACGATCAACAGATGAGATTAAAAGATATAGACAGCAGAGAATATATCAGACATCGCAAGAAAATGTGATAGCCGCTATATGGATGCAAAGTTGTGATGCGATGTGGCGATGTGAAGGGAAACATGGCAGCACAATGCTATATCACACATCAGCGATGCAAATTCCATCACATATTGCGAAATGGCGATGCGATGCAATCGCATATCACAATCAAAGCAAGAAAGACATGGATGTGATGTGATCGATGAATTTGATGCGATGGATGCGATGCAATGTGATCACATATCGCAATCGTGGCATGAGAGATATCACACAATCTTAGATGTCATGTGAGTTGTGATGCGAAGTAGCGATAAAGTCAAGTGGGACCCGATCGCATATCGCTCATCGCAAGCTTAGGACGAAGTGAAAAATGCAAAAAGAGTCTTGGATGCGATATATTTCAAAGATAAAGTCTACAGGATTTCAAATTCAAAGGTATAAGGTTTCCCTTTGAGAAATCGCATCGCGAGGATGAAAGAGCAACAGAGAAATGAAGAAAAAGAGAAATAGCCGAAACACCGAGATACAGCCTTGTGGGATCCTTCGCATATCGCATATCGGGAGATTAGATGGATGAAGGCACATGGGATAACTGAATTGCCGAAGTGTGATAAAGAAATCAAACGCGATATAGATCGAAGCTGAAACCTAAAGCATTTCAAGTCTAGAAGTATGTGGATTTCCTTTGTTAAATTGCTTCGGAGAGAAAAGGAGGATTATAACGTAAAACAAAAAGAAAAGGTTGAACACAAAAAGGAAAGGCTCGCACAGTTAAAAGGACCCGCTCCCATGCAGAACAATTAGAAATATAACAGAATGTAGAGAAGATAAAGGGACAGCAGGCAGAGAAGACAAAATAATCAGAAAACCAAGAGCTGAAAGGGCTAAATTGAAATATATTTGTTGTAAATGTAAATGTAAATGAATTAGTTATTTTTTCTGTATGTGATGCAAATGAAAGTCTCTGTAGGCAAAGCAAAACTCCACTGTAATACACAAATGTATGCATTATGTTATATTATTCTAAATGTGTTGGACAAGAAAATGATAAGGGGGAAGGACAAGAGTCATACATGTTCATTTTGAATTCCTTGTGGAATGCAAACAGTTATGAGGTGATCTCTATAAATAATGTTACCAGCATATGCATAAGGAGTGAGAGAATGGAGAAAAAGGTGAGAGAATGTAAGAAGAAGAAGGAGCAGAGAGAGGAGTTGTGAAGATCCAGAGATGATTTAAAGCAAATTTGAAGGTTGGAAGGACAACAGTAAAGAAGGAGAAAAACAGAGCTGATATCCAGGTAAATCAGCATATGATTCTATTGTACAGTGAAGAATTTGGTGCCTCCATATCAAGTTATAGCTTGATGATGTCCAATTGTAGCTGGCTGAGGTAGGAGCCTCCTATAGGTTGTAGCCTACAAAAAATAGATGGGAGTTGGAGCTTCCTTGCAAGTTGTAGCTTGAAGAATTGAGGTAGTAGCCTCCTATAGGTTGGAGCCTATAGAAAATTAGTGGTGAGAGGGATTTGGAGCTCGCCTTTGCATCACAACAATAATAAGATGTGTTTTTCTCCCTTATTGGTTTCCACTTATATCTGTTGTCTATGTGCATGATGATTATATGTTGATATTATGTATTTAATCTGCTAATACCTTCTGCTCACTTATTAATATTGTTTTTCCATTGTATATTAAAGTTGATCACGAAATGAAGATGCAAATATGTGTAAAAGAATGTTTTACAAGACCATGACTGCATTAAACTGATTCACCCCCCCCCCCTCCCCTCTCAGTTTAACCAAGGGTTCAACAATTGGTATCAGAGCAAGTTCCTTCTGTATCAGTTTAACAACTGGAAGGAGATCCTTGGTCCCCAAGATGACTAGTCTATATGGATGCTCAACAAATAAAGCCCCTCTGTTTACTGGCACAAACTATGCCTTCTGGAAAATAAGAATGAGGACATACATATTGTCTCTAGGAATAGAAGTTTGGGCTGCTGTGGATTTGGGATATGCCCCAAAGGATTCTGACATAGAGAAAGAAGCCAGACAAGATTTTATAGCTAATGAAAAATCCATGAATGCTCTCTTAAGTGGTTTGTGTGAGGTAGAATTTATCAAAGTAATTCACAACAAGACTGCCAAAGAAATATGGGATACATTAGAAAGTATCCATGAGGGAGATAAAAAGGTGAAGGCTACCAAGCTGCAAGTCTATAGAGCCCAGTTTGAAAATATAAAATGAATGAAGAAGAAGATGTTGCTAACTTCTTCTTAAGGGTTGCAGAAATTGTGAATAACATGAAAGCTCTAGGAGAAACCATTAGAGAATGTGGAATTGTTCAAAAGATATTGAGATCTTTACCATCCAATTTTAACCCCAAGGTTTCTGCCATAGAAGAAACAGCTAACTGGGAAACATTGACCATGAACCAATTATTTAGAAACTTAACATCCTATGAGATGAGACTTCCACAGAGGAATGTGAGGGAGGCAGCCTTTAAGACAGAGAAGAGCAAAGAAGAAAAAGAAGATACATGCTCCTGCTCTGATGAAGAAGAGGCCAAATTTGTCAGAAGATTGGATAGAGGCTCAGGAAAGTATAAAGGTAAACTTCCATTTAAATGCTTTAACTGTGGAAGATTTGGGCACTATGCATCTAAGTGTCCTCATAAGAAAACAAAGAATCAGACTCAAGAGATAGAGAAAACCAAAACAAATAACTGGCAGAAAGGGAAGAGATTTAGTAGAAGATCATTTTATGCTCAACAAGATAGCAGTGCATCTGAAAACTCAGATGAATCCTCAAATGAAGAAGGAACCTCTAAACTTGTGTTGATGTCCAAAGAAGAATCAGAAGGATTCCTTTTAGAAGAGGAGGAAGAATGTGAGGTAGATCTTGAGGGGGAACTAAGAATTTCCCTAGAAGAAATTGACAGACTTAAACTGAAGTGTAGAAAATAGAAAGATATTCTCCTCAAATATGTAAAAGAAGAACAAACTTCAGAAGACCTCAGTCAGTTGAAAGTAAAACTTGAAGAAGCTAAGAAGGTAGAAGACACTCTACTAAAGAAAATTGAGGATAAAATTCAGAAGCAAGAGAAATTGGAAGAAGAAGTAGTATGCTTGAGAAAGAAATTAGAAAACACCCAAAGGAAATTGTCAATGAACACTCCTCAAATGACAAGCTCTAAACAGTTGAATAAAATACTAAATGCTCAAATATCTCCTCTCATAAAAACCGGGATGGGTTACGAAGGAGAAAATAGCAAATCCAAGGTAAAAGATAACCAGAATATCATTTTTGTAAAAGATATACAGGATAATGAAGAAACTCAAAAGATTCCTACAGAAGTAGAATCCAGCAAGAACATGACCTGCAATGAAGTAAACAGAAAAAAGAAGGAATCTCAAATAACAAAGAATGAAATCAATAAACGGTCAGCTGGAAAAATCTCTTACACTCCTGAATATGGAAAATTCGGAAGTAGTCAAAGGAGATTCTTTCCTCCTATGAGAAATGTCACTTGTTTTGCCTACCAAAAACTGGGACATATTGTTGCATACTTTTAGACAAAGAAAATTGATTCCAACAAGAAAAGGAGGCAGAAAATGAAAATACTACCTCAAGCAAACAAATGGAGAGAACAACCCTTCACCAGGTACACTAATCGTTTCCATGGGTATTGGTTTTATTGTAAGGGGTACGGACATAAAACCATGGAGTGCAGAATGAATGGACAAAAACTGATGTATGAAAACTCGAGGAGATTGATGAACAATGGACAATTCACTAATGTACATAATCCATTTAGAAACATAATCAAATGCTTTGACTGCCATCAATTCGGGAAAAAGTGTAACAAATGTCCTCTCAGAGAATGTGGTCCATCTTCTCAGAAAAGGTACCAAACAGAAGGATGAATGCAGTGGAAAAAGAATTTGAATAAGTGTGACCTGGCTCTAATAGCCCAAGATCAGAAAAGCCAATGGTATTTGGACAGTGGATGTTCAAAGCATATGACTAAAGATCGAAGCAAGTTTGTAACCTTCGATGAAAATAAATCTGGGAATGTAACATTCGGCAATGATAAAGCAAGGAAAATCAAAGGAAAAGGATCAGTCAGTCTGAATAATGGAAGAGGAAAAGCTCAAGATGTACTATTTGTGGATGGGTTGAAAGCCAATCTAGTAAGCGTCAGTCAAATGTGTGATAAAGGTTGTGAGGTCCTTTTTAGAGCCCAAGACTGTGAAGTAAGATCGAGCACCATAGGAAAGACCTTGATCAAAGGTGTTTGAATAGAAATTAATGTCTATATAGTGAAAGAAGAGAATGAAGCATGCCACATAAGAAAACTTGATGAATCATGGTTATGGCATAGAAGATTGGGACACCTAAACTTTGACCACATCATTAGTCTAAGCAAGAAGAATGCAGTCAGAGATATGTCAGCAATAAAGAAGCCTTCAAATACTATATGTAAATCATACCAACTGGGAAAGCAGACCTGCATATCTTTCAAGACCAAAGAGATACTATCTACAAGTGAGTCTCTTCAGCTTGTACACATGGACTTGTGTGGACCTTCAAGAACTAAAGCACCAAGCGTAGAATCTTATTTCATGCTGATAATAGATGATTTTTCCAGATTGAAGTGGGTGGAATTTCTCAAATATAAATATGAAGCACTTTAGAAATTCAAGATATTCAAGGCATTGGCAGAAAATCAAATAGGATGCAAGCTAAAGTGCATCAGATCAAATAGAGGAGGTGAATTCACAGACTATGATTTTACTGACCTATGCAATGAGCATGAGATAAAAAATTAGTTTAAAATTGCAGGTACACCTCAAAAGAATGGAGTGGAAGAGAGGCAAAATAGGTCAGTACAATAGATTTCCAGAGCTATGATGCAAGAAAGTAACATTCCCCAAACCTACTAGGCAGAAGCAGTACACACAACTGTTCATATTCTCAAAAAAGCTCATCTAAGACCAAATTGTGACAAGACTCCTTACGAAATATGGCATGGTAAACCAGCATCAATCAAGCACTTTAGAGTCTTTGGAAGCAAGTGTTTCATAAAAAATAATGATGAAAAACTGGGGAAGTTTGATGCAAGAGATGATGAAGGAATATTTTTAGGATATGCATCCAAGAGTAAGGGTTACAGGTGCTACAACAAAATACTGCACAAAATTGTGGAAAGCATTGATGTAATATTTGACGAATATCTACCAAATAGAACAAGAAGCACAAGCTGCGCCAATCCTCCAGATGATCATGAAGCTGAGAACCAAGATAATGAGGAACATAGCAAGACAACAAAAGATACTAAATTAAACTCAAAAGGTCCCTCAAGACACACTCAAAAAAACCATCCAGAAGATAAAATCATTGGGGACAAGAGTGTGGGAGTCCAGACAAGAATACAACTTGCTGAATAGACAGAAGAAGTATACCTAGCCATGTGATCTCAAATAGATCCTAAGAAGTTCGAAGAAGCCAACAAAGACAAAAACTAGGTAAATGCTATGAATGAAGAACTAGACCAAATTGAGAAGAACAATACCTGGGAATTAATTCCAAGACCCACTAGGAAAAATGATATTGGCACAAAATGGATATTCAAGAATAAGATGAATGAACAAGGTCAGGTAATCAGAAATAAAGCTAGACTTGTATGCAAGGGATACTCTCAAATCAAAGGTCTTGATTATGATGAAACCTTTGCCCCTGTAGCTAGAATGGAAGCAATCAAAATGTTTTTGGCCTTTGCATGCTATCATGATTTCAAGATATATCAAATGGATGTGAAGTCTGCCTTCCTGAATGGAGATCTAGAGGAAGAAGTCTACATGGAACAACTTGAAGGATTCTCATTAACAGATAAACATGACTATGTGTGCAGATTAAAGAAAGCCTTATATGGTCTGAAACAAGCTCCTCATGCATGGTATTCAAGGCTAGAAAAATACTTACAAAAATAAGGGTTCAAGAAAGGAGGAGTAGACAACAATTTGTACATAAAGGCTAATGAAAATGAACTCTTAATTGTAGTAGTTTATGTAGATGGCACCATGTTTGGAAGCAACAAAGATGAGTTAGAAAAAGGATTTGCTGAAGAAATGAAATCAAATTTTTAGATGTCAATGATTGGAGAGCTCACCTTATATTTAGGACTTCAAATTCAACAAAGGAACATAGGAATATTCATTTCGCAAGAAAATTAATTAAGAGAAATGTTGAAAAGGCTTCAAATGGAAGACTGCAAACCTATGTCAACTCCCATGATCACTGGATGGAAACTATGTGCTAATGATGGATCAACAGATATAGATCTAAAACTTTACAAATCCATGATAGGCAGTTTGCTATACCTAACTGCTTCTAGACCAGACATTATGTTGGCAGTAGGACTTGTGGCAAGATATCAAGCAACACCAAAACAAAATCATTTACTTGCAATCAAGAGAATATTTAGATATCTACAAGGAACTTCACATTATGGCCTATGGTATCCAAAAGGAAAAAGCTTCACATTGACATCATACACAGATGCAGATTGGGCCAACTGTGTGGATGACAGGAAAATCACAAGTGGAGGTGCATTTTATTTGGGAAAAATTCTGGTGGCATGGCTAAGAAAGAAGCAAACTTCTATCTCTCTATCTACAGTAGAAGTAGAATACATAGCAACAGCTGCATGTTGCACACAAGTAATGTGGATGAAACAAACTCTCCAAGACATGAAGTTAAGCATTGATGAACCCATATCTATCAAATGTGACAATACAAGAGAAATAAGTATATCAAAAAATCTTGTACTTCATTCAAAAACAAAGCACATCCCAATAAAGTACCACTTCCTCAGAGAACAAGTAGCATAGAAATTAGTGAAGTTGGAATATGTACCAACTAAGGAACAAACAGCAGACATATTCACAAAACCTCTTGCTAAAGAACCATTCGAATATCTAAGAGACAAACTAGGGGTAGTGTCTGCAAATGTTACTCTCTGATATGATTAGAAATTCATATTGTTAGGGTCCCGTGATTTGGCTAATTGGCAAGCCAAGTGACAGGGTAACATCAAACCAACTTTGGAGCCCAAGGACCTAGCCTTCCTGGACTCAGAGAGGGCTCTCTCTATTTGTGTAAGGGATGTATAGTTGTTTGCTTCTTGTGTTTTTTATTTTAGGCTAGTTATGAAGTAGGTTTTTGGTTTTGGTTTTAGGTTTTTGAGGGAGGAACTAATCAAAGACTAAATAGATAAAAAGATTGTTAGATCAACTGGGCTATGGGGTCGAAAAGGTTGAGAAAGCCTCAGATGGTGATACAAGGTATATTGAAGGGCCGATTTGATCAAGGTAAAATGGATGTTTGGGTAAAATGAAGTGGGATGGACACTAAGTTTGTGAAGGACAAAAGCTTTCAAACATAAATAGTTCAATAACAGACATTTATATGGTAGGGCTAACCATTAATCATAATAAATGTAACTTCAAATTGATAGATGCATAAAATAACATTCAAGTGATACATAGAGATATATGACTCTCTAACATTAGGAAAATCGCTATTAGACTTTGGAGAAAAAAAAATTAAGACAAACAAATAACTCAAGCTACTAAGAGGGAACTCCTAGACATAGTATTTTGTGTTATCAAGCACTTTGAACTAATATTGCAGAGTTTTAGGCAAAGGGCAAGATCGATACAAGACCTCTTTGGTTCAACTAGGACAATCAAACATTCAAAGAAATGTTTCAGAGGTGGAGCTTTGACTATCCATGAGTAAGCAGGGCATACCGTGAATCATGCTTAGCAGGCATAACAACCATAAATGAAACAAGCAAACAAGTTCTTCAGTGATCAAAGAGCAGTTAAGAATTCTTTGATATGACTAAGAAGGAAGAAAACATAAAAGCTGTAATGAATCAGGAAATCTGAGGTGCCTCCATGGGCATGTCTCAAATCTATTCTCTACTGTCTTACAGCAAGCAAAGCACATGAAATTTGTATGAAAACTAAGGAAACATAATAGAGAGGGACACTATACCATTTTACCAAGTCAAGGAATCCAACAACAGTCCTCTTTCATCATCCAAAACATTCAAGAAACTATCCAATGCATGAGACAATTATTTCTTCCAAGCTTGTATAACCATATATTGCTCTATATCATCAAGTTCAGCCTTGTTTACAATGAAATCTCATGGGATATATAGGCCAATATGAAGGAGAACCTCCTAGTGCAACTAGCAAGCTCATTGGCCCATCAAAAATATCTAATTTTGTCTTTGAGGCTTTGTAAAGCCCAAGGCACAAAATATCTATAAAAATATCCTAAAAATGCTAAAAAATGAAATTAAATTGACTTTTCCCAATTGAAAATGGCCAAAAAAGGCTAAATGCACATTTGGAAAAGCCACTTCAGAAAACTGCATTTTTTACAAAAATACTTCAGAAATATAGCAGCAGAAAATTCCCTGTCTTGTGGGCAACTTTTGGAGGACTTCCCTATGTCAAAACAAGGCTCGTGATGGATTTTTGGAAATCCCTAGATGTCTAGTTTCTGAAAATACTTTCTTTTTCCAAAACTGATCACTATAAGCCTATGAAAATCAGACCTGTGTGGAAAAACCCAGAAATAAGCCTTTGCTGATATGTAGGGCAGAGTATTGAAAAAGTGACTGTTTTTCGTCACTTTGGGGGACCAAAAAATCTTCAATTGATATGAAATTTGCTGAGTATATGCCCCTAAAATTCTGGCATCCAATGATACCATTTTCATCCTTTCAGGATGCCTCAAACTAAAATGGCGATGCCCATGATTTTCTGCAAAAAGCCCAAAAATGGCAAAAAACAAAAACTTGTCGAATTATGCCCAATTTTGGCGAGCATGACCCTCATGGGTTTTCAGAAGCATGCTGAGAAGTGGAGGCCAAAATTTCAAGCCTTGATATGCCTTTCTTCACTTTTTGTATCGGGCACCTCTTTCGAGCCTCCTTGAGTTTTTCTTGTGTAGCCTTCAATTTCCTTCGAGTGAATTGATTAAGCTTCTTATAGTGCCCGGTCATTTTTCTTTGAAGGTTTAAATCTCTATTGGCATTTTCAAACTTATTCTCCAAGTGTTTATTCACCCTTTCAAGCCATGCTTCTCTATTGTTTTCTATCTCTTGGGTGAATAAAGTAGTAAGAGGAAAATATTGGAAAAGGGCAGCCTCTTCCTCTTTTTGTTTCTCCAAAGCTCTTTTGAGTCCCATAGTTCTTGGCCTCTTCCTCCTTGGCTGATCTTCTTCTTCACTGTCATTGAATTTTCCCATGATTTCTTCCAACTTGATTTGTGCTTTGGAGGCTACTTTTTGGTACTTGATATCCCGTGTCTGATAAACTACCATGTGGAAACTCATTTGCTTGTTTTTTGTTTGCAGAAAATGAATGAGGTTTTTAGACCTCTCTAGATCTGCTCTTAGATCATGAATTTTTTCTTCTCTATTTAGCAAAAGGGATTCTAGGATTCTGGCCTAATTTTCACTGTCATCATTGTTTATTTGAATTATGTCAAAATCCCTTTCTTTCTCATGGCTACTTTCCTCCTTCTCTTTTCCCTTGCTTTGGGTGGCCTTCTTGGTCCTCATCCTCTTTGGTAATTCAACAATGGATTGCTTGGGAAACTTGCCTTTGATTCTGAGTGCTCTAGTAACATTAGGAGTTACAATTTGAGCCACTTTATTTCTTGATGGTCGGGGCTTTGTTACCTTTGGAGAAGAAAGCATGGCCCCTTGCCTAGGAGAGGCAGCTAGCACATGCTCTATTTGGTATTTGCCCTTACTACTCCCCTCATCATCTTTGCCATTGTTTTCCTCCTTTTGAAGGCTGCCTTGTTTATAAGGCTCATTGCTAGGG
Source organism: Pinus albicaulis (assembly GCA_034641835.2). Taxonomy (NCBI): domain Eukaryota; kingdom Viridiplantae; phylum Streptophyta; class Pinopsida; order Pinales; family Pinaceae; genus Pinus; species Pinus albicaulis. The sequence continues at coordinate 1,567,265,879 of CM076579.1, read as the reverse complement.
ATTTTTTTTTCATCTTCCTTGCTAGCTGGTGGGCTTTCCTTTCTTTCATCAAAAGTGTCATCTTGAGGATTTTTTTGACCCTCCTCATGAGTGCTTTGACTGTCACCTTGCATGTCTCCTTGAGGGCTGCCTTGTTCACTTTTGTCCCTGATTTCTTCAAGGCTGTTAGGCATTGTATCTTCAATGATTTTTTTTTATCATCATTATGCTCACTACTGTGTGGGCTGCCAATATTTTCCTCTTTGTGACTGTTGTGTTCCTCATCAAAATGTTCCATTTCTTCATCATTTCCCTCTTGATGCTGACCGCTATGCTTGGATTCTTCATTTTGTTCCTCCTTATCACTTTGCTCTTCTTCACTGTTTTTCTCTTTTTCACTGTGCTCTTCTTCATCACTGTGCTTCTCTTTCTCACTGTGCTCTTCTTCATCACTGTGTTGCTCTTTCGCACTGTGCTCTTCTTCATCATGCTCCTTTTCACTTTCAATTATAGGATATTTTTTCTTCTTAGGAGTAGACTTACTATAAGAAGGAGAAATATGGTGAGTGGATGGTGAAGGAGGTGCATGGGATGAAGAAGCAGTGGCGAAATTGGGATGTGGAATGAAAGAGTCCCAAGAAATTCCCTTTTTCTCAAGTTGATGGAGGATGACGATCTTGACAAGGGAATGATGAAAAAGACAAGCTTGCTACTAAGAGGAAGGCTTCTTTTGAACAGTAGAAGACATCTTTTCAATACTTCTATAAGGAAAAAGGGTAGGTTTAGCAATTGGGTTCTTGTAAAGTGCATGAGTACCCTGATATGGTAAGCATAGACCTAGGAGAACCTCCCTTCGCATGTGAAATAACTCATGATGATTTTCGTGAGAGGAGAATAGTTGGTCAACAAATATGAAAAAGGAAATATAGATGGGCATGCATCTTGATGTTCTGGTTTCAAGAAGGGTTTATATTGATCTGAATCTAGGTAGCTCTGTTTAAACCATTTTTCTCCGACATATGGAATTTTAGTAGCTCTAGAAATAGATCTAGGAGAGAGCTTGAATTCTAAGCCTGCTAGATAAACATGCTTCCCTTACAGCCTTAAAGAAAATAGATGTGTCAAGGGAAGATAAATTTTCACCTCCTAAACCTTTTGACAAAACTCCAAACATCCTACTTCATGAAATTTAAAGAGTACTGAAGGATGGGAATTCACCTCCTCAGTTGAAAAAGGTTCATACCTTTTGTGAGGACCACTTCTACTATCTTGCCTAGGAGGCATTTTGCTTCTGATATTCTTGGCTGAGTCACCAAGGCAAACTATCTCAAATGTTCACTGTGACAAATCTTCAATCAACACACCCTTTAATTTTTGAGAAAAACCAAGTCTATTTTAGTTAGCCCACAAGTTTGTTAAGACACAATCATCTCTTCTTTGATTTTGACTATATGAAATCCCTTTCCTTTGACTGACTGTGTTTTGTAGTTTAAACAAGAAAGAGGCTCCCTTTAAAAAACACTGTCTCTTTAGGTATAACTGCTTTTTAAGGGGCTATTTTGGAACATAGATTGTATCCTTAGCAAACATTGTGTTTCTGATTTTAAATTAAACTATCCTCCTGTGATGTCTAATGTCTCTCCATAACAAAAGACATCTCCCTTTGTTATTGAATACTAGGCCCTTCCAACAAACTATGTCTCCCTGAATGGTTACAGATTTTCTCTGCAATCAATGACCCTTTGTGGCTATTTGTGTTAGTATGAATCCTTCGTCGAAGGGTACGAAAAAGGACCACTTTAGCTACGCATAACTAATAGCCCTAACAACAATAGAGGCTTCCAAACATCTTCAGATCTGTGATTAGTAATAAAAATGCTGCAACAAACAGATCTATAAATGGAAAGACATTAAGCAGTAAAATAAAAGGGTTTGCTCCATGCATCCAACAGACAAGACAAGAACACAATTTTTGAAAGAATTTTGTATTACAGGGCACCTGGGAGGAAAACAAGAGGTGTATCCAGCTCTCCTCAATGGGATGGGTTCTTTGTAGTCCTCGGCACTTCAGATCTAAGCTTTCTCTCTCTTGCAGGTGTAGAAAACCCAATGCAGAAAATGGAGCTCAATGGGAGCAAATGGTGAAAATGAGACCAAGTGTATAGATCCAGAGTGATCTAATAGGCAACAAAAGGTGAGGAATGATGGGGAAGAACCCTCCTATTTATAACAAAATATTGGGTCATTCTAGATCTTGGTGCATGATTAAAATAATGTTAAATCCAAATCTAGATCCACCTTTATGGAATATTTTATTATATTTGTGTTGGAGGGAAAGGGTGTTTGACTTGGGTCAAATCCCTGATTAGTGAAAATAAATAAATAAATGATTTATTTATCTTAAGGAAGTGGTTAAAGATAATCAAATAAATAATGATTTATTTGATTTATAGTGGGTGATTTAATATATTTAACAAGGAATATTATCTTAAATAAGATTTAAATAATTATTCCTAGAAAATAATAAGATAACTAAGGTTTATCTAATTAATTTCTTTGTTTTTAAGTTAAATTTCATGACTCGGGAATAATAATTAAATTATGGTTTAATTATTCCATGAGGAAAACCGCAAATATAGGTTTGTTTAATATTTCCTTTTGGGGTTTCCTATTTGGACCATAAACAACCTAATAAATGTGGTTTATTAAGTTATTTAACATAGTGAAGGCAATTTTACGTAGGGTAAAATTGGTCTTACCTGGTGTACTTGGGTCCATCTAATGATGATAGGTTAGATGACCAAAAAATAGTGTAACAGATTGCCCCCCAGCGTGCGAGTGTCAGGAGCAAATCGTATGACCGAAGGACGTTGTAAGAACTCAATCACTAGACAACAAAAGGGAAGTCAGAGAGAGAAAGGTGAGGTAGATAGTGTGCTGAAGAACTAGACCCGGAGGAGACGAGACTCGCAGGTGCAACAAGTCTCTTTTTATGAGAGGGTACCTGTGCTGAAGGCGGCGGGGGAGGCATACCTATGCCTACCGAGACAAAGTACAAAAGAATAGTGTGTCCAGTAAACAAGGGACCGAACCAGAGTACAATGGCTGCATAATCGGGGAGCTGTGTAAAATACAATGAGGAATCCCACATACATGTTGTGCCTGGGATAACAGCCAGGACTTGTACAATAATATCTGAGTACATGAGATACAAATACAACCCAAATGCCTCCTGTAAACGGGGAAGGGCTCACAAAATCTGACTGATACATGCAAATCGAAGAGGTGCCGCAGAAGTGAAGGTCAATATCATCAAAACCGAGCGCATCGGCTACCGCAAGGAGGAGGTCATCCGGGCATGTGGGGGGCTACTTGCAGGGCCACCCCCTCATGAGGGTTGAGAAATCTCACACACACCCGGGAATCATCAAGAGCTGCTGCTGTATCACTGAACCATCAAGTATACGGATCTCGGTCATGCTGAAAGGAGCTGGAGTGGAGAAACAATCAAGTCAAAGGGAAATGAGAGATCCCTTTGCCTGATCCGAGGCACCGAACAAGAGTGGAAGCTGAAACCAAGGTACACTGCCCTCTAGACCTGGCTTCTGGAATGAATGAGCTGATGTCGACAGAAGGAGGTCCGCCATAGGTGAGGCAATGAGAGACCCTCAACTAAGGCACGAGAGAAAACAGTAGAGCGACGGACAGACTGACACTAATGACAATAGTGGAAATGGGAAGGACTGAGTAGCGAATGGACGACTTCCCTTGTTAGAGCATAAAGAGCATGGATGACATGGCAGCGACTGACACAAGATCATGAGGGATAGAGGATAGTGAGACTGAAGTTCATAATGTGCGACACAAGAGAGAGACCAAGCAATGAAGGATGGAGGGTTATAGTGAGGTGCAAAGGGACGTGGTATAGACTCCATGGATGCAATGATGACTCAACTTGGATGCTCTAAACAAGGGCAAATTGATGGTGCTGCCACACAGTCAAGGTCCTAATGGGGGACCCCAGGAGCATGAGTACAAGGTGGGAACTCATGACGAAAATCGACACGAACATGGACAAGTAAGGGAGCAATATGGTGCCCCAGGTACAAGTGTCGTAAGTGAGGAAATTCGATTTTAGGGAGCGGTGAAGTGACCCTTCTTGGACAAAATGTGTCCGGGTGAAGTATCAAATCGCCAAAAACTAACAGAAACCCATTTGAGAGCTCGGTGAGAGCTTTCCATCGGTGCTGATGGTTCGTCGAACAGGGCTACGGTGTGGTCGCAACAGTCGAAAGAAGAAACAGTGGTTTTCTTTTAATAAGGCAGTTTTCCCTCCAAAATCATTCATTTGCTATTGTTGTTGTGGTGAATGTGGAGAGGATAGAAGGCCCTAAATCTTGCGGCGAACGTAGCGGACAAACCGACCGTTGGAATCGAGATCCGTCAGTTGGAGGTAGGAGGCCTAACCTTTCTCTTGCATTTTGATGGATTACACTTTCGCTTAGGCCCGAATCCCTGCACGCCCTCCTTCATCTCTAGGCCGGGTCGCACTTTTTGGGGCAAAAAGTGCGACCTAGGACGCAGGTATCAGGGAAAAAAGTGCGACCTGGTCTAGAAAAGAGCAGAAAACTGCGACCTGGGAGATGAGGGGGTTTTGGTGCTGTTTTTATGGCTGGAAGTTGGGTTTTGGTGTTTGGTTATGGTTTTCCCGATCTGTACGCTGACAAAAATGATGTGTTTGTGCAGGTATGGCAGAGTTACAGGTCAACTGGAGAGAGAGAGATCTAGGGACACTACGAACAGAGATCCAGGCGGATCAGGGTGTCCGCCGTGTATTGGCCAGATTTGGGGTTCTCAAGTTTTTGGAGAACCCATTGATGAGAGCAGGAGAACCGTTACTGGCTCGGATTATCAGTTACTGGGATCCAGATCAGGAGATCTTTGTAGTGCAGGGGCACAGGATTGAGCTGACAGTCCAGGACGTGTACTTCCTGACTGGTCTCCCGCCACTGGGGATGGTGGGAAACACACAGCCAGTGTTGCCGCGGGGGCGGCATATCATGGAGTTCGTGGAACGCCATTGTCAACCGGGTCTCCAAGTCAAGGGGACTCGAATACCAATCGGGGATCTAGAGAGGCTAGAAACCCTTGCAGTGGCCGCAACTGTGCTGCGAATCCTGGGCATCCAGGCGTTCCATCACATCACTGGGGGGCAGATGATGATAGTGGAAAGTGTATTGGGTGGGACCTACTATGGGTGGGCCCAAATGTTGTTGGTGTCGCTAAAGTGACAGTTGTCACTATGCAGGCGGCAGGCGAACCATGACTGCTCATATGGGACTTTGTTGTGCGCCTTCTTCTTTGAGAAGATCCCGACCTCGAGGCCCCGTGTACAGCTTCCAGATGGGGGCCCGAGAGAGCCCAGGATGCGCCGTTGGGGACGGCTACTGTGCAGAGGAGGAGGAGGGGCGGTCGGGCGAGTATTTCGACCGGAGTTTTTTGCCCATTGGGATCAGATGCCTTTGTACATAGACGACTATCCCTATAGTGGGATGAGCTATTGTGGAGATCCGGACCTGCCACTTCCGCCTGGTCGAGTCTGGGGGCCCGATGGTAAGTGACAGATTACTATTCTTGTATGGGCATGTTAAAGTATTTTGAATAGTAATATAAGGTACTGATTCATGTACTTTTGGTATGCAGATATAGCACCGGTGAAACCGGCCGGATATATGGGACGACCGGCAGCAGCTGGTGCTACAGGATCGAGAGCGGCGCAGAATGAGGATGCAGCTGCCCTGCTGGAGGATATCCGATGTAGATGTGAACGGTTGTTGACCGGAGTATCAGAGCGCGGGTGGTAGGACTTGGACGACCAGTTCATAGAGCCGTGTGTTGGTGTACCCTCGGAGTGGCGAGGTATCATGCGGCGCATGGCGATGGCCGGTCAGACGATGCGCGATCTACAGGCTGTAGGGGCAGAGCCATTGGCTCGGGATCCTCCAGATAGTGATTAGGGGTGGGGCATGTGGTGCCCCCTATGATGTATGTAGGGGCAGGTGGTGCCGCCAGTTTTTGAGTTTGTGTAACATGCTATGGGCATGTCATATGTATCAGAGTAGATGGACTCTAAACACATGTTTTGCAACACATATATGATGGATATGCATCGTTATGGTTTGTTATGAATGTTATGGTCTTGAATGAAATGCATGTGATAAATGCCAGTCTAGAACTTGGTTTGCAATACTATCTACATAGTGATTTTGTTCTCGAGGTACATGATTGAAAGTTATGGTTTCAAATGCACGGATCAAGAGTTTCACTCGTAAATAGCGTCTAAACAGCACGGGGTTATGCACACGATAAACACCATTCAGTTGCATTACAAGAAGTAGGGAATCCAAACGAACGTGCAGATGGAGTACGCGATGCAAGAGGGCATCGGCTAAGAGGCCACACACTGCATCATATTCGGCCTGATTATTGGTGGCAGGACCAATGCAGACTCCGTTGGAGAGAACAAGGGCATGCAAGGGGCTGAAAATGGCCCAACCTGCCGCGGCTAGATTCCGGGAGTAACGACTTGCACCATCGGCGTAACCGATAAAGGGTGTGGACGGAGGGTCCTGCATAATGGTGTCACAAGACAACAAATGAATGGAAGATGGAGACGGACGGCAGCGTGAGCGGACAGAAGACATCGAGCGACAACTGCGGGAGGGGGTGCAAGGGGCAGGATGACGATGACTCACATACAAGCTGGATGGTTGTATATGAGGGCTATCGGAAGTATGGCGGGGACTCGGGCTGCGGAGGTCCACAGAGATATGGGTGGAGGAATCCAGGGTATGGGTGGAAAAAATGGGATCAGGCGAAATGACAGGGGAGGATGCAGGGGGACTGGGCTCTGGGTGTCTCGCAGAGGAGGATAGGTAAAGAATGGTCGAGGCGGATTCCGTCATCTGAACATCAAGGGGAAGGATGATGATGGGAGCGGGGGGATCCTCGGATTGGCCCGAAGCATACTGCGCGAGGATGGGAGAGGCAGATTGATTCTGTTCAACCTCGTACTCTCGAATGACCTCTAAAGAGGCGCGGTAATGCGTCAGGTGAGGACAATGGTGGGAGTAATGGCCATGGACACCGCACAAAGCGCAGGGTTTGTTGGTGCGGAGAGTCTTGGGGTTCTTGGTTACGGACGAAGAAGGAACGGAGGCTTCAGGGACCGTAGACTCGGGGAACGCGACTTTAACCATGGGCTGGATACGGGGCAACTCGGGACAAGCATGGGTGGCATGACCGGCGACATCGCACAAGGCACAGGGCTTGGCGGGCAGGGGAGGGGCCGGGTCAGTCGTGGTGGTCTTATCTTTGGGTGCCCCCTTACGGGTTTTGTTTTTCTTCCCGGGAGCCGTCACGACAGGAGAGGGATCCTGTGGAGGTGCTGGAGGCACAGTGGCAACAGAAGAAGCGAGGGGGACCGGTTGGACCGGTTTCAAAGCCATGTAGGGTTTGGGGTGACCAGGAGGGGTGGCGGCTGGAGGGTCAAGGTACCAGACCGGAATGCCCAAGGTCAGGTTAGGGAGAGAGAGGGTGGCCATGACGGGGACAGAATATGCTCCGGGAGGGGGAGCTAGGAAAGGGATCTGCCCAGCAGGGTAATGACCAGGAGGGACGGCTCCGAGATGGTTAAGGCCAGGGGGAACTGAGCTAGGGGGATAAAAGGGTTCAGGGATACCAGCTGCAGGAGGAGGGCCAGACGGGGGAGGTCCAACTGGTGGAGAGGTATGGCTAGGAGCAGGTTGCGGGGGGCGGAGGGGAGGTTGCGGACTAGCCGAAGCAGGCCGTTTAAGGGTGGCCTGAGACGATTGCATCATGCAAACATTTGATAAGCTGGGATCAGTGATAGGAGGAGGAGGAAGACAAGGAAAAGTGCCAAGTAGGGAGGAGTCCTTGTAAACGCCAGGGGAGACACTGGTCAAGGAATCGACAGTTTTCTTGTTGGCTACAGAAGAGATGGTGGTCTCAGGTGAGGCCTGAGAGGGGGACTCATGATAGGTCAACTGGTCAATGGTGACTATCTTTCCATTATGGGGGAAAGACATCTTGCGAAAAACCGCGGATGGGACAGCAGACATAGCATAGGTGTAGCTTCGCCCCAAAATAATGTTGTAGTCTAGCGGGGCATCAATGACTTCGACGTCAACGCAAACAGTCTTACCAGCGAGGGTGATAGGGCAATTACGAAACAAGCCAATGGGCTGGGAGGCATGACCGTCCCACACTCTAAGGGTGATCATGGAAGGGGCCAGCTCAGGGGATCCGAGTTGCTTCCAAACCGAAGTGGACATCACGCAGGTGGATGCCCCCTCGTCAATGATACACCGGGAAATGATGGTGTTCCATATTTTGACTGAGATTTGGAAGGCGACGGAAGGAGGGAGGGGAGGGTGGTCCGATTGAGTGGCGTCGAAAACAATCATTTGGTCGTCAGCAGGATCTGCCGCCTTACCAAGAGACAGCGAAGAGAGCCCTTCTTTTGGGAAGGTGGCAACGACCGAGAGTTCTTAGGGAATGGCCACAGGGGATCGGCGTCGCCAAATCACCAATATGCTATACGATCGAGCTGGGTCATCGGGAAGCAAATATTTCTACGTAATGGTCCCTTAGGAATCTTGGGATGGACCTCAACTTTGGGTTGAGGAATATGTAAGGGACCACCGGATGTCGAAAGAGGCTCTGTAGAACCTGAAGAGGGAGGCTCGGGGGCAGACTGAGCAGGAGGCTTGGGGTACTGACGAGACCGAGTTTGAAGGTGAAGATCGACGGGCGGGTTAGGCTCAGAGTGCATCATGAGGATCTGGTAATCAGAGGAACCAGAAATGGAAGGGGGGGTGGCTACCTAGCTGTCGGGCGGTTGGGTAGCCACGAATCCTTGCTGAGGGAAAGGATCAGTAAACACAGCTGGCTGGGTAGTGGCCACATTAGGAGGAGCATGAGGGGAGGCGTGCTGTCTGCGCAATGTGGCTTGAGACTCCCACATCTGCCGCATCTAGGGTAGGAGGGGACAATCGTGGTGTAATGACCATAAACACCGCAACACGAACAAGGCTTACTTGTGCGAAGCGGCCTGTCTGGCCAATGATCGCTCGTTGCCGGTTGTCGTTGTTAGGTCCACCGTTTAATTGGGTCCCTGCACCGTGCGTACGTTTTGCTGTTTCTCCGCTCTTCTTTGAGAAGAAGGGGGATTAGTCGCGCCCTGCTGTGCAAATACTTGCCCTGGAGGGGGCTGTAGGTGCTGTTGCTGGGGTTGAGGAGGCAAGGGGGGAGGAAGCGCATATGCTGGAGGAGCTGGCGCACCAGGCTGCGGGTAAGGGTAATGGGTGGGTAGGGCAACATTGGGGTAAGCAGGAGGTTGGGCAAAAGGAGGAGGCATGCCGTATCCTAGATACATGCTACCATGAGGGGGAAGAGTGCCGGAGGAGCTGGCCCCTCCCTGAGGGAGACCATAGCCCATAGGAGGTGGAGCGTATGGATGGGAAAGGGCTCCAACGATACCGTCGGCGGAATGAGATGCCCCCGGGGCGTTAGCGCCACCGGGCTTGGGGATGTCAGGAAGAACGGTATAAACATAACCAGATTGAGCGTAGATCAGGTCATATTTTAAAGCTATTTGGAGGGCGACTTCTTCAGATTGAGGAAAGTGAGAGGCGACATCTTTGCCGATGGGAGACGGGAGGGTGCGAAGGAACCAGTCCATGTAAACCCGATCTTCAAAGGGAGGGGCTCGACATAAGCTCCGTCTTCGTCGCCATTCCTGAACATGGGCGGAAAGGCGTGTTGAAGAGGCTTGCTTAAAGGAAGTCAAGAGCTCCGTGCCAGTATCGTATCGGAGAGGGAGCTGGAAGTACGACAAAAAGACTTGGGCAAGAGTCTCAAAGGTGGTATGGGTAGAGGTGGCTTGTTCGACATACCATTTAGAAGCTTCGCCGGTAAGCGTGCGTTGGAACAAACGAAGATGGATGGAGTCATCGGTAATGGAATTGGAGGAACACCACATGTGGAAAGATCGGACGTGATTGGTTGGATCTTCGCCATTAAGGCCCTCAAACTTAGGGATGTCCGAGGGGAGCTTGGTTGGCATAGCAGGCCAATTAGCATTGTGGTGAATGGGGTCATTGATCAACTGATGGAAATCGGGGAGGCTGAGGCCTGCAATGTACGGCAGCACAGGGGTGGCCGGGGTAGTTCCTGTGGCGGTTCCGCTAGTAGTAGGGCCGGCATGGGGGCCGGGAGAACCGCTAGCGTTAGGCCCTGGACCAGACATGGTGAAGGTGACAGGGGGAGAACCAAGAGGAGAAGGAGGACCCGATGAATCAGGGGAGGAGTCGGAGTGCAGACTCGAAGGTGGACTGGCTCGACGACGGCGGTGCGGAGCAGGTCGATCAACCGGAAACTGAGGGTGAAGGCCAAGAAGTCTCCGGGAAAGGCACCTTGGGGGCGCAATGATGACAGGAAGAAGGAAACCGACAGGGGCAGAAATGGACAGAATCAATTACGGTCAAGGGCAGAAAAGGTGCAGTGACAATTGATTTTAGAGTCTTTTCCAGGCGGTGTTAACCAGGCGCTTCTTCGCTTAGGGTCAGTGTCTGGCGTGCGTTAATTTTAATTTTTAAACCCTTTTCTTTTTGAGAGCAAGAAAAAGTGTGCTGCGTAACTGAAAAGAAATCTGCGTAGAACAATATAGATTGCTGAAAAGACAGAACATTTAACAGCTAACTATGCATCAATCTAACCCAAAAGAGGCGGGTCTCTCAAAACTACTCTAAAAGAGGGCAAAAATCTAGTCAAAACACACATAAAAAGAGCTCAACAGATCTAGGGTCAAAAGGGACAGGGATCTGGAGGACAAAGCTGCAGGAAAGAGGTGCAGATCACAGCCAAGAGACAGAGGCAAGGTGGCTAGAAAGAGTAAGGAAATCAGCAAAAACCGGAGGGAGCAAGGCGGAGGCCTGCAAAGGAGGTCCAAACAAAACAACAAGAGGTGATTTGAAAGGAAAAGAGGCTGATTTCAAAGGATCTGAAAGGGAGGTAACAGATCTGGAAAGAGGGGGCTGAAGCTCTGAAAAACCGACGGCTGAAAATAGCTAAAACTCTTCCATAAAAAGTGGAGGGTACTAAAGCCCTAAGGGGCTGGGTTCCCACTTAGATGAGTAAAAACAGATCAGATCTTGGTCAAGGCGGGCTGAGACAGAGGCTGGAAGACCCTGACAGAAGCTGCAGCAGAACCCAGAAAAATTGCAGAAAAATCACCTAAAAATCGGTGTCGCAGCTTTTCTCGGTTCGTCAGCGCGGTGCTCAGAAAATGGCAGAAAGGTGACCGAGGTCTGTGTCGTAGTTGCGGGCCGTGCGACCCCCTGCTCGTTGTTCCCAAGGCAACATTTGTTGTGGGGTGTTGTCGTCTCTCTTCGAATTCATGTCGCTATCCGGCGTAATAGGGCCGAACACACCCACAGAAATTTCCTTAAGATTTAGGGTTTTATGTGAGAAAAATGACATAAAAAGAGGAAAACCAAGCAGCTGAAAAGAAGCCCTAGGGCCTGAAGTAGCTGGATATGCAGGAATATGAAAAACGACAGCGGTCGTAATTTAAAACCCGTGTGGAGTCGCCATTTGTTAGTATGAATCCTTCGTCGAAGTGTACGAAAAAGGACCACTTTAGCTACGCATAACTAATAGCCCTAACAACAATAGAGGCTGCCAAACATCTTCAGATCTGTGATTAGTAATAAAAATGCTGCAACAAACAGATCTATAAATGGAAAGACATTAAGCAGTAAAATAAAAGGGTTTGCTCCATGCATCCAACAGACAAGACAAGAACACGATTTTTGAAAGAATTTTTGTATTACAGGGCACCTGGGAGGAAAACAAGAAGGTGTATCTAGCTCTCCTCAATGGGATGGGTTCTTTGTAGTCCTCAGCACTTCAGATCTAAGCTTTCTCTCTCTTGTAGGTGTAGAAAACCCAATGCAGAAAATAGAGCTCAATGGGAGCAAATGGTGAAAGAATGAGACCAAGTGTATAGATCTAGAGTGATCTAATAGGCAACAAAAGGTGAGGAATGATGGGGAAGAACCCTCCTATTTATAACAAAATATTGGTTCATTCTAGATCTTGGTGCATGATTAAAATAATGTTAACCAAATCTAGATCCACCTTTATGGAATATTTTATTATATTTGTTGGAGGGAAAGGGTGTTTGACTTGGGTCAAATCCCTCGATTAGTGAAAAATAAATAAATAAATGATTTATTTATCTTTTTAAGGAAGTGGTTGGAAGATAATCAAATAAATAATGATTTATTTGATTAATAGTGGGTGATTTGGTCATATTTAACAAGGAATATTATCTAAATAAGATTTAAATAATTATTCGTAGAAAATAATAAGATAACTAAGGGTTTATCTCATTAATTTCTTTGTTTTTGGGTTAAACATGACTGGGAATAATAATTAAATTATGGTTTAATTAATTATTCCATGAGGAAAATCAAACAAATATAAGTTTGTTTAATATTTCCTTTTGGGGTTTCCTGTTTGGACCATAAACAACCTAATAAATGTGGTTTATTAAGTTATTTAACATAGTGAAGGCAATTTTACTGAGGGTAAAATTGGTCTTACATGGTGTACTTGGGTCCATCTAATGATGATAGGTTAGATGACCAAAAAATGGTGTAACAATTTGGAAAGAAAAGGTACTCATGAAAGTCATTGTTTCAACATACTCTTTCAAGTTGGTTATGAGACCTTTTGCACAAACTCTGCTTTCTAGTGGAATTTTCAGACATCCTCTGCTTCTTTAAAGCACAAACAAAACTTCTATATTGGCATATTCAAACCCTTTTTAGCCACTGTCTTTGTTTGAACTTACAGCAAGAAAAACCTTTCTAAACTGACCCACACCTTCTCTATTTCAGAGCATGAGAAAAACTTCCCTTTCTTTTATAATTTATGACTTAGATACCTTCCTTGAAATCAAACTTCAACAAAGAGGCGAGGAATACCTTGAAGAATGAGTGCTTGAGGTCCTTTGAGCGTCAGAGCAGCGTGAAAGGAGGCACGTTCAAAACCAGAGGTGAGCGGGTCATCGACAGCAGAAAACGTCATGCATAGGAGGTTTCAGGACGGTCTCGGGCACCCGGTGACCGCAGGCACAGGCATGTCACACACAACTACAGGCGCGGCGTGCCTCCATTCAAACCCTGTGTTCGGGCACCTATAGGCACGCCGCACATAGTTTTAGGCTCGAAAACTTGAAAAACTTGCCCGAGAAACGCTTCTTTCTGCTGTGGGGGAGCTAATGAATGTATGCTTTGGGTTTTGAAATATGATCAGGGCCTTTTTAAAGGCTCTTCCCTTCCTTAAAATTTGAAAAATTCCTAATTCCCTTTGTAGTCATTTTTAGAATGGTTTTATGCCTTTCTGAAAAGATTTTTTAACAAAAATATCAATTACTGCCCCAATATGTATCACTTTTTGAAAGCACCAAAAGACTTATCATAAAGACTTATAGAAACCATACTTATGGTAGCCCTTTGAAAACATCATAAATCTATTTTTTTTTAAGTGAGGAGGCCTCCTTCAAAACAAGATCTTTCTCACTACCATTCATCAAGGAAATGACCCTTAAAACCACTAATGTAACTTTCTGAAGATTATGTCTTTTTCTTATCTTTACTGTCTTCTCTATGTGCATATGCAGAAGCTATTTTCAAAACCAGTCAACTCTCTTTTTATTTGGTTATTTGGATGAAGGTCTTTGGCCAAAGTTTAACCCTTATCATATTTTGGAGGAGGTCTCTATAAACAGAGGAAAAAGGGACTTTTAACATCAAAATGCCATCTTTTGTTTGATGTGAAGTAGGTTTTTAACCTATGAACCCTTATTGTTTTGTCACTGTTTTTCGAATCTATCCTTTAAAAGGAAAGTTGCTCAAAAACCATATCAAATACTATTGATGCATCCTTTGCCCATCTCTTGGAAGGGGGTGATTGACAATTTCTGAAATCACTTTGACAATTTAACTCTCTGCCCTTTTTAAATGAAAGAATTTCTCATCTTGTTCCCAACTACTTTTAATGAAGGAGGTTATACTGATCTTCTAACCATCTTCTCTTCTAAAGGAGGAGTTTCTCATTTTGTTCTTAACCATCTGCTTTTATGAAGGAGGTTAACACTATAGAAATTTCATCTATTTCCAAAATGTATTACCTTTCTGCAAATCACATGTCTGCTTGGTATCATATCAAATGGGCAAGAAGGTGAAAATTGACAATTTGCTTTATGAAACATGATCTGAGATATATATCCTTTGTAAAACATCCCTGTGAACCCTTAGACTAGAAAACATGTGATTTGAATATGTAGAGTACTTGCTTACTAGACACTTTTGACTAATCTCCTTTGACTCTATTTGCAGATTGAATGATTGATGCAATCACACCCCTGCAGAGATGTAACAATCAATGACTTTGAACTCTGAAGAACTTCCTTGGGATCTAATGGAGATTTTTTTTGACCTTAAGCATGTTCTTGTAGACAATGAACATACTTACCTTTTTCTGTATTGGATCTTTTTAGAATTTCTTTCAGACTGAGTAAGAATGACCTCTTAGTGGCGTGACCTATGGATGAATGAAGATTTGTTTTTTTAGATTAGGCGCTAATCCAGGGCTGGCTGGTACTGAACATAGGCTTTTGACTCAGGATGTTTTTGCCAAGGAATGGATTCTCTAAATTGCCACTATCTAACTTAGGGGCAATCTTGACAGATTATGAGTGTTTTTCTTTGGTATGATCAGATCTTTACATGAAAGATAATCAGGGATAAGGTTGCAGACATTTTGTCAATAGTTGGATAATGAATGGCTTGAGAAATAAGGGTAAATGACAGCAGGTAACCTTTAGCTATGACAGCTCATGGACACGATTATATGGATGAAACTAGATAGGACTTGGCAAATAGGTTTTTCTCATCATAGGCTGACCGGAATGGGTAGGAGGACAAAAATTGTTTAGGGGTGTTTTCTAGATGACAGATTTGAAAATTTGGAGATCATCTTATAGAAAACTTAGCTTAAGAAACTAGTCATCATCAACAGGTGAAAAATACTGATGACTAACAGTGGCTCCATTTGGGGAGGGCAGCTCCTTTTCAGCAGGTGTCCAGAATTTCAAATCTCTGGCTTTTGAAGACCAGTGCCTTATCCATTTGCGCAAACTTATTTTTTCCTTGATGCTATTTCTGAAAATTGACAGCATGATTAGCATCAAATTCATCTTCTACCTACCCAGCTACATTCCGTAACATTTTTTCTTCTTTCGGGTGCATTTAGACTAGCAACCCTTTGGCATAATATTTTTTTTTTGAACAATGACACTATCTAATTCTACACTTATATCCGTCGGGAGTTCAAATTAAACTGATGAACTCCTTTGTTTCTCTACGTATGCTACATCGACTATCAAGGTTAAGCTGCTTGATAGGATTTGATTCACTAAACTAAAACATGAAATTGAAAAATGACCAAATTAGGATTAGACAGTCTAATTTGTCATGTACTTGTGGCATAAAAGACAAGCTGCACACAAATATTATTTTGCATGAAAATAAGATCTAGAAAAATCAGGGGTAGGATACATAGTTTGTTTTTCATCCCTCTTTTCCTCTTTGGTTTTGTTTTGAGCATGTGGAACCAGTATCTTTTCCTAATCTACTTTCTTTGACAAGTCAAGCTTACACAATTTGACCATCCCTTCTTTTACTAACTTATCAGCAATAAATTTAAAACATGCTTAGTTATGATTAGGCTAGATAACTGAACAAGACATCCTTTGAGTACTAGTAGTGGCATTTAGACTTGCGCGCTTTTAGAATGACTATTTTTTGAACATGGGGCTTTTTGTTGTTTTCCAAACTGCCCTCTTTTTCTACTTTTCTTGTTATTTTTTTGTTTTCTATTTTTCTCAAAACAAACTGAAAGAAATATGCTCATGGGGCTGAGCTTATTTTGCATGCTTATCTATTCTACTCTAACCTATATATGATAGACATTTATTTGGTGAACTCTTCTTTCCAATATAACTAGTCAAGTAGATGATTGCATGGTTGATCTTGGTTCATCTATTTGATGATGTTGAACAAATCAAAAGGCCACTTCCACCTCACTTGTTTTCACACAGTAGTGCTTGAGTTTTTCCTCATACTTTGCAGCAAACTATTCATGGTAGAACACACTACTCCTTCTTTAAAGGTCTCTAGGGAAACAGTAAAGGGGTCTTCGAATAATAACTGGCCTAGAGGATTTGAACAATAGACCTCATTTAGGATTACTCCCTCCTTTACTTGACTAACCTTGGGATTATTTTGAGAAAGAATCTCTTCTCCCTCTTTATGATTATCTAATTTCGCAGCTTCAGAAAGTAATGTTATGCTATCTGCAAGCAATCTTGGTATGCCCTGTTTTAGTGAGATGATTTCCATTTATGAGCCACTATCCTGATGAGTAAGACCATTCTTTGGCACCAGGTCTTCTTGAGAAGATATTGTAGTATCAACATCAATCTTCTCTGTACTTTTAGTATGAGAAAATGCATTATTAGATAAGTCAGCAATAGAAAACACATACATATCTTCTTTACAAAAAGGTTTGGATGCTGGTTGTATGCTTAGGATTTTATTGTTTTCTTCTTTTGTTAGAAGGGGTGGTGTCTTTATTTTTCTCGAGATGGAACCATGATGTTTCTCTTCCTTTTGTGACTGCTTACAATGATGAATGTCTTCTTGAGGAGGTATTACAACCTCAACAACAATTTGTTCCATTGTTTCTTTACGATCAATTTCTTTAGTAGGTAAGGTAGGAATGGTACAAATAGGAATATTTTCCTTATATAAAGGTTCAGAGGCTGGTTTTATTCTCAACATCTGATCAGCCTCTTTTGTCGTTAAAGGAGGAGGCATTTTCTATTTTCTTTGGATTGGGCAACAATTGTTTTCCTTCTCTAGAGAAGACTGATTCTAAGGTTAGATATCTTCTTGAGCCTCATCTAGTGGGGGTGATAAATGATCACTTGTGCCTTCAAAGAGATCTTGTGGGTTTTCTTCTCTACCTTGAATGATTTCTTCCTCAAATAACTCAACTAGGCTATCATGATAGTTATCTTGAGAATGAAAATCATGAATGGATGTTAAGAGGTCTGCAAGATACAAATTTTCCAAATTTTCATCACTATCTATAAGGTACTGTATAATATCCTGAGATTGATCACAACAATTTTCAGCTAATGATAGAGATGGGCAATATCCTATATAGTATTTATAGAATACCTTGTGGAAATCCTTCAAAGAAAACAATATGCCAGGTTCTAACCATTCATATAAATTTCTTGCGCTACCTTCTAATGTTTCCATAAACATTTTCATGAGGCAGTCCTCATGCCATTCAACCTTCAACCTCTATATGTGTATATGAAATTTGATGAGGTGTAACAAGGGGTCATCAACCTTTTCATTCTGAAAGATAGGTAGGTTTTTCATCCAATTTATTTTCGGCATTTTTTATGGGAATCTAGGGATATGGTCTCTACTCATCGGAGCATATCTCTTTTGCATCCTTGGATCCATCTCTGTTAATCAGAAAGGGTCATTGTGTCTTTTCAACCAGTCTAGAGTTCTCTACCAGTGGAGTCTTTTGGTCTATTGAGGGTTGTGGAGTCGCCAGGTGGAAGATTTGAACTTTGTTTTCCACCATCAGCATGATTGGGATTGCTTAATGCATTCCCAAGAGATTTTATAAGGACTAGTGGAGTAATAGGCCTACTGGAGGCTAGTGGAGTCACCAGGTAGATGTTTTTAGTTGTTCTTAAAGATATGTACATGGTCCACCACCAATACTGATAAAAATCCAATCTAGGGATGTTTTTTGGGGTTTTCTGAGTTTTCTATGTGTAGCCCTGACATTTGTAAGAGTTTTCTAAAGTTGGGTCATCATTTTGCTAGGATGGTGAGATAACTTGATTCTACTCCTTGATGATACTTTTAGGTTGAGGGATTCTGATTTTGACTGAGATTTCGAGAGATCCTAAGGGATACCGAGGATTTTATGACTCAAGGTCCCACCGTGATCGCCATTATGTTAGGGTCCCATGATTTGGCTGATTGCCAAGCCAAGTGACAGGGTAACATCAAACCAACTTTGGAGCCCAAAGACCTAGCGTTCCTGGACTCAGAGAGAGCTCTCTCTATTTGTGTAAGGGATGTATAGTTGTTTTCTTCTTGTGTTTTTGATTTTAGGCTAGTTATGAAGTAGGTTTTTGATTTTGTTCTTAGGTTTTTGAGGG